>OX465403.1:14545856-15187491 GCA_950005105.1 Lycophotia porphyrea
CTCTTGATGGGTCTGAATCTTTTTGGGGTATTTTAAGGTTATTAAATCTCTTTTGGTATAAAACTAATATAACCTGTACAGTGAATTTCATTCGTATAAAGTTTCAGTTTAAAATAGGTCGGTCTAGTGGTGTTCATGTCTACCAAGAGTGTCTGTTTCTTGTTAGAGGACTCTCTGGCTTTTTCAAAGTGGGTCTTGTTATATCTAGGTAAGCAAACGTGCTTATGTTCAGTCGACAGCACATCATCTACTTCAAATTGACAAATTTCTCACAAATTATTTTAAACCATAAAAGGTTGATGTTAAGTTAAAAATCGAATAAGAACAGTTTGTGGTAACTGGATGCCCTGGCGACTGTACCTAAGTGTTTTTTCTTGTTATATAGGTAAAACCTTAGCTTATCAAACAGAATTCACTAAAACATTTCAATCAACATCATCTCTAAAGCATTGCCAAATTGCTATCACAGAAACACTCAAAATACTACGCGTACTAGTATCGTTTGTCCGCTTTAAATACACATGTCATGCTCCGGAATTCATTCCGCACCTCAGACCAATAAAAAAAGGAAGACGGCGCGCCGCGAATATCAAAAGTGAAGCCAACTTTTTATCTGTGTGTTTCGAAGGGTTGCCATTTGTTAAAGTTTTTCCCTATAATTGGGGAATAATATTGTACCGGTATGATAATATTGTACAAGTAAGATATTGTTGATATTAAAAATTGAAATTAAAGTACATGTAAAGAATTAGTACTTACTATTTCCATACCATATCATTTCTTTAACTTAATTTATCCGCGCTCATTATGTTTAATCGAATGGGGAAATTCGAAATCATATTAAGGCAACCCTGGCACTTAATGTCACTGCTGTTGTTCGTTGAGTTTTTGTGTTCAAGTTACAAAAAATCATAGTTGATTAATTAAAAAACGATGTTATTTCAGAACTTACAAGTGAAAAGTGATTCCGTGAGACTGTTTATGTGATTTGCTATTGTTTTTGTAGGTTTTCACTACACAGGAAGGCATAATTCTATTTTTTTATGAATGTTATCTAGACGACGACTCGTGACGTACTGGGAGCGATGAGCATGGTTTTAGTGTAGGCGTGTGCGTGAGCGTGTATGTTTACTTGCAGGAGCAGGGTTTTGTGGCTTCACTTTCGATGTTCGCGGCGCGCCGTCTTCCTTTTTTTGTTGGTCTGAGTTCCGCACACTTCGGTGTCGTTATTTGTGTATTTAATACTAAAGAAGACTTTAGAATTAACTTCGTACCCACTCCTAAATTTCGTATGGTGCCAACATTATAATAATTTTGTATTGCAACTGTTGTCGGTCGAGAAACAAACGTTTTGATTAGAATATTTTTATAATCCTATCATCGATGATGACTTGGATTTAGCGAAGTTTGAGGCAACAAAGTTGAAATACTGGCATTCCAGTCACACGAAAAATAAGAGTTTATCTTTTATATCTGGCAAAAAAATAGATTAACCGACTGCAATGGTCAGCCAGTGCTGGCAGACCACCTAATCAGAGAAAAAACCCCTAAATGGGCCGAACTCACAGAAATCTGACGAAAAATCCTTCAGTCAGTTGTCTGAACTTCCGTTATGATGCTAATGCTCATTTCAATTTAAGTACAGTGAGTTATAGCAATTACCTAACCTACGATTGCATAATCGAATAGAATTATATAATTCTTTTATATTTAAAAAACTTTGCTCAAATAAATAAAATATTTAAAAATTATAAAATTGTATCGATTCGTTTTTCTAAAAATCTCATCCATTTATGCAAAGGTCAGCTAATTGCTATAACTCTCTGTATTTATGTATATTTATCCAAGACGATATGGGTTTTCCGATTGGATAAAAATGTATCCTTCCAAGATCTTCCAAGGCTTCAAGAACTTCCGTAATCCATACAAACATTCATGACCCTGCGGTTAAGCACTGTATGTCAATGAATATAAGATTCTTATTGATCAATCAGTTCTATGACTAACACCATCCACGTGACTCGTGACAACTGTAGCAGCTATACATCAATTGATGACACTTTCATTGCTATTATAAAACATGGCGGTTCACCTTCGTGAATATGACTAATCAGATTATGTAATTACAATGTGATTGACAGGGCAATAGCACGTGCTACTGGCCAAATCCACAAAATCCTACAACGAGGGTAAAAGTCCCCTTTGGTCCAGACTTTTCCAAAATATATTTTGTCTAAATTTTTCGACTGAACGGGAAATCTGTTTTTTTTTTGGAAATTTGTTATATTTTCCGTTTTTTTTTTTTTAATTGGCTTCTAAAAAAGAGTAGGTACTCTATAAAAAACAGCCGAATTAAGAATCTTTTTAGAAGTCTAGTACATTTTAGAAGTCGGTTAAAAAGATTTCTGAAAAAAAGTGAAACCTCTAGCCTTTTCTCAATTGTCTTTTTGCCAGGATTTTTTAAATTTCGAAATGGTTACCCAAACGACAACTGAATATTAAGTCGTTCGTCACTATAAAGTGTATTTAGACGGAGATACTTATGATCGTATTAAAGTGTCATTGGAAGATACGGGGATCGAAAATCGGAGATACGACACCAACTGGATATTCTGGGAAGCCAGGCTACATTAATAAGTAGGTACGGGATCATTCAAAGTAATTAGATGCCTTATCAAGAGGTCTAATATCCAAATTGAAATATTTCAAAGCATATACTCATTTTCGGCATTTGCATATTTATCTCCTAAATTCTTTACTTCAGTAATCGTTCATTGAACAGATTGCCGTCTAGATAAAATTAGACCCAGATTGGTCTCATTTTCCTATGAATCATTAAAAGTCAATTAACCAGAGCTAATATAATTATGTAATAAATTAATAATAATCATTCTATTTATGATTCTTCAGGTCAACTCGTCCCATAGTTCATTAACCCGTATTCTTAACAACTGTCTCACCATTTTCACTTCAAAATAAACTACTAAGAATCCACTTTCACTATCAAATATTGGCACGCCTCATCCAAACCTACCCAACACAATATAAACCCAATTTCTTCAAGAACATAAAATCTACATCATAATAGCATGCCCAACTCGACGACTTGACGTATCTAGGTCATAAAGTTATTTTCGGTTGTGCTTTCTCCGTAGTTTTTTTACACTGTTGCAAAGTATTAGGCATATAAGACATAAGTAGGTTAGCTGCTTATAATAAACATACGAACTTGGCTGATCACAAATTCATTTGTAGATTCGTTAGAAAACAAAAAATCAGGTCTATCTATCATCATTATCATCAGCAGACAGCAGCATAAGGGTGCTTTTCCACCAGAGATGTGCTATGCTACGTTGCTATGGATGCGTTTGATATCCACCAATCATATTCAATAGTGCACATAGCTTAGCACTGGTAGAAACGGATTCAACTAAGATATGTTTTTACGCCCTCGCCGCTACCCTACTATCGATACATCGCATAGCTCGAGCTGCGCATCTTCCTCGCGCAGCTACTTTGCGGTGGCGCATCTTCACAGCACATCTTACTCGCACCGCTTCATAGCTTATCAGTGGAAACGGTCACATAGTTTCACAGCTTAGCTGTCACATCTTCGCAGCATTGCTGCATAGCACATCTTTGGTGGAAAAGCACCCTAAACCTCACAATCGCACGCCATTAAACTCGATTCTCGGCAACTTTCATTCAATTGCTACCAGTACCAGCCACCCTGAGGAGATCATCGCCCTGCCTAGCACGTGCGTCTTAGCTTCCGAATGCATGTCGCGTCTGTACTCGACATGCATTCATAATGCGATCCATTAGTCCTGTTGTTTAAAGGACCTGTCAGGACTGGGCTGCTATATCCTGGTTTGATGTGACCGTGCTTACTATCAATTATTGGATAGTCTACCCCATAAAGGCTTGTCAGTTTTGACTAAGTCAATGAACTACTAATAATAATAGGGGACTACTCCCATCGCCATCTTATTTTCGTCATCTAAAACTTTCATCTATTTTATAAAAGAAATATAAAACTACCCACATTAAATTCGCAGAGATTTTTTTTTTATATTTAAGCATGTTAGTAGGTATTATAGTGTTATTTTATTGATACGGCGCCAACAAGTATTTGATTTAAACCTATTTATTTTCTAATTCTACTAGTGCTAGTATTCGGACTAACGAATTGAAACCTACAGGGATTCTGGTGATCATTATCCGAGCTTAACCACCTTTCATGAAAACTACAAGCAAGTACACGTAGTCCAATTTTCACCAAGAGACACACGGACATGCATGCACGGAGACGCATACATTAACCCACACTTTATCTGTCGTGGGGGTAAACAAAAAATACAGAACGCCACGCCCTTCAAGTCCTTCCACCCTCACACATTCCTTTTAATACATCTATGTTCTTAAATCTGGTCATATACGTCCGCCGGTTGCTAATACTACACATCTACAACATACGTCAAAAAGTCAATTTGACTAGTTTAAATATGTTCACAAATTAGATAGTGACGTCAGTTAGGAGTGCTCTTATTTGTCGGCTGAATCAAATGAAGCCGTATCTAGCTTCTGTTAGTAGTAATTACATGAGGGATATTGACTTATGCCTACTTGTCAGTACGTCGTAGAAAAGTACAAGAGCCTTTTTAGACCATACGGGGTCGTAGGCTGGTAACCCTACCTATTCTTTTTTTAAACAGGCAGATGCACTCGCCTCCGACTATACCTACTATACAAAAAAATACTATGTAGATACTTCAAAATAAAAGTAACTACCCAATTTTGCTCATATGGCAAACAAATAAAATACAATGTTAAAAAACACTATGTAAAACAAATACAACTTACTAAAATACAATGTTTCACATAAAGAAACCAAAGAACAATGAACTAAACCACAAGAACAATGATTGAACTAAAATGTAATAAAAAAATAATGAAACGATCGTGAAAACAAATCACGAAGGTCAACCATAATGAAACGTCACACGTCATAAATGACGTTATAATGACAGCTATCACATGTCAAAAATACCTTGTCGACGGCCATCAACGAGTGACAAGGCTCAATAAAACAGGACCTTGGTCCACAGATATTTTCGTCACGCTACACAAACTAGTGAAATGATAATAAAGAAACAAAATAAGACCCGGCAACGACTAGGTTTTGAAAATTGCTTGATTGTTTTAGTAGTTCCGTCAATCGCTCACTGGTTAAACTGCCACTGAAATGAGGGGGAATGGTTTAATAAAAATATGAAAAGTAAAAAATACAAAGGATAAAATAACTACTGTAACTGGAGTTCAGTTTTTTGAGTGAATTTCGCTCCAAACAAGTTTTTGTTACAAACAAGTTACGTGTAAAGGGGTGGGACGCTATAATGCGATCATTGACCATGCACAATTGATTTCAATTTAATGTAGGTATTGGATATGGATTATAATTGTCTACTGTAACTGGAGTTATAATTATCTACTGTAACTACTGTAACTGGAGTTCAGTTTTTTGAGTGAATTTCGCTCCAAACAAGTTTTTGTTACAAACAAGTAACGTGTAAAGGGGTGGGACGCTATAATGCGATCATTGACCATGCCCAATTGATTTCAATTTAATGTAGGTATTGGATATGGATTATAATTATCTATTATCTATTACATATAATAAGACAGTAAAAAAAATTGTGTCTGTACATTGAATATATTTAAAAAAAAAAATTGTGGGGGTTTAGAAACAGTAATAGAGCACGAATCCAAAAAAAAAATCTGTTTGTTTGTCTGTACACGCTAATCTTCGGAACTACTCGACGAATTTGAATGATTTTCTTTTTGTTGTATAGGTATTAAGTCTGGGCAACATATAGGCTATAATTTATCTTGGAAACTTCAACACCTGATGCAGAACCGCAACAGACCAGCTAAACTATAAGAGATACAAAAATGGTACCATAGCAAAAATTGTTCCACGTAATGAGCATTTTCTGCTAAGAGAATAAATTTGAAGATCTGGAACAGCTGATGTAGAACTCCAAGAGCCCAGCCAAACTATAACATATATAGGAATGGCGTCTTAACAAGAGTTTTTCAGACTGATAAGCACTCTCTGTTGACATATAAAAATTGAAGATGTGGAACACCTGTTGTGGAGCTCCAAGAGCCCAGTTACACTATAAAATTTATAGGAATGACGTATTAGCAAAAGTTGTTCAGCCTGATGAGCATTCTCTGTTGACGTATAAAAATTGAAGATCTGGAACTCACTATTTCTACCAAGGGGTATCGTATTACCCAGAACTAACTGGGTTGTGGAGGGCAGATAGACAGTCGTTCCATGTAAAATACTGGTATTCAGCTGCATCCGGTTGTACTGGAAGCCGAACCCAACATCACTACATATTATAACACAATGTTCTCCGCCGCGTCTATCTGTCTGTTCGCGATAAACTCAAAAATTGATTGCACTGATTTTCATGTTGTTTTCTTAAATAGATAGAGTGGTTCTCGAGGCATTTTTTAAGCATATAATTTGTCAAGTTTTTGTACAGATTGTCTAAAATATAATGACATTTTATTTATTTATTTATTTATTTATTTTATTTATTTATTCAGTAGTACACATACATTTTATTTATTCAAGTTGGTGCCAACATAAACTCATTAGAGTTTTACCGTGCACCAAAATCATCGACTACATAATTTAGAATTAACAGATACACTAAAGTAGGTACTTAGTTAAAAAGAAACAACGATTAAAATTACATCGGGTATTAGGCAAAATAATATCTAATACTCGTACTAACGAGCGAACCTCGGTGACCAATCCGACCGTCCGTTCATAAAAACAAAAGTGGTGAGGGAAGTTTTTAATTGATACAGGTTGTTCATAAAGTATATGTTCTAGTAATAGTTGTTGTAGTATTTGTTGGAGGTGTTGGAAAAAAATAAGCCGTCTGGGGGAGCTTTCAACGAAAACGCTGCCCTTTAAGATAAAGGGTGTAAACAGACTCTTAACGAAGCCGAAAGGCACTTGTTCTCCCCGTCATTGCGATATTTTTTTTGTTCTAGACCATACCTGGGAGCCTTCTAGTTACGGAGATATTGGGGGTCAAAGTTCCAATATTTTCACAAGTTTTTTTTGAAATATATGTTTTTAATGTAAGATTTTTAAAACGTGATTTTTCAGCCCAAAAAAAAAAGTCGTATCCCAGCACTAATTTTTGCGTAAAGTTACTTAGTTTGATGTACATAATGCTTGGTTGACGGCTTTGTGAAGAGTCTGTTTACACCCTGTATAACAAAATGATGAATGGTAGAATTGTATATCTTATATAGGTCTACAGAAAAATCCGCGACGGCTTATGTCTATCTCTTAAGGATAATATACTATATCCATTTTAATACTTTGGAAATGGGCAAACTAGGTTCCCATGAGTTGAGAAAATGGGATCATCATGATTACTTTTGGTCGCGATAACCGACATCCACGCAGGCGAAGCCGCGGGCATCAGCTAGTCCGAAATAAATGAATTAATCATAATAATGTATAGTTATTGGCCTACAGCGATACGATAAATTATACAAAATCACGTGACGAGAACGAAAAGTAAGTCCAAGACCGCAATCCTTTTTTACTTAACTAGGCACAACATGATTATTAGAAAAACGTGACGTCTATTTGTAGTAGAGACAAAGTAGCAGAAGGTTGGTCATTATCACAACAAAGACTACATTATGATAGGTAAACGTTTTTCATGACAATCGCTTATGGCAAGCCAAGACGTTTGTCACTAGGCCTCTCAAACGCGAGAATGAGGAAGAGAATTTAATTTAAGATTGCCTAAGGCTAAGCGAACACTATTTATATAATTGCTGTTTCTGTCAAAATATTTGTAATAAGGAAAACATTACATGACACATAAATAAAATATTTGGCAATTACAAAAATAGGACTAGAGATTCAAGATTCAATTCTAACACTCCAATTTATTTGATGACTATAATTAAATTACTTTAACTGAAGAAACTGAATGAACGTAATTGGGTCAGGTTATTAAGAAAATATTTCAATAAGTTATTCAACTAAAAAAAGTGGTTCCTTTGTTTTAAATATAAGTTTCTATTTAAACGAAAAATTTGTGGTGAAACGAATTGAAAAAACAAAATGGCGGTGCTAGTTCAGATTTTTACCGCGCCCCAAAAATAACCATGTCCAGCTAAACATTATGTCTTATCTGACACGTCTTCTACTTTTACCTATCTACATATTATATCGTATCTATACTGGCATACTGGCTTCTCTATACTAATGATCTTCACAGTACGCAAATAGTTCCTTTTTTTGCCGTACTTTTTTCCTCATTTCTCCTCGTTGGCCTCAGCCATCATCATGGCTTGATCTTTGCCTTGAATTCGTTGCCATGCAAGGCACACGTGATGACATAATAGGTAACCGATATACAATGAAATTGTTGTGTGTTACTGACATTGTGAGTAGCGAACACGTTTTAATGAGTTTTTAGTTAAAGAATGAAATGTTTCACTTTACACGATGTAAGGAATATCGTGACGAAACTTTGAGCATGGATTCATTACATGAATTTACAGCATTAAATTTTTTGTCGGTATTAAACAAAAAAATCTGGTGTTCCATACATTTTGACTATGTAGGTTATTAGGTATTACACTGTTGTATTATTAACTGATATTTTTGCTATGAGAAAATATTCTTTAAATTGGGCATAATGAAGGACATAAGGTGTTTATTAGAATTTATCGAATATTTTATCACTGTGTTCAAACTAGGTGATGAATTGAAAAGTTAGTTTCTGAAAACACAAGTGATTAAATCTTTTGTAAAATCCCATATAAATTTGGTTGATTATTATTTCCGACAACAAGTCAGCAGCGGTGATCTATATAAACGTTACTTAGCACGTAGGACCGTAGATACTTAGACTTAGCCATGTTCCCGTCTCTATGGTGCACAGTGCACTTTAGTTTGACAGTTGTATGACATTGACAGCAATGATGTCAAACCATAGTCTGTCATGTCAAGCCATAGTCCTAGGCTCGTACGTCATGCTCGTACGTCGGCTCGCACCTCACAAAGCAGTATTACTTTAAAGTGGAAGCATCAAGTTAGCCCGCGAAAACCAAATTTTCTTACGTTTTTTGCAATTAACAGTCAGTGTCAAATGTCTGAAATATGGCTTTACAGAATTATAATAATTCAAATCATCAATAAAACTCCCCATGTTAAATTAGCCCTATTCAATTACTATTTCATGAAACAGTCATAAATGAACGTAAGTAAGATTGTATTGATATTTTTAATGATTATAATTCTGTAACTACACACGTGTTACGGATGCGAATCATATTTTCATCAACATACAACCTGACACGGAGGAGCTCGTGGCTAAATAATAACAGCCACCCGGGGCGATCTTTAGGTTAAGTCGTGCTTGCCTAGGTTGGTCTGTAGATGGGTGACCACCCATTACATACCGAGTTTCCTCCGTGCCTCGGAAAGCACGTTAAGCTGTTGGTCCCGGTTGTCATTTGAAGATCATTGACAGTCGTTACAGGTAGTCAGTGCCCATAAAATCTGACAACCAGTATTACCAAGGGGTATCGTATTACCCAGTACTAACTGGGTTGTGGAGGTCAAATAGGCAGTCGCTCCATGTAAAATAGTGGTATTCAGGTGCAGTGGTTAGACTGGAAGCCAACCCCAACTACGACACTATTTGTGAAAAGGCTAGACAGATGATGATGACGAGAAACTGACACTGACCTGCTCCTTGCAAAAAACGTAAGGAAATGTGAATTTCGCGGGCTACCCTGACGCTTACACCTTAATAAATGTCACGTCAGAGTGGGACAAGGATGAAGTATACAGGACGTCTAACTCCATTTCTTTCACACAGTTGAAGTAGGATTAAACAATTCTCTGCTTTATGAAATAATGGTAGCAGCCTGGTACCGTTTATACTTACATATATCTCGGACCAAGACTTTGTTACTACATACATTTTAACACACGTAAGATTTTAATGTATTTTCAGTCAGTTTAACTGCAGTCTATTTACAAATAGAATAGAAACAACGTTAATTGAGTTGTCACTGACGCTAATTGTCGGAGACGTTAAATCATTTATTTCAGAACGTGAGGTTTTACATATTCTCTTGTCTTTCATTCGTAATCGATATGAAGCAGTCACTATTTATTTGTTATTAGTTACTGTGCTTTTCACTGGTGAAACATTTACATAGAACATCATGTTGAAATATCTATCAGTTGGCTAAAGCTGTCGTGAGGAAGGCGTTGAGTATGAATGAGAATGGGTACAAGAGCAGAGGAAGACCAAAGAAACGATGGGTGGTCTGTGTGAAGGATGATATGGCAAGAAAGGAGGTGACTGATGAGATGTCGAGTAATAGAGAAGTATGGAAGAAGAAGGTGGCCCAGTGGTACCGACCCCGACTTACGAACAGTAAGTCGTGGGTTCGGACCCAGGCAGGCGCATTACTTGGTGTAATTTATTTCATCACCACTGCTCTCAAAAACGGTGAAGGAAAACATCGTGAGGAAACCGGCATGTCCTAGTACCAAAAATTCGAAGACATGTGACATCTACCAATCCGCACTGGGCCCGCGTGGTAGATTATAGCCCATTCCCTCTCCTAGAGAGGAGGCCTGTGTCCCAGCAGTGGGAACATAACAGGCTGATGATGATGATGGAAGAAGACATGCTGCACCGACCTTAAATTAGTCGGGATAAGGGCAAGAGAATAATGATGATAATGTTCTCTCTTCTCTTTATTTAAATATTTTATCTCAACACGTCATCAAACCACATGTTTCTTATGTGAATGTTTCGGTAGTGGGGACGAAACATACACAAATATGCATAAAAAACTCGGTATATTCAAATTGTTGAAAGTATAATCCAATAAAAAATAATATAAAAATGTTAATTAGGTGATAAAAGTTCACATCACGCGATCACGAAAACTTTAGGACCCCAATTAAACGATATTTTTCCATGCACAGGACGTTGTTATTATTGATTTAACTGTTATTCGTTCCACCCTATATACAGATACATCGTTAAACTAACCCCTGTTGGTTTCTGATAACCTGATAAAATCAGATGTCAAATCAAATGAACTTGATTTATCGACAGTACCTTTTTATGTAATAGTCGACAGCACAAAGGTTTACATAAGATTTCCGAAAAAAACTACCAGTCTTCCATAAAACAGAGGATCCGAAACACACGATAATCCCAAAGGTCTTAGAGACCTCGCTCGCACACATAACGAGTAATCTTGGCCTTGGCCCAGCAGAAGCTTTATTCAAAAAGAAAGCTTGCCCACAACTTTTTGTCGATGGTCTGTGCAGTTCGCGAGGACTTTTAATTTTTAATGAATGAAAGTAGTAAAATGTTGTAATGTGATATTTACCTCACTTCTCGCTTCTCAGCCTCCTCCTGTGACAGATCCTCCTCTACGGAGTAATCGAGGATTGACTTCACTCCGAAGGAGCGCAATCTGAAATTTTACAAACGTTAATATAACAATAATCATTATATAACTCTAACATAACACAACATCACACACCACACACTACACACACACTATAACATATCATAATATAACTTCTGTCTCTTTTTCGCGAGATTTTAGACCTACCAATTTGTGGCGTAGGATTATTTTAATTTATGACATAGGTGCATAGGTGTGACAAGGATATATCCGACTTATGACACTTTCGGAAAAAGGACGAACCCCAGAAACCCGTAGACTCAGTCGATTGTCGATTCCAGAAGAACAAGAAATAACTGTAGAGGCTTAGTCATTATTAAAGTGATAGAACAGGATTTAGACGGAGAAAATAATAGCCATTTTAATGAAACTTATACTATTATGGCCACCAATAATAAGGCCCAAGCAACATTAGATAGTTATACCATCAATACGAAAGGAAGAAAATGGTAAGCTGTTGATAAAAATCGCAGTCACTTTGCAGATGATGATTTTACTGATAGTGAACTCCTTAAGACAGCTATGATGAAATAGCTTTGAAGAAAATATCAAAACGACTTATTCAATTAAGGGCCGCTTTTTCAATCACCAGTTAACTTTTATCCGAAGAATTAGTTTGTCATTTTGACAGATAGTCTATACAAAAACTGTCAAACTCATTTGTTACCAAAACAATGAAACAACAATTAAAATCCTGTCATTACTCATGCGTTATTGCTAATTGCAGCTCGTAACTTATAATGTTTGACCGGTCTTAATAATTACAGTAACTACAATGGATGAATTGATCATGTTCTTTCTTCATGAAGGAATCCCCTGAAATCACATATTTTATTTATGGGACTTCTGAGAGTCCGTTTTAATATTAATAGCTTTATAACATACACTTTACAAATATTTAATAATGATGTGAAGTATGTTTAGTGTCATACTCTTGCGTCTATTCTAGCTTAGTCTTTATTTCCATAGTGCATAGGTGCATCAACATCTTCTATAATTTCAAAACGAATTAATTCCTTTTTGTTTGATCAGGCTTTTCAATTTGATCGTTTACGTTTCTCACAATCCTTTAAATAACAATATTGTGGACATTTGTTCTTACGCACGATCAGGATTCTACACTTGCAGCGAAAGATGCATTATCTACCTGAAGTTCTTTTAAGATTGATCCCAGTGTTGTGTCCCGTTGTGTGTACTGGACCAATGATTTTAATCTTTGCTTAATACCTACTTATTTACTTGACCTATTAATTAAGGTTCAGTTTCAGGTGTATGTACGGATCGTAGCAGGTGACGATCTGTGGTTTCTCTCTACCCCCAAGGGAAAAAGGCGTGAGTTTATGTATCTAAATATGTTACCTCTCGATGGTTGGTTTGATAGTGTTTTGATCCTCGCCCGCAACGAACTGGCCGTAGAAGGTGGCTTTCATGAATACCTCGAACAGACGTTGGCCAATCACCTGTCGCATCCGCTTCATCAACTGGGGACATGGAGAATATTGACATTAGGTTTAACGTTACGCATAATGGACGGTAGATACGATGAATAATAAGTCTTTGAAAAGTTTTCCAAAGAGAGTGGAAATGGTGCCAGCATTATGGTTTAAACACTCTGATAGTTCACTAAACTTGCACTCTAATTCTCCCTCTTTTAAGCTTCAACATCATTGTCCTTATCCCAATTTATTTGGCGTCGGCCCGGCTTGCCTTCTTCTTCCATAATTCTCTATTACTCGTCATCTCAGCAGTCACCTCCTTTCTAGCCATATCATCCTTCGAACAGTCCATCATTTCTTTGGTCTTCCTCTACTCTTATAGCCTTAAACCCTATTCCCGATATATATTATGATCACGATTCAATTCAGTGGTTCTCTTTCTTATCGTCATCTCAGTTTTCATATCATCCATAGCTAGATCAGTTTGTATACTTATAAACATTCTTTTTTTATCAATGTCGTCATCTCAGTATTAAATTAAGGTATATAGTAATTATAGCCTAATAGTGCAAAACCTTTTATACCGGCAAGGATGTCAATACTTCCTTAGACGTAAATGGCGTGCAAGTAAGTAAGTGCAAGTTTGTAGTATGAATGTGGATGGGTGTATGAGTAAAGGAAGAACAAAGAAACGCTGGATGGACTGTGTAAATAATGATATGGCAAGAAAGGAGGTGTCTGATGAGATGACGAGTGACAGAGAGGTATGAGGAAGACATGCTGTACCGCCCCCAAATGAATTGGGATAAGGGCAAGAGAATGATGATGTAAATGGCGTGGAAGTAAGTAAATCATGGTAGTGGTAGAATACCATTAGTAAGTAAATATCAGACAGATACACACATTAACATAAACTTATGTCATTACTTATACATTAACATCGCTTCCATTAATATTATTTCCTTCAGTCTCCATCAATTTAGATAAAAGCCCGTATTGTCAACAGGTAATTGTTTGGTTTGTTTGTAACAAGTAATGTTTAAAAGTAGCCATTACTTTTTCAAGTTCTACGGACTACTTTACCTTCAACAAAGTAAAAATTATGATATAGAAAAGTTTGGAGTTGTTAATGGAATTATAAAAGCAGGTAAATGATTTTCTAATGATAATATTTCGTGTAAAAGTGCAAATGAAATTGATGATCTATGTGAGGGATTGGAGGGTCATAATGGGTGAATCAATCTTTTTTTAATAAAAGAAGACATTGAGGTTTGTCTATCAACATTGAACGCATATACAAAGTTTTAAGCGTTGCGGAATTCTCTTGTGAGAAGGCAATCTTGGCTTCAGCATAAAGTTATGTCTAAAATAATAAAAATGTATTGTCACCAAAACCAAAGGTGTGTGCAAAATTTCAGCTCCATCGGTTGGGAGGAACTGGTTTGAAATTCAGTTGCAAGATTTGACCAATACATACTGAATAACTAACTAACCAACTAATAAGGCATGTGAAATAAAAGCTTATACTATATTGTTAGGAAGAAATGAGGTTTTACGTAGCACATGTTAGTTCTATGGGAAAGATTGACAACTTCGAATTGTCACTGGTCGCGAGAGACTTTTGTTGGGAATATGGCTCAAAGGGCTGTAATATTCATAATTCCATATTTTGTGTACCTCGTTGTCTTTCTTTAAGCATCTTCGCTTCTGTTTGCTAAATTCAGCAGCGGGATAAAGAACTTAGATTGCCCACTAAAGTATAAAACATCCAAGGAACAAAATAACAATTTCCCTTCAACCGATAGTCAAAATGGTGGTTTTGACTTTTTCGTTTTTTATGCTTGTCATTGCTGTTATTTCACGTGTGTGTGATTGAATATCAAAAGTTGTGATAAATATGCAAGTACAAGTAAGTAGAAAGTGTGACCACCGTCGTAACGAGATTGACCTAAGGTGGTTCGCGAAGCAGGTATGCTAGAAGTGAAGAATTAATCCTGAGAACCGGGTTTGTGCACTTACTTCGTGTTAGCTTAGCCCCGTAAACTTGAGCGATGTTCCGCAACGAGTTCATACAAACGATCCAATCGTAAGCGATTGAACTGTAAGCAGTTCCAAAGCCTTGTCCTTTGTAACTATGCTCTTAGAAGCTTTAAGGTCTTTACAGCCCGTGAGGTCCCGTAATTACGACCCGAGCGGCAGTTATTATTTTGCCACGAGCTCCTAAGCGGAATTACGCGATACGTAGTAATTATTACGTATCCAATTTCGATCCAAACATACACGACATTGACGAGTTGTGTGACGAGGTGACCGACTACGAGTGTCTGTCGCGAGTGGCTTCCTGTCTCAAGGGTGACGCTGGAGTTTGGCTAAGTGAATGGGTCACCTATGACTGAACTATTCAAAATTTAAGCCTGAATTAAACCACTATGTCCTCGGTAGGATTGCGTCAATATTTTATTCCAAACAATGAGCGTGATATCCGACAACTTTCCAATGTATGCCGAGTATGCCCGGCGTAGCTTGTTACGTTTAAGAATTGGGTAAGTGTCTTACCGATAAATTGTGAAACCCTGATCGTTTGCCAACGAATCCTTGATCAAACTCTTCGCCAAGTCAAATATTAAGGTATAATAGTAAGCTTTGGTCAGGTGCGGCCGAGCTCACGGAAAAAAGGAGCATTAAGGGACTCCCAAGTTCCTGGAAATGTCAGGCATGTGCCCAGAAGTGGGTGCAATTTCTTAACTATTTATGGTTTCAGAGATGGCTGTGGGTGTGTTCCCAAAGGCGTGAGTTGCCAAGCATGCGGGTTAGTCCCAAGGCAGTCGCCAAGCGCGCAGGTTAGTCCTACGGCGTGTGTCGCCTAACGTGTGGGTGTGTTCCCAAAGGCGTGTGTCGCCCAGCCAGTGGGTGTGTTCCCATGGCCAGTGTCGCCGAACACGCTGCTGCGTTCCCGAGGCGCGTGTCGCCGAACACGCTGCTGTGTTCCCGAGGCGTGTATCGCCGAACACGCTGCTGCGTTCCTGAGGCGCGTGTCGCCGAACACGCTGCTGTGTTCCCGAGGCGCCTGTCGCCGAACACGCTGCTGTGTTTCCGAGGCGTCTGTCGCCGAACACGCTGCTGTGTTCCTGAGGCGCGTGACGCCGAACACGCTGCTGTGTTCCCGAGGCACGTATCGCCGAACACGCTGCTGTGTTCCCAAGGCGTGTGTCGCCGAACACGCTGCTGTGTTCCCGAGGCGTGTATCGCCGAACACGCTGTTGCGTTCCCGAGGCGCGTGTCGCCGAACACGCTGCTGTGTTCCCGAGGCGTGTGTCGCCGAACACGCTGCTGAGTTCCTGAGGCGCGTGTCACCGAACACGCTGCTGTGTTCCCGAGGCGCGTGTCGCCGAACACGCTGCTGTGTTCCTGAGGCGCGTGTGGCTGAACACGCTGCTGTGTTCCCGAGGCGTGTATCGCCGAACACGCTGCTGTGTTCCTGAGGCGCGTGTCGCCGAACACGCTGCTGTGTTCACGAGGCGTGTATCGCCGAACACGCTGCTGTGTTCCCGAGGCGCGTGTCGCCGAACACGTTGCTGTGTTCCTGAGGCGTGTGTCGCCGAACACGCTGCTGTGTTCACGAGGCGTGTATCGCCGAACACGCTGCTGTGTTCCCGAGGCGCGTGTCGCCGAACACGCTGCTGTGTTCCCGAGACGCGTGTCACCGAACACGCTGCTGTGGTCCAGAGGCGCGTGTCGCCGAACACGCTGCTGTGTTCCCGAGGCGTGTCGTCGAACGCGCTGATGTGTCCCCAAGCCGTGTGTCGCCGAACGTGCGGGTGCGTTCCCACGGCGTGTGTCGCCGACCGCGCGATGGTGTTCGCAAAAGCTTGTGTCACCGGACGTTGGTTTGTAACCCGGATAGCGTGAGTCGCTGTGGTAAAGTATATGGCAGTAAGATAGGACAGTTGGGACGCTGACCATCTTATGTTTCTGTCATTAATCGTAGTAAAGTTTTCGGCAGGGATATATGTCGGTTAGGACGCCGACCATCTTATATTTATGCCATTCTGAACTTTCAACTTCTACGTGATCATCGTGTTGCTTACACAAATAATCATCGTAAACTCTTCCAGATTACGAAACTCATGATGTTGATCATCGTGTTGCTTACACAAATAATCATCGTAAACTCTTCCAGATTACGAAACCGATGATGTTGATCGTCGTGTTGCTTATACAAATAATCATCGTAGACTCTTTCAGATCACGAAACCGATGATGTTGAGCATAACCTGGACCGTTCTGAAAGTAACGAGCCTGTGCCCGTGACGGTAGGGCTGTCCATACCTGATCTCGATGCTGGAATAGGAGCAGTGCGCTACCAAGATCATCGCATTGCAGGCACAACCTACAACTTTCAAGTCGAGGGCGACTTGGCGTCAGGAGAAGCCGTGTTAGGAAGAAATGAGGTTTTACGTAGCACATGTTAGTTCTATGGGAAAGATTGACAACTTCGAATTGTCACTGGTCGCGAGAGACTTTTGTTGGGAATATGGCTCAAAGGGCTGTAATATTCATAATTCCATATTTTGTGTACCTCGTTGTCTTTCTTTAAGCATCTTCGCTTCTGTTTGCTAAATATATATATATTGACTATATCTTTATCGAAAGCTTGTGCTGATCCTCCGGCCGAACCGGCCTTTCAATTTTAACTTATTTTTATAATTTGTTGTTATAGCGACAACAGAAATACCTAAATCAAATAATAAAATAATAATAATAAAATAATAATAATAATATAATCAAATAAATCAAATAATAATATCTGTGAAAATTTCAACTGTCTACCTAGACGGACGGACGGACGGATAGCAGAGGCTTAGTAATAGGGTCCCGTTGGTTACCCCTCAGGTGCGGAACCCAAAAAATACCCGGATGTTAGGTAACAGTTCAGTTCAGATTCAGTTCTTTCTGTATAAAATCGAATTGGATTATTACATTGTACCAATCTATGGATTTTATAGGTACCGACTTAACGAAAGCATTCGACACGCATGACACTGATCAAACTACGTTCGATCGAAAGCAATGTAGTATGTATGCACCAACAACATTGCCATTTTGAGTCTAAACTCGCGGTATTGATACAAAAACATAGTCCATTGTCAAGGTTATAAGAAGTCTATTTCCAGCCGAACAGAACCATAATGTATGCAAATATCAGCCTTACATTATTGTTATAATGCTCATGTTCGCTTGATGAGAGGTGTTTAACTTATGTCAGATGTTTAAATACTGGTTCCATACAAGATGGTTTGCTGATGAGCATAAAAACACAGTCATCTTCCCACGCTTTATTTGCTAGTCACATGACTTATAGTTCTATTTAATTATATTGCTCTAAAATCTAAAATTCATGGAACCAGTTTCAACCTTTAGAGCTGCCTCATATGATTCTATCTGTTTATCGCTGGCAGTTTAGTGGCATTGCCAATTTGCATTTTTGTCAGTTCTACCTAAGTAGTAATTTTCATGAAATATTTACCTTCTTCGTTATTCTTCCTTACATTGGCCAATTTGTTACCTCCACTTCATCATAAAAATTATTGAAGCCTATTCAAACATGAATACGGGATTTCAATTTAACAACCTCGCTAAAATTCAAGAGCCATCATAATATTGAAGCAGACATGTTCTACTAGGAACGTCTACTGGGTGACTGAACTTCTGCAATGCGCCATTCCAATTTTATGCGACTATAGATCGACGATAGAAATATTGCTTGGCTTGTTCATATAGCATGTATAATAAGAATAACCCGCTATAAAACACACGCTATGTCACGCTAGTAAAATATAAAATATGAATGGAATCCATTTCCTTTCCAAACTCTGGTAAAATCGTTACTTTACCGACAGTTACCTACTATAATTCTGAATCGTTGGTAAAAAAAACCACTAGTCTAAAATGGTTTAGGACAAATTGAACCCGATCAGCAAATCTAAACCGTGTTGAAGAGCTCAATATTCCGCAACTATGATGATTGATGACACTGACAGCTCTTGAACGCGATTTACATGTGCAGACCACATTCAGTTTCCATGGTGAAATCGGCCCTTAGTTACAAGTAACTCTCGATACCACCATGTTAATGACGTCCACTCTGATAACTAAAATTGCTCATTAATCTTCAAGATAAGCTATTTCTATATAAACTCTAACGAGCATAGATCTAAACTGTCTTTCTCCATATATTATGTAAAAGCGTAGTAAAATTGAAAGTGTAAATAAATAGAGACACGAAGGTATGTGTAGTCGGTGCCAAACGGTAATTTGCGAATGCTCATCTTTACTTTTCATGAGACTTTTAAATACAGATGGCCAATTCGTCACTGATCAACACGCATTGGGCCCGCGAGGCAGATTATGTCCATAGCGAGGAGGCATCTATAAGCTGGTAAACTTTGCCTATAGCCACAACCGTGCAGAGGAAGGCGTAACCTGGGTAAGGTACATCACAAGGTGGACCAGTGACCTGGAAAAGGTCGAAGGAATCTGCTAGATGAAAAGAAGCAGAAGGGCCAATACTGGCTATGCTGGTGGAAGGCCTATAACCAATAGTGGATGTCTTTCGACTCAATGATGATTACGTAAATTAAAAGAAACGATGGATGGAGTGTGTAAAAGATGATTTCGCTAGAAAGAATGTGTTCTTGAAATGACGACCAGTAGAAGAGAATGAAAGAAGAAGACTTATTGTGACGACTCCAAATAGATTGGGAAATGGTGATGACGACGTAAGTTTCGCGCTTTTCAGTAAACGATAAGTATTTGCAAAATTAAACAGGTGTACAAATGGCGGGGGCCGGCTGTCTCAACAGAGTAGCCTTGGCAATGAACGTATAATGAGCTTGCGTCGCTCAGTCGCAGTTTGGAACTATATGACTCATTAAGTCATAATATATTAGAGCATTTCGCCAACGAGTTATTGTTATTTTGAGTATTACGACGATAACTACTGAAATAAATACGAATCTAATAAGTAATGCTAATTGGAAAATTCTTTTTGATGACGAAACTTTATTGGTTGGAATAAGGAGGTGAATTGAAGTCAGGATTGTTTTTGGGTATAATGCATTTAGGATTTTAGACAAACGGGGCGATAGAACCTTTTTTTGATGAAGAAACTTGTTTTTAACAATGTAATGTCGGTTGGTTACTCTAAAAATACACCAAGATAAATAAATAAACTGGCCAAGTGCGAGTCGGACTCGAGCACGAAGGGTTCCGTACCCTAAACCGACAAAAACAAGTTTCCTGTATGGGAGCCCCCTTTAAATATTAAATAATTTATATTTTTATTATTTGTTTTTATAGCGGCAACAGAAATACATTATCTGTGAAAATATCAACTGTCTAGCTATCACGGTTCATGAGATACAGCCTGGTGACAGATAGACGGACGGACGGACAGCGAACTTAGTAATAGGGTCCCGTTTTTACCCTTTGGATACGGAAACCTAAAAAGGTATTTTTATCTACGTAGTAATAGGTATGCTATGTATCCACTCAGTTCGATCATCTAACGAAGCCGTCCTTCATACGACCTTATCCAACGTCACATTAAAAACGTGGTGTTTAAAACTTTACGATTTTTTTTACAACCGTTCATGAGCGTCGACCAAGATGCTTACAGAATACAGGGTGTAATCAGACTCTTCACGAAGCCGTCAACCAAGCATTATGTACATCAAACTAAGTAACTTTACGTAAAATTTAGTGCTGGGAAACGACTTTTTTTTTTGGGCCGAAAAATCACGTTTTACAGTAGGACTCAATGTTACGCACTCAAAACATTGTGCTGATGGATGGATTAAATAGTAAGGGTGTCCTGAAGGAGTATAAAGTAAAAATATTACATTAAAAACATGTATTTAAAAAAAAACTTGTGAAAAAGTTGGAACTTTGACCTCCAATATCTCCGTAACTAGAAGGTTCCCAGGTATGGTCTAGAACAAAAAAATTATCACAATGACGGGGAGAACAAGTGCCTTTCGGCTTCGTTAAGAGTCTGTTTACACCCTTTATATTAAAGTGTAAGCTAGTTAAATCCAGATAGGAGGCCATACTAATACGAGCGCGCGGTGTAAACGTCACTTATATACGTCAATTTTTAAATTAAAAATAACTGTTTCACGTTTAATATTTTCTTCATTTTAAGAATGTATTCATATCAATGGACGATATACTGATTGTGCGTGTTGCAAACAATTTAACTAAAATGCTATAGGATAATTACATTATCAATTCAAAAATCCTCAGAACCAAAGGTTAGGTTAGGTTAGGTAGGTGATCGCAAAAAAAATGAAATCATTTTTGACTTTAATTAATCTTGACAGTAAGAGTACTGGGGTTTCACTAGCTAATTTGATTTGACATATAAACTGATTTGAATAAAAACTAATTTGTTCGTTTTTGCCAAATTTAGTTTTCGCCTTGGCAATAATTTCTAACAACACACGGGTAGCTTACATAATCTAAAACTGCGTCAAAAATTGCTAAAAGAGCCAAGTTTACTAAATCTAGCACTGTTTGAATACCATGCGTCGGATTACGTCGTAGTAAACAAAATTCCATAATACAAGATTGATAAGCAGACTACTGATATAGTATGTACAGTAAACTGTCCGTTACTCGTAACAAAACCAGTATAACCTGGTGTCCTATTCTAATTAAACTCCGGACCATGCCAGACCAGCTCAAAGTCATAGTGCCATAATATAAAGGGTGTAAAAAGACTCTGAACGAAGCCGAAAGAATTTGTTCTCCCCGTCATTGGGACTATTTGGTGTTCCAAACCATACCTGGGAACCTTCTAGTTACGGAGATATTGTGGGTCAAAGTTTGAACTTTTTCACAATTTTTGTTTTAAATACATGTTTTAAATCTAAGATTTTTACATTAAACACCTCCACGACCAGCTTACTATTCAATCCATTCATTAGCACAATGTTTTGAGTGCGTAACTTTGAGTCCTACCGCAAAACGTAATTTTTCACCCCAAAAAAAAATTGTTTCCCAGCAATAATTTTTGCGTAAACTTACTTAGTTTGATGTAGAGGATGCTTGGTAGACGGCTTCGTGAAGAGTCTGTTTACACCCTGTATAGGGTGACTGGTAATTAGTGACCGATACTTATGCACGTGATTGTTTCGAACAAGCAAATAGTTTCCCAAAGAAACATTTCTTTTTTAAATTTTCTTTCACCTTTATCACAATAACACAACCTATCAGCTGTTAGCCGCGTAACGCCATTATTTCTCATTACTATCGTTTCTTGTACCGTGCAACAGTGGGTAGGCAGAGCACTCCCGAGTGAGTATAAAAAAAATGTTTCTTTGGGAACGTGGTTTGTCGGTTACTAATTACAAGTCACCCTATATACATTAATACAAACTTGTTTAGTTGTGTTACTAATATTAGAAAAAAGTAAGGTTTTTATTTTCTTGCAAGTCAGTCCCCAGATAAAAACATCAAACGTTTCCGTATTTCTTATCTCGTTTCAGTAAAAACTAAAATAAAGAAACAGCTGAGCCAAAAACTTGGTAAAAATTTGGTCAGCCAGCTACGGGTTACACAGCAGTAATCAATGCTCAAGCGAATCGATTCATGGATCATCAGCAGTGATCGGAGTAGGTAGATTGATTTTTGGTACTTGTATCATAAATTTTCACAGAAAGAATAACATGGATAAGTCATTTTCCCGGAAAGTAATTCCGGTATTTCCGGATCCAATTAAATATTGTTAATGTTGGTAGTGATATTCTTACTACTCAATTCATTTAAAGGAATGTACCACCGGTTAGTGCACCACCCATGATCCTTTGCTCTGATTGGTCGTTAGGTTGATCAATTTTAGCGTGAAATTAGATTCAAAAATAGTTAATGACCACCAGAAATCCCCGCCATACCCTTCTAACCTAATCTATCCGTGTGGGGGTGCCCCAAGTCGGCCTAGGCAAAACTAGTTTGCCATCAACCACCTCATTAAAATTTGATGGTCATTTACTAAATTTGGTGATCAATTGATATTTTAGGTGATAGATGTTAGTGGTCGCAAAGTTATTTTTGGTAGTCATTATATTTATCCTCTTTTTTTTTCTCTTGTTCCCGAATTGGCACGAAGTACAGAAAATGTCATACGGACACGCCTTTTGACAAGTTTTTTTACTGAAAAAGTTTTCATACTCTGCCAAGATTCATCGTACTAAACTATTGGATTAAAAAATAGAACATAAAATTGTGTTATTAGGAGTTTAAGCTGAAAATATTTTTTTTTTTGCAATTGTCGTGTTAGCTGACATAGACCGTCTCTCAGTGAGAGAGAATGGGATGTCATCTATGACACGGGGAAAGGAAAATAATAGGTACCATTTACAACCCTCACTCAACCACCCAACTTTCGACCCCTCAACCCTCACTGGGTTGTAAACTCGTGGCTCAGTTCTCGACCGACATATTTTAGATTCCCATCGACTGGCTAAGAAGATATTCCCTGGCGATAAAAATGTTTTCTTTTTCCTCAAATTAAGTATTTTATACAGGGTGTAAACAGACTCTTCACGAAGCCGTTAACCAAGCATTATGTACATCACAAAAATTAGTGCTGGGAAACGACTTATTTTTTTGGTCTGAAACATCACGTTTTACGGTAGGACTCAATGTAACGCACTCAAAACATTGTGCTGATGGATGGGTTGAATAATAAGGGGGTCCTGGAGGTGTTTAAAGTAAAAATCTTACATTAAAATATGTATTTAAAAAAAAACTTGTGAAAGAGGTGAAACTTTGACCCCCAATATCTCCGTAACTAGAAGGTATGGTCTAGAACAAAACAATGATCGCAATGACGGGGAGAACTAGTACCTTTCGGCTTCGTTAAGAGTCTGTTTACACCCTTTATTGATCATTAATTACCATAAGGTAATGATTCTTTGGCAATGAAGTGATTCCTCGATGAGATGAGAGATGAAGCTTAATAAAGCTTCCTTCGATACTAGTTACATTTTAGCACAGTTATTTATAAGTTTTTTCGTACCTTTAAGGTAAATAGGTAGTTATTCAAACAATTAATTAGACCACAACAATGGTGTGTTCAGTATTAATAATTTAACATTAATCCATAGATAATTGGTAGGTAATTTAAAATGGCTTTGTAAAATAACATTACCATAAAAATATAATCAAAAGAATCATCACAAGAATTGTAGGATTGTGTCATAAGATAGGCATTCAATTACTCATAAAAGTAAAGTGGAATATTCCTGAACTGATTTTGAAGAAACTTACAACATTTATCATTCTGTCGGTATTTGACTGTATGATTTTTCGTGTGCAAAATATAAATCACTCTCTAGACATTACTACAAAGTTTTGTCGTCACTTTTCTGACAGCTATAAATTTTATCAGAAAGCTAAAGGACGGAAGTCAAATCGGAAAATGAGTCAGACGAAATGCCCATATCTTGAGATGATGATCGGAACATTACCAAAGGTTTTGTTTCTATTTTTATCAATACAACAAGAGGGAAATACCGACATGCGTCAGAATGACGAAGTTTTCAGATTCATCAAGAGATTTCGTCTTTCGATATAGATATAGATATTCAGTTACTCATAAACTGAATATGTATTTATTATTACACAATATTATACAATTCTTTCGTTTATTTATTAATGTACAAACTGTTTAGATTTTGACTTACTAAAAAAAAATATATAAAAAAAAAGTTTCCGCTGGATTCTTACTATTATTCTTTATCTACACATTTGTTAGAAATATATATTATTTATAACTAGTAACATCAAATAAACTCACTAGCGCCATTATCTGTATAAGATATTCCCGTGAATGCACCGTCCTTCATTTTTTTCTGGGCATTCATATTCAAATTCAAATTATCCTTTATAGTTTACATATTAAAAAAAAACATTAAAAAATATATATAAAAAAAGGTTTCCGCTGGATTCTTAATATTATTCTTTGCTATACACAAAAAAATGGTAATGTTAAACACAGCCTTTATAAATTACTGAAAATCTGTGTCAAAAGGAATAAATAGTCATAATGACACAAATAATATTTTGTGATCTAATTAATGGTCCAAATATCTACCTATTTACCTTGTACGAATAACATGTATCTACAAACAACCTTGTTTTAAATGAGGACCAATGAAATAATGACGGATTTACCTTACTTACTAATCTAGCAAGCCAATTATAGTGTTCGAAGAGGAATAGACTCATTGCCTAACGACCACAATATAATTTACCTTATGATAATGAATGAACAAATAAACAATGAACCAATATTTTTTGGAAGAAAAGAAACCTTATTTTTGACCCATTTTTTTTCCGCCGAAGACCTGTAGCCCAGTAGAAGGAACATTACAAACTGACCATGGTATACTATTTAAATAATTTGCGCCAAAGAATGAAATATTAAAACATTATTCTCAAACAAATGCTTTGTAACAAGTAAATTGGATGGGACACTTAAATTAGATTAACGAGCGAAACTGCGAACAAAAGGCATTTTAGCGCAACGGTGATAAAATTGGGTCAAACTGAGACGGTAGAATAGAAAAGCCTGTGTGAACTGGGAAGAGTTATGAATGAAAGTTATTTGAAACACTAGTCGAAGGTAAATCAAATTACATAAATTGTAAACAACTAATATGCGGTTATTAGATAGTCAATTAGTCAGGTAGATTAAATTAGATTAAATTTACTGTCACTCCTACAAAGCTCCAACCAAAACAAAGAAGGTATAAAAAATTTTGAGACATTATCGCTCAAATACTTGTGGATACACTGTTTTCCTGATTGGGGTTACCATTATAAAATTGTATATTTGCACAGATCATTCAACTTTTAATTCGTTCTACTTTTCAAACTCATTAAACTTTTAAAAATGAAATACCCTTTTTTTTTACGGATGGGAAATCATCAAATGACTTCTCCCACTCTGGGCAGAGCGGAAGGGAGAGTCAGACTTGTACTGACTAAAACCCATCCATGTTCCTTCCTTGCTCTTTGTGTTCCAGGGCCGCGGTATCTCTTTCGAACAGTCCTGCAGCCCTGGCAGAAATGAAATACCCTTATGTCGAAAAGACCAGAGCTAGACATAGTACAATCATCATCTTCATAATCTTCTTGCCGTCATCCCTTATACTTGGGGTCGGTGCAACACGTTTTCTTCTTCCGTTCTCTCTTCTCAGTTGTCACAGCATCTTTTACTCCTTTATCTTTCATATAATTTCTCACACAATCCAGCTATCGTCGAGTCAAAAAACCCGACAAGTCCGGACAAATTTAGAAGTATGGTATCTCATCTCTACTGAAATATCGATCAAGAAGATAAGATACATAGAAGGATTGTCGGTGACTATACCGCTCCGATACTAATCAAACGTAATATTTATGATGACGTTGCTTCCATATAGTGTTATGTTATCATAATGTTTACATTTTGACGTCACGATTGGATATGAATGAATGCGAGATAAACGTTTACATACGTATACGAGTATCATCTATCTGCAACGATAGTAGCTGTCGCTGAATCGTAAGTGATTGAAACTTTTCTTGGGGAATAGTTTTCCGAAAGGTAAAAGTCGAGTTGTAGGTACATCAGTTGGTTTCTTCAAGGCTGATCATCTTTAGGTAGAAATAGTTAAAATAGTCTTAAAGATAAATGAAAGAACAACAGTGAACAACGGCAAATCAAATACGAAACTGACCTTCAGAAACCCGGAGAAATTATACACACCAATTTCTTAACTAACTATAACTATTCAGGGAAACCAAAAGAGCCATTCAAACGAAGAAATAATCATAAAAGTAACGACTAACGAGTTAATCTACGACTAACCTCTAAAACCGCAAATACTCCATAAAGCTTTAATAGACCGTTTCACTGAAACCGCTCTATTAGACGTTCTAATTCCGTGAGAAAATGCCAGAACCCACGTGACTTTGAGTTTCTTTAGAAAAGCAGAAAATTTAATGTTAATGCAGGCTCTGTGTTCATTTTCAAGACACGGAGATTTTAAAGAAGAAGAAAAATTTCGCAGAAGCAAAGTATAATTGAATTAGGGCTTGATTATGAGTTGAAAAAGATTTTTAGGTTAAGTAGTAGGCTTAGGACAATTTGAAACCGCATTTTCTCACAATCGAAGCTATATTCAGCAAACTGTCTTTAGAAAAAGTCCTTGAATGGAATCCAAGAATAATAACACACTCACTAAGTACTAAAATGAATTGCAATAGGGAAACCAATAGTTATGCAACCAAAGTATCGGGAACAACACATTTTAAGACAAAACTCATGCCAAGAAATGCAGTGAAGCAAATCTAGGAGAATATAGAAAAATATCTTAAAAACGGACGGTAATTAATAAACCTGAGTGGCATTTAGAAGCTAAA
Organism: Lycophotia porphyrea; assembly: GCA_950005105.1. Lineage (NCBI taxonomy): Eukaryota > Metazoa > Arthropoda > Insecta > Lepidoptera > Noctuidae > Lycophotia > Lycophotia porphyrea. The sequence continues at coordinate 14,573,327 of OX465403.1, forward strand.
GATTTTTGGCAAAATGGATAGAGAAGTATAAATTTTGTTGCGATGCAATATATAAACATCAACGAAGACGGTAGAAGAAGTCAATATAGAAGCTATTGAGAATATTAATTACAAGGAGCTTCAGATGGAGCAAGTTTTAAGAAAACCAAAGGGGGTAGACAGAAGCACAGTATAGAAGTACTCACATTTTTATTTAAATACCCTCATTACAAATGATCACGGGAATTCACTGGATGGAGAAGATACAGGTAAGGCACATGTCCTGAACTGGACGCCTTTCGGCTTAATGATAAATATATGAGGAATGAGGCAGGTAGGTACAAACATATCTAACGCATATATGGCACTTCATAATCTACCATGACCTAGGAGAACAGATCTATGCAAACATATTCTGTTTCATTCACGCATGCATTTGTTATTCAGTTAATAATATTCGGGAAGAAATGCATAGCGTAGCGTCATGCACCTTGCAGTATTTATAAACATATTATTCAACTGAATCTAACAGACAGAAAGTCGACTGACCACACATAATTTAGAGGAGAGAGCAAAAAGGATCATACACTTAGTACAAACATGGGATTAAGACAGGTTTCTGCTAAGACCTTGACATTTTGCGTTATGGGATTATTTTATTATGACGAACATACTTACACACAACGAGAGGAGCTCGTGGCTTCAGCTAAAGCAATTAAAACAGCATTTGGGATGATAGATAAGTAAAAGATTGATTTTGAAGTATCGATTAGAATGATAAAAGAAAACTTAAATGTAAATTACTAATTTCCGTTTGTACGTCGAAAAGAACAGTAAATAACTGTCCGGAGCGAAATGATAGCAAATATCATTTTAAGTAAATAAATAAACTATGTATTCACAGATCAAGACATGCTGTCTGGTCTTGCCTTTTAATTCTATCAAGTTCTCTATTTTCGAGATACACAGCAAAATGCATCACTAAACTCTGTGCCAACTAAACATAATAAATAACAACATTTCAGCAGTATCTTCAAAAGGAACCCGTTTCGTGCCAATTTTAACGGTTCCCTAACTTAAGTTAAACAAAATGATAACCAGTTTGTTCTGACAGCTGTCGATTCAAAGAATCAAAAACACGTGTTTTATGTCCTTACATAGGCATAGCCTTACGACTATTTACTGAATATTTTTTTGGAATTAAAACCAAGACGATACTCCCCGCAGTTTGCTTCCACAATCCTCATCAACGTATTGCTATAACTTCGGAATCATAATGCGACTATTTCTCTATCCTTGTTGACTATTTCTTGACTATTTTTTTGCGTACTCAAAATTGATTTTCATGAAGTTTTCAAAGCTGAGGATTTTGTGGTGAAGGACACCCGCAAAGCGTTCTTGCTTGCTGAATGATGGACTTAGACCGATTTGGAAAATTCTTTTTTCTTTGAAAGTTTATACTCTCAAGTTGCTCCCATAGAAATATTGTCATAATCTGATCATGGACTTCGGACATATTATGTAACGGAACTCTTCAGTAATAGACAGCAAATGTGTCGTGATTGCTGCAATCTCTTGCATGTCTATGGTTTATACAACACCATAATATAACATCACGCCTGTATGCTCTGAGGGGGTACACAGATGTGAACAGTACACCCGCATTTTGACAGGTATGTATGTTTAGTTCCATTTTATTGGGGATAAGCCTATTACTATGAAAGGTATTGTTAACAATGTCAAATAAATGCATAGCAAATAATTGTAGAGGATATTACAGCTAAAAATGAAAGAAAAAACTTTTTGCAAAAAATAAAACTGACTTAAAAAACACAACAAAGTAAAAAATAATTGTGACTTTCGTGTTTGGTTCAGTTTTTTTATCAAATTTTGATTTTAGAACTCTTCACGTAAGAAGTCTTCATGCATACATAAATAACGAAGTTCATCAGAATGGAAAGCAAGCAGGTGCACTCAGTGTTATGTTATCTTGATTGTTTGACAACTACCTATAGTGAGAATGTTTGGTTTCCTTTGAGTCTATTGTGACTGTGACAGACGACTTGTGAGATGATCTTGTTACTATCAGATTAGTATTTGTGTTGTACCTACTTAATATTTTATTATATTCGGACGACTGTCTACGGCTGAGTATCCTAATGTTTCAACTCCCTACCTCCACTTGGGCTCCTCTAATTCCATTTTGTGTAACTATGCTAGGGTCGGCTTCCAGTCTAACCGGATGCAGCTGAACACCAGTATTTTACATGGAGTGACTGCCTGTCTGATCTGACCTCCACAACCCAGTTAGTACTGGGTAATACGATACCTCTTGGTAAGACTGGTTGTCAGACTTTTTGGGCCACTGACTACGTTTTATTTATTTATTTTTTTACGACTGTCAAAGATCTACAAATGACAGCCGGGACCAATGGCTTAACGTGCTTTCCGAGGCACGGAGGAAACTCGGTATGTAATGGGTGGTCATCCATCCACAGATCGACCTAGGCAAACACGGCTTAACCTGAAGATTGACCCGAGCGGCTGTTATTATTTAACCACGAGCTCCTCACGTGCGCTCCTCAGCTCCTTTCGTGTAACGTTTTGTGTTGTGTCCCAAAATAGTACCCACCCTTAGAGCACCAAATCATGATCAATTTGGTTTGTTACTGTTTCTTTATGTTCGACTCATTCAAAACGCATTGATATGCAGGAGAGGACTGTCTACAGCGCTTATTTAAAAAAGAGCATATCTAGGGTAATTTACCATAGTAATCGTATGTAAAACTTCCCAGCTTACTGTGATATTGTTGTGGTGTTCACTAGAAACACTAGTTAGGGTTTAGAATAAAACCACCAAATTATCAGTAAATAGATGAACTACTTCAAGGGTACGTGCACTCGCTGCCCGGGATATGTGTGGACTAGTTGACACGGAACCTTAAAGCTCACGCTGCATTTATTAGTATATCACAATTGTAATTTTAAGAGTCATCATGCCCGCCTTTTCTCGATTCTGCTTAAAAAACTAGCTTTTATTTATTTTATTAGCCAGTGGTTAGCGTGGTAGATGGATACGATTATCTTCTTTGTCGAGTGTAAATATTGATTTACACTCGACAAAGAAGATAATCCAAACGAAAGTTTGGCATGGTTTCAATTGCATTGCCTTACCAGCCCATCTACCACGCTAACCACTGGCTAATAAAATAAATAAAAGCTAGTTTATTAAGCAGAATCGAGAAAAGGCGGGCATGATGAATCTTAAAATTACAATTAAGTACGGGAATGCTTATTGAAGCATTCCCGTTTTTCTTCTCCAACTTACAAACACGCATTGCCAAAATATACACGGACAGAAATCTAAGCACAACGGCTGATTCTCCCGTTAGATTTACACATCCACCCATGAATAAAAATCGCGATAACGTTAAGAACAATAGCTTTACTGAGGTCGCTAACCGCTACTTCTAACTAGGTCACGGGGATTACACTGGCAACATTCGATAAACGTAGATCAAACAAATTCCAATACAGTGCAACATTCTTGCGGTTAGTGACAGCCCTGTGCCCAATACATCCGAAATAGAACTGTATTGTTCGCAGATAAGACTGAATTCACCTTGATACTGCTGTTTTTTTAGCTTTGATGAATGCCAGTCTTCTTGTTTTCAAAATTGCATTACATTCCAATTTCTGCTTTATGAGCGGGTTTATAGGTTCTTAAATCGAGTGATGTTGTTTAAACACGGTTAACATTCTTCATCCGTTTGCAAACCAGTTTCAGGATTTTTATGGTGAATGCGAAGTTCATTGACAGCTGAGTCCCTGTTATGTAAGATGTCTATAGTTCGAGCTCCCTTATTTTTATTTATTCCGGTTTCGTTTTTTTCTGTATCCGCATTGTTAGATTTACAAACTTCTTTACATTTTTCAATAGGTATGGCTTATAAACACATGATCTCAATGGGTGGGTACCTTGTGATACCAGAGACGTTATTTTGAAAGAGAAAGTTTTACTTTTTATTACTTGGTAATGTTATATAAACATTAAAACCTTAGTTCTCGTACCTATTTATCATGAGTTTGGTCATGCTTATATTCTAGAAATATAATATATTCTCTATGATTGTAAGATGTTGGTACAAAACAATATTTATTAAGTGAAATGTTTAGTTTATTTAATATTATTAGTTATTTCCTTTATATTATTTGTTTATTTATTTATTATTATTTGTTTAGTTTATTTCTTTAGTTAATTATGAACAAGCCAATATTAAATATTTTAAGTTCAACGTTATGGATAAAAGTAGATATAACTCAATCTCCCAAGCCCTTAGAATCACCATCGCTTTTTATTACATTGACAGAAAATTCTTAGGACAATAAAAAGACACACAGGTCGCGAGGTCATCCAACTGTCTCTTTGACTCACGAAATATTCCGTGTCTTGGCGCCATTTGCTCACGACTCCATTATATTGAACCAGCTGATATGCCAACCGGTAGAGAGGTCGTAACCGCTGAAGTGCTAACAGTCGTTCAATTAGGATGCAATGTATAAAGATCTGATAACGTTTGATTAGAACGGAATGATACACCAGAAGAGTTCGACTTTGGAAAGGCATTTGATATGATTGGCCATGTTCTTGAAAGAAGCACAAGGACCGGTGGATGTGGTGACGCTTGGGGGAAAGCTATGTCCAGCACTGAATGTCTTTAGGTTTAAATGATGTTGATGAAGATTTTTGGCCAGTAACAAGCGTTCGTCAAAGCCTTTGTCTTAATATTATTTATACCTACTGATAAAACTTGTCTCCAATTTCATGGTCATCTTGCTTATTCATATCGAGAACAGCTCATACTGTATTGAAATGATTACAGTCAGCAAGAATGATATCTATTAGGTAGTTACACAGGTCCTCAGAGTGCGCATGACACATTAATCTGTTGTTTTATGTCTACTCTTGTACCTATTGCTTTCAGCAATTCTAGTGAAAGGAATTTTTACGAGCTATCAAAGTGGAAATGCTAGCAAAATGTGTTTGTTTGGCCGTTCGTCCATTTTGTCCGGATATGACAACCAGCTAAACAGTTGTCAAACAAGTGTACGCAATGGCAAAATGTCCACAGTATAACCAGTATAACCTATAAAAACTGGAAAAATCTAAATCAAGTGCTAACATAATAATAGCCACGAATCTGAATAACACAGTACCTAATGTTTTTTTATGTGTGGACATGCTAAATATCTAGAAGAACTAGTAAGAACTGGTTTCGCACGGTTTGAATTCGACAGACATGTTTTATTTTGTAGGATTTACAATATGATAATGTTACTTAAATGTTTATGGATGGAGACGGAGAGGAAGGCCAAAATAAATATGGATGGATTGTGTGAAGAATGATACGCAAGAGAAAGGAGTAAATGATGCCGAAACGTTCGACAGGGGAGAATGGAAAAATAAAACGTGTTGTGCCGACCCCAAAGAGAATGGGAAATTGGTAGGAAGATCTTGATGACGATGAGTGTTACTAGTCAGCCATATATTTTGTTTTATTACATTTTTTCAACGTTTTAGCTAAAATTTCAGATTTTTTATAATATATAACCGGATAGCCACTAGATTAGTCATTTATCCCAATTAGATACATTCAGTTTTTTTGAGATTTTAAAATTAGTATCAAACAATGTTGAACGAAACGATTTTAACCAGTCTTACTAACTGGATTGTGGAGGTCACATAGACAGTCGCTCCATGTAAAATACTAGTATTCTGCTGCATCCGGTTAGACTGTAGGCCGACCCCAACATAGTTGGAAAAAGACTAGGCAGATCATGACAATGTCATTTTTTTTAACTATCAACAGAACACAAAAACCCAAGCAATTTTAAGCGAATTAGCGCCAACTAGTGAACGTAACGCTGTAGGTAATTACCCATAATCATGACAATGATACAGCCATGAATCATGGCGCTGAAACAACATGAAAATGTGCTGGATGAAAGAAACTATTATAACTTTAAAACGTATATACTTCTCCATTCATTCCTCCCAATCCTCTTAAAAATAAACACAACGTACTCAACTCATTGGATAAAAAGATCTCAGATTTATATTGGTCTTTGTGTAGGTACTTTGGAGATGATACCTGGTAAGGATTTAGGAGAACAAACCAAACTGATTTGTAAATGTCAGTGTGTTTTCCTCGATGGCATGCAAGCCAATTCTGTGCAAAGCTTGGGTGCGCCCAATTCGCGCAACTATGGTCGCTCACGTGATTTAGATCCGTCATGGTTTTTTAATATGTATTAATTATACTCAACTTTGAGTGGTTGTGGTCATGCACAATGATCATAACTTGCTTGAATCTATTCAGCCTATGGTTTTCTTTGTACAAACGTAGGTACAAACCTATCCTAATATTAAAGTCATTAGGTACAACTTGTGATTTTTATTGGGACTTGTCTACTAGACTGTTCGAGAACCCCAAATGGACCTTTGGAAAAATTCCTTTCATCTCGAATTTGCAAAGAATCATGCATATTCCTTCTTCTTTCTACTACGTTTCTACATCTTTCATTTCGTCATTTATTTATGAACAGTTTTCCTTTTTTTTCCAACAGTTTTTTTCTGGAGGAGCTCGTGGCTAAATAATAACAGCCGCTCGGGTTGATCTTTAGGTTAAGCCGTGCTTGCCTAGGGTGATCTGTGGATGGGTGACCACCCATTACATACCGAGTTTCCTCCGTGTCTCGAAAAGAACGTTAAGCCGTTTGGTGCCAGCTGTCATTTGATGATCTTTGACAGTCGTGAGGTGCCAGTGGCGCAAATAAGTCTGACAACCAGTCTAACCAAGGGGTATCGTATTACTCAGTACTGACTGGGTTGTGCAGGTCAGATAGGCAGTCGCTTTATGTAAAATACTGGTATTCAGCTGCATCCGGTTAGACTGGAAGCTGACCCCAACATAGTTGGGAAAAGGCTAGGCAGATATTTTTTTTCAGTTTCAGGTGTCCCTGGATCCTCGTGTTAAGCCAGATATTATTATGCTATCTTCAGCCACGAGGGCTTTGGGTTCAGTATCCTCAAATGTTTCGCGAATTTCGCGAAATCCAAGATCTACCCACAAGCATATACGTCCTGAATCTCTAGCTTTTGAAGTTTGCAGCCGTTCCCCAGCGCTCGAAATGCAACGAGCGTATTTAACGGCGATTTTATTATACCCATAACTGACCGAATGAACTGTAAACATGTTTGACGCAAGCGAGGTCGCGGTGTAATACTAGTTAACGGATATTGGATTCTAGTTACCCTACATTTTGTATGTGAAGAGTGCAAAGAAACAAATCACCACCCATTTGCGCCACTTTTGTTAGATTTCCTAATATGTATTTTAGTGGGGACCTGGTATCCTAGAATATAGATCTCGACTTAGTTCAGGCACCTGTCTCCCACAATTTTTTTTTCTGTATAGGTACATCATTTTAATTTTTTTTTTTTTCGTTTTTTTTTTACGTATGTTACTACATAAGTACTGTTGAGAGGTAGAAACTAATTATAATTTTGATCTAGGCATACAAAAGCTAAGGGTATGGATCTGGTGGAATGTCTTAGTTGCCTAGAGAGGTGATTTGTGACGGAAAATAGTAGTAACATTTAGTTATTTCATACTTATTATTTATAATTTACTTTGAACTTAACCAACTTAAATAAGGAGATTGCTAAGCTATGCATAAAAAAATGGAAGTTCTTATGTAAGTATCACAAAAAGATGACTCCATGGTTTTACACAGACTGGAAGTATGTCAACCAATTTTTTTTTGGTTTTCCTGATGTTTACATAAATAGAAAAATATGTTCAAAAGGTAAATTGAACAACGGGTTTACGCAAATAAGACAGTACATTCAACAGGCTTTACATAGTTTTGTTATGATTTATTTGATTTTACAAAATACCCAATTATTATTTATTATCCTTGTAAACTGGTATTTCTGTATTCAGCCAAGTTACTTATTTAATTTAATCATTTTAATAAAATAAGTAATACACCTATGCCTAACCACATAAATCTTATATTTTCCTGATTGTCCGAGTTCAATATACCTTTAGGCTATTATTTCACGCATAGTTCACGTGCAAAAAGCGTGGTTGTCATCATCATTAGCATGTATATTATTTTGTATTATTATAGGTATTGTACATTATGTATAAATAATTTACTTTAGCGATAAGACCGGCTTTGTATGTGTATAGAATTAGTAATATTGTAAAATAGCCGTGTATCGATTTTGGTGGCCATCTACGAAGTCTTGTTAATTTTTAGGGTTCCGTACCCAAAGGGTCAAACGGGGGTCCCGTTTTATTACTAAGACTCTGCTGTCCGACCGTTTGTCCGTCTGTCACCAGGCTGTATCTCATGAACCGTGATAGTTCGACAGTTGAAAGTTTCACAGATGATGTATTTCTGTTGCCGCTAGAACAACAAATAATAAAAATATAAATGATTTAATAATTAAAGGGGGCTCGCATTCAAGAAACGTGTTTTTTCGGTTTTTGGTACGGAACCCTTCGTGCGCGAGTCCGACTCGCCTTTCAGTAATTTAGTAAAAAAAAATAAGAAAATACTATTATTTTCGCATTGTAGCGATGTCTACCTACTTGTCTACGAGACAATAATCAAATTACAATTTGTCAATGTACTGTAGCTGTCTCCCTTCCTACGTCAATGTGTACTAAGAGCAGTATGCAAATAACTATCGGTTTAAACGTGTATTTTATTAAAACATACATTCCTACTGACTTTTCGGACATTTTTAAAGAAAAAAAAAACATGTGTGCAATTCACACTTGATAGAAGTGAAACCTTCAAAAATTTTGGCTTCAAGATAAACACTGTATAATGCTTCCTATCTCATTTTCTCCCACTTTAAATCTTATGAATTTATGTTTCTGTCTCTTTTTACTGTCGCCTATTTGTTTCATCGACTTTCAAATAACCACGATGCTAAAGAAGTTTTCACTTCAAAAACATGTGTGCAATTAAGTAACACGTGGTAGAAGTGAAACCTTCAAAAATATTGGCTTCAAAATAAACACTGTATAATGCTTCCTATCTCATTTTCTCCCACGTTAATTCTTATGAATTTATGTGTCCGTCTCTTTTTACTGTTGCTTTTTCGTTTCATCGACTTTCAAATCACAACGATGCTAAAGAAGTTTTCACTTCAAAAATAAACTCACGCCCTTTTCCGATGCAGCTATGTAGAAACCACAGAACGCTACCTACTACGATCCTTGCATACTACTTTCGCATCGTCCATACAGTACATCGGCTTTGAGTAATACGCACCTGACCTTTCTGAAGAACGCCACTAATAATGTCAATAAAGGGTGTAAAAAGACTCTTAACGAAGCCGAAAGGCTCTTGTTGTCCCCGTCATTGCGATCATTTTTTTGTTCTACCATACCTGGGAACCTTCTAACTACGGAGATATTGGGGGTCAAAATTCGAACCTTTTCACAAGTTTTTTTTAAATACATGTTTTTAATATATATTTTTTACTTAAGACACCTTCACGACCCATTGAGTCCTACCGAAAAACGCGATTTCTCACCCAAAAAAAAATCGTTTCCCAGTAATAATTTTCGCGTAAAGTTACTTAGTTTGAAGTACACAATGCTTGGTTGACGGCTTCGTGAAGAGTCTGTTTACACCCTGTATGTCCATCTAGCTAGGGCGTTCTATCCGAGTTTCATGCCATTGTGTCTACATACATTCAATAGTCTATTATTACAATATTTTATTTAAAGACCAAACAATAGAAGGATAAATAATGCTATTTAAACTTCACCATAATGTAATTTATTTTGTCCAAGAATAGATTGTCATCGACAATAAATATGACATGCTTATTTGCGATTTTTTTTTTTTTTTTTTCAAATAAACTTATGTTACTACAAAATTGTCAGTTTATTAAAAGCTAGTTTTAAAATCCTATTTGCATTTCTTTTTCCCAAAACTCTGATATGAGCAAATGCAAGCAGCAGTATCACGGGGAAAGATAACATACCCACGAATAATAAAAGATATTATGAGCAATAAAAGATAACAGTATGTCTCCATGTCTGTCGTATGTCTACTTACGTTTCGGATCCAACCGGCTTCCCTGTCAGTTTGTTTACGTTTAAATATTTAATCAGTCTAGATAACCTTTACGGAGAATATTTTATGAATATGCTGGATTTTACTGCTTATCTCTGTATGTTTATATCTGTGCATTTTTCAAAGAAAACTCAGAGTTCCCAGTCATCAGTTCGTCACTCACCATTTTATCTTTCTTTGGAAAATATATTTCCTCTGAAATGAACATGATGAAAAAGATATCTTGTCGGCTTACCGATTATCATTTAACTAAGAGATGCATGACAGCTGTTTCCATAATTCTAAGCTTTATAAAAAATAAACGGCCCACACAATGTCTGATGAATTACGAAAAAAATTAGAATGGCCGCACTACCACGCCATTACATCAGCGAAAACAGCGGAAATAAGCACCGCCATTTTGGCTGAGTTTGATAGTTCAGAAAGAACTGCCCTTATTTCAAAAGGCGTGAAACCAGAAAAAAGTGCCATGAAGTAATAAAAATAAAGTATGAAACGAGTAAAGACCAACACTAACTTGTATACAAGCAGGAAATCACAAGGGAACGTCGTGAAAGCTATAAAAAGCTTAGTAATATCTTTCCCAAGACTGAAGACTCGCTTTATGACCAGAGATTATGCTCAGGCAGCGGCCATGACCGATTACTCAGAGTTAATGACAGAAGGCTTATCTAAGTAATTTAAATCACGCTATACAATGTGCTGAGTTACTGACACAAATGAAGAATTTATATTTTTTCAGCAATCGTTTGAAAAGTAAAAAGTCGTCAGCCATGTCTGAAAAATTACGGGATAGTACTGACTGGCTGGCAAACAAATCTACGAGTAATAAAGTAAGTAATAAATAATAAAGCATGACACAGCGTATAAAATGTCACGTGGGTTCATTCATCATCGGCTACCTGCGTTTTCCCAATGATGTTGGGATCAGCTTCCAGTCTAACCGAATGCAGCTGAATACCAGTATTTAACATGGAGCGACTGCCTATCCGACCTCCTGTTACTTGGTGTTAAATTTTAATGAAGTTCAGAAGTGTATAAAACCAAACAAATAAATTACGACACTCTAAAGCTGAACTGAAAGACATTATTAATCGGTTTATCGTTCTATTAGAACTAATTTATTTGTGTTTGATGTAATGATTCTTTATGGTATTTCACAGAACGTTATTACTTAACAGGTAATTAAAGTACTTAGTTACTAATAGTTACCTGAAAGTAATTAAAATGTTAAATGAAAAAACCCCACTTAATCCAATAAAATAAATAAATTAATCATAGTAGGTTTGTCTCGCCATCTTTTAAAAGGATGTAATTAATGATGGCTTAATATTTTTTTTATCTACTAAAAATAGATAAATCTAGTGTCATTTAAACGTGAAGGAGGGCTGGAGGCTGTGTGATAAGATAATTCACTACTCACTAGTGCCAGAAAACGAATTGGCCCAATATTCTAAAAATCTTAGAACTCCTAGAACCCCCACAGAAATTAAACTGGGATCTAGGAGAAGATTTTTGTATCTCTAAACACGGCGCCACATCTAAATTTGGCAAACTACCTAAATATCAAAACCTAACCTTTATTAAATTTCTAGCATATCGCAAAATCTGTTCACTTTGTGTTTGCAGATCTAAATCACATAAGAGCTAAATAACAATGGATTTATTTAACGATGTGTATCCAGATAATCCGTTGATGCGTAACGAAATAAATTGGATTATCATCATTAGCCCCACTCCCTGGACAGGCTGTAACATAATCGGTATCTGCACGCACTTGTGACTCACGAATTTTGGCCAATCTTTTCTGAAGAATCATCCAAATGCAAAGGATAAGGAGTAAGGTAAGGATAGCCTTAGCTTCCCTTCCTTTCCTAATTCCTTATTATAAATGCGAAAGTAAGTTTGTTTGTTACCTTTTCACGCCTAACCGATCATCCTGAAATTTTACATATACGTTGTCAGGTGTACAGAAACGGACATAGGGTACCTACCTTTCATCCTGAAAAAAAAGTACTGTTCCCGAGTAAACCAGCAATAACGTTCTTATGATAATAGATGGCGCCACATGTCTTTCAAAACACGATTGAATTATATTATGACAAGAAGAGTACAACCCAAATTGATTTTCAAATTTTAAATTAACGCGAGTAAAGCCGCAGGCAAAAGGTAGTGAAGTAAAATAACGTTATCAGAAGCGGTGTAATTTGTGAGTAACGAATTTTATTGAATGTTGACGCTGAATTGCCCAAATTCGCGACATGATTGTCTTATCTTGTTTACAGGAAGTGGTACAAAGTATCGAGAACTACAATATAACTTGTGAGTAACGTCTTTTGTCCAATTTTATCACGAGACCAGCTGGTCTGTATACGCCTTGTTGGAACCTTTTAGTGTGTAGTTAGAGAAGGTTGTTACTGAAATCACAGAGTCCAGTATAAAGTCTATTGATTATAACCAGGAGTAATTTACAGTGACGTTTCTTACATAGTCTTAATATCACACAAGTTAATGCTATAGCGCTGCGAAGACGATTAGCCGCGAAACCTTGCATTATAGCATCATCATCATCAGCCTTATAATGTTCCCACTGCTGGGACTCAGGCCTCCTCTCTTATGAGAGGGAATGGGCTATAATCCACCACGCGGGCATAGTTAGCAATATTGTCAGGGCCGGATTTAGTGGTCTGGAGGCCTCGGGGTAACAAAGGAGTGGAGGCCCCAAATTATTTTCCAGATAAAATGAACAGTTTTTTTCAGTCGACTTTTTCAATAAATAAATTACTGTGAAACCAAGTAGATTCTTTTAGTATTTAACAAACATATAAATATAATCGGAAACATGAATTATCTGAAATTATATTTTAGCGTTAACGAACGGAACCTTCTGAGCTTTTTTCGCCGAAAAATTGATGATGCTTTCGTTGAAATCCAGTTCCCGATTTCCTAGTCGGAATTTGTTTTTTTTTTCCGAAGTCTCTATTGTAGGGGCCCCTCTTTTGTGGGGCTGTAGCTCGGTTGCCCTCTCCTAAATCCGGCCCTGATTATTGTTACCTGTAGTTCCTACACGCCATATAGGTAGGTATGTCAAAGGAAGAAGAATTCGGGAGAGACGCAAGTACTCCTGCCTGATAAAATCTGCAGTCATTCTATTACGATTTTGTGTGGTGATTATCTAGAGCAATTTTCTTATTGATTTTTGGTCATAAAATTCCGTTTTAACAACTACAAACATTCAGAGACAGGTAAATCCATAATATCATTATTTTTGCCTTTGCCGTAGTATAAGGTCATTTATCGGGATAAAAGTTGAGCGCAGTTTTTGTGAGCAACCAAGCAAAAAAATGTGCTAACTTTACGCAATTATTTCCTTGATGAATATTTACAAAAACTAGTTTTATAAAAAATTCTTCTTCTTAGCGTATCGATGGCAAAAAGTCTAAATAGTATGTTTAGCCCAAAACTCAGCCACGCGAACCCCGCTCACTGATGCAGTAAATAAATCATCAAGAGCGCAGGTTATAGGGCATGCAGTGCAAAATGGAAGGTGGGTCATTGTTTGTGGGGCGACGCCGCATATGCACTTGAGGTCTGAGCCGTCCGTGAACCCCCATTTGCAGAGATTATCTTTGCTCCGGCCGACTTGGGTTCGAAGTCTGTTAAGAGTTTTCCAGGTCGGCCACGGCAACTCGTGCCCAGGTGGAAGGTTCTCTGATGGATCGTTGAAATTATCAGGGGGTTTAAACTGCTCCCGCCAGAGATCGCATCTTGCTGTGGAGGCGTTGGAATTTACTAAGCTAGCTGGGCCCACGCACCCAAGAAAACTTTTACGGCTGTTGAGCCTCTGGGGAACTGAGACGTAGCTGTGCATTGGGTGGCGTGAGTCAACTTGTAGCTTCGTCCTCTCGATACGACTAGCTATAGTCCTGCGAACTTGAGGAGGCGCGATGCCAGACAGTGGATACAGCATTCGTATCGGGGTCGGTTTAAGACAACCAGTAATTATCCGGCACGTCTCATTTAGAGCTGTATCCACTAGGTGTGCGTGCGCAGAACGGTCCCATACTGGACAGGCATATTCACCAGCAGAGAAGCAGAGCGCCATCCCTGTGGTTCGCAGAACTTTTGGAGAGGCCCCCCATTTGGTGGATGTAAGGCGGCGTAAACAGGCATAAAAAATTGAAACAGGTATATATAATAAGTATGTTCTTTTAACACCTATTTACACATTGATTAAAAGTTCATTCTTTTATTTTTAACATTATTAATTTGTTCGTTGATAAAGATTTATCAAAACTACTTATGAAAATAATTAATGGAACCTACTTATCATCTTAAAATTCACAACCAAGTTAGTAGCTAGGAAATCTATGCATCTCCTGGTTAGGTAAGTACCAATATTTCGAATAAAAGACAGAAGTTGCATTTAAAGGTAAACTAGTTCCAACTACCTTCACATGGCATATTGTGTTGTATGTTTTACCAAGTTACAGTTGATCATTAGAGGAAACCCGCCGGTAGAAAGTCCGGCCATTTATTGATTAATCTTGACATCAATTTGTGCAGAAAACGCCTGAAGCCCACAATGTCCTCAAAATACCTAAGTACAAGACAGTAGTTTCAGTGTATAATGCAATTTGATCAGGTACGTAATTCAATAAATCTAAGTTTTGTATGCTTAGAAAATTGGGCTATTAAAGAACAGGTTTCGCATCAACAAAAAATCAAACGGCACTCATGGCCGGTCAGCTACCAACTACATCCTATAGATATTTTGGTATTCACGATGCCGTGTCGAGTGCTTAAAGTTATCAGACGACTACGTCGCGAGCCACGCGACGCCGACGTCTGACTGCCGGCAGCAGACCCGCGCCGGCCGCCTGCACCACGCGGAGCTGGCCCGGCGGCACGCATGCGCGCTAACCACCGATCAAAAATCCATTCCTTCCACCCATTCATTCTCCCACGGTTAGGTAACATGCTTCACTTCGCCCACCCCGACTTACATGCTGTCCTGGTTACTCGCCCACGACGTCTCTATTCCCCAGACACTCCCAAATTTACATTTCTCAGAAAAATAACCGAGAAAGCCACGCCGCCTTAATCTAAATACACTTTCATCAATCACTAGCATGTACCTAACACAGACGCAAGGACGCTAACCGAAGTTAATTTAGAGCTGAACGGTTGCCGGCGAGTAAACATTGCAATACAGAACTTACGTAAGCAACAGCAACACCTCAGGTTGCGATCTACTCACCATATCATTGTTCTCGACCAGCCAGTTCACAGAGCATATTTGGTACACGAAATATGCCCGCACAAGTTCGCTCGTCTTCTTACTTTTGAACGCATCTTTGGGGCTGTTGAAGTTGAGGTCGAGATCGTCCCGCGACGGGGGCGAGGAGGACAGCGCGCGTACTTTCCGGGGCGCGTTCACCGCTAGCCGTCTGAGCAGAGCCATGTTCGGAGCTCCGCGAATTACTACACGTACACAACACGCGCCCGTCGTCCGCAACTGACAACTGACAACTGACACTGACGTCCGCTCAATACCGAGTCGTCTGCGCGCGCAGCCGATCCAATTTTAAATCCGTCGGAGCATCGTGGAGGTGTGTCTTGGCTCAGCGCGGCGATTGGTCGGTCAGATAGCAGCACGCAAACCTGCCGTGACGCGACACGTTATAAACAGCATTGTGCGGTAACCTCAAGGACCGGAACTCAAGGGCAGTTCAGCCGGCGACGGCAGTGCAATAAACAATTAGCCGGAGTCTTTGATACAAACTCGCCAACTGCACTAACAGAATTTGCAAACTGCATAGATCAAACTATCTACACCATGTTCCCTTCCTAAACATAACCCATCGAGTGCAAAATTTTCATCTAACCTACAAAAATGAAAATGAGGGGTTTTATGTAACCAGCCCGGGCAAGGGAGTTACGTAACGCTAGCGCTAGCGCTAGCCAAAGTTCAAGAACCTGGGGCGACCTGCCAGCGACTCACGGCAGTCGTACTTGGAGTTATTACTGATACCTTTTATAACGAGCGAGAGAATTTAGCCGAGTTCGCAACGCCTGGTGCTATGTAGTTTGAAGCAGTTATAGCTAACTAAACTGAAATAACTGTGCCGGTCTTCACTTAGAATCTTTATTACTTCATTCAACAACACAAAGACATAAAAACTCTTCATTGAAAATCGTAATCTCTAATAGTGTTGATAAGATCTGCAAGAAGAAATAAGACATCATTTGAATTGATTATCATTAACAGTGGTCGGAGTAGGTAGAGGTGTTTGGGGTGAATGACCGCAAACATTGATGTTAACATGGATATGCCTCTGAAATCCCGGGATTTTGAAATTGTCGATTGATTTAAGTGAGTTAATATGGGTAAGTGGGCAGTTATGAGCAGGTAGTAGGTGAGCACCCAAACAGTATATACTTACTTATACATATACACACACAGGGATCCTGGAATGTTGTTAGAGGTAGCTTCGTGAAATATGAATTAATTAAGTAAAACTGTTAGAAACAATACTAAATATACTTTACTGCACAAGGAAATATTCCGAGAATTCCCGGGATTCCGGAAAATATTTGGCATCCATGTTGTCCGCATGTCGCAATTTGAAACGCACCTTCGATGCACAGCCTGGACTGCGCGCACGTTGTGGATTACAGGTCACTTAACTCTCACAGAGAGGCCTGTATTCCAGCAATTGTGATCTCCATGACTAGGAGCGGACGCCGAGACCTCTGGTTTCGTAGCAGGGAATCATTACTGTAAAGATACCACGTCGGAATTTCTATTTAATAGAGGTAAACCCTCATATCGCCAGTTATGTTTAGGTGAGTCCCATGTTATAAGAAGCGAGCCGATTGCGGTCAACTGGGCACAAAACAGTCTCGGGCTGCAATTGTGAACTTCCTAATGGGACAATAGGATATCCTGCTTAACACTGCCGGACCTGAAGATCTAACAAAGGACTTCATACTCAGCAATCGCGCGTCTCACCAATGAGGTAGGTCCAGTAATGTGAAATGGTATCAGTACTTTATTACTGTCTACTATGATTTTCTGGTCTCAATCGGTCTCAATCCATAATTGTACCTGCGCGGACAACCGCCATTTTGGTTCAAGTGATGTGCCGCGATCTGTACCTATTGTTAAAAGTGCGCAAAATTTTGAACACTGGTCTCAGCGACGAAAGTCATTTAATTGGGCATGTGGCCTAGTGTGTAAACAGTCATTAATCTGTAGTTACTCGCTCCTGCTACGCCTAGCATGGCAGAGGTTCACGATTTCAGTATGGTCATCATTCAAGCGGTATGCGTTGAAATGGTCTTCACGAGCCACAAAAAACAATGTAAATTAGGCACTAATATATTTTTTCACAACCTGTATTGTCCCACTCAGGGCAGAGGTCTCCCCCATAACCTGACACTCTTCTCTCTGTGCAGTTTTCTCTGGCCAATCCCTCAATACACAATAATATTACTATGTACGTAAGAAATAAGAGACCACAGTACGTACCTACAATACAAATAATTGTACCTAGTCTACACCTTATACCTTTAAACGTATAATACCTATATATTTTCTGAATCTCGGAAACGGCTCCAACGATTTTCATGAAATTTAGTATGCAGGGGGTTTCGGGGGCGATAAATCGATCTAACTAGGTTTCATTTGTAGAAAACGTCAAAAAAAAAACGAGCAAAGCTCGATACTTATATTTATGAGACTATGGTATTGGCAACGCATCAGTGACTCAAAACATGACAGATGGTGAACATGAACACAACAAAAAAACACTCTGCGTCAGGCGTAGTACACAAACTTCCTGTCATCCACGATAAAACTGTTAAGTATAATATTAATATTATTTACCTGTCTACCTGCAGAACTCGGGCTCAATTAAGAACAGGACGAAGTAGGCACATACCTATTGCATAATCTACCATTATTTGGTAGGTTCTGCAAACTTGCTGTAACTGACACTAGGTTATGAGGCTTACAGTCGGTGAGCGCAAGTCGTAAATATGGGATATTTTTTGTATCAGTTAATGTGGCCACAACAAGAGAATTTTCGCAAGTGCTTAAAAATTCAAAGGTCTTCCAAATCTGTTTTGTTTATGATTACAAATCAATCGTTTTTGTTTATATAAGATACTAGCGACCCGCCCCGGCTTCGCACGGGTGCAATGCTGATACTAAATACACTACAGAAAAACTGTGAACTTTGTATATAAAAACATAGCGGCCCGCTCCGGCTTCGCACGGGTATAAAATATATAGCCTATGTGATTAAAATCGATTCAGTAGTTTTGATTTATTCATTACTGCCCGTGGCCCGCACGCGTTAAATTTGGAGTAAAACAATCCCCCTTTCCCTATACCATGAAGATTTCCTGCTATCTTTGGAATATATCTAAATTCATACACTACATTTTTACTTATTTACTTTTTATATTTTTAACTATTTATTTTATTTTTACAACATATTACAGAATGTCTTTATAAACAACGTTCACAGCTTTCTTGTCATTAGACAATACAAACATGTTTTCTCTGGAGGTCACTCTTGAAAGAGCGACATACAGTTGTCCATGTGAAAAACAGTCAACGCTCAAATCTAAGCCTGCAACGTTGAAGGTTTGACCCTGCTTTTTATTAATGGTCATTGCAAAAGATGTCTTTACCGGAAACTGTAAACGTTTAAATTGGAAGGGTAAATCCGATGGTATCAGAGGGATTCGGGGAATCAATACATCTCCGGTACCACATCCTGTGAGTATTGTGCACTCTATTATGAAAGTTTTCAATGATTTTACCAGCAAACGCGTGCCATTGCAAAGTTTAGGTGGATTCAGGTTTCTTAATAAAATAACAGGACAACTACTTTCAACACCATTTTGTGAGGAGGGAGTCCAGACGGGTTCAAAGAATTTAGAAATTCTGTAGGAAAATGAACAGCTTCTTCCAAATCGAGAACAGTATCGACCGAGTAGTATATTTTCGTCGGCGCATCAATCAAGAAAGAAAGAATCAAGTTATTTACTTTATCTACTTGTTCGTTAGTTGGTGACAGAATCGCTCTTTCTTTAAACCAAGATATTGTCTTATAACTTACTCTGTCCCTCTGAACCGTATGCCTATCTCGATCCCGGCTGCGGCGAATCTCACGCTCTACTGAAGATTCTCTCTTTCTCTCAGCTCTATATCTATCCCGAGCCTGACTGAGGCGAGCCTCACGTTCCGTTGACGATTCTTCATCTCTTGCTGAACGTACTCTTCTGGCATTCACTGTACTACGACCTATGTTCGAACGACGACGTCTTCCAGACATGACTTTATAATTTCTGTACAAAATGTACAAAATTTACTCAGTTCTATATGTATGATTACCTATGCACAAATTGCCATATTATTAGTATGTGCCGCAGTAAAAAATATCTAAATTCTTACCATTTAGAAACAAAAGATAATCAACAATCATAAAAAACAAAAGATACCTATTCTATTCAGTTCTTTTTTTTTACTGAAATACCTCAACTTAAACAACGATTTTAATTAAATTAAAAGTACTTAAAAAATAATTTGCTATTCGTGTGACTAAAAACAAAAGATAATCAACAATCATCAACAACAAAAGATACCTATTCTATTAAGTACTTTTTCTGAACTTACATATCTCACCTTAAATTACGATTTTTGAAAATAATTTCCCTAATATTAAATTGATCTAACTGTAAATTTTAATCAAGATCTTAATAGAAAATTGCAATCCATAAATTATGGTTTTATTTAATCTAATCTTATCTTACCTTATGTAGGTACTTATAATTACTATAAGTGCGATTTAAAAATTAACCTTAGAATAGAATATAATTTATATTTTAAAACTACTAGCCTACAATTATTTATCGTAACTTACTTATAATTACTGATACGTTGTCGCGCTGAAAAGCACGTTTTTATAATAAACGCGTCCGATCGCTGCTAAATTCAAAGTGCTACAGGGAAAACCGCGTTTTTTTTTTTTTTTTTTTTTTTTTTTTTTTGATATGACCACTGAGGGCACCCCCTGTGGGGTTCGGACCTAGGCTCAGTGCGTCATTGAGGGGAGGGCAGCAAGGGTTGGCTGGGTCTATATTATTGAAAGGGGAATTTACAGCTACTTGCTCAGCGTCGCGGGCTGGCTTGTCGAGCAAGGGACGGACGTTAACAGAGGATCGCGTTGGGCCTCGACGGCGGGGCCGTGTACGGAATCGCGGTTTGTATTTGTTTTTACGTACTGTGCTGGTTTCCCTACTGGCTTCCTGAAGGAGAGTGATAGGGTCGTCAGGTTGGGAAAACCGCGGCCTCAGACGCGCTATTTATAGGCACGCTCTTGCCGCACCGGGCGGCCGGCCGGTACCGCCGCAAACGCTACGTGCCGCAATTTTTAAATCTGTAATATCTTCGAAAATATTCACTTAAATCATACGGTGTAAACGGCCATATAGATCTATATTAAATGAACAATGTATTCAAGGTATTTAATTGGTTAAGGATTAATGCTGTATTGGTTAAAACCGCTTCGAAAATTAGCCATTATTTGTCGTAAAAAGTAAATGACAAAAAAAAGTTATTGTGGGTTATCCATAAGAGATAGACATATACCATCACGGACTTTTCTGTAGACCTTTTCAATGTGTACAACACTTAGTACATTATTTTGATAAAACTCGTAGGGTTCAGCCTGCGTTTGCAATGTAAGCGGAAAAAATGTAATTATTTACGACATCACATTAGAAACCTCAAAAATAACAGTACTTCTCCACTATTTAATGGATGTTATTATACATATAAACCTTCCTCTTGAATCACTCTATCTATTAAAAAAAACCGCATCAAAATCCGTTGCGTAGTTTCAAAGATTTAAGCATACAAAGGGACATAGGGACAGAGAAAGCGACTTTGTTTTATACTATGTAGTGATAAACGGATCCTTTATGAAGTCGTTAAAATTAAGTAATTTTGTATCGATTTTTTTAATTCGTCAATATTAAAGGGTTAAGAGGGAACAGGCCTTGTTCCCTCTTAAGTCACTTTTAATAAGTAAGCCTTTTTTCATTCGGGTCACATCTATACCGGGACGTCTAACTTATTTTGACCAAGTTAGTTTACAGAAGATAAAATCCGACAGAAGAGTGCAATCTACTGAAGCGCTTCATACATTTCTAACTAGAATAACAATTCCTCTAGGTAGGTAAATGCATTATCCTTATGAAAGGTTAAGAGACAGTTTCACTTGAACAAGCTGTCGACAGTTAGAACGATGTGTAATCGAATGAATTATAAAACCATCACGCGATCCTATGATCTCACTATTAGTAACTCTTGACATCAATCGTCAATCATTCCGGCCAATAATTCGTAATTTTCCCTCAATAATATTCACGTAGGTACAGACTTAGGTAAAAACATTGACGCAGATTCGAATTACGCATTCCAATAGTGTTGAAAAAAATACTTATGAGTATTTCTTCAATTCAAAGATAAAAGAAGGAAAATACAGAGAGATAAGCATTAGGTTACTAAGCTAATGAGTCAAAGACCATCTGAGTGTACTGTTTTACACGTACAAATTAATGTAATAAATATGTACATACATTCAGTCAAAAAGTATCGAGAATGGAAGATTTGTTTATGGTTCTTAATTCTTTTTTTTTTGTTAGACTGGCATAACTGTTTTTCATTTTGGCGCGGAGTTTGAGTTGCATCTGTTATTTAGATTAAATACAGTGCTGTTTTTAGTTATAAATTATATTTATACTGTGTACTGCGAATTTCTGACTGGACAATAACATTGAACAAAGATTTTGTCTTAAATTTTGCATCGCCAATAGAATTTCGTGTTCGGAATCCCTGAAAATGTTACAGAAGGCTTACGGTGCATCGACTTTATCAAAAACACGCGGTTTTGAGTGGTAAGAAGCGTTCAAAAGCGGTCGAAATGTGATGGAAGATTTGCCTCGCTCTGGTGACACTACTACCTACCCAGCATACAAATACATACTTACGGGCCTTTGGGTACATACTTCATCATTCTAATTTAGAAATTCTATCAAATAACTTCCACAACAGAATGGAAAATAACTTTAGCTTTAGAAGTCGGTGACATTTGTTTGTTTGATTCACCGATTTTTTAAGCTAAAGTTATTATTCCATTTTTAGTTGTAATATCCTATACAATTATTTGCTATGCATTTATTTTACATTGTTAACAATACATTTCATGGTAATAGGCTTATCCCCAATAAAATGTACCTTAACATACCTGTCGAAATGTGGGTATACTGTACCAATCTGCATACCTCCTCAGAGCGAACAGGCGTGATGTTATATTCAGATGTATAAACAATAGAAATCCAAGCGATTGCAGCAATTACGACAGATTTGCTGTCTATTACTGAAGAGTTCTGTTCCACATCTCCGAACAATCTCCATGATCAGATCATGACAATATTTCTATGGGACCAACTTAGAAGTAATCATTCAAACAAAACAAGAATTTTCTAAATCGGTTCAGGCATCTTCGAGGAACCGGTGAACATACATAAAAAAAAAACAAGATTCCGACGAATTGAGAACCTCTCCTTTGAAGTCTGGTTAAAAATTGTACGTACATTTTATTTAAAAACCAGCAAACCTACGTCTAGCTGTGGATATCGATCCACAGCTAGACGTAGGTTTGCTGGTCGCGAGTTCATGGTTCACTTGGCAACGGGCGGGCCGTTGCAAGGTGAACCCATTAAAATACTATTGTAGACGTGTACTTACATAATAAAAACTAACAGCAAATACAGACGGGCTCATTTCAAAGTTCGATCGCCCCTCATCGAACACCCGAACATAAATTCTTAATAAATATCAGATTGT
Source organism: Lycophotia porphyrea (assembly GCA_950005105.1). Classification (NCBI taxonomy): domain Eukaryota; kingdom Metazoa; phylum Arthropoda; class Insecta; order Lepidoptera; family Noctuidae; genus Lycophotia; species Lycophotia porphyrea. The sequence goes on from OX465403.1 coordinate 14,596,401, forward strand.
TAAATGGGAGAAAATGCTCTCAGGTCAGATTAGACTCAAAATCGAGTATTACTCAATTATTTTTCTAGGATGTTTTCAAGATACAGCAACATTCTGACTACATTGCATTCTACTTCCTAGTGGATCTATTATCTGTTTGTGCACATAACATTTAAAATTATAGTTTAGACAGTACTGACCCAAATCCAGAAAATAAAATACAATTACTTCGTCCAACCATCATCCTTATCTTTATGCCCAATTTTTTTTTTCGGATGGGAAATCATCAAGTGACTTCTCCTGCTCTGGGCAGAGCGGAAGGGAGTGTCAGACTTGTACTGACTAAACCCATCCATGTTCCTTCCTTGCCCTTTGTGTTCCAGGGCTTGCGGGCCACTCCCTGTTTGCAGACATCTCTTTGAGGCGCGCGTGGGACACGAACGCGCTGTCAACACGGCCTGTCGTCAAAAGACGGACGGACGGCGAGCTGTCCCATTACTCACCGTCCGCAGGTCCGCGACTACGGTGCCGGTGCCGGAAGCCACCACCGACGCCCGGGGCGTCTCCCGCGACTCCTTTTTCTCTCATATCATCCATCACACAATCCATCTATCGTTTTCTTGGTTTCCTCTCCCTTTCCATCCATCAACATTTTTTCCTCATTTTTCTTCATCACCATGACAATTACTTGGATCAATATTCACCTAAAATATATGATGACAATGACAAAGTACCTACTTGGAGATAACTGGAAAATACTTACACATGATAGCTATTCCAAATAATTGTGCAATTTATCCATGACGTACCTATGTGTCTAACCACAGCTACCTTATCAGAAAACGAGTAATACTATACACTCATATAAAATACCCAATAATATCATCACAGGGAAATGTCTGATGAAAAACACAATTGTTTTTGTTTACATTTCAGTTAAATGTAAATTCCGGACCAAAATAATTGTTGTGAATTAATTAATGATTACTTCCCTATGTCTATTGTCTACTGTGAGTAGAAATCTAGTCAGTAATAACTGAAACAAACATGCATAAGGAAAACTGTTGTCTATTAAGTTTTCCTGAAAGTTAGGAACCTTGGATGACCGTTCCTTGCTCGGTTTTTTTTTTACGTTTACTAAAAATGAAAATAGCTAGATCGATTTATCGCCCCCGAGATCCCCTTTTTTCGGACGGGAGATCATCAAATGACTTCCCCCGCTCTGGGCAGACCGGAAGGGAGTGTCAGACTTGTAACGACTAAAACCCATCCATGTTCCTTCCTTGCCCTTTGTGTTCCAGGGTCGCGGTATCTCTTTCGAACAGTCCCGCAGCCCTGGCCCCGAAAGCCCCTGCATACTAAATTTTATGAAAATCGTTGGAGCCATTTCCGAGATTCAGATTATTATATATATATATATACAAGATTTGCTTGTTTAAAGTATTAGATAGATAGATAAACACGGTATAATCAACATCATGACACAAACTTGATTTATTCTTTATCTATTTACAATACGTGGTAAGTGTTTGTGCGTCAGTGTGTCTACCCTGTATATTTGAATCATCTTTTTATCTTTTTTTATTTGGTACATAATTCTAGACCCAACAACGTTAATTTTTTTGTCGGTTATTTATCATAAAACAAAATACCCAAAAGTGCTGCAATTTTTTTGAATAACTGACTTATTCCAACTTTATGCATTCGGGCGAATCGATTATTTTCACCGGTTGAGTTGCGCTTCGGGAATTTGGTCCTTAAGCCCAAAAAATAATATTATTTTATTAATTGGATGAGGCTTAAAGACACGAAAATGTTTAATACATTTTCGTGTCTTTAAGCCTCATCCAAGTTTAAGTTTATCGAACAAAAACGATAAAGGGAAAAATTCCATTTTCTAAATAAAACAATAAAAATAATGTATACATAGATATTTTTATTTGAAAAATATTTCGTGTAGCTAACAAACTAATCACAATATGGCATTCTACATCCGAATTAATGTATTTATACAAAACGCTCTTACTGCAAATGATATACATCGGCCATCACCGTAAATGCTCTTACATACTCGCACACAACCGAACAATTGCAAGCTACGCGAATATGTACACTCACAAACGATCATTTCTCAACCTTATACCCTTAGCAATGAGGTTCAAAAATGTTCGTTCGCCTACATACATCGATAATTTAGAATTTTGATACATTACTTCTCAATCACAATTTAATTCATTTTATTTACATTATCACCGCTTGGAGAAGGGTATGACCACACCAAATAACGATATGATGGAGTAATTTATTTTTAAAACCGCTAAAACTAGTGTACGAAAACTTGTGTCACGTCAAAATCTGAAACCGGTATTATAAAATCGGGACTTCTGGAGTGAAACCGGTTGTAAAGACGTTTGGCACACGTGTTCCCACGGAATGCACCATAAGGGGCCGTGTGTCTGGGGTCTGTCGAGCGAGATACCTAATCAGAAAATTACTTTTTAGAGAACCAGGTGTATTTGGCACAAGTAGGATCGCGTAAAGATTCTTGTTTGCTAAAAATAACCGTACACATAAAAGTCACTTCTATAAACCGTATTATCTTGTTTCTTTCTTTATTGTGAGAAAAAGACAGATCTTTCTGACCTGTATAGCTCCATCCATCCATTATTTTTTAGGCCTCTGATCCCTTTTATGTTGAAATACCAATTTCTAATCTCAAGGTAGTAGACGAAACGACGGTTTTGATTTTTCCCGTTGACCCCACCAGTGGGGCCAAGCAGTGGGGGCCAGCGGGAATACACGAAGACCAGTAAGACAAAATTCGCGACACAGTCATTTATTTTGCTAGACATAATAGTCTGACAAAATACAATGTCCCGAGAGCTGAATTTGTATTTTGTGCCAATATTTTTCACTATTCAATTCAGTTTTTATTTTTTTTATTAAATGGGCCTCCTCTTGACCTTAATCTAGTCCTGAGAACGGAATTCAAAAGTGCCTGTAATGGTCTAATTGAAATAAATGCTTTTGAGTTTGTAAACTTAAATAGATTGGGGTCATATGAACTTGGGAACACCAACGCAGACAGGGAATTCCACTCCTTGGCTGAATGACTAATACCGTTATCTACAAGTTCCATACCCTTTCACCAAGCTAAAGCCTCATCATCCCTTCTAATACAAACTTCACAGACGAGTTTTGAACTAAAACGTTCCATAAACTCTTGGTTTCGTTCATTTTAAGTGTAAAAGGGAATCAAACATTCAAATATAATCAGAACAGGTTTCGATTCAATCTCTAGGAACTTTAACTATCAAGATTTATTGCCATTTAGTTTAACAAATGTTTCCATACATTTGTGTGTTTTAAAATCAAAACCATTCTGTTTACATTTGGTTCAGGCCGACGGTGATTCAAAATAATTACAAAATAACTTACAGGTGTCATGATATTGAATTATTGATTCACATTTTCCTCGTTTAAATAACTGCCATTTACAACATTTTGTCTACAACTGGCTTAGATTTTAGCACTTTTTGTGAATTTGACATTAACTTAAAAATGTATGGTAAAATGCTGTTTGATTTAGCTGTCAAAATATTTAATTTTGAGTAACTCAATACTCAAAATTAAATATTTTAAATTGATGGACTCACATCAAATTACGGAAATATTTTATTTACTTAATAGATTTTTCAATAATCACTACATTCTCCTTTGCTAAAATACGCCGATCGTGTACAAAATGTTTGAAACCTATCCATTCCATCACATAATCGATAAACGCCTATAAATTGAGTAAATAAGAAAAAATCTATATGCCTCATGTATTGGCAAGGAAATTATTAGTTATATAAATAAAAAAAAACATTGTGTGCCGGCGAAAAGCATGTCCTCTTATACTAAATATAATATACTTTAATATATAGGTGACTAATATAATTCGGCCGCGCTAAATAGGCCGCAGACTACGGGGTCAAATTCACATAATTTGTAAAACTTTAGAGACCTGATGAGTATCAAAGCTTGATAAAAACGTGTGTAATTCACACGTGGTAGAAGTGACACCTTCAAAAATTTTGGCTTCAAGATAAACATTGTATAATGCTTCCTATCTCATTTTATCCCACGTTAAATCTTTTGAATTTGTGTCTGTCTCTTATTACTGTCGCTTTTTCGTTTCATCGACTTTCAAATCACAACGATGCTAAAGAAGTTTTCACTTCTAAAAGGTACGATTTCTAAACCACATACTTCTGCCACTTGCCGATCTTTGGCAGTCGTTCCGGGTAGCCAATCATGTTTTGCCAAAACTTTTTGTATTACCCAGTGCTTTGTAGAGGCCAGATAGGTAGTTGCTCCATGTAAAATACTGGTATTCAGCTGCATTAAGTTAAGACTGGAAGCCGACCCCAACATAGTTAGGAAAAGGCTAGGCAAATGATGACAAATCCTGCGTAACCTGTTCTAGAAATGATGACTGAAAAATCATACCTTTCTTCCTTAACGTATTTTGATATTCGTACCCATGTATGTAAAGTTAAGCAATATATTTTTATTTTATACTGTTTAAGGGTATCGATGAACTGGCCGACGCGGAAACGGCAATAGCTGCTTAGGTCGGGCTTAAGTATCGTAAAATTTTCTAGGGTTTTTTATTAAAGCTTTCTATTCTCAAATTGCAACTCCGCGTCGATCAGTGTGGGGATGCCCTAGCTTTTGATATTTAAAATATACCTTTTAAATGCGATAAACTTATAAACGACTTACAGCGCAATATTATTAAAACATTCTCAGAAAAACTTTTATCAGTAAAGGCGGAAGTCAATGTATTATTTAATTATAAAAAACCTAATTAACGTGGCCACTAATTATATGTTATATGGTAAAAAGAAAAACATCTAAATATATCTTACAAATACAAATATCTATTACATCTTAAAAGTAATAATAAAACTTAACCCTATACTACATCTAATATGTACAACTCATATATTTTTAATGATATTGTGATACTTTCCGCACTATATCATTCATTAGAATTCACTCTCCGTTTTTTTATAAGCATTGTTTATTGTTTTAAAACCTTTTGAACGCCAGCGTCATATATTTAAGACAAATAATTTCCACGCTTATAAAATAATGTGAAATAAACGATTGCGGAAATTTCGGCGTTGGCCACACCGTAAAATGTCCTCTCAAAAGTACTTAATATTTTAATTATAAAAAAGTATTGCATTATTGGTGTCTGATTAAGGCGATTTAACTATAACCGATGCTACCATTCATCTACTAAATTATACAACTATTATACTTTATAAGGACACAGATATACTATACATGGTATTATGAAAATCTTTTAATTTTGCGTTTACTACTCGATTGAACACAAAGATACCTGCCTACATCCAAAACATTGCGCTCACTGAGATTCTTAAATCCGATAAAAGTAATAAATAAAAAATATAAATTCGTTCTTCGGCTAAGTATAAATCCTAGCTGTCAATAAAGGAATAACCATAAAATCACCACATTAAAAAAAAACAATTGCTCTTTTAGCTTACAGACTCTTTTCTAATATAAACTTTTTCGAGTCTTTGCAAATGATACTGTACTTAAAAATTGGTCATCTCGCACCTTGATTACATAACAATGGAGAATATCGCGCACGTAAGTATAACACAATGACAACGTTTCTCGGTCCAGTAACTTCGGACCTCTCACTCAATCGCTCGCATATGTACAAAGCTGACGTCATACAAATCCTGTCCAAATTTCAAACCTGTACAAAAATAACGCAGGACACACAATATTATGTATTTTTCTTTAATATATACAACATCTAAATTTAATAAACGTCTTGGTGTTACCAATTTATTGATAATTAATAATTATTTGTTATATAAACTAGAGTATAAAATTTGACTCCAATCAAAATACAACACATTCTGCTAGTAAATGAAAATTGTTACTTTATAATGTAAGATTCACACACAGAATTATATATAGTTTTTTTTTAATAGTATTATAGGCACAAATGAACAATATTGAGTGCCTTAAGCATTACTACCACTACTTAAAGTAGGCGAGGGGTTTTAGTCCTACAAATATATCCATATTTCACTAAGGGACCACATTCCCGTTTGTAATTCAATTCTCTGGGGCAGTTGCCGCCAAGCGGAAAAATTCTCGCGAACTTTATTGATGTCATTGAATAAAGAAATGAATCAGTATTGCTTTTAAGGGGGAAGCTCCAGGGTAGCCCGCGAAATTCAAATTTTCTTACGTTTTTTGCAGTTCGCCGCCGGTAAGTGTCAGGTTGTATATTGATTAAAATATGATTCGCGGCCGTAAACAAATATAACTTTAACGAATTATAAGACTGGTCTACACTTTTTGTATGTAACATGAAAGCTTTTTTCTAGATAAGTTTATAAAAAGAATAGAGATAGTAAAAATGATATTAGAATCTTTCAAATACGAATAGTTTTATTGTATTTAAGTAAATTCTATAGTCGAGTGCAATTAGACATAATTATACATAGGTGGAACGAAGTTTGTGTTCGGATTGTAATGAGACTTTTTTTATTGAGTTGCTAGATAGAGGAGTGGAGAAGTAAAAAAAATTAAATTAGCCACACGCGTTTTTTTTTTTAATTTCCTTTTGAATTATTTTTTTTTCGTTTATGAATAACCTTGCACTATTATGTATTCTGTGAATAACTTGATATTCGACCAATTTATTTTGTGGTATAGTATTGTGACCTGTGTGCATCCATTAAACGCCAATTTGGTATCTTTACTTCTTTATTGTCGATGATATGCATACTTTAAGTTACTTTATGAAAATTTCCTGTTTTCTACAATTATTTCTGAAATATCGAATTTAAATCAAATATTTATTTTGTCATTGGTATCTGATACTTTTTCACAGATAACTGGATATAAAAATGTAAAAAAAATACACCATTTATGAGTAAAGTGACTAAAAATTTATTCGAATATCACACATAAACTATACCAGATCAAATCAAAATAAGTTGTAATGAGGGTAGGGAGGTTATTCCAAATTAGTAACCCCCTTTCTTTTTACAAAATTTTGTCGACCTGTGTAATCATTAACCCATCACCCTCTAAGATCATTTAACCCCATTGACTGCCTTTTTCATGAAAAATGTATAATGTTTATAATTCTGTACATACATGCATATTATGGTCGCGAACTATATTTTATTAATATCACAGCCAGATACTAACCGGCTAATTGCAAAAAACGTAAGAAAATTGAATTATGTGGGCTACCCAGGCGCTTCCACCTCAAATATAAAATTCGACGCACGTATCCTCGCGGGTGCTCGATGATGCGCTGGGTACTTAAAGCAATACTGATAGAGTCCTTTATTCAGTGAAAGCAAATAAGTGCGCGAGGATTTACCGCTTGGTGGAAACTGACCACTCAATTCTCTAAAACCAATCCATTTCAAATTAAGAAATAAATAAAGCTGCCAGATTAAAAAAATAGAATTATTATGCCAATTTGTCTTTTTTTTTTTAAATTTCGATATTATTATGACTAGTGTTTTTCAATCGCAATTTTTTTTTTAATAATAAAATTATGAGAGATCGAATATGTTGTGATTGTTCGCGATTCAAGTCAACATGCTACAATTTGTAGTTTTATAAAAAAAATAGGAAACCTCTGTTTAAGGTTAGCGTCCACTGAATCGTAAATACCTTTAGAGGGGTTAGTACAAGCTATGTTTGACGCGCCAGTATATGGAATGACATCAGTGGACGATCTTAGCAAGACTAAACATAAAAGCAATATTATCAATACAAACTTTCATATATAACTTCACCCGTACTTGAGGACGCATATAACTCAGAATCGTAATATTAAAAAAACATTCCCAATTTAATATTAATATCAAAACTCCTGTAATTACTTCGTAAACTGTACTTTAACGCCTCTCAAATAGAGGTCAAGTTATAAATTAACTCTTCATCTAGACTTTCTCTTGAAAACATTCAGCTTTGATTTTCACTAACGCCTGTATCCTAAGACATTTCCATGACTTAACATCACTCAAGAACATCGGTATTTTACTTAAAAAAAAACCCTTACGTCATAGACACAAGGTCTAATTGTTCATCAAAAATATCCTTGATTGAAGTATTCCTCATTTAAAAAAAATTGAACAATATTGTTTAAATAAAGTTGCACCAGAATCGAGTACATTTCCGACAAACAATCGAAGCGCGTTATCCCAGAAAATGTCTTACAATACGGGCGTTTATCGCTTAACACCTGAACCACCTATCCCTACTCTACGCCTAATAAAGACTGATCATAAATTATGCAACTGTAAACTCTATTGTCATTGACCGTAACTTATTGTTGGCTATACATCGTTCATTGCACTAAACATGCTGACAGCTAAGTCCAATCGTCAGCATGTGATGACGTCGCGATGAAATTAGATCCAAGAACCCCTTAGTAGTATAATTCTGTATACTGGCACCTACCAATCGGCTTTGTAATGTTAACCAATCACAATCGGTCAAATTGAGAAGCAAAAGTACTGATCATGTATCCAAAACACAGAAGATAATTCGTTAAATTAAATTGTTTTTTTTTTATGCTTGTCCCACAAAATACTAATATTCAGCTGCCTCTAACTAGACTGGACGTAGACTATGACGTCGGGAAAGGTTCGTCAGATGCTGGCACACAATAAAATTTACTTTTAAAAAGCTCGTCATTTAACCTGCATTCAACTTTTCCTAAAAACAATAAAGATTATGGCCTATCTATATTGTTTGTTTATTATTTCCTTCATTCAATTCTATACATATATTTTACCTTTTAATGCCAAATAAAAACAATTTTCTACGCGCGACTTCTTTTTCATCAACATACAACCTGACAATGACCTGCAAGTTTGTTTAAAATGCTATCCACGTATTCAGTACTTTAACAGTTATTATGCCTTGTCTAGACTGTAGCTTCATCTTTTTGTATTTGCGAATTGAAAAGTATATCTCTCTGTAAATCCATTCTTTGAGTTTTCAACCATTGTCTTTGATTTTGATCGCATCTCATCGCGCCGCCATTTTTCGTCTACGCACCACACACCGCTAACCGACGCACTAACATTAGTAGGAAGTAGTCACGCATACACTACGCTATCGTAAGTCCCGACCTCCGTCGAAGCACTTTCTAGAGGTCACTTGTGTCGCTGCCTGCTGCAAGTATATTGTACTGTGTCTTACCAGGCAGGGGAAGGTTTACCTGAAACAAATAATATAATAGAATAAGCATGGTGTGGTTTGAATTATCTCTATATCCAGAGACGCGATTTTTGCGCAACTTTAATATATTCCTTTTTTTTTAAATCGATAATATCTATTTTCATTCCCCGGCCTTAAAAGAGAGGTGTTATAAGTTTGTAGTGTGCCTGTCAGTGGCATCATAGTTCCTGAACAGATAACCCGATGTTGAATAAGATTTGTTGAATTAGTTTAAGCGCACTTGCAAGAGGCATTCAGCTGTGATATGATAGTCTGTGAGTCTATTATGTTTATCGGAACAGCGCAGTATGTAGCACACACACACAGCTAGACGTGACAGTACCTAGTCGGAGTCCGTGTCGTCGTTGACGGAAGAGCGCAGTATGTAGCACACACACACAGCTAGACGTGACAGTACCTAGTCGGAGTCCGTGTCGTCGTTGACGGAAGAGCGCAGTATGTAGCACACACACACAGCTAGACGTGACAGTACCTAGTCGGAGTCCGTGTCGTCGTTGACGGAAGAGCGCAGTATGTAGCACACACACACAGCTAGACGTGACAGTACCTAGTCGGAGTCCGTGTCGTCGTTGACGGAAGAGCGCAGTATGTAGCACACACACACAGCTAGACGTGACAGTACCTAGTCGGAGTCCGTGTCGTCGTTGACGGAAGAGCGCAGTATGTAGCACACACACACAGCTAGACGTGACAGTACCTAGTCGGAGTCCGTGTCGTCGTTGACGGAAGAGCGCAGTATGTAGCACACACACACAGCTAGACGTGACAGTACCTAGTCGGAGTCCGTGTCGTCGTTGACGGAAGAGCGCAGTATGTAGCACACACACACAGCTAGACGTGACAGTACCTAGTCGGAGTCCGTGTCGTCGTTGACGGAAGAGCGCAGTATGTAGCACACACACACAGCTAGACGTGACAGTACCTAGTCGGAGTCCGTGTCGTCGTTGACGGAAGAGCGCAGTATGTAGCACACACACACAGCTAGACGTGACAGTACCTAGTCGGAGTCCGTGTCGTCGTTGACGGAAGAGCGCAGTATGTAGCACACACACACAGCTAGACGTGACAGTACCTAGTCGGAGTCCGTGTCGTCGTTGACGGAAGAGCGCAGTATGTAGCACACACACACAGCTAGACGTGACAGTACCTAGTCGGAGTCCGTGTCGTCGTTGACGGAAGAGCGCAGTATGTAGCACACACACACAGCTAGACGTGACAGTACCTAGTCGGAGTCCGTGTCGTCGTTGACGGAAGAGCGCAGTATGTAGCACACACACACAGCTAGACGTGACAGTACCTAGTCGGAGTCCGTGTCGTCGTTGACGGAAGAGCGCAGCTTGGAGAGCGTGCGGCGCGCGGCGGGCGTGTCGTCCTCCTCGTCGGACGAGATCACGATACGTTGGCGCGGCTTCACGCCCGTCGCGCCGCGCGTCATGCGCCGGGACACTGAGCCGTCTTTGTCCGCTAGAACAACACATTTGAATAAATCATTTGCAACACAAAATTTACGAAGTGTACGCGCGAGGCCGCATGACAAGTTGCGGTATGTTACGGCACCACATCGCAATTATTTCGCAGTGAGGTGGCAGTGGCGGTCCCGTTGCACCAGCCCAAAAACCAGCATTATCGTAACATAACAAGCAATGAATTCAATCATTGTCATTGACATATTATGATGTATCTCACAAAAGCAACTAAATTATATTTTCAATAAAAAAAATACATTATCTACAGATCGTTGCTTTTCAAGGCCGAAGGCACCTAAGAAGCCGATTCCTGCCGGCTTGCCTTTGGGAACAAGGCACTCTTAGTGTCTAGGTATCCACTTAAGTCAAATAGTTTACATACAATCTGTGGGTATCACGTCACAGTACACTGTACAGCCATTTAATACATCATAGGATTGAAAACATTAAAAAAGACAACATTTTTCATGTCAATCATATGTCAATAAATAAAGCAACATGTGGCGTTAAATAAGCCGGTGCTGGGGTGTCAGAAATCAGAACTAAAATGGTATGGACGCGGTCACGTGACTTCGCGGCTGTCAGTACCGTTTTGTAGGGAGCTCGGTAAGCCGAAGATTATCGAGTTACGACAGGGGCAGAAAAAGAAAGTATGTAGAGGGAGAACGAGATAGTAATGGTTGATACCGTATTTGGTACCAGCTATATTCTTTACTTTTTTTTTTGTCATGGGTGTCATTTTCGTGGTTTTAAGAGTCACTGATAAAGAAAATGAGGTCAAAATGAAAACCAAGATGGCGCTGACGAAAATTTTCGGTTTTTTGCATCATGGGTGCCGTTTTCGTGGTTTTCGGGGTCCCTGATGAAGAAAGTGAGGTGAAAAAAAATCAAAAATGGCGCTGACGAAAAGTTTCGATTAGTTCGTCATGGTTGTCATTTGAGTAGTTTTTAGGGTCACTGATAACGAAAACAAGGTCAAAATAAACATAGCAAAAAAAGAAAAAAAAAACTCATTTTTTTTTCTTCGGCTTTCCCTTACAAAATTTTCTCCCGTGAAGGGAGAAACTTTTGTAAGGACACTTGCTTTTCTCAAACACGCGTCAACGCTTTAATCATTCCAACTTAATCTTCTTCGTGTCGCTGGCAATACCAGTCCTTCAATTAAAAATTGTGCGTGGAGTCCCTCCGCGCACTATAAAAGTGAAACTTCGTTATGTGGCGCATTCACTCTCCCTCTGTCTCTTTCTATTCCCCCTCTCCAGGAGCGTTGAACGTATAACGCAACAGTGCTTTCATACCGCCTCCATGGTTGCGTTAAACTTTGAACGCAACATTGTTGGAAGTCGCATTCGAAGTTTCGCTTCAAAAACTAAAAACTACGCCGAATTATTCCAATTTATATCTCAATACATTGCCACAAGAGAGTCATACAAAAATCTCACTTCACAAGTTACTTACCGACGACTTCTTTGTGCTTAACCTTGGCCTCTTTCTTAGCCTGTTTCTCCTGCTCCTTCTTTTCTACCTTGGCCTTCTTCAGCGCTTGGCACTTCTCCAGCGTGGGCTTGCCGTCCAGTCCGGCCGCGACTAGGAGGTCTAACATCTTTTGAACACGCTCCTTGTTTTTTGTGCAACCTGGAATACAATGATTTTTATTGTTTAGTAGCTCTGACTTAACACGTTGTCCTGTCCAAATCGAATTTTCTTATTGTCCGGAAAACTTTTTAATTTACATATCCTTAAAATGTTTATTAGGAATACTACTACGACTACTTCGAATAGCTGCTTCTTGAGAACGGCTGAACATTATCAAGTTATGTGTATATTGCGCATAAACGCTTATCAGCTGCGCATTGAGCGGTAAAATATTGTTCCATAATAATTTTATAAAAGGCAACATTAATATAACTTCTCAGTCAAGTTAAACCCCATAAATGATTAACCGCGTAAGCAATCTAGCTGTAATAAAAGGGAAACCCTGTTAACCTACCTTCCACAAGCTTCTTATAGTCGAACCGTATCCCAGCTGCCTTACAAAATTTCTTCATATCGGTGATGCCAGGCTGGCGCAGCTCGGGCGGCACGGGGGGCCGGCCGCGCTTTCCGCCGGGGGTCCCGGGGGTCCCGGCCGCCTTGGGGGTCGCGGGGGTGCCGGGGGCCCGCGGACTGTTCTTGGTGCCCTTCGGCCTGCCCGGCCCGCGCTTCAGCGGCGCATCCTGTTTGTTATAGGCGCTCATTTCATTCGGTACGACTGATTGTGAGTTATGGGATGGGTGTGCTCGTGAGTGAAACTTCGATCGACAATACCTAGATAACTGTTGCGACATCTATACCGCCATATACGAACTAAATGGACATATCCTACATTGCGATATTAAAGTTGGATACGATTAACATAAAGATAAAAACCCAAACACAACACCCTTCTGGTCGAATCCTCCCTTTTCTTTTGAGGATAAGCATCCTTACACCATGTTCCTCATAATTTTAGACAAATTTTGTATAGAATCACAAAAAAGACGTCATCGCTCAACTGGCAACACTCCAATACTTATCAATTCAAATAAAATGTTGAAAAAGGTTGACAAATATCACAAACGAGTTTACAGTATAAACGTCATTACTCGGAACAAAGATAATGAAGTTCGTTTGCAATTTTTTTTTTTTTTTCATATTTCTTCGTAGTAACCACGGAGTTTGGATATGAGGACGGTTAATCGCTATTGGCTCACCCCCTATTATGTGGGAAAAAAACATCACTGGCGAAATGTACAATGGCGGACACTCCCGCCTGATCACCAGTAAGCTCATTTTTGCTTGCACTCACATTCTCACAACATGAAGCGCTCTCTAAGCGGGCGGGGCGCCTCCGCATGATTCAAAAGAAAAAAATATTAACTGATCAGGTGGAAAACGGCGGACTGTACGTACTATTAGGTACACCTCTAACTAACCCTGCGTGGTTTACAGAGGTGATGTTATGTTATGTTAATTTTTTTTTAAGGTAAATACCTTTGTTTTATAGTCTATAATCTTTTTGTAATCAGAAATCGAGTGTATTCTTGATCGAAGAGGCAACTAATATAATGGCGGTTAATATACTTGGGGTTCATAAATTTCAATGATGTTGAAAAAAAACCTCTGCTGAAATAATGAAGTCCAAGTTGCAGAATCGATGAATGTGGCAATAAACAAACAATTAATGAAGATATTGTCGCTGTAGAATGATAACGTCGTATGTCCAGAAATCTAAAATTTTAGGAAACGAAAAAAATGTTTCATTTCGTCAATGTTTTAAATATTTTTATATGCTTTTGGCTCATGTTTTGAATGATAAAAAGGACTTACTTTTAATTTCAGGGTTTCGCCGTGTCATAAAATACGTGGTTTTCATTCGAATTTTACTAAAAAAAAATATACTTTTTTGACATACGTGGTATTCATTCTACCGCGACGTTATGGTATGATGAATATTATATTATTGTTTTAATTTAACATTATTTGGCAGTCCATTAAACTAGCCATCACACCTTTTATACAGAGTGAGTTTTTACGACATAATTGAGAAACACCGAAAGTACAAGAATGGTAGGTATATGGAAAAAGCTGATAGGTATCATGTAATTTTTGGATAAAACTGCATTTTTTTTTAAACTCAATATATAACACAAAGAAAAAAAACCAGCCGCATATAATTAAAGATACGGTGTTAGAAACAAAATAATGATTGATAGAGAAATGATTGTAGTGTGTACACACCTCGTCACTTTCTTCAGAATCGCTGCCCGATTCGCCTGAGGAGTCGTCGGAAGATGACGAATCAACCGTTGTTACCTGGACACAGAAAAACATTCCAAATATTATATTAATATACTAGCTGACCCGTGCAACTTCGTCTGCGTCACATGATGCAATTAAATAATATTGCGACTATAAATTGAGATGTAAGCTATCCTATCTTTCAAGTTGGATCAAACTACACACGGTGTGCAAATTTGATTGAAATCGGTTGAGTAGTTTAGGAGTTCATCGCGGACAAACAACGTGACACGTAATTTATATACATTAAAATTTGTATAAGCTGCCTATTACAATATAAGTTAGATTGCCTTCATTAGCTAAGAAACTATAACCATTTACAGGTTTTATTTATTTGTATACAAGGTGTAAAATGACTTTTTACGAAACCGTCAACCAAGCATTCTGTATATCAAACAAAGTAACCCTACGCAAAAAATATTGCAGGGAATAGAGTTTTTTTTTCTGGGGTGAAAAATCACGTTTGAGTTGGAACTTCGACCATCAATATCTCCGTAACTAGAAGGTTCCCAGGTATGTTCCAGAACAAAAAAATAATCACAATAACGGGGAGAACAAGTGCCTTTTGGCTTCGTCAAACTTCGGTATCCTCGACCCATCCCAAATACAATGCCAGTGTGGAGCTTCTCCGCAGGATATGTCACCTCCTTTGTTGCCCACGCTGCACCTACTCCACCTTCCAAGAGTTAAACGTAACCAACAATAGAGCTGTGTATGTAACTACACACTGGTCGGATATTTTTTGTTTTTTTTTTACACGAAATAAGCTGGCAAACGGCGACAACCCGCCTGACGTAAAGCGATGACGCGGCCTTGGGTAGAGCGAGCTTGTTTAGAAGGAACCGATTGACCCGAGCTTTAAAGAGACCCAGATTACAATGATCAGAGAGTCATCATCATCAACCTAAAGGGTATAAACAGACTCTTAACGAAGCCGAAAGGCACTCATTCTCCCCACCATTGCGATCATTTTTTTGTTCTAGATCCATACCTGGGAACCATCTAGTTACGGAGATTTTGGGGATCAAAGTTCCAACTTTTTCACATTTTTTTTTTAAATATATGTTTTTAATGTAAGATTTTTACGTCAAACACCTCAAAGACCTCCTTACTATTCAATCCATCCATCAGCACAATGTTTTGAGTGCGTCACATTGAGTCCTACTATAAAACGTGATTTTCACCCCAAAAAAAAAGTCGTTTCCCAGCACAAATTTTTGCGTAAAGTTACTTAGTTTGATGTACAGAATGCTTGGTTGACGGCTTCGTGAAGAGTCTGTTTACACCATGTATAATGTTCCCATTGCTGGGACACAGGTCTCCTCTCTATGAGAGGGAATGGGCTATAATCCACCACGCGGGCCCAGTGCGGATTGGTAGATGTCACATGTCTTCAAATTTTTGGTTCTAGGACATGCCGGTTTCCTCACAATGTTTTCCTTCACCGTTGCCACTTGCCGCGACCGATCTCAACCGACGACACACGCGCGTCTTCTATTTTTTCCTCTGTACAATATTTATTGGATATACGTTGTCAGTTTTTACAGTCCACTGCTTTTATTTAAAAGTCCAAGTCAAGACCCTAACATTTGGTCAGACATTTGGGTCAGAGTAAAGATGACTATACTAACCTCACTGGTAGCCGGCATCAGTCCCCTGGCTTGCAACTTCGCAGCCGCTAACTTAGCCGCGGCGGCCTTCTGCGCAGCGATCTGCGCGGCCTGTGTTGCCAGCTTCTCTCGCTCGGCGTTCGCGTCGTAATAGTTGAATAGAACCTCCATGGAGACCGGGACGTCGCCGAAGTAGACCTCGTTGGGTATGTGGGACGAGTCGAGGCAGTCGTCGCTCCACCGCCTTTGGAGGATATACATATAGAACATTATTATACGTTAAAATGGTTAAAAAACTCATTAGCATCATTTAGATATAGGACCGCCATCATAGTACCCACGTATTATGGCGGTCATATCACTAAATAACGATGACAAGGAACAGATTTTTCGAAATTTCAAGCTTATTAGACATAACAGAAAATCCTACTTCTTTACAAAACAAAGTCGTTCCCGCCCTTTGTACGCTTAGAACTTTTAAACTACGTAACAGATTTTAATGCAGTTTCCAGCAATAGATAGTGATTCAAAAGGAAGGTTTATATATATCTACATTGCACTCGTGCGATGCCGGGGCGGGTCGATAGTAATATTATAAATGCCAAGGCTTGTGAGGATGGATCCATCCATCCTCATTGTTATGTTTGGTACTCTTTCATGCAAAAAGTACTCAGAAGGATTTGGATAAAATTTAAATATAGATAGTTTATAACCTGTTTAAACATCTATGACTATGATACATTTTATGCCGATACTACGATCCCGTGGGACAGTACCGAACACGCGGGCGAAGCCGCGGGCATAAGGCAGTAAGTTATAATTTCAAATCTAAACCTAGCTTAGAGAAGAAACAGTTTTCAACTACTAATTTATTTGCACATCTGTACACTGAATTTTTTTTAGAGCATGTTTTGATATAAAACCAACCTACATTGAAGAAATAAAAACTTTGGCTTTGAATAACCAGACAAAACAGCTGTATCATTATTTGACATTTCAGTTTTATGGCTGCATCTGTCATAATAAGAGTTGTGGAGATCAGATAGGCAGTCGCTCCGTGTAAAATACTGGTATTCAGCTGCATCCGGTTAGACTGGAAGCCGACACCAACATAGTTGAGAAAAGGCTAGGCAGACATTGACTTTATTGTTTTTAGAGGATCTATGACACGCCTGATAGGGAATTTGTATCTCAGGTATAAGACCCATAATTCAGTCAGTTGATATTCGCCCTATGAGAAATATTGGTATTCGACCTCATCCGATTCAACTAGTAGCTTTTTCAACACAGTGGGTTTTTATTGATGAGATAACGTCTAATAAATCGATGAACACCGGCTGCATGCACGAAAAATTGTCCCGTTACGCTCATTGTACGCATGCGCCACTTTCGTAGTGTCAGATATTGACAAGTCTAGGTTATTATTTTTAATCTACTGCTGGAGCTAGGTTAGGTTAGTATAGGTAATTTCTCTCTTCCACTCGATTTTATGACGTTGTCACGTTAAACTATCGTCCGTTAACCAACTTTACAGACAACCAATTTTCTAAAATCATGTTTATTTATCAACATTGAAAGTTTCGTGTCCGTGCCATTAACTGTTGAGGAGTTCTCTCGTGATGAGGCGATCCTGGCTGCAGGACCGGCTCATGTCTGTCATAAAATGTATTCTCACTGGAATCAAAGGTGTGTTCAAAATTTCAGCTCAATCGATTGGGGGAACAGGTTTAAAACTCAGTTACAAGATTTGACCCATACATACAAACTTGTATTTTTTTGCTAATAAAAATAAAGGGTTTAAACAGATTCTTAACAAAGCCAAAAGGTACTTTTGCGCCCGTTTTTGTTCTAGACCATACCTTGGGAACCTTCTAGTTACAGAGATATTGTTGGTTAAAGTTCCAACTTTTTCACAAGTTTTTTTTAATGTATTTTTTTTACTTAAGACACCTTGACGGCCCCCGTACTATTCAATCCAACCATCAGCACAATGTTTTGAATGCGTTACATTGAGTCCTACCGTAAAACGTGATTTTTCACCCCAAAACAAATGTCGTTTCCCGGCAAAATTTTAAGTTACTTAGTTTGATGTACATAATGCTTGGTTGACGGCTTCGTGAAGAGTCTGTTTACACCCTGTATATTATTATTATATTACATACTAACTAACAAGGGAAGGTACATAAAAGCTTGTAAAAGGGGAGGCAGGTGATAAAGGGACTTCACAGAGCAGGTGTGATATCTAATTACTAACCTTCTAAACTGTATCCCAGAGAAGTCCTTCCTGAATGGTCTGATAGCGTACTGGTAGCCCGTCGCCCGCGGGCGCGGCGGCGGCGGCAGGGAGCGCGGCGCCGGGGCCCGGGGGCCCTGCGGCCGGGGGCCCGGCGGCGAGGGGCCCGGCGTGCGCGGGGCTCCGGGCGCCTTGGGCTTGTTGGTGGAGCCCTTCGGTCGCCCCCTCTTTTTGGGCTGTCGATAGTGACGATTTTATTCTCAAAATTTAACGGGTGCAGTGATATCGCAATATGTGTATGAACTAGTAAGAAGTTACTTGAAATGTTATTTAGGACGTACTTTGGCTAAGCATATCTCTGTCACAGTCGCGTGACTGTCAAACTACAAGTGCAAGATAGAGATGAGAACCTGTCCAAGTCAAATCACGTAATCAAATCTCGGCATTCTAATTTAAACCTTATTACAAGTTTCATAAGCCACATGACGCGCTTATGATTAACAACAGCTATAAACAACGCGATAAATGATCTGAAAGCTAATTCACGTAATTTTATGACGCGCCGACTAAGTTGTAGTGCAGTTGCAGTTAAGTTCAAGTTTGAGTGATATACGATAATCTTGTAATCTTTGAACTGCGTGTGAACTGCACGTCAACTATGGTGTGACCACATGAGAGAAAAAATAGTACTCACTAAATAATCGAATAGAATCGATTACATTTCAATGATTAGACGTTATTATCATTTATAAGCTGTCATTTTGAGACGTCAAATGAATAGTAGAATACCGATCATGTTGCGTTCCGAAGCATGCACCAAAGACGCGCAACAGTAGAATGCCGTTATGGCGCTCGCGTGACGCGAACTTGACGCGAGCGTATCTGATAGCGGTAGAGAATACGAAAAGCGTTGTTTTGATCGAAACTTAACTGCAACTGCACTGCAACAGCACTTCTTTAGTTACGTGAATTAGCCCACTGTTCGTAAAGAAAAAAATCTAATCAGAAAATTTGTGGGTACAAAATTACTATCACTTTATTAAAAGCAAGGATTCTCAGCTAGTTTGAATTCTAAAGAACTACTGCCACTAACACACAATCAATATTGCCATTCATCTTTAAAACTCACAGGACACGAAGTGATTTGATGAAGCTGATGATGATGATGAAAAAAGGATTCCATTAAAAAATTAGTATAAAACTAGTTTACCTCACTGCCAGGGGTCGGAATTTTCCCAGGTATAGAGCCTGACTTGGGAAGCTCTGGACTGCTGAACGGTTTTCGGTCCTCTTCACTGTAACAACCAATGTAAATTCAAGATTAGCTACTCATTCTTATTTACACAAAATCTTGTGCTGTGGATGGCCAAAAAAAAACAAGAAATCTTAATTTCGGAACAAGATTTGAATACAGTTCCAATGGCTTTCAGTAGTCAAGTAAATCCATAAACTAAATGACGAGTAGATAAATGATGTTTATTTTGCAAATAGCGACAAACACTTTTACGTAATTTCTGAAGTAAAATCTTCTTTAGCATCGTTGTGATTTGAAAGTCGATGAAAAGAAAAAGCGGCAGTAAAAAGAGACAGACACATAAATTCATAAGATTTAACGTGGGAGAAAATGAGATAGGAAGCATTATACATTGTTTATCTTGAAGCCAACATTTTTGAAGGTTTCACTTCCACCACCACGTGTGGATAGCACACATGTTTTTCTTTTTTAAACTAGATGAGGCCGGTGTTTTTTCCATGAGTACTCTGAGTAGAAACAAAAGAAAAACTCATAGTCCTTTTTATGTCCAGCAGACATAATCTTGGTCAACAACTTAGTAGCCTTTCATAGTCAAGTAAAATGTATTTTTGTCTATATTATGCAGTTAACAGTTGCTTCTTCTTCATACCCATCCTTCATACTTGGAGACAGATTTCACTCACTTTTTACTACCATGTGTAAACATTACCGTACTCGCAAAATAGACACCTTTGACGTGGAGTTGCAGACTATATTAAAAAGAATAGTAATAAGCACAGAATCGTGACCGTTGGAAGGAATGGAGGGAGGCCTTTGCCCAGCAGTGGGACAATATGGGCTAGCTATAATAATATAAATAATATCTAGATGTGCCGATAGTCGTGTAAGCCAATGGCTTAATAGCCAATAGCCTCGACCAACATCTGAGGAGGCTCTCGCTTAGCAGCTGGATCAAAGGCTTGATTCAGAAAGCAGTACTTCTAGACACGGCGCGTATTGTCAGGAGGTTCTTCTCTCAACAGCCCTGACCACCGGTAGCTCGGACCCTGTTCTCAATGCTGGTGGGCTACTATTTTTTGTATTTTTAAATGCTTCTTTATATTTAAAAAAATTAAAATAAAATGTAATCAGTATGTATATAAATGAATAAATAATGTACGTGATGTTTACCTCTTGTCGCTGAGAGTGGTGGGCTCGGTCGCGCGTTGCAAGTCGCCGACGCCGCCTTCCGCTGCACCTTCGGCTTTGCAAGTTTCTGTGTGTGCGACAAATTTAACAAAACTGGTTGAAAATATTTTAAGCACTTTAACAAAAAAGCTGTCTAGTAAGCATTGCTAAGGAAAGCCAAATTCATTCAGAACAAGCATTTATTTAAGTATCTTATAAACATAAATCATAACATCACGCCCGTAGTCTCCGGAGGGTTAGGCAGAGATGTACCTAATAGTACACCCACATTTCGCCAGTTATATTTAAGTCCCATGTTATAGGGGGCTTGCCTATCGCTATCAATGAGGCACAAATCCAGAGTCCGTGGCTGTTACTGAGAACTTCCTGATGGAAAAACCCAATAACACTTTGCCCGTAAGTTTAAGTATAGTATAGTGAAATCGCCAATTCGGAAAATAAAACTTCTTTTTTTAAATGTCGAGGTAGATATACACTTACCGGCTGGTTTATCCATCAACTTGTTTTCAACTCCGACGATTGGGTGACCATCATCTGGAAAGTATAACGAATAGTGATTGTTCTGTAGTGTTATAATGTTAGGGTCGCTTTGGTAACAAGAATTGCGAGTTTCCGTGTTGCGGAAATTTCAGGAAAAACGTAGATTTTCAGGAAAAATTTAGGTATACCGGCGCATCTGAGTGGTAAGTAGTAAGTCAATTTTAAAGGTGCTAGTTGTTAAGGTGGATGCGTCAGGGTAACCCGCGAAATTCAAATTAGTTTTTTGCAATTTACATGTCATTGTCAGGTGGTATGTTGATGAAAAATGAGTCGCGCCAGTAACACGTATGTAGTTACAGAATCACAATTATGAAATCAATATAACCCTGTAAATGCAATATTCATTGAATAGGGTTACACGAACTTAGAGGGTTGTATTGATGATTTTTTACTTTTTCTGGGAGATCGCATTATTATGTTTAATTCTTGATTTTACGGAAATAATACGATTCTTAAGTTTCAGTCACTTATCACACAGAGACAGCCTAACAATTTTTTACGAAACTTTATAATTATAGAGATTGATAAAAAAAAATATAAAATTCTCTGGACACGGCGCGAATTGATCTCTCCCAAGAGTCTTTACTACCGGTAGCATAAACCCTGTTTCTGATATATTTAAATATGTTTTCAAACTTTCGTTTTAAAAAATGCAAATTTAAAATGTAAGTACCTTTATTTAGCCGTTCAGCAGGTTTCTGTGAAACATCCAGTGATAAAGATTTCTGTCCGACATCTAAAATGAAATTGATTTGTTGTAACTACACTGATGGACATATTTAGAGGAACGCAAAAATAAGGTGAAATAATATTTTATACGACCTCATTACGCACTGGCCATCTTTACAACTATAAATTCTGTTTCATAGTCTCTAGTGGGTCTGGTTGTTTGTGTATGTGAGTTTAAATATTTGCTCCAAGAAGTTCGTTAAGTGACAGTTAGCACCCAAACCATAAGAAGAAGACTTAATGCGACTGGAATTGGGGCGTACGTACCGGTCAGGGGACCCTTACTTCCCACAGGTCAACGAGTAGCTCGGTCCAATTTTGGTCGCTCACATCGAAACTGGGATGATAATACTTGGAGAAAAGTACTGTTTACTGACGAGTCCCGGTTTTGTCTTAAGCCAAATGATGGAAGGGTCAGTGTGGAGGCGACCCGGAGAAAGATACGCCCAATGTAACATTGTGGGTCAGTGATGGTATGGGGAGGGATTTGTATAGGAGCACGCACGGAGCTACACATCGTAGAAAACGGGTCCTAGACTGCGGCACGGTACGTAACGGACATTTTAGAACAGATCGTATGTTTAACCTTTTGTCCCATACATTGGAGATAATTTTCTTTTAATGCATGATAATGCTCGGCCCCACACAGCAACGATAGTTTTGGAATATTTAAGAGAGGTTGAAATTGAAGTTTTGGATTGGTCAGCTCGCTCGCCAGATCTTAACCCTATAGAGCACGTTTGGGATAAACTCGGAACGCAACTTAAACAAAGAAATCCAGTCCCAGCTAACATAAGGGACCTCAAAAGTGCATTGGTAGATGAATGGAATCTAATGCCACAAAGTTTTATTGATGATTTAATAAAAAGTATGCCCAGACGGATGCAGGCAGTTTTGACAGGAAGAGGAGGTAACACTAAGTACTGAGTACCAAACAATAGGAAAATAATCAAGGTTTGAACAATATTCAATTCCCATATGAAAGGACAAAAGTGATAATTTTCATTTTATAACTACGATAAATTTGTTCTTTTTTCAAAGCCGCTATGTTTTGTTTTGTTCAACAATCCTTAATAATCTTGTGATTAAAGCAAATTTAAGCAAATTTTACTCAAATTTTGTCCCTTTTTTGCGTTCCTCTAAATATGTCCATCAGTGTATTTCAAGAAAACATTAATGAGTAAATATCTGTGAGAAGTATAAATTTCTTGCATGCAGACAATATGAGTAAGAGGACAAACATCACGCTTGTAATTCCCGAAGGGTTAGTCAGAGGTGTTATTAATAAAGGTGCGATACCACGGCGAGCCTATTGCCATCAATTGTGCGCAAACCCAAACTCCATGGCTGCTATTAGGAAATTCCTGACGGAAAAACCCAATAATATTTTGCCCGGCCTGGGAATCGAACCCAGGACCGTTCGGCAGTAGTGCTTGCGACCATACTTAATACTACTTATAACTTAATACCATAAAACACTTACCAATAGGCTTATCCTGTCTGTGTAAGTCATCTGGCTTGAATATATCTGTCTTTATCTTTATTTTAGGTTGATCTAAATCCCCACCCTGCAACAAAAAATCATTCCATTCAATCATTCATTCAAATGAATGAGAGGTTACCAAGTACAGTGGAACCTTTTCTATGTAACAGGTCAATGAGCCTTTTGAATGGGAGAGTTTTTGACAGCATAAGTCTAACAGGAGACTAGAACAGAAGATTAATTGATGTTATTGCAGAATCAATTTTATTTCCATCGACTTAAGTGGCTTATGTGTAATAGAGCGCGACTAACGAGGTCCAGAGGGTCGATGTCTATACAACTTTGCACTTTATGAGCTTAAAAGCAAAATCTGTTTTTCAATGTCATCTGAACATTTCAGCTTTGCACTCATTTGGGCTTGGGTTAAGCCTAAGACACCTGCAAACCCCAAGTAGATTGTCGAATCTCTATCACTACATAGTATAAAACAAAGTCGCTTCCCGCTGTCTGTCCGTATGTATACTTAGATCTTTTAAACTAAGCAATGGATTTTAATGCAGTTTTCAGCAATAGATAGAGTGATTCAAGAGGAAGGTTTATATCTACATTGCACCCGTGCGAAGCCTGGGTGGGTCGCTAGTATTAAAAAATAGCGAAGTGCCATAGTGGGTACAGCATTCTTTAATAGCAGAAATTAGTATGTTGGTACACATATCTGTAAGAACTGTTTCACAGGAAGTTCTCTCTACTAGCAGCATTTAGATTCTAAACTAATTAGATTCTAAACGCTGCTATGGCAATTCCAAAAAAAATATATATATATTAATTTTTATTAAAATTTTAGAACTAATTATAAAAGAGAAATTAGCCAGTTTTATTTATATTGAGAGTTTAAATGCATGCTGCGGGCTGTTCTAAAGAGATACCGCGGCTCTGGAACACAAAGGGCAAGGAAGAAACATGGATGGGTTTTAGTCAGTACAAGTCTGACACTCACTTCCGCTCTGCCCAGAGCGGGAGAAGGCATTTGATGATATCCCATCAGTAAAAAAAAAAAGAGGTGTGTGGAAAAAAAACGGGTCGCGCTAACCACACGTAACATGGGACAGATATAAGATGATAGATGGAGGGAACATGGCCTTCGCGGAATTCTTCTCCATAGAGATCTACGCTTTGGAATGGGCACCTACAATACTTTCACAAGTTATTATGCCTTGTGTCTGTGACTGTAGCTTAGCCGTCTTTGTTTTTCTGACATTCAAAAGTGCCTATAATGGTCTAATTGAAATAAATGCTTTTGAGTTTGAGTTTGAAAAATGGGTATTTGAAAGAAACTATTGCCGTCAAGTGCCCCCGAAAAGTGCGTAATTGAAAACGAAAGTTTTGACGATATGGACGTCTCGTTTTCCCCTATTTTCTCCTCGAAAACTGCGCCGATTCAATTATTTTTGACATTAAAATTTTATGAAAGAGTATGTCCAATTTCTAATCAATTTCTTTTATTTTAATAACTTTTCTAATTTGTCTAGTAGTCCTCTAAACACGGTTGTAAAAATGCGCCATTTTTGTCATTTTTAGACGGTTATTATTTTCGTTACTTATTACTGACTGAAAAAAGGAAAAATGACGGCATAGCAGCCCTCTTAATAATGAACAATCATTAAACTTGTCCCATCTACCACAACTGTTGGATGTATGTAATGTACGAACTTTTTACGCCATTGTATTATAGACCCACAATATTAACAATTTTTTACAGTTTTAGCTATAATTTAACAACTGTTTGTTTTATTTTTTTACTCATATATTTAAATATTTATGCTGTATTGGCTTCCGCACGTTTTTTCACGGGTGACCACTGTAAACCAGCGCTGTGCTGTGGGCCCCCCATAGCACAGCATCATGCTGAGTGGTAACCTGTTTGTCTCACTCACGACGTGCAAGCTGTCCAGTTTTTTTTTTTTTTTTTTGTAGTTGTTCAGTTCTGTTGAACTCTAATACGACGTGAAGCTGTCCAGTTTTTTTTTTTTTTGTTGTTGTTTTGTTCTTTTGAACTCTAATGTTTTGTTATGCGATGTATGTTTACTGTTTATTTTTCCTAATTTTGAATGCACGTCAAGTCTCTGCGACAAATACATCTTTTTTCTTTCTTACTTTTTTCTAAGACAACACTACAGATGTGTCGGTAACGAATGATGTGTTAAATAATAAAGGTTCCAGTGTACTTCTAAAATATGATGTAGAAATATTAACCAAAGTACTGGGAATGTGGACATTGAACTCTCTCTGCCGTGCCTGTAGAGCCTGATTAAACATATACACACACATTATTACAATACACGTTAATAAAGAAAGAAAAATACAACATTAAAGCTGTACCAGAGTCTTTTGGCGCGTGGTCAAAATCGGAACTAATGCCGCCAAACCCCGTGTAAACGTTATTGGAGTGCCATAAGATTCTTGTACCACTTCAAATGATTTCTTATTGAAACCATAAACAATACAATTGGTAGTCAGAGTTAAATTTTAGTTACCAAAAACAAAGTGAAGTATTGCTATAAGAAATAACACAGGTATGCATGGGTAAAATTTTCTGAAATCGAATAATGGTTTCCTATTTTAAGATGCTGATTAACGAAAAAATAATGAAAAAATTGCATCATGTAAGGTTTTTTAGAAATCTTAATAAATGCTACTCTAGTAACAAATATGCTTTAGTTACAATTCTTATTTTCGATATTTATTTTACTTGTGGGTAGTTATTAAAAATATTCAGTAAAATGTGATTGACTGTAGTTATAAATATCATTTAGTTTTTACGTTGTCGTTATAATTATCATTTTGTTTACTTGTATGTGATAAAATTAAAGTGGCTTGTTTGTTAGCGAGAAATAGATTACTTTTCGATATGGCTTCAAGTTCGGGAAAGTGCAATAATTCACCACAACTAGAGCACATAACCAGTGGTCAGCCGCAGTTAAACCTTGTTCGAACTGTCAAGTGTCACTTATGTAATGACATAACTGACACTTGACAGTTCGAACAAGGTTTCAGGGTCAATAATGTCAATTTAAGAAACCCGGGACCTCGAGTACCCAATGGCGGTTAAGCGTTTTTTATTGAGAGAGATGGAATGTTAACATGATTGCAGACTATTGGATGTTGCTGAGGGATACTGAGAATAACGAACACAGGCAAAAATCTTTAAAAAGAAGCTTCAGAGACAAGCGGAAGAGGTATTACAAGGATTTTTAGTAGTTAATTTGTAAGTGTCCATGGAGTTTCTTGCCCATTCTTCTCCATAGAAATCTACGCTTTGGAATGGGCAACTACAGTACTTTCACAAGTTATTATGCCTTGTGTCTGTGACTGTAGCTTTTTTTTTCTGACATTCAAAAGTGCCTATAATGGTCTAATTGAAATAAATGCTTTTGAGTTTGAGTTACTTTAGTGCTAACGTCATGAGAATCTAAATGTGTGAGTAACCTTTGTATGTTTTTTTATTTTAATAAAAAAATAGTCTTAAGGTATGGATTTTCTTTGTATCTCATATATCTAAAAAACCTTACATGATAAAAAAAAAAATCAATAGCATATTCATATTCAGCGCCTCAAAATTACTTAATGTAATTTTTTTTTTAATTTTGCATACCTGTGTAATCGCAATGTTAGTAACACTTAAAATGTGCAACAAAGAATGTGTTAACAAAGTTAGTTCTAAAAAGCTGTAAGAAAAAGGAAATTAGAGCATAAGTTACTTAAATTTTTTTACACAAATTATTATTTTTGTCACTAAAAGCATACATGCACTAAACACCCAACCTGTATGAAAGCAATAAATTATAACTTGACAAAAAATAGGCCATTATAATTTTTATATTATACCATCATTTCATTCTCAGGATGCGGTCGTTTCTGAGCATCCGTCGGCTCAAGTTTGATCTCAGACTTCAGCTGCTTCACATCCAGAGGTTTCTGGGTGTCGAGCGGTGGCAGTAAGTGGGGTTGCGGAGGCCACGCCGGTTTGTGCACCCCCACATCTCCGTAACCTTGAACTAAAGGAGTGCAGTCAACTCACAATACACAAAGACATAAAATATAAATTCAATTGTAAGTATAAAAGTTTTGTACTTAGTATAGCTTCATAATGAAAGACATTAACAGAGAGAAAACAGGGTTATAAATATATGTTTCTTTAAATATAATTTTTGTAGTATTTAGGTTATTTAATAGATCATAACCCTATATTATTCAACAGTGTACTGTGCTTAATTAAGTTTGTTTGTTTATGATGTTAAAAACATTTTGAGCTGAAAAAAAATTTGAACAATTCACTTTCCATAGATAAAATATTGTTAACAACCTTGAAAATCTGTCAAAAATAAACACACAAATATGACCTCTATTTTCTTTTCCACAAAATCTATTATGGTCTACAAGTTGACAATGTTTTGCTACATTTTTATAAAATGAAAATATTAATGTGTAAACTTACCCATATGGGACTGAGGCATGTGCAGCTGTGCCTGTGGAGGCTGTTGTGGCGGGAAACTCTGGTGATGCGGGTAATTCTGGTGCGCAGGAGGCGCGTACGACAGGTTCTGGGGGGCATAGCCCCCCGGGGGCGGAGGCCCATACGGCGAAAACGCTTCCGGAGGCGGATAATGAGTGTTATACGCGCCAGCATACGGCTGGTAGGGTATTTGATGACCATTATCTACAACAATGACAACAACGTTAAAACTTTCGACATATAACCAATTTCCTCTGTGTTTCGCGCTCAAAGTTCACTTACCTATGTAATTTAGCGGCAAACCGTTCCCCTGGACTACACCGTGGCCCGGTTCGCCCTCCATTCGCAATCGCTTCTGATTCATGGCTCTTTCGGCATCATAATTCATCTTGGTAACTAAAAACAACAACCACTTAGTATAGCACAGTACACGATTGCATTAAAACTCATTTCTACATTGATATTGCAACCATACAACGCATATTAAACATTCTGGCGTTAATTGTGACGGACGCCAACCGGACGCCAGCACAAAACACAGGTTATATGCTCAGCAAAAGCAAACACAAGCGTACCTTTGTTGGTCAATGATTGTTATTGATTTTAGTTTATAGACGCACTTAGAGCATTCCCCGCAATGATTTGGTACATAATAGAGCACTTTAACTAGTCAAAATAACTGTTGCATACAAAATATGCATCAAATTATCGGTCTAATGACAGTAAAATTAGAAAAAAAACACAAGTGAAGCGGAGTTCAAGTATTTTTTTTCTCATTCTTTCGTGGTTTTTGGTTATGGCAACTTATTTATTTTTTTTTTTTGCTTGTAGAGCGAGAGAGTTATACTAATCTTAATTCCGTTACTGTTTTAAGCTTCAAAATATTGGTGATTTGAAATTATATTTTTGATGTGTTAGTAATTAATTAGGGCATTTTATTAAGATTTTGTAGACATTGTTGATAAAAAACCATAAGTAATGCTTTAAATATCAATTATTGACTATGGAACGTGCTTCAAGATAAAAGAAATAATGCACACACAAGGACTTTTTATGTAACAGCAACACTAGACTGGATTTTTTAAAATAAATTTATCTTGCCATCTTTTGAAATTATCTTCTACCTTAGTATTAATTTTAAAAAATAGGAGCCCAGAAATCATTTTAGTAATAAGCAAATAGGTCATGAAATTATTACGGCGTTCATTAATTAGATTAGTTTTAAATACATACTGCATTTCTCTAAACAATATTATGTTCGATAACGGATGACATGGTTCAAAAAGGTTTTTTATATATAGGTAGAAAACTTGCAAATAAAATGGTAATTTGATAGTACCCCTCTACCTCCCCCAGGCCCCTTATAAAACTTTTTTTGCGTCAGCGTTGAATGGAGTGCATCAGTGTACTCGCGACTCGCGAATTTTGTATTGTTTTTGAAAGTGTTCTTTTCAATGTGCTAACAGCGTTTTTGTAGTGCATTAGCGAACAAAAACATTTTGAGAGCTGTTATAAATTGCATTTGTGTTGTATTTCATTTTAAGGTAAGTTTTAAAACCGCCTTAGTATGTATTTCATCATTTGATTAATAAAATTGTAGCTGAAGTTTGAAAATCACGGTTTGTAGTTTTTTACGTTACTATTAGCAGACGAATAAACTCAAGACTTCAGAACTTGTAGTTTATTCTAGTTTTTATTTAGTTTTCATGTTTAAATGACTTCTTCTGTGAAGTACGAATGTGTTATCGGTAAGTAAAAAAGTTATCATAAAAAAACCCTCAAGTCAAAATTATGAAGCGAAATCGTTCAAAGCACCGATTAAGTTTAGTAATGAAATTAATGAGCGATATTTTGTGAAATTAAATACTTTTAGCTAATTGTTTGGATTGTTTGTGAGAGGAAATTCCCAAGTTGTAGGTTAGTACCTGTTTTAGTTTGCTTTTCAGCTTCATAAAACAGTCATAAACGTTTCAGCAGTACATTGGCTTAGCACTGAAAGTGAAACGATAACACAGCAAAAAGGTTACTTAAAGTTTTCTATAGAAACTTTTTGCTGGGTTCATTTTGAAATAATGGTGAGTATCAATAGAGTAGATCAAATTGGTGATTGGTGATGACAAAATGGTGATCCTCTAACCAAGAACTTATTCTCACAATATAATACCCCAAAAAAAATGTAGGCACAAAAACAATGGTCATGGCAACAAGAAAAAAATCTCTTTTTTTATTGTAAGACAGAAGTAAGTGGTTATAAATATTATTGGAAGTGATAATTAGAAGAAGAAAGAAGAAGAAGGTAGGTTAGGTTTAGAAGTGATTATTCATAAGAAGTTGGCAGATTCGTCTCAGAATTAAGTTGTTTTAGTTTTTTTTTTTCCCTATCTTAACTTTATACATTTTGTTATATGTATGTATATATGTATTTATTATTATTATATGTTTATAAATATTTTCTAGTCTCTTTTTCTGTTTTTGCACCTACTGTGTATTGTCTCTGCATCACCCTAAGGTAGACTGGTAGAAAATGCCCAAGGCATTAAGTCTGCCTTTGTACAGTAATTTTACTTGTGCATAAAGTTTTAATAAATAAATAAATAATTATCATTATATTTCTTATCATTTGCTTATCAATATACCTAAACAGAACCCTCTCCTTCTAATTTTGAAAGCATGTTCCTTGTATCTGTTATCTATGGACATCAATTTGATTGGTTGATAATTTGGTCAGCAAATCAAAAAGGTTTACTGTGTTATATAAGTGATCAAGATTATAGGCTGATAAAAATTAGGGCAGTCCTCATCTCAACTATGCCATGAACAATACTGATAACAATATCAGATATTACCTAAGAGTTATATTTTAACTTTAAATATGTTGAGTAATTTTCTAGCAATGTCAATAATGTTTTATGGAAGTTTATTAATTTATTGCAAACAAAATGTAAAATATTGTTGAAAAGACTTTTAATTAGACGGAAAAGCGACCAGGCTGATTTCTTAAGGGTCAGGTACCTAATTACACATTCAGAATAGTTCCTAGCTTTTCTGGCATCCTATTCCCTAAATCTAGAGTCATGAACTGAATTACCTATATGAGAAAATGTGATAAAACTACAACTTCTGGGTCAGTGGGTCATCTTAGAGGCAGATTCTTTATTTGTTCAATGTTATACACATAAGCCTTTCCCTATAACTATATTCAAAATACCTTCCCAGCTTGCCAATTGTAAAGATAGTAGCAGTAATTGGTACCCAAGCCCTTTTAATTTGGAATAGGATCAAATAAAGGGTCTTACTGGGCGTAAGTCCAGTGAATTGGATTCATACTATTGCATTGCCAAAAGCATTAAAATCATGGGATACCAGAGATATGGCCAATTGATAAACTGGCCTTACTTCTCTTTGTAAAACTAGGTTTAGAAATTCCTAAAATCAACTAAAGACTTTTTTTTTTTTTCTTTTTTTTAATAAAACGTTGCCCCACACTATGAATTTCTCCTGTATCGCGGGTGCGTTCACAAACATTTAAACTCACATACACAAACAGCCACTGACTTAACGCTGTGTAATGGAACTCTCTTGTAAAACTGAGTTAAAATATTATGTTCAATCTTTAGCAAAACACATTGAAATGGAACATATTTTAGGTGCTTATATTTCTGTTCTGTGGCCACTAAAATACTTGTTGTTTTAGTATGAAGTCCTAATTTTAAGCTACTACTATTTGAGATATATTTTAATTCTGTTGGTCTTTATTCCCTAATCAACAGAATTGAAATATATATATATTAATCCTTTGTCAGAATATTTCTTGGAAGTTCACATTCTGAAATGTGAATTTCAAATAGGTTAGCCAATAAGAGTGCCAGTTATCATACGACATATTTTGCATGCATTTTTTTTCCTCAACCGACAGTGTATTAAACACCATACTTGTTTGTGGTTTCTGTAAATCTTTTTTCTAATTGTTCTAGAAATAATCATGAGTTACGACATAGATTACCACAGCATCAATGAACAGGAGTTGTTGTAAGTGTTAATGTTTTCTGCTTTTATAGTATGCCACTGAGATATTAATGTAATTAGAAAACATCCTTGACATATTAATCATGGACAGAGTGTGTTTCTTGAATAAAAATAAAAATGATGATTTTGTTCCGAGGCGCTTGGAGCTTAGACATAAAACCTGTAGTGTAAATCTTCAAGATTTAATGCTTGATGAAATTTCTTGGTTACTAGTACCTCAGAAACCACCACTTTTCCATTGGATAGCATAAAGTGCTGTCATAATGCAGTTGCATTTGTAATGGTGTTTTATGGTGCCAGTTTTATAAGTGTGTTATGGAGATCACCTGCACTCGGTTAGACTGGAAGCTAACGATAACATTTTTTAGAAGCTGCTCAGGTGAGGCAGATGATATTCCATGAAATTTTGTAATATCTTTCCCTATTTATACATAAGATAGAAGGCCTTAATATTTTTTTGATATTTCCAGGGATATTGGTAATGGGTGGGTTCAGCTGGATGATATTGGATCATCATTTCCAAGTATTCCATCGCCGGAATCAGATACTATGGATGTTGCCTGCAAACCATGCCCACAAATTGATTTTTCCGTAACTCCTGTAAGTCATATTTTTTTATTAGATTCATAGTATTTGGAATCATATTTTTTTTATTCACTCAATTTACCCGAAGTCTCATAAAGACTTTTAACTGTAAATCTACTAGCAGATAATGTTTTTTTTCATTGAAATTTCGATTAGTGAAGTTTTCTGTTTTAATAAAACCTTATGTTTTTTTTAATTTGTAATAAAAAGATTAGATATTGAATCTATTTATTTAGGCATAAAGCCAATCTATTTATTTAGGCATTATTTCGGGACAAAATAAAAACCATTTACAGTAAAGTAATGGAAGCTATTCCAGCTTATATAAGCTTGTTCCAAAGTAACCTATAGGATTTCCTTTGAATGAAACATTGCGAATTTTAAAGTGCATTATTATCTTTCAGTTTCCAAGTCTCACACACCTAATAAAGTATAAATTGTCTTTGTTCAGTTCTCTCCCCGAGGCCCTCCGGAAAGAAACAGCTATGCTGGGGACTTGAATTTCTGTGTGGAAGTGAACAGCAATGATGTTCACAAGAAGACATTCTTGGTAAGTGTCCCCTTGCAATGATGGCAGTCTTATACAATGTGTATTGAAAACAAGCAAGCAATAAGGTGTGTATTTAAATTGTTTGAATGTTAGCCTCTAAGTGGCAGACTAGTTTTGCTATTGGTGTTTTTAATGCAGCTTTTTCTGAATTTGTCAACCTCA
The DNA here is from genome assembly GCA_950005105.1 of Lycophotia porphyrea. NCBI lineage: Eukaryota > Metazoa > Arthropoda > Insecta > Lepidoptera > Noctuidae > Lycophotia > Lycophotia porphyrea. The sequence continues at coordinate 14,629,851 of OX465403.1, forward strand.
TTCGTAAACTTAATGAAGAAGATAGAATAAAACCCTAATCTAAGGCACTTGTTTATGTGTGCTGTATACATATTTGGGTAATCCTATGGTGACTGCCTCGTTGGTCTAGTGGTCGCAAGCGCGACTGTTGAGTATGAAGTCCTGGGTTTTTCCATCAAGAATTTATCAATAGCAGCTACGGAGTCTGGGCTGTGGGACTGTTCGAAAGAGATACCGCGGCCCTGGAACACAAAGGGCAAGGAAGGAACATGGATGGGTTTTAGTCAGTAAAAGTCTGACACTCCCTTCCGCTCTGCCCAGAGTGGGAGAAGTCATTTGATGATTTCCCATCCGAAAAAAAAAACTGGGTTTGTGCCCGGTTGATGGCAATAGGCTCGCCCCCTATTACATGGGACTTAAAAACATAACTGGCGAAATGTGGGTATACTAATAGTAGTATACCCACATTTCGGCAGAAGTGTACCTAGGTACACTTCTGCCAAACCCTTCGGGGATTACAGGCGTGATGTTATGTCCTATGGTGAATCAAACCATCCCAAACAAGCGGTTTACATGTTCACTTTGTTCGATATGAAAACAAGGGTAGCAGGTGGAACTGGTGGATTTTCTTATTCGAAACACACGGAAAATTTAAACCGACCTCAATTTGTCTCCAGTACTCGCACCAGCTGTGCCGCATCTACGTGGACATGAAGTGCAACTTCAGCATCCAGTTCAACTGGAACTACGTGAAGGCACCTCGTATGTTCGTGCGCGCTACTGTGGTCTTCTCAGATGAGGCCCAAGCTGAGAAACGCGTGGACCGATGTGTTCAGCACTTCCATGAAAGCTCTAATGCTGGTAAGTAACGCAACGGTTAGTAGAATTAAACCAGTTAAGGTACGCACTTCGGTAATCTTCGTGTGTCCGAATTTGCACATGGTAACATCGCGCGGCTTTACATGTTTTTTTTATCGCATAAAGTTGTTAATCTATAATTTTGTAATGATAGTCTCTTAAGTATATTTTTCAGAAAATATGTATTTCATTGTTATTCTCCTTCCCTTATCTCAATCCAAATGTCGAAAGAGATAAGTGTTTCTTTATAGTTTGCCACAGCTCATTTAAATTCATAATCGAAAACCAACCTTTAGGGGCCCCTTTCAATTTCGCGGTCTAAAAACAGAAAATACTACTTTTTTAAGCTCAAAATTCTCAACCATAAGGAATCTGGTATTTTTTTTAATGCACTGTTATATGTATATTTATCACCTTTGTATCTAGTACGAATTTATATTTTGATAACCACTCAACATAAATTAAATGAAAATATCAATAAATATGAAATATTATAAAACTTAAGGTATTTATGTATCCAATTCAATAAGCGAAACTGGTAGGGACTCTTAATAATGTTTTCTAATTTTGAGAAAAATGTAAAATAGTTAAATATACAGGCAAGTTTAAAACTTAACCACTCAACAGACTCGTTTTCAACTCACCGCACATACCACACTTTTCACAATACCCTCATTTCAGGCATACAAAGAGAAATCGCGAAGAATGTCCTCCATTCCTCCAGAGAAATCGGAACCCAGGGCGTGTATTACTGCGGGAATGTAGACATCGCCGACTCCTGGTATTCAGTGTTGGTGGAGTTCACAAGAAACAGTCCAGAGCCTTGCTCGCACGCTTACCAGTTCTCTTGCAAGAACTCTTGCGCCACCGGCATCAACAGACGAGCTATTGCCATCATTTTTACCCTGGAGGATGATGTGTGAGTATTTTTTGTTTATTCATCATCATAATTATATTCAAATTCACAATTATCTGTGGGTCAGATATTTTTTATAAATAGATAATTTCCGACTTTCAAGCAAGCGAGTCGTTTCCATGCAGCAGCTGGTTTTGAATAATATAGATTTCTGTGTTATTATTTTCGAGGTTTATCAGTCTTTTAACTGATGACCTTCCAATATTATCACCACCATCTTCCTTTCCGTTTCTCTCTAGTGGTCGCGTCTATGGTCGTCAGAAGGTCGGAGCCAGGGTATGTGCGTGTCCTAGAAGAGATATGCACAAGGATGAGACGGCTGAGGGCGTCTACAAGTCTGGCAAGAAGAGGATCCCTTCAAACCAGATCGAACCAACCAAGACGAAGAAGATCAAGGTGGAGAATCTCATGGATTTCGATGAAACAGTATTTAAACTGCCTCCGGTAAGTTCAATAGTATGATAACCTTTTACAGACTTCAAAAAGAGCGATGATTCTGTGATCGGTCGTATCTTTTAAGACGTAGTGATATTTTTGACACGCTTGTATTAAGTTCACTTGTTTATATTTTAATTTTGGGTTACGATTCTTGAGTTTTTTTTTTTATTTAGAAATACAGGGTGTAAACAGACTCATCACGAAGTCGTCAACCAAGCATTATTTACATACAAACTAAGTTTACGCAAAAATTAGTGCTGGAAAACGACTTTTTTTTTGGGCTGAAAAATCACGTTTTACAGTCAGTAGGACGCGATGTAACGCACTCTAACATTGTGCTGATGGATGGACTGAATAGTAAGGGGGTCCTGGAGGCGTTTAAAGTAAAAATCTTACATTAAAAACATGTATTAAAAAAAAAACTTGTGATAAAGTTGGAACTTTGACCCTCAATATCTCCTTAACTAGAAGTTTCCCAGGTATAGTCCAGAACAAAAAAATGAACGCAATGACGGGGAGAACAAGTGCCTTTCGGCTTCGTTAAGAGTCTGTTTACACCCTTTTTTGTTATAGATCATTTTAGAAAATCAAAATTTATTTAGGACCATTAACAAGTTAAGATTTAAAACCCATTACTCTCTCATAGTTACAAATCGTCGGTTCAAGAGCGACGATCTGCGGTCTCAAAATGATGCTAGAAATGATGGAGCTGGCCTTGGAGTTCCGGAAGAACGATCCAGAAGCCGCGGGCCTTTACGATAAGCCCATCGCTGACCTTAGGGAAGCAATCAAAAAGATTGAAAATACCAAAATAACGTCACAGTAGTAATTGTACCTTTTAGATTGTAAGTTATTCTTTTTTAGTGCAAAGATTTGTCATTAGATCGGTCGACCGCGTCAAATGATGAGGTGTTCCTCGAAGCGCTACCATTTAAAGGCGCACCTAATGAGGCGCTCCTTTTTTATTCCTCGGAGCACACCTTTTAGTAGCGCTCCCGATAGCAATTAAAAATATTAATTTATTTTCCTCGAAGCGCACTTTTTGCAAATTGTATAAAATAACGTGTTTTACTTATTATCGGTAGTTTCCGTTAGTATCCTATCTCTATTCGAAAGTTAATCGTAGGTGCGCTTCGAGGAAAAAGAAGTTAATATTTTTGAAGTAAGTTAATATTTTCGAGGAATACCTCCAAATGATAATGACAATACTATTGACAGTGACATTTGAATAGTATTGTCTTGCTCACTCATACTCAAAATCGTATCTATCGTTCTTTAAGAGATGAGTGAGCTCAGCCTTCAGTATGAACACTTTCCCACGGGGAAGGCCACTTCTAATGAGTTAAATCTTTTAGTATAGTTATTCACATTTACCGTAAGTGTGAAGTCTATTTTTTATTGTTTTCATTTTTGATATGCCCAGTTTTAAGATGACACTTCGTATTTTGATATAATCATGACTTTTTAACTTTACAAGCAGTGCTTTATTTGAAGTAATTGATGAATATTTTAGATGCCGAATGAAAATCGCCGTATGTCGGTGACCAATTACTTGTTTGCCTATAGTCTCTTGTTTGCCTATAGTCTCTTGTTTGCCTATAGTCTTAACTTCTTTGTCGACTGTACAAACGCCAGGACAGCAAGCTACTACAATCTGTCTAATTTCTTTAATACATTTTCATCTTTGCGCTAAAGCAGTGGGTTCAAGGTTGATTGGAAAAGTTTGACAGTTTCGGATAGCTTAATATGCTGGCGTCTGTACTTTGCCCCTTTTAAACACTTGTTATTTAAACTGATCACGTCAACATGAAAGCCTGTTCAGTACCACAGTTAAAATAATAGTGGTCTTGAGAGTTTAGATCTCAAATTTTCATTCAAACCAAATTACAAGCACTGTATTTTTAGTTACCTCAAAAATGAACATTCTGGTCCCACCCTAACTTAAGATGTATTCATAAGTGTTAAGTCAATAAGAACCACATAATGCAATGCTCTACGAGATTACCAAAAATCAAGCAAAAATGAATCTTATCACCCAAGGCTAAATTAAAATTGTTGGATGTAGACACATTACCTGAAATACAAATCTTGTCCATTTATATACATACAGGTATACAATTTAGCTGCCCACCGAAAATGCAGCACAATTTCGTTACTTATCATATTTTGATAATAATGGCATTTTATTATTGAAGCTATTCATTTTATCAATTTATTTCTCTGATTCATATTATTATCTAACTGATAATTATGATACTCAACTTGAAAATTATGCTGGTATGATATGTTGAAAATAATGCTTTCAAATAGCACCGTCATTGGCTTTAAAGAAGACTGATATAATATTTTAATTCAATTGGTGGAGGACTTCAATAACATCAAAATTACTACAAATTTTAACGTAACATTTTATGCCATTGTTTGTTTTTGTCTGTAACATAAATAATTGTTGGTATACTTTGCGAAATAGCAGGCTCTAAACAGCTCTTTAGAAAAATATTTTTATGTCAATAAAGTTTTGATGTTTGCTAAGTTTATACTTATTTATGTTGCTGACATTATAAAATAATTATGGAAAGATAAGTTGAATAAAAAACTGTTAGAAAAATATTAAAAAAAAACTATCTTATGCATATTGTTAACATTATACTTAATTTTGTAGTTACATTTTGTTTTTAGAATATCATGTTAGTTGAAGCTAGAAAATAAGAAAACAATTTGTATCTTTTATGTACTGTTGATATATTACTAGTATGTATAGCTTTATAAACTCTCAATTTTAATGCTGTATAAGTCTTCCATCAGCCCAGTGTTTAAAATAAACTATTGATTAATCAGAATGGATTCTGCCATCTACATATGACTTAATATGGAATCAATATCCCAGTAACATATGTATTTATCTTCACTTAATACTCTTTACCCTAATCTGACATTGTTAAGAATTGAATACAAAAAATGAGCAAAGATTAAAGTGCTCTTATCGAATTATAATGTTATCTATAGAGGCGAGAAGGAAAAGCAGATGACAGTAATCTGTGCAATTTATGTCTAGGTGCTATCACTGTTATTAGTAATTATTATAGACTTACTTATGTCCCTGTGTGGGGCCTTCAGAGTGGTTTCAAACTAGCGTATTTTGTTGTGCGTATAAACTCTTAATGGCCGCCACATAAGGCCCTTCAAAAAATCAAACGCGCACGCTCTCATAGCGGCGTGTTCGCGTGGAGTGAGCGGTGGCCCTAGCGGCTCACGCTTATACGAGCTTATAAGCGCGTCAACGGATAAACAAATGGAATAAGGCCAGGTGGATGATGATGATGATGAAGCGCGTCAACGGTCGTACGAGCACGCGCCGAAAATACGCTAATCTGAAACACACCTAGATATTTGACGGGACTTGCCTACCTACCGTCTCGTCTGTAAGATTCAGCATGGTTGAGTGTTTATACATTCAATTTATCTACCGCAAGGATATATCTTGGAGATACATAGTACAATACAAGTTGTATTGATAGAAATTAAGGAATACTTTTATATGTTTAGTAATGTAAGATTTTTTTTTAAGATTTTATTTTTTTAAGTATTTTTTTTCTAATTTCATTTTAAAATAATTATGTAATTTAAAATATATTATGGACATTGTACCTAATATGTTTCAAATTAGCCGCCTTCTTACAATGATTAAAATACAAAGATAAATAAATAGATACGTAAAACAGAAATATTGCGTTTTCTTTTGTAATCTACACCTTGATTTTGTTATTATATATCAAACAGGGAATGTGAAATGTTACAGTTGCCGAACTAAAGGGGACTAGTAGGTTGGGTCAACTCATATCGAAATAAATAATGACAAATGCATATTTATGCAATCAGAATTTTACGCTATGTAAATATGGACCTCCTAAACGGCTGGACCAATTTGAATGAATTTTTTTGTATGCGTTTGGGTGGCACCCTGGATGGTTTAGATTCACAAAGTAGGTAGGTAGTAGGTTTCAATATTCATAGTTGACTTGACAGGACGTCTGTCGGGTCAGCTGGTTAAACTATAAAAAACATTCTTAAGGGGAGATAGCCCTAGTCATGCTAGCGAAGGAGGTGGCGGAGCGTGAGAGGGAGAGAACCTCTCGTCCCAGACGCCTCGGGCGTCGGGGGTCACGTGGTGGCTTCCGGCCACCGTAGACGCGGACCTGTGGACGGTGAGTAATGGGCTAGCTCGCCGTGCGTCCGTCTTTTGACGACAGGCCGTGTTGACGGCGCGCTCGTGTTCCACGCGCGCCTCAAACAGATGTCAGCAAATAGGAAGGGGCCCGCAAGGGCCGATGCCTGCCAGGGCTGCGGGCTGTTCGAAAGAGATACCGCGGCCCTGGAACACAAAGGGCAAGGAAGGCACATGGATGGGTTTTAGTCAGTACAAGTCTGACACTCCCTTCCGCTCTGCCCAGAGCGGGAGAAGTCATTTGATGATTTACCATCCGTAAAAAAAAAAAAAAAAAAAAGGAGATAGCCCGCGAAATTCTTACGTTTTTTCCAATTTGCCAGCCATTATCAAGCTGTATGTTCGTATGCCGTATCCCATTGAAAGACAAACACACGCTTCACAAAAAGGTTAAAAAAACGATAGGAATTTCTCTTGCATCCTGCATTTACAAACATTTAAAATCGCACACAAACAGCCAGACACGGAACAACTACCTGTAGGCTATACAAATATTTGTTACGTGCGGGAATCGAACCCGTGACCCGCGCAGCTGGCAATCTCTCGGCCATTGTTGAGCCGTCAACAATTTGGATCTCAATTCGGTTGTATTCTTTTATGAAATAGTCAAATAATAGGATTAAATTAACTTTATTCACAGAGAGCATTCGTTTTTATACGCAATTATGCAATTCCGAAATCACACTAGGAAATCCTAGTGTGATTTCGGAATTGCATACAATTCCTAGGAAATACATAAATTTGACAGGAAATGTGTGCATTAAAGTATCTTTGAAACATTATTTTACACATTTCCTAAGTAGGCTCAGACTTGCATACATTTCCAGTAACAGATACACCAATCAGCATGATAGGAAAAGGACTCTTAGAAGGATATTAAAAAAGTATCAGACTTCATACAGCATGTACTTTATTATAAGTTAAATTAAAAAATGCAAAAATACTTATGATCATACTGCTTACAACAGTTTCAAATGTCCAGTGACTTTGTCAATAACATCTTTAGGTGCAGGACCAATACCAAGTACTGTGATGGAATTAGGAGCAATCTGTGTCCTGCCAGCATCCCGAATTAATGATGTAATTAGTCCCATCTTCTTTGCGTTGTCACAGATTTGTTTGATTTCATCTAGGGAGTCTGTTTTAAGTGCTACTTTTGCTTGTCCAGTGTATTGCCATAGCTTGAGTGCTTCAGGGTCTTTGTGCTGGGCTTTCTCGAAGGCTCCGACTGCTGCGTGACTACATTGGGCAGCAATCTTTCCCTTGCTCATGTTGAGATCAGTTCGTACTACTAGTACTAATTTGAATTCTTCTGTTGAGTTGTACTGTAAAAAATTTTAATTTCATGTGAGTAAAATTTACCATAAGGACAGTTATTATTTTATGATAATTAAGATTAACTATATTAACAGAAATTATTAATTGAAAGCTCTTCTAAACTTTTCAAAATTAAATCTCAATTCACTCTTACATCCTATTCATCCTACAGTGCTTTACGTCCTTAATAAATTTCAGGCAAATAATTGCTGATGCAAGAATTGCATGTAAGGTAAAATTTAGCTTTAGGTTCATTGTTTGCGTCTGCGCGACTCGCAACTACAGCTAGTTTGCGGGTTCAAACATCTAGCTAAGATAATGGAACGTGGACAACAGCGTGAAACATTCAACAAACTGATTTGACTAGCGTAGGATATAAAATAATAAAACAAAGGAAACAAGGTCAGAGGGTCGTCTTAGAGACAAAAATGACGAAAAGTTGTAATGCTCACCTTTATTAGAGCTTTCACAGCTTTAGGACAGACTGTAAAATACTTTTTCAGTGCGAATAACGATAAACCGAGGCAAAGCCCACAGCCAACGCCGGTCAAGAAAGAAATGTTAAGCTCCATTTTTCGTTGAGGTGAAATGATTGTGTTTATATAATAAACTTTTATTTATAACTTTCTTGGTTCTTTAATTTATAACTTTCTTTTGTTGTTTAACCTTTAAGGGAAAAAAGGAATCGTGGTGAAATCCCATGAATCCCCAGATGATTTCACAAACTGACAGTGACATGAATGAGTGACAGGCACTTCACAATGACAATCAGAACACACCCACGTGCACTGTGAGAAAGAGATCACCATACGTCTCACAATAAGCTAGAAAGAGACCAGTTCTATATAATGCCCTAAAAATATTTTTATTTTCAATCGGAACACAACTGAACTTAGTCGAACTGTAATTGCCCTATTATAAAACAATGCAATATTTGGTAGGATTTTGGTCAAATTTGAATATATATTAATTGCTAGGCAACTAAATAATATTGACGTGATCGTGTGACGAGTGTGAGAAACCACAAAACTAAACAGGGTCAAATAAAAAAGGGTGTGATCTCCACTCAAGCAAAACAACCAAAACTTTTTAATTTGTTTTAAAGATTTAAATATTATATATTCTTTGTTAATCATGCCTAATAAAAACAAGGATTTGGCACCCATTGCCATCCCACATGGCCCACCTGTGGAGTGCACTGCGGAGTATTTCAAATCCAAGATGGAAAGCAGAACCATGGTCAAGTGAGTAGCCTTCTAATGTCTTGATCGGGACATCCCTGAACTACCTCAACTCTCACAATCAGGATTTGTCGATTTCCCTTCTCTGTCTCTCACAAATCTTAGGCAGTACTCACACCTCGTTTCTGTTGTACCACCATTCTAAGTCGTGATGGTTCGAAATATAGTATTCACGTATGGAGGGGCAGAGATTCGCAACCATTGCACAGCTATTGTTTTGAACTCGTTAACTAGCTCCTTCATTCGTCGCCACTCCGCCACATAACCATACCTTATACACACGTTCAATGCTCTTCTAGAAAATATCCAGTATGGGATATCGCGCGGCCCACGCCTCAGGTCCTGATGGAGCAAGCCCGTCGCGACCTGATGGAAGCAGATACAAAGCTTGCGCTCAAAAGAGAGGAGGAGCAACGAAACAGAGCCACTATGGACGCCAAATGGGATGACCTGCGGAAAAAAGAGAACCTGCTTAAAGAGTCTTTTATTAGCTTTAATAAGGTACTTAATGAGTACTTTGATAGCTTTATCTTCAAAACTTCTAATATAGAACTTCAGCCCCATTCCGAGGTTAGCTTTGAAAGCTAACATCAAGACTATTCTCATATATATTATAAACTAGGCATAAATCGTCGCGTTACCCAGAAACGGATGCGTGTGGAGGTCATACAATAAACTACATGTGGTCAGTGAATGTATCTGGTTACACTGGAACTGACATCACTCAACATATTTGGAATAACGCAAGTCAGATGATGATGATTGATAAAGCATCTAAAATTATAATTTTCTACCTTTCAAATATCGTAACTTTGCACATGAACGCTATTACTTGACGGCAAAAATCCACTTAGTTTGTCTTTCCCAGTTTATAAGAGAAAACCAGGAGAAACGAGACCGTGCTGAGCGTAAGATGCAAGCTGACAACGAAGCCTTAGAGCGAAAGACCAAGGAAACTGAAGCAATGAGGCAGAGAGTCATCGAGATGGACGAGGTCAAGAAAATGATGGAGAAGCAAGTCAAGGACTATAGTATTTACGAGGTAAGTTTGATGAGACGTCCAGTGATTGGTCGGCAGGGACCAATAGAATTGATACAATTTCAAAATGAAATGGTAAAACTCCGCTTTTTCGCAAATCTGGTGGAAATTCAGCCTCGGAGAAATCCAGTGCGAGAGAGGGATAAGGCTATACAAGACGGCGAATATAATCACCCCAGGAAGGTAGCGTTATCATTTTTAATACGAGCCTTGGTGTAAATGCTTGCAGGGTCAATACTTATTTATCCTGCTAATATTTTTAGACACTTCTGGTCCAGAAGTTCTGGATTACGATATCACGCAGTGGGCAAGCGTGGTGTACAGTCGCCAGCACATCAACTTATCACAAACTGTCAAATTTCTCCAAAAATGATTTTAAACCATAAAATGTTGATGGTTCAAAATCGCATGAGAAAATTTGACAGTTTGTGGTAACATGTTGCGCTAGCCACTGTACAATGCTTCCTCCTTCTCTGTATCAGGGGATTATGCCTTGTTGTGAGTTTAAACATTTCTTCTGGAACTTCTTGTAATAAAATGTTCTTTATTAAGGACTACCTCATGTCGGTGGTGAATTATTATCCTGAGTTCAAACAACCCCTGGACGTGCTCAACCGTTATGAAGCTTTAGGTGAGAAATTATTCCTTCCAAACTAAAACGTTTCGTATTCAAAACTCCACTTGGGTTCTTCAATTCTCCTCTCACGCCTTCACGCTATCATTTAATCCTTTTTCTTTCATATAATTCCTCACACAATTCACCCACCTTCTAGACACATCCGTTTCATCCCTCATCATCACATGTCTAAACCCAGACAGACTTCCTTCATTCTCTTCTCTAAATGCAATCTTAAAAATGATGTTAGATAATACTCCTTCCTAGCGGCGGCTAAATCTACGCTGGCGGAACGTCAAGAGCACGATCTGGAGATGTTGGAGAACGCTCGCCAGGAGATCGCGTCCCTGACAGAGGAGAAGAAACTCTTCATCATGGGGCTCAATAACACGCTCGCTAATCTGAGGGTTCGTATACAATAACTGGTACTTTTGACTTATAAGGACGTGACCACACTTTTTGGGCACGGAATCGGCTTGAGCTGATCACATATCGCCACATTTTTCGCATTCAGTTCGTTGCGATGTCGAGTTGTATCGGCCAAACCGCAACGAGGACAACGCTTTTGTTACATGAACATAAAGCTTTTCTTCTGCTTTCGGCTCAAGTTGATTCCGCATTCAAATGGTGTAGTCACTCCTTATGTTAACTGTTGTTGGTTGGCCAACCAAGACGTCAACTAAATCTTGCACGAACCGACTGAATGATCAAATCATTTTCGGCTACAATTTTTCTGCTGGTTGCAAAAGCTGGTTTTCTGAGACGTATATTGCACTTCTAGACCTCAGTTTTCATAAAGGCATTAACAAATTTCCTGCTAATATAAACCTATCTTCAGTGGCGCTACGACAAGATCCGCAACAGAGTGATAAAATGGGAGCTAGCTCTGAACCGGCTGAAGGAGACGGCAGCGCAGCGGCACATTCAGGTGTGCCACGTCCGCTCAGCCATATGGAGCCTCTACGCTAAGATCTGCAAGCAAAAAGGTAACTATATTGAAATTTTGCCTGAATGGATACGTCTTTTACATAATTATGCCCCTAGCTTTTGGTCTAAGCAGGGACGAATCAAAAATTTGACATGTTCTTTAGAGATAGCTACTTAATTTACCAGCTAAATGTATGAGAGTGGTACAGACGCCAGCACATCAAGCTACTACAATCTGTCAAATTTCTCTAATAGGTTTTCAACTTCATCGCTAAAGCATTAGGTTCAAGGTTGATTGGAAAAATTTAATAGTTTCGGGTAGCTTGATGTACTGGCTTGTACAATGTGGCTTGTAAAAATGCAACTGAAGTCGCTCTCCTCGCCGCGAGGCAACTCGTCAGCTTGGTACCTTCACCTTTCTTTCAATGAAGCTCAGCGGCATTACAACGCACACTTTATGAGCACCATAACGTCGGGATCAGCTAGTAAACATGGGTTGAGGTGATGCTGATCAGGTGCAGTCTAGTTATATGAATTGCTATCTATGAGCTTTAAGGTTCCAGTAAGACACATCGATCTGCGTATTCATGGTAGAGGCCATATAATGATGTCTCCCAATATCAAGTGTAACTTTCTATGATAAAACACGTTCTTTGGGATAGGTCTCGCTATCGACGTGGAGCCTTCCGATTTTGAACAGCAACTGGTGGTCATCATGAGAGCATTACTTGAACTACGCAGGATTTACAAGATCGCCCAGAGGAGATCTAAGGAGAAGTGAGTGAAATACTATTAGTTAAAGCATTTGAGGGTACCCACCGTCAATGATTAGCATGAAGCGAGTAATGCTAGTAACTAGAAATGAGTTGTTTGTTTGAGAAAATTCTCACCGGCATCGGTAGCGTTATTTTTTTCGGATGGGAAATCATCAAATGATTTCTCCCGCTCTGGGCAGAGCGGAAGGGAGTGTCAGACTTGTACTGACTAAAACCCATCCATGTTCCTTCCTTGCCCTTTGTGTTCCAGGGCCGCGGTATCTCTTTCGAACAGTCCCTCAGCAATACAGTCAGCGATCTGCAATCTCTTTTACTGAGATAGAACCTTCATCTATTGTTGTTATGCTTTTTGGGCGAGAATATATTCGTTTGCTAGTCGCTTCTTCTTCAACGGCTGGTCTACAGTAGGTTTTTGTATAAGTATTCATTCGGGTAACTAAAATACAAACTACTATCTATATTTATTTCTGTCTCCAAACTGTATTGTTGTGTTCAGTTTCGAGGGAGAAACAGTAGGGCAATAGTGACAGTGATGGTGTAATGATAATATCAATTTATCATTACACCATCACTTCATTACACACTCATTACACACACTTATTGATGCGCAAGCGACTTGAGCCGGTTACAAAACCTTATATGCAGTTTGCCAAAATGCGGAAAAGACGTAATTAATTCGTCTCGTAATAACTTTGCTGCATGAACATTAAGCCGGGTCTGCTGCGCTCATTTTCTAACAAAGCATGTTGTGTTCATAACATGATAGCCGTTCTTCGTAGCAAACATTTTAAGTTAGTAAAACACAGTTACATGGCGCAGCGGACCCGGTTTTACGTTGCTGGCTCAAGCCGATTCAGCATCGACAAGTGTGATTATGGTCACCCCCCTATGCTATAAGGTTCGGTAAGAAGAGAAATAAAAGAATGACTGAATCTTTGTATATTTGCTTTTTCAGAGGAGATATAGAATCGAAGGCATCAAAGGAAGTTTAAGGGCGGAAGCACCGATTTGAAAATACTTACACTTATCTCCGAGATGCCAATGTTATGTTTTTTATTGTTAAATAACTACTGTGGAAATATATTTGTAAATTCTTTAATAAATGTTTCAAAGATTCTGTATTTTTCCTACCTGTGTATCAGTGATGCGTATCCCCGTTTTCGCCAGGATTATGCGTACCTAAATAACGTCTCCGTGCAGTCCGCACCGCGCCGGTGCTCCGGACGTTTCCGCACCGCTCCGGACGTCTCCGTCTCCGGAATCCGGGCCTAATTGTTAAATCAAAGCACACTTTTGTTTTGAAATTCTAACAGTGAAATAATAATTCGTTAACGTGGCCCTCAGTGTTAGTTAAGCGGGCATTCATTGCTAATGATTTATTGCGTACTAGCTACCCGCCCCGGTTTGGCACGGGTGCAATGGAGATACTAACCTTCCTCTTGAATCACTCTATCTATTGCTGAAAACTGCAACAAAATCCGTTGCGTATTTTTATAGATATAAGCATACATAGGAACAGACAGACAGCGGGAAGCTACTTTGTTTTATAATCAAATCAAATCAAAAATCAAAATAAGTTTATTAGTCAATAGTAAGAAACAGTTGTATCTTAAATCAGTGAGCCACAAACTAAGCTAAATAATATGTAGTGATTAGCGTTATTATAATATCTTTGTAGAAGATAAAACAAAAGTAATATGTTTTTTTTCGGCATAAAACAAACTACTTTGGTATATAGCAATATAACAATACAGGACTACTTAATTGTTTTCATTAGGGTATAATTACAAACTAAGAACTCGCAAACTTGTTAAACTGAGGACAATTAACTGTTCCAAGTAATTGGACCTGTTTCCGATAGTAATTCCTTGACAGAATTTAAATTAGCAAAGTTTGAAATACTGCTTGTTAATCTTTTTGAACTGATGTTAAGACCTTTTCATATTCGACGAAGGGGTTGATTAAACCAGAGATGGATAATTTGACATTGAATAATAGACAAAAATTACACTGCTCTTGGTTTTAGGTCTGTTATATCCGTGTTGCAGTACCGAAGGGTCAATTTTCGTAAGAGGGAAGCCGGAGTATATATCTTTAATGTGATTATATTATTATTTCTGTATAGAACACTGACAGCCATTTTTAAAAGGACGCCGGTAAGAATCAAGTTTTATGGATCCTTCGCCGCTGCTGTGTTGCGTTGTGCTTTTAAAGTTTTGAGACTATAAGTAATCGGTAGAGCTTTGTTTTAATTAGCATTAGACTAGGACAAAAACTCCTTACAATAGTGGTATTTAACCCTATAAGTCAGCCTTGTGTATCAGGTTCTTTAAACCCTACAAACACATATAAGCTCCTACTTAACAAGCTTAGAATTTTCAATTCCTATGAAGTTCCGTAGGACAACATCTAAAATGACACCAACAGATTCCAAAACCACTTTAACTTCAGAAAAATCTGAGCGTTACATACACTATATAGAAATACCATTGAAGATAGCTGGCTGCTGGGATCTGTTCCCCAATACCTCGGAGGAGCGAAGGCTCATCATCAACGGCATTTACTTAGGGATAGTGCTTTTTGTCCTTACACACATTCCGATGATGTTGACGGTGCATTTGTACACAGAATGGCAGGATATCATGTCGAGTTTGGCAACAATTGCTGATTCACTCCCTCTTATAGTGTCTCTGATTATTGTCGCTTACTATGCCGTGTATCGCAAAGATTTGTACAAATTACTAGAGTATATGGAAAAGAACTTCAAGCATCATTCGGCGAGGGGAATAACGAATATGACGATGGCTCAGAGCTATTTGAAGGGCCGAAGTTTTGCGAGAATCTATACTGCTTGCACGTTATTCAGTGTCACTATGTATGTAACGCTACCTGTTATTATGCACTGTAAGTAATTGACGATTTAATTAAGTAAACCTTCTTTGGATAGACCTTTCTTTTTGGATGGGCGTTGAATAATTTTTTTTAACTGATTAGGCATAAAAGGCCGCGAATGTGCATGTTATACAACGGTGTATTATATTCTATAAACATGGCATTTTAGTGTGGACAAAAGAACCCATCCAGGGTTGGATCTACATTGGCGTCACCCGTTCACCTTTCTGCGAGTTCACGTTCTTGCTCTCTTGCGTAGCGCAGCTGTTCGTCGGGCTTGCTTTAGGGCAGTTTGGTAAGTACCTAATTAATATAATCACGATATTGATGACCTTTCATTCTTCCTTAATTCAATGCAGCGACCGCTTGATGAAATAAGTCTGATAGTTGTTATGTTGGGCTGGTAAGTCTGCAAACGCATTGAGAAAATAAATCTCTTACCTTATTCTTAGTATCTCACGATTTCGTAAAACCACAAGAGCACTTGCGTCCTGGTCGTGAACTGCAGTAGCCTATTTCGAAAGCATTGATTCATCCAATACCCAGTAAGACTGTGGTACTCCTGGTCAAACCATGTTCCATCTGCTTGAGTGGACCAAATGTCCGTACAGCTACATCCTTGGCGATCTGAATAACGCTTGCGAAGCCGCATCATGAATGGCCACCTACTGGGTCTGTTAATGTGCCGATACGTAAAGAAGATTTATATCAGCACACCTTATTTGATTGAAACAGGAGTTTTCTTCGCCTCAAATTCGATCCTGATCTGCGGGCAACTAGATTTGCTATGTTGCAGCCTCCGCAACGCGCGCTACACCGCGTTGCTGCAACACGGGGTGAAACATGAAGCGTTGGTCGCAACATTTGCAAGCATACAGGACGATGAGAAACATAACTATATCTACAATGTTTCGGAAATGAAGGAGTCGGACTACCATTATGATGAGAAAGTGGTATGAAATTTTTGTACTAGGTATTTAGTAGGTAGACATCTTACATATGCTATGTTGAAATCGATTGAAAATATCGCGGTTTGTTTCAGAGAAATCCTTTCGTGGGTTCGAGAAGCCAGTTTGGTAAGTCATTTATTATGAGATAGGCTAAAAGAACCATCCGGACTGATGGTCGAAGACCGTCAATCAGTGGACTTACAGGGAGGGCATCGACGTTCCTCAGTGACGTTAGTGTGACAATCTCGACGATAGGATAGAATTGTATGTCCGACGTCGCTAGAAATCGCAAAAGATGGATAGGTCTGGGAAAAGAAAGGAGAGGCCTTTGTGGGCAAAGAGCAGTCAAGTTATTCCCGCCTGCCCTTCTAATTTAACCCATCCAATCGAATAGTGGGGCAACATTCTTAGGTTCGAATGTTGACTTTGTGGCGGAGTAGCAATGTCCGATTTGATGATTTCACTTTGATTTTGACATTTCAGACATATACAGTTCAGAGTACGATGATGCGACCGTGTCAGCACTCCGCGACTGCGCCACTCTCGGCCAAGTAGTGAACCAATACAAGGTGACGTTTGAGAACTTCGTGTCACCTCTCCTGGTGCTCAGGGTCGTGCAAGTCACTCTGTATCTGTGCACGTTGCTGTATGCTGCTACAGAGGTAAGAGGGTTAAAATAAATGCGGGTTTACCATGCAATCAAACCTCAGTAGGTTTAAGTGTGTGCGTTTCGAAGGCGCGGCCACGGCGATAAAAATACAAAATTATGCAGATTACCTATGTAAAAGTTGATTCCCATAACCACAATTTGTCAAAGTTATCGTTACAAAGTTATAAGGAGTTGAACGTGGCCGCGCCATTGAAACGCGGAGAACCGCGCGGCCACGGAGTTCTTTAAAAGTAGCAGTAGCTATCAACTCCTATGAACGCCTTACTGTGATTTTCCAATCGAGGGCTTGCTGTAGAAAGAACGAATGATACGGTGAATATTTGTTTTCCCTGATCTAACATCATTAGACTTATCTACTGTTAATTTTACGTCAATCCGGATTCACTCTACTCAGATTTCATAAAGCAATATAACTTGGGTTGGGGGTTTCCTCAAGGTTTCATCATCGGCCCACTCTGATCGTGAAGCTTGTTAATTAGGTTCATTATTTTCTGTACCACAGAAGTTCGACATGATTACAGTGGAGTATCTAGCAGCAGTGGCATTGGACATATTCATTTACTGCTACTATGGAAACCAGATAATTTTGCAGGTAAGAATACTACTATTGAACACCGCCAGCTCTAGTAATACAACGCCAGCGTAGCATCAATCTTTCTAAAAGTTTATGCGACCAAATAGGATTCGATGTTTGTCTTTGACTTTTAGACGAGGTGATCCGACAGAGAACCAGAATTGTCGAAATAGCTCACAGAAAAAAATGTGCATGGAGTCCCTCCGCGCCGAAGAAGTGAAACTTTGTAATGTGACGTATTCACTCTCGCTCTGTCTCTTTCTATTCCCCCTCCCCAAGCGTTGAACATTTAACGCAACAGTGCTTTCATACCCCCTCCATGGTAGCGTTAAACATTTAACGCAACCTTGTTGGAAGTCGCATTAGAAGTTTCACTTCAATAAGTAAGTTGAAGTGGCAATGGGCCGGCCATATTAGCCATAGAACCGATGTCCGTAAGGTGGGCGCCCTCAGGCTCGGTGGAGCGACGATTTTCGCAGGGTGGCTGGTAGCAACTGGATTAGAGTTGCCGAAAATCGAGTTAAAGTGGCGTGCGATTGAAGAGTCCCATGTACAGTAGTAGGCTGTTGTAGGCTGATGATGACGTTCAGACTGATGAATTGGTTAGCAATCAGCTTCGTAATGAGCTGCGCTTTTATCTTCAAACTTATTTTTGAAGTGAAAACTTCTTTAGCATCGTTGTGATTTGAAAGTCGATGAAACGAAAAAGCGACAATAAAGAGAGACAGACACATAAATTCATAAGATTTAACGTGAGAGAAAATGAGATAGAAAGCATTATACAGTGTTTATCTTGAAGCCAAAATTTTTGAAGGTTTCACTTCTACCACGTGTGAATTGCACGTTTTTTTTTAATGTTTGCATATTTTTATCGACCATCTCATGTCAGGCGGACCGCGTCTCGACAGCAGCTTACCAAAGCATGTGGCACACTATGGGCGTCCGCCCGCGAAGAGTACTCCTGAACATACTGCTGGCTAACAGACGACCAGTCATCGTGAGGGCTGGCCGGTTTCTGCCCATGGACCTGCGTACTTTTGTTGCTGTATGTATTTTTGTGTGTTAATACTGGTTAGGGTTGCCATTTGCAATATTTATCTTATTAAAAGTTAGAAGATCTATGCTTGTAGTTTTTAAAGTTATGGGTTGGTGTAACTATAATATTATTTTGTTTCTTCCAGATTATAAAGACTTCATTTTCTTATTACACGCTGCTAGTCAACGTTAATGAATAGTAGAGAAAAACATTTTAAGGATCTTCTAAATGCACTTCAGTTTAAATGTGATTAGTCAAGTGTAGTGGGAGAGTAACGGAACAATAAATAAAACATTTAAATTTTTAGAAGTATTTTATTTAAGAAATTAATATACAATTCTTTTCATACATAGATCAATGATTCAATTTGATCGGCAGTCAGCCGCGTGTATCAGTCTAACACATTCAATAGCGATCAAATAAAAGACAACCTTCAGTTATCTGTACCCTTTACTCTTATGCGACCTTCTTTATTTTTCCGTATGGTAACTATCGGTGGAGTTTGGCAACACTGACGACATTAGCCGTTGATTTTAAGATTTATTTTACTTCATTTTACAGGGCAAACATGGTTGTCAGTGAAATTATTATATCATACTTAGGTAGTGTTTCTAATCTATGTATATCAACGGTTCAAGTCGTCGATTGCTGTTCTTAACATATTTAAGCGACCACATCATTCGCGCGAAGCATAGTGCGAACTAGGACCGCATAAGAAGTCGGGAGACAAAGCAATGCTACACAAAATCCTATAGACCGACCTGAGGGGACGGTGTAACGTTTACATCTAAATACGCCCACATATTGACCACTTGGCTCCTATTTAAATGCTTAAATATATGGTGTGCCTAATAAATAACGGTTCGTTTTACTTACCAATACATTTTGAATCTAACTGGTCCTCTGAATAGATTCTGGAGGCAACTTAACCTTTAGTGAATTTCGCGCCAAGAAACTAAACGCGCTCCGTACATCTCTAATGTCAACATCAATTGAACAATGACACTAGCAGCAGTTTCGATATATTGATCGCGTTTAATTTCACTGTTGAAATGGGTCCTGAATGTTTATGAAGGATCCCTTCGTAAGTCTTAACCAATATGAGCTGGGAACTCTAGGAATTGGCTATAAGTAATTCCTGGTTACTTTCTAAACACAGTAAATGCATGGTAAGGAAGCTATTTCACGTACTAACGGGATAAAAACACTATTGCAACTGGAAAATGAATTTATTACTTAGAAGTCACATGAAACTTAAAAAGCTTTATATCTAGATCATTCCTTACAACAAGATGTGTGTTTCTTGTGAGGGAATGTACGTATTTGCCTTCTTTTGGGGACAGCTAAGTACATCGATTTGTATCAAAGAGTTCTAGTTCTACCATCGTACTAGGCTAATTTCTACCAAATGGGTGCAATGCTGTGGGCGTTTTGTTCATAATATTATCAACAAACTACGGCTTCGTTACGATATTTATGCTTACTAATTATCATACGTCCAATATTTCGACCATTGAAATTCTGTCATCATTAAATTTTACTGCGGCTCAACTTCGACAAGAACCTTTACGCATCACCCTGGGGTCAATGAAATAATCTCAATAAAAAGGGGTGCGACAAAATGTCGGAGGGAGGGAGGGGAGAGGGGGTGAGACGTAGAAGTTGCAGCCGCGGGCGTTACCTTACGTTAATTGTTTGAATATTGAATACGACACAAGCATTCTGGGAGCAGTCATACATACACGCATTTGCACAGACATTATCATTATACGCGGCATTCTAGTGCATCCGTCTCCACAATTGAATCGCCCGGAACCCTATAGCCGAATGCTAGACCGCCATTTTGTGAATAAAAAATATTTAACGATATTAGCTGTTTGCTACCTCCTGAATCTCTTTAATTATAAAAAATAACATTGGACTTATTTTTTTTCCACTTACGACTGAATCGAAATGTGACTGGCTGGTATTCCCGTAAATTAAAATGTGACCAGTAAATGCGAGAAAAAGATGATCTTACCATCAGGCATTATTAACATGGTATTAATGGGGAAGGCCTGTCAAGTATCATTGTAGAGGGGATGACAGACGCTCTAAGTCCCAATCTAACCAATGAGGTCAAGTTACCAACCAATGGCGACGTTTGAAACTAGCTATACTAGCGCCATTCGCAATTACTCATTGATCACTTTTTAATTTCCGACAGATTTTAAGTGTAGTCCTATCGCACTTGTCTAAGGGACAATCGTCCAGCAATTGAGACCGACTTACATATAAATTATGTAATAAAGAGAGCGAAGGGAGATTTTTAGGAAGGCTCGACAGTGAGTAATATTTCGTTACTTTTTTAACAAAGTAAACAATCAATATCAATCTCTTTTGGCTCTCTTTAGATCATTTAAACATAATCTGTGAACAATTAAACTTCAGAGAGCGGATAATTAAAATAATACTTGACAATTAAATATTCACACATGAACAACGTACAAAATGTATTTTATATAGACAAGCGAAAAGGAATAATACGACATATTAGTTTTTCATAATAGCTATTCAGTGAACAAAGAATGATTATCAGTAAAGCTGAAATCGTTTGGCTCCTTACCTAAGACTAAGACACGAATGAATGAATGGCCGTGAAATTACAGTTTTACTCAAAAACGACTGGACAAACAAAGCCATTACACATAATTGAATTTTGACAATTCAAAAGAATATGCTATTGCGTAAAACGAGTCATATTACTTCACCGTATAAAATAGAATCCAAAAATCATCATCCATTGCGCGTTTTTGCAAACGACTGTCTTACACAAAGTCAAAACGCACAATGGAAGGTAACATTAGCAAACTGTCGCATTACAAAGTGCCTTAAAGCTGTCTAAGTTAATAATATTTGTAAGGTAGGTGGTAAGTAGGTACGTGGGAGTCCATGCGAGTCGGCGACGGCGCGACGCGGGCGCAGGGTGGGGCGATTAACTGGCGATCGGGAACAAACACAAAAATACGTGAGATGATGGTCATACATTGTAATTTTGATACAGGAATGTTGTTTTTTGTATATTTATTCCAACTTTACATTGTAAGACTATGGATACAGAGAAAATTCTTAAAATATTTTAAGTTTTTTAATATCCAAAAAAAGATACATACGGTACACAGTAATGAAACAAAAAATAATAAAAACAATGATAATGATATAACACTAGGACAGACAAACACAGGATTGGCGGCGCGAGTAATTTATAATATCTTACGGAGACAAGTGGTGAGTCACATTATCTTCTTAAAAATCTGCGCCACATCTCTGGCACGTACTTTGTAAACCTAGACTAGTGTCATAATATGTGATAATATGTATGAATCCTAGAGCCTTGGCAAAGTGACATTTTATGCGCGATAACGATTAAGTGAAAATGTCACAAAGGGTCTTAGGCAAAATAGGCGTGAGTCCAACAATTGAAATACATCACAAAAAAGTAACCAAAAAAGCTACAGCCAATTCCTGAAAGCCTTTTCCTGTATTTTGTCAATGAAGTCTAATTATAAGCCATTTCAAATATACTTCAATTCTGTTGATCTTACGCCAAGAGTTCATAGCAAAATGCCCATAGTTCTTTATTGGATTGAAGCTACCGAAAAGCGAATTTCGATCGTGAAAAGCGAATTTCGATCGTGAAAACCTGATCCTGTGTTTTAAAGTTCCTGCTACCACCAACATCTACGCCTCGCGCCGCCATAGGAAGTCATGCATTTGATATAACTAAGAAAACGATGTCTTACTACAAATGTTGGTTTTATTATATCAAAACTTAGGCCAATTTGTACCACACATCAGTAGACGCATTTAACACAAGTTTTTATTTAAAAAAAATGTTGTGTTTCTGTGAAAAAAATACTTGTGAAAAAGACAGTGACTTCTTCTTCTAATATGTTTAGTGTTAGAGACATGTAGTAAATTGTGATGCAATTAAGAGCGTAAACGACTGACGACATTTCATACAAATTTTCAAATCGTTTTTTTCTGAAATTATTGAACCGATATTAATTAAACTTTATACGCATATGCAGGATACATAGGTCTAAAAAGTTGACAGAGGAATTTACGATGTGTCTTTAAAAAAAAAAAGATAATTGGAAATTTCTGTGATGTTTCTATGAAAAAATTAAAATTGGTCTAATTGAGCAGTAACAGAATTTTTTGAAAAATCCTCTTTTAACTTTTTAGATCTATGTATCCTGCTTATGCGTATGAAGTTTAATTAATATCGGTTCAATAATTTCGGAAAAAAACGATTTGAAAATTTGTATGAAATATCGTCAGTCGTAAAGGCTCTTAAGCCATCAATTGAAAATTATTTAGTGATTATAATCTTTGCACACAATTCTCACCAAAACATAAGTGTAATAAAATAATGTAGACCAGCTTGCAATTTAAATTAAATTCTATTTTCAATTAGGTTCTTATTAGAAATGTTTTTAATGTATCACAAAATCGTTAGGCGTTTTTCGTAGATCAGTCAATTAGTTTTGTGTGAGTATGCAACCCCAGTGAATGTTACTAGCGCAAAAAATGTTGTTTGTTAATCTATATCAAGATGCATTTCAAACGTCACACATCTTTTGGTACCTTTTGTGTAGCGGCTTCATATGTCTCTGTGATAGTAAAATATAATTATTTTATTTTTTGAGTAACATAAATATCTAATCTAAGAGTGTAGGTAGACGGGACCTTCACATATTATGGTGCAGTAGAATAATAAGTGTTATCATAAAGGGTCCTGTTCAAATATTGACGACTGATGTAACTATCTACGGTTTACTGTGTAAAAAAAACTATTCTGTAAGCAAAATTACTTTGTACTTTTTGAATTCACCATCGAGGAAAAAAAATTTACAGTCTTAAAAAGATAATATCCCTTCATCTGATACTCAAAAATGTTATTTGTTTTGCAAGCAAAATACTTTGTACTTTTCAATTCACTACGAATCTACAAACTTGAGGAAAAAAAACTGTTAAAAAATCGCATTATACCCCTAAAATCCGATATTATAGCTCACCGAGAAATATCTTTCCACCACCGTTTGATTCATCCCCCTTTTGTACCGTGAGTGTATTGTATGTATCATGTATATGAGTATGTGTGCTAGTCTGAGACTGTATTGCCAGATGACAAAACCGCTCAATAAAATATCAATTATCTCTTAATTCTGTGTCTAGGGTGTATCAATTTCTTAGGTAATATTATTTACGAAATTCAAACTACCGAATTAAATTGGGGAATGCTTTATTTTTTACATGTCACTTAAATAGTACACTTACAGTTTTAAACCCCCAGCTGTTAGCATTACATGACTTACACAACTATTATTCGCATACAATTTCACATTATTTTATAACCAATTCAATTCATACTCAATATAACTAATTTTGGCATAGTCTGGCAATATAGCAATGATAAGAACTTATACGGATTTTGGCAAATTATTATTATTTTTTAATCTGGCAACACTGAGCGGTAAACCAGTCAATTTGGCAATACTAGAGAAGCGCGTTGTAGGTAAGATCGAAAATATAAACGAGGCACGTAGTTTAACAATGCGGTTATTTGAAGAGTAGAACTTGACTCATCACCTCTAGACAAAAGGGGACCGTCCTAGTTGGCAAACAATCGTACGAACTATTCATGCAATCAAATTAAACTATGAATTGCATCAAGAGGCTCGTTTCGACACGACAAAAATAATTCGACATAAAAAGCCACTAAACCAAATTCAATTACGGAGATTAGCAACAATACTACCCACTCGAAAGGTCGTTTGCCAATTACGACCTATCCTATTACGTATCCATTACCATGCCCTATTACCAAACTCACACCCATATTTTCCCTATAATTTCCATCGTATATGTCTACACTGAGTAGTAAGTATGGCGTGTTCATTCGAACTCTTATTGGAGGAATGGTGTAAGTATGGCGTGAACATACGCAACCCTCATTGGAGGAGCGGTCATGATAGTGCTTTCAGATTGGTCCTCGACCACAGCGTACTTACTATTCGGTGTATGTGTACAATGTTAGTGCAACAGTTCAGTGTGTGTGTGTGGACTCACTTCTTTTTGTTCTTGGGCTGTGCGCGCGGCGGCGTGTTAGGTCGGCCCATGTTGAGGCCGGAGTACAGCTTGCGCTTGTCCGCCGGCTTAAGGATCTGGAACGAGCACATTAGTGTCTCGTCCACTGACATGAGGGCTCCTGGAATTGAAAAGATGTGTATTAAAAACTTGAAATTAACATAGTCAACTCAGTATTGTTGCGGTTACAGTTAAGGCCAATACGAAAGCCCGGAGTATCCTAAATTCATTCTGTAACACTACGCGGTAATCTTCATAAGCATATTGAGGGGTTAAGTTCCCGATACCGGTTCTAAGTAGGGATCTAACCTGCTGATCCGAGTGGTAGCATGCATACTGATATCGATTAGGATCACAGGCCTAGTTTAACGTGGACGGTGCTACTACGACACCTCCACTCGACACAGCGCACCTACTTCACGCATCGAATCAGTCAAACGGTAGACTAAAATAACTGCAAAAATATAAGTGATAGTATACTGACCTGCATTGTCAAACTCGCCGCAGTAGTTGGGCGCAGAGAAGAGCGTGACGAGCTGCCTCTTGGCGAAGAACTCGTAGCCATCCTCCACGACCTGGTGCGCGCGGCAG
Source organism: Lycophotia porphyrea (assembly GCA_950005105.1). Taxonomy (NCBI): domain Eukaryota; kingdom Metazoa; phylum Arthropoda; class Insecta; order Lepidoptera; family Noctuidae; genus Lycophotia; species Lycophotia porphyrea. The sequence goes on from OX465403.1 coordinate 14,655,028, forward strand.
ATCAGGTCGAACTCGTGCTTCGACAGGAACTTGCCTACCACCTGCAAATGTAAACAAGAAGATGGATAAAGAAATGCCGGAGACAAAATTGAGGCCTTTATCGATAGACGGAGTCTATTGCAGTTCCAAAATCTACAATCTGGTTGCGAAGCCGCACAATCGCAAAGAGAGACAAGTTTCTATGTAACTCTATGAAAACGGCAAGAGGTCGCAATGCCGCTATCTACAAAAGCGGTATAGAAAGCAGTTAATGCAGTCTGTTGGAAAAATTTGGCGGCTTGTATGCCCATCTTCTTCTTCCTAGCGTGTCGATGGCAATCTATATTGTGGCTCAGAACTCAGCTACTAGTTTGGCTTTCGGTAGCATCCATCAGTTCCTGTAGTGAACAAGTAACAGGACACGCGGGACACGATATTAAGTGCCTCATCGTTTGTGGCCCATCATGAGCCACCACGTCACATACCGTATCTTCAGACTACATAATTTAAGTTAACCATAGCAAACGACACTTAACATTTCAACAAACCTATTCAGCAATACCTCTTCTAAATTATGATACCATATTTTTTTTGTTTCGGGAGCCTAAAAAATGTTGTTGTAACAAACCGTGACGACAGATAGTGCGCATAGTCGTCAGCCATGCGGACTCATTGTCAGTTGATAAGCTGGAGCACCTTCCTGCCCAGGGGTACAGACATTGCCCTGAATTACTTGATCAACAATGAAGAAGGGACTCCTCCCCTCTTCTCAAGATCAGTCATGAGGTACAGCAGTATAGTGCTACTGCTTCACAATCTAGCACAAACATTATAATCAGTGACAGACAGATAGCGCGCAGAGGTCAGGTATGCGGACGCGATGTCCCAGCAGTAGCGAGTGGCGCACTGCACTAGCTGATAACAGAGTGTAACCACGAGATCACCTTTTGAGCTTGTTTGCCTAAGATAGGGCCCGTTTATTTATTTTTCTGAGAATGGTGATAATTTAAATAAAAGATTTTTCTTAAATCTCAATAAAAACTTTGTTAGCTTACAGCTTTATTTTGCTATCAAAGAAACTATTAAATATGTTTTTGAAGGTGATTTCTACACAGAGGTTATTTTTGTAGACCAACATTATAACATTGAGAATCTTTCTATTACTTTTGCTAAGATTTTTGGTTATTCGTTATAGCCCACTAACACTTTCAAACGTTGCTTCACACAATGAGTCCTAATGAACTCATTACCAACGCACCGTTTTACTCGTTACCGTATCTACCTTGTTTTATTTGCTACAAATAAAAAAAGGTAGATACGGAAGACAAAATCATAAAATTAGAAGACTCCAAACAGATTTGAACGACACTTGAGCACGCCGCATAAATTATGTTGAAGTTAAACATGTAAATTAGTTTGACAGCTCCTAATTACTTCCTCGTCGTTGTTGTGGCCCGTGATAATTAAATACAGTAAATATTCTTCACGACGTTCAAAATATCTGAACTAAGGGAAATCAACTGGGAAAGAATATTGGCGTGATCATGGTCGCTGTTCCAAAGAAATGTATAGCTGGTTAATCAACCAATCGAATGCCTGGCGAGATACACGCACCATACAGAATGTAAGTACTCCTTTTGTACGCAGCTCTAAGTGGTTTTCTTCTAAGCGAATCGCTGGCCAAAAGTACAAATAATGTTTCACCCAAAATTCAGCCTCGCAGAACTCCGTCCTCTGAAGTCCACACTATGCTATTCCAGTATAATATAAGTCTTTAATGGCAGTAAAGCAGGTAACTTCCCCGACGTGAAGTTGCCCAAGGACAACTGAAATGATTACCTCTTTACAGAATACGTGAAACTTTCTACAACTACCCTTGCCAAACATGAACACTAAGAACAGTGAGTCAGTTCAGCCTAGTCCTAATTTGGCACCGTATACTGCATCTTGTACCGCAGCAATACGCTTTTCATTTGGCACGTGGAAGACTTGAGGCACAGAATAAGCTTCAACGCTGAAATATTCGACGGTCGTGATAGTCGCGAACATTTGGGGACCGCTTTATTGTCGAACTTTAAGCCTACTGCAGCGATTTTGTGGTAAACCTTTTTCCAGGTCAAAGAGGTCAGGGACGTTCTCTTACACGTATGGATTAGTCTACGTGATTTTCGTTTTAAGATGAGTTGTTATTTTAGTTTAGTGTGCTCCTTTCGTGGATAAAACTATGATACCATTCCAGATTTCATCACATGCAGATAATTATAGTTTTGTGTTTCCCGCGTTATTTACACTTCTAGAGATGTAGCAAGCATTGTTCGGTTTTGAGAAAGATTTAGAGTTAAAACAGATATCACCATTCTCAACTTCCACTTCATGAAACAATTCAATACCTACTTGCTGTATAACTGGTACACTTGCAGCTAAGGATAAGGATCCCAAGCAAATCATACGGAAGGCTTTCAAAAAACTTGAACATTCCCTCACCTCAGTTCCGAATGTAAAGCTGACACCGCGGTCGTTCTCGCCCCATCCGGCAGTGTCCTTGTCGGGGTCGGACCACAGCAGGTCGCAGAGCAGGCCCTGGTCGGGCACGTCAGTGGGCCGCATGATCCGCCGGATCTGTTCCATCGCCTGCAGGTCTGGAGATAAGCCGCCATGGCAGCAGAATATCTTCTCGTCAACTGGAACAAGGAGACAGTAAATTAAGCATTTGGGAATTAATTAGTCTTCAAATAAGGTCAAGGATCTTAAATGCGAAGTACAAACAGAAATGCTCCCCACATCCACCAACCTTCACTTGGTACGCGTGGAGGGTTACGGTCCCTCAACACGAGATGAGGTCTGTGTCTCAGCAGTCGGATATGTTAGAGGCAGATTATGTTAAGGTCTTTTAGGATAATGTTATATAGATCAAGATAGCGCCGAGAAGACAACAAAGTCCCCTACTTAAAATATAATTAAACATCACACATTTCTTATGTATGTGTTCTTGCTATATTCTTAAAATTTCTTCTTGCCCATGAGAAATGAATACAGCTCAAAATTTACGACCAAAATTCTTTTATTAAAAAATATTTTTGCACAGCTTCAATCGCGTCGCATGTAAGGATCGATTATGAGAAAATTATGATTCATGAGAAACGAGCAGAGGGCGTCGACACCGTCTTGGAAGGTTTCTTTGTAAATAAATAATGTTTGAGGGATACACTAGCCGTATTGGTAGATACGACTTCATAGAATGTTTCGTCTTAAACTAATGTACCACCAGAGGATACATAACTCTCTCTAAATGTTAAAAATACTTTTTAGAAGGTTAATCTGTTAATTTCAGTCATATTTGTAAGAATCGTAGCAAAGCCAAAGTCGTGAGTTCATGTGTGTATGTATTTCAGGCATAATATTTCATCATGCTAGTCACTTTTGTGCTTCGGATAACTACACTGGTAAATGAAAATTTAGATAGTAAGTACCACAAAGTTATCTGACGAGTAGCGCACAGTACATAAAGGGTTATCTACGCCGACCGTCCGGCGCCAAACATCAACATAATCATGCAACGACGCGCGGAGTTTAATTTATACTACATGTTATGCAACTGAGTTTCTAGACAGATCCTACAATTGAACACGATCACCAGAAGCCGGTAAAGTGGTCGCCCGTTGTCTGCATACATAACAACCTTTTATTAAAACTTTTGACTTTGTGATAAGATGAAAAACTTAATTCTATTTTTGCAAGTCTTTTGTGAGATCGAGACTATCTTCGCAATTTAAGTCAAGACGAAATGAAGGGCGTTGAAAATTCGATAGTCTTAGGTCACCTTTCTTATTAACTAGAAAATCTTTTAGGTATACCTAATTAGTTTTAGAATAGAGCCCTAATAGATACCTTAATGTGTCCTTTTAAGATTAACAAAGGACAGTTTTCGCTCCAGTAAGCTAGCCAACCTCTTTTGGGACCCTTCAAATTTATTATAACAATAGCTAGACCCTTTTCAATCGCGAATTTTACAATACACAGATTGATAAGTAGGTACATGAAAACCAAATTGGATTCGTAATGGAAAAATTGCTTCATCCTCTGGCATAGCAGGGTATGTAATAAATAAAAATAAGTTTCCAATTTGTGTCCAAAATTGAAAATCGATGTACAATTTGTGTTCTTGTGCTCCTAGTAACCGCTTTGTATCGAATAATCGAAGAGTGAATCTTGGAGAGGCTCTTGTCTGAATATTGGATCGAATGATTCTCGATAGGTACTTCGCTTTTCTAAACATTCCTAGAGCTCTCGACTGAAGAAAATAAAACGCCAACCTTTAAAAGTACTATAGAACAAATATTTAAACATTCTGGCACAGCACATCTACAAGAAATACGTAGCAAAAGTAGAACCTGCTACTTGAGTGCCGCAGGGGCACGTAACATGAGACGGTAAACCATTTATCAAGTCCCCCAGCTTTCAATGCCACGGCCTTTAAAGCATAATGCACACATGAATCACGGGAGAAATACTTGCTTTGAGACATAAAAATTGCAAACTCCCTAAACGAATGACATGTTTTGGAACGAGACAACTGACGACAGATTTATGATCAAGCATTTGGGAAATGTGGTTTTACTAAAGTATGTTTCTGAATCTACAGGAACTGCTTATAATACAGTCTTGTTTGAAACAAGGAAAGAAACAGTGTACTTCATCATAATCATAAACATGAACGATACTCGTAAAACTTACGAGAGGACTTAAGTATATTCCTGCAGAAGTACTAAATTCATTAACTTGAAACCTAGGAGCCGAAACATGGAGCTTGCTCTGAATATAGAAACCATTTTGCAAGTGAGGCCGTAGTTTAAATAAATTACAAACGATATTGCCGGGAAGATACGCCTACATTCTGGTTGAAATATAAATGTTTCGTACAATACCACTTTAGGGAACCCTAAACTTTAGTTTGGAGTACATAATCCTTTAGCTCTGAAGCTTATATGTTTTATCTGGGACAGCAAGAGCAGACATCTATAATATAGTGTTCTCGTGAATAAAAATACGATAGAAATTATTCATCTCGCAAAATTGATGGCCAAGTCTTGAGAAATAACTTGAAGATGCTTAAAAATGAGTATTTCTTCGCACAAGGTTTTTCGAAGGAGCTTAACGAGATAAGAAAGATGGTATAAGTGAAAAAGGGAGTGAAGCATTTTTCAAGACGGTATCGCTGCGATCAAGAGACTTAACAAAGTTACGCAAGGTCGGAGGTTAGAATTCTTGGGATATTCACGTGTTATTTTACCGTAAACGACAATGTTGGAGAATGAAATCGTGGCAAAAGCTAATTAGCACATGGATACTCGTACGTGCGACGTACACACGTTACACGTACGCAAGAGATCAATAGTGTCTCCCAAAATTGCGTGACATTGACGCAGAATATTGCGCGAAATTTAGACCGAAACCTCAAATAGTCAGTTAACCTCGAATACTTTTCGAATATTTTCTGACAGTATCTTGGCAGTTTTAATGCCTTGAGGTACTGGATGCGTCTTGTCTTACAACTTGTGTTGTTTTAAAAGGATTTGATCTACGAAAAAACACTGAACTGCCTGAACAAGCTTCAAATACGATAACGCTATCGTATTTATCTGGATACGTGCCAAATCTCCTTCGTCGCACCCCACGCGAAATTAATTTGATAAAAATGTGTTTACGTATATCAAAAGTTATTTTATGTATTCAAAATAAATAACGAGTAAGGTTAGAAAATAGTCTAGTATTAGTACGGCCTGAAGGCTGTTAATTAATAGATCTCGAAGTTAAGCCGTTTCAATGTTCTTGTTGTTGGTTATAGTTGGATAGGCTGTAAAGTTTTGGATCAATATTAATTGTTACTTTTGAGTTAGGATTTTCATTGTTATTAGTTCATAGTTTGTTGGTTTTGACAATACCTGCAATAAATTATAGGTAGTTTAAACTATCTTGACACTTGTGTGATTGGTGAATTTCACCATATCACTGAATGACCTGTTGAATATTGTAAATTTGACGCTGGCAGCTTCTGAACGCGGTTTAGTTGTTCTGGTGGCGTTCAGTTTAATTTTTAATTTCAGGAGTTATGGATTCACAAAATCTGAATAGCAGTACTTTGCATTTATCGCAGTTTGCACTTAGTTTTTTGAGTGGTAGGTATTCATCTGTAGAACTAAAACCTTTCACGGCGCTTAAGGACTAATGTCCTGTTGTCAGCCATTTTGTTTATCTAAATGGTATCACTGTGGACAGCACTTAGGTAGACCATTAACAAGGTACTACTTGTCCAAAACTACTTGAGACGCGGTGGTATTTGGTATAAATGGACCAGATTTATATATATATATTTATATATATAGATATGACTAGGCAGATGAATGCAACTATATATTTATATATATATAGTTGCATTCATCTGCCTAGCCTTTTCCCAACCATGTTGGGGTCCAGTGGGGGCTTCCAGTCTAACCGGATGCAGTTGAATACCAGTATTTTACATGGAGCGACTGCCTATCTGACCTCCACAACCAAGTTAATACTGGGTAATACTTCTTGGTAAGACTGGTTGTCTTTGGGCCACTGTCTACTGCAACGACTGTCAAAGATGTGCAAATGACAGCCGGGACCAACGGTTTAACGTGCTTTCCGAGGCACGGCGGAAACTCGGTATGTAATGGGTGGCCACCCATCCACAGACTAATCTAGGCAAGCACGGCTTAGCCTAAAGATCGGCCCGAGCGGCTGTTATTATTTTGCCACAAGCAGCGCCGCTGATGTCTCAAGTAATGCTGGTCAACTAATACCTTTTTTTTTACAGATTTGAAATCATCAAATGACTTCTCCCGCTCTGGCAAGGGAGTGTCAGAATTGTACTGACTAAAACCTATCCATGTTCCATCCTTGCCCTTTGTATTCCAGGGCTGCGGTATCTCTTTCGAACAACCCGCAGCCCTGGCAGGCATCGGCCCTTGCGGGCCCCTCCCTGTTTGCTGACATTTCTTTGAGGCGCGCGTGTAACACGAACGCGCCGTTTACACGGCGTCAACTAATACCTTAGCTCGTGTGGAGTGACCGTTAGAGTAAAAGAGACTAAAGACAGGACAGTCTGACCTCTAAATTGTTATTATGTCATAAAAGATGAATCATCAGGGATCTGTTTAGCAGATATCACGTGTGAGCGAAACACGTGAACTATCATAGAGTAACTAATTGCTTTATTTACGTCGTACAACTAAACTGGAACATTTTTAAACTGAGGGTATTAATATCTCTTAAGAAACAATTAGCAAACGACAAGGTTGTTCTAGGAATTTATCTTCTGTGAGGTCAATGGTCTGTTTCGGTTAAGAACTTTTTCGTCTTCTTTGAAAGGTAACGATTTTTTTAATAGTTCTTTCTTTAATAAATCACAAGTATTATTTCAAACAGAAAAAAAATGGTTTCATGAACGGCTGATCAAGTCATTTCAATATCATAAGTCCTTCTGCAAAGCAAACATCCCGTCCTTTCAATACTAATTTTAATTCAGTGTCAGTAGATGCGTTTCAATTGAGAAGGGAGTGTATGCTAATGCGTAGGCGCCGGTCTCAATGTATGCAAGACCACGTGCACGCGCACGCGACTCGAACATCGATCTGCGTGCGCGCTTCTATAGTAGTTTTACGATACATGTGTGTCATTAGTTTGGGATTTTTTATTTGTAATGGATCGTCTGGAGAGGACATTTTCAGTTAGTACTGCCAAGCCTATGTTATTTAAAGGGATAAATTATTACAGAATGAGAATTGATTAAATATTGAAGGGGGTAAAGCTCTGCCTGTTTTTATTGACAATAACTAGTGTTGAATTTTACCAAATATAAAACTGGTCACAATCAATAAATCTAAACTGCGTTCAAAAGCGGCCACTGTCAATATTCTATAGCAATGGCGACAATGACAGTTCTGAAAAGCAGCTTAGATGTTTTGATCGCGATCAGTGGTGAATTTTGTCCAAGCCCACCTCATTCACGTAGTCTAAATTAATATTAAAAGGTCACGTAAAATGCTATTTCCACCTGTCCGCAACTTTCAGAACATACAACTAAAGCTAATTATAGCCTCCATATACCAAACAAGCTTCCTTGACGAACACTGAACAGGTACAGAACCAAACTCCTAAAGCCATCGCCTCGTTTAAAGCCTCCACTTTCATATTCATAAGCTTATTACGTGAAAATAAGCCACAGTGGCATAGTAACGTAACCACTAACTATTTCTGTATTCCGGTGGTGTTTGCTTAGACCCACGACCTAATAAGGGTACTTCAATGCTAAGCCCAATTTGGTCTTTTGAGCTGAAAGCGTACATGCGGAAAGATGATTCGAGATTTATAATTAGGGTCATAATTTGTTTGTAAATAATTTTATGATTTTATTTGGTCAGGTAACAAACAGCTTCATGAGTACGTTCTCAGCATCATTCTGCTGCTCTCATCTCAGTTTGTTATAAATTTATACTACCAGCACCTTCCAGGATTTATACAAAACCAGTTTTAGAGCTGTACAGCTACATATTGGTAGGATAAGGAGACGGTTATAAAGTTATTTATGAGACTAGTAGACCTAACCATAAATTCAATATTTGCGTTATTGATCAACCCCACCCATGATCACCAATTGCGAATTCAACCAAGCCACAGAGTGCATGCATCATTCAACGCTTTAAATTTAACATTCTCGGCTCGTAAGCCGGGTGGGCGGTGACGTCAGAAGCAGTAAAAGAAAGTGGCGCGCTGGGACGGGTTCAGTACTTTAAACGGGAGCCATACGTCATTCTGGGACGAGTTTTATTTATTAAACGGGCCAGTGTTTTTGTGTTGGTAACAATTTTTCTCTGTTTATGGTGGGTTTATAAATATTGATCGTAGAATATTTCCAGAGCCGACGGGTGTTTGCATAAATATAAAATACAGGTTACCAGTACGTACAACAGTGGGTCGGTACCGATCGGTGCAGGGTTCCATACTTTCTGCATGCGCCCGCACATTAAGAAACAAGTGCATAAAAACATAAAACTTCCATTTTTATGCAAGCACCTTAAGTTTAGCTACAATATTGTAAGATGAAACCTCAAAACTATCGTTACTATTTGCGAATGCAATGTTGACTTAATGCAATAAGATATAATGTCGTATTTGGACCTTAGCCTATTCCTGGAAACATCGGAGTCGATGAACTGCAGAACATAATTTAGATCATTGGCTGTCAATCAATCACTGCGAATAGAACTTCGCAATCGAATGACGTCAGGGCTTCAAGATATACCACATCTACATACCTTACTGTCTCGTTTTAGGACTGGAGACTAAAATAGAGATGATTTTGACAACTTTGAAACTTGGAACGCTTTCCAAAACGTCCAGACAGATCGTAGTGTTTTTTTTAGAATATTTGTCTCAAACGGTGAATTACGAAAATTTCAACAACTCAGGATTTGGACGGAATTTGAAATTAGTACATATAAAGGCATTTTCAATGCAACTACTTCTGACATAAGTAACAATTAACAGTAAGTAGGATCAGTATCAAATTATGTGCAAGACCGCCAAAATATGCATCAAGAGGATGTGGAGCCCCATGTTTTTAAACCAGAAGAACAATGATACTACATCGTAATAAAGACATTGTCTCACAACAAAACAAAACATCGAAGTTCATAAAGATCATTGGCATCAATCAATTGACACTACACACAACTGACGTGATCAAACACAAAGTACGCACAGCTTTAGTACTAAAACTTAAACTATGAAAACCGTCCATACTCCTAACAAAATAAGGCCTGTTCTAAAACAAGTCAAAATGTTTCTATGAACAGTATGAACGGTTGACTGTAACACCAAAACGTACTATTCCTTCGTTTTAAGGCACCGTCATTTGTTTCTGGCTCGGTAACCATGTGGGGAGGAAGTGGGATTTCATGGCACATGGTGTAAGGCGTCTCCCCAACCCATCAGCACTCTAGACAATGACACTCGAGAGATAGTAGGGAGAAACAAGCGACTGTTGTCGTGTTAGGAACTTCTATGTTTTGTTTGACAAGAGCTCTTAACATTTTTTATTATTGTTTAGCCTACTAAGTAGAAAGAAGGAGCATTTGAAAGTAGACGAAAATTCAAAAGGAAACTGATGGTGATGATAGAATAATGAAATCAAAACTTTTTTTAAATATCTTGTATTCTTAAAACTCGGTAGCTTACTTAAAAGATGTTAATAGCTTTTGACCACTACCTTCAGAAGACCATAAAACTATAGCGAATTTAAAAGCATCGCTAAAAACGAATGATCTCTAGGTCTCTCAAAATAAATTTTCAATTTGAACCGAGAATACAAACAACAAAATATACGAGTTTCCATAGAAAAGCAAAAAGTCAAGGTAGATACTTAAGCCACACCGCATTGCGACGTATTCGTACCAACTGACAAAACTGTCCAAAGTTTTTTAGGGATATGAGTAATAAAACCGCAAATATTTAATGTTCGAATATAGTTCAAGGCTACCGGTGTGCCTAGTGACCGTGACATTTACAGGGATCTACAGAAAATGGGTGTTTACCCGTCAACCCTGGCAGGAAGGGGTGAGGAAATAGTGTTGGAGTCAACATAGTGAGGATATTGCCAACCTGTCGTTCGTAAAGTTTAATAGACTTTCCAGTTCATAACAAAAACATCATAATCATTATCTGTCTTATCATTTAGGGTAGACGCAGCACGCTTCCGTACATCTCCATTACTCATCATCTCGTCAGAGACCATTTTTTAGATCATAATAAAAACAATGTTTCGTTATAGGGTAAATGGAATATTATACAGATTATTTATTGATCCTGTAAATTCGTTTGTTTGTGGAACAAGACCTGACATTTAACGTTTCAGATTTCATTGTAAATTGTGTTCATGAAATTACGGAGTAAATAATAATTGTTGTTATTAGAAATGGGGATTCATTACAAATGAAATAGAACTGGCTTTAGATCTAATATTGGATGATGAAAGTGACCTCGTTGCTTGAGTTTAAGTTAAAAGTATTAGGTATATAATACCAGACATCGGAGCAAGATTAAGAACACGTGTTGGCAATTTAACAACTAAATAGAAGAGAAGAAACTTAGTTTACAGCACCCAAACGAGCACTATCAAAAGAAAATTAGGTACTATGCCAAGTTTTTATGGGTACTAAAATTGATTTACGTACCAAGTACTGAAAAGGTCATAATTCGACAATGTAAGACTAATTTCGAATCGAACATTATTCAATCAGCCCGTACGGTTAATGAAGACGACCTTTCTGCAAAGCACACATTTGTTTAGTAAAGAACAAGGCTCAGTTAGCGCTACCAATACAAATTATGTAGAGCATGCCAAAACACTAACTTCAAGGTTTAACAAACTAAATAATGCTACAAAGAAAAATATAAGTGAACCGTTTAAAAGGAAACATGATGAATTAAGTAATAACGTTTAATGTTAAGTAAATAGCCTTCAGAGTTCAGACATTATTTTATATTGTTGCAGGTTCAGAGAGATTTTGATATTGTGTTTGAAACTGCTGAACAAGCTCAAATCTGTGTGGTTATTTCTTCAAAAGACCATCTCAGACATTAATCTGCATGGTCCTCATATGATTTAACCAATGTCTGGACTTTAAAAGAGACTGTGACCTCTGAGTTTGTTTCGGCTGTTTCTTCTCAGAGTAGTCAGGTACGAAACAACGGACCCATCAAGTTTAAAAAAAAAATTACGTGTAAAAGTGTTTGAAAAACCTATTTGCAAAATAAACATCATTTATAATTTAGCTGTGGTAGACAGAATCCTAAATTTGACTTTTCAACAACGTCTGGAATTCCCATCAACTTCAGGCTGGTTGAATCGGCATCAACTTCAGGATTTTAAGCAGATGTGCTGATCGATACGTGACAAATGGACGATCAAAATCCTATAAAATCTACGAAACTTCACGAATAAGCTATTCTATTTCCTGCGGTTGTTGTTTTGTGGAAAAATTTTAAACTCAACCCTAAAGCTGTATGATTTATAGTCAACGGGAGATGAATCATATGATTATACGCAGTTCGTACGTGCACGTTCTGGTTCAAAACGTTGTGCAATACTTGTTTAGTTTATTGAGATGTTACATCAAAACTGTATTCAGCACGCTTCGCAGAAATATTAATGTTTGGTAAACCGCGAAATGGGGTTGTAGCTCCTAAGCTTCTTTTGAATCCAGAATTTAGGCTACGTTCTCGGATTTGACGAGTCAACATTCTGTTAGATTGACTGATTACATTGTTCAAAAGACGTATCTGTTTTCCATTGGCTCTAGACTCAACAAAACGATATCGACATTTGACTGAACGCAAAGTGAAGACATGCTATTTCAGCGAATTACGCTGATATGCCATGGTAAAGACAGTTTAGTATGAAATATAAATTCCATAACATCAGAAAGCAAACCTATTGTTCCTTACATAACATAAACAGAGAGGATATTATACCACCGTTGCGGTAATAACAATTTCTATATTTATCATAAAACAGAATTTCTAGACCGAAGAGAAAAGCCATTTCTTTCGGATGTTTGCTGACTGATATATAAACATGTTATATTTGTTATTCGGCGTCTTAATGTCAGGGCTGTCTTAGTAATTAACTATCTACATGAACTAATAGTGGAAACGATTCGGTAACTAAATACCAATGATGGCAAGCAAAAGTTGATGTTGCTGAGGAATTAAATTATATTGCAAGGTTTTGAAGTTTCGAAGCCGTTACTGTTAGCTAGAGCTTAATGTAGCTTAATGTACTTAGACAGAAGGTATTGATTTTTCTCGTGGTAATGACCTGAGTTCGGAGATATAAATCGGTTTAATACTAATAGAAACGTTTACAATCTCTTTGATTTCAAACTTCACTTGTCCTATACTCTCAACGATATTTAATGTCTGCATTATTCGAGACAGAATTTAACGTTTAATCTTTTAGTAAACACAGGAGAATTCAATTTCATAGAGTTCTATTGCTATATTATCATCCCATTTTCTCTGACCTTGGAACTTATTAAATATACTACGCCAAAAGGGATCCCAAGAGACGCCATAATAATTATCTGCAAAAAAATTATGTCACGCGTATAAAAATAATTTGCGAAATGAATACGACACGCTTAGTGGTCATATTTAATGATCTAAAGCAGGGACTTGGCTCAATTAGTGTGCCGGCCAAGTAAAAATAGCTCAGTGGTGGCTTAAGCAAACATCCTTTTACGTCATCGTTTCAGGGACAACTTTGCAAAGAAAACGCTTTCATGTAATTGATCACCTACTTTCTATATTTATAATGTTTTTAAGACAAAGGACCCTGTGAGTTTAACTAATTTATTATTTTCTGGGTTCCTCGCTGCTGTATTCATAAATTATTTTTAACAATGTTCTAAAATAAAGTGTTACCTGATGTTCTAATATAAGTTTGTACTTTCAGGTTTTTTTTTCTTGTTCTATAGAAGGTTTCAATTAATAAAGCAGTAGTAAAGTTCTCAGGCAGTTTTGGCTAAAGTTCTTAATATTTTGCTTTTAGCAGAATTTCTGAAATTCTCGCAAGCACTTGCTTCACAGGTGTTTCAAAAGTTTTTCGATTATCTTTATCACGTTTCGCAACGCTGCGATAAACTCCTCGTGTTTTATTCACAGCCCAAACAATACCTATTAGGCTTGAAAGTAATACCAACGTATTAATATGCTCAGAATTATCACACATGGATTAGCATATTCAAAAAGTAATCAGGATAATGCAGCGTCAATTTTTTTCAACCTTTGATCAAATTCATGAAATCGGGGCATAAAATTGGATTTTCATTTCTAGTAAAAATTCGTTAAAAGAGACATTTCGTCGTGAAATAACGTGAATATTATCTTACATCTGTAACGGTACATAGATATGTTAACTCGTATCCACCTGCGGCGCCACAAAATAAGCAAGAAAAGAAGGTTGAATTCTCAGAGACACGTTTACTGCGTTTGAGTGGGCCTGTTAATAACGCATTGTGTACAGTAAACAAACGGGTTCTTAATGTGTTTGCGAGCGTGTGTGACGATGTGTATCAGCAGTTAGTAGCCGTATATGTCTACATTATGTCAATGGTACTACACCACGCCACACAATACAACAAAAGAAAACATCAATATTATTTCACTTAGTGATACTACTGTAGTTTCAGGATTCATCTTTCCTATACGGCACTCTGTGACCCATAACAAGCAGAAAAACCTCTGTACTGCCATCGATGACGCCGTGGAAGTTAGGGCCAACAAAAATTGAAGAATATCGTGCCACTAAAAAGATGCTACTATTTCATGGAGTGCAACTTCTGTGGCTTCTTACCAAGGTACCCTTTCGTGAGGAGTGGGTGTCTCCACCCCATTCCTTCCGACGAGTCTCAGTAGCCGACTCGTTTTCAAGACACGTGACCCAGATTCTGAACACCATATGAAGACGTTCCTTCATTCTTGTCTCTAGTCTTTTAGTAACAATTAAAACTGGGCTTTCAATTGTGTCGGATGCTTATGGTAACATTTATTATGTCTATATTTAAAAGTGATTTTTGTCGCACGACAATAAATATAGCTAGTTATGTTTAAGTCCCATGTAATAGGGGGCGCGCCTATTGCAACCAACCGGGCACAAATCCAGACTCTGTGGCTGCTACTGACAAATTCCTGACGGAAAAACCTAATAGCACTTTGCCTGACCTGGGAATCGGACCCAGGACCTCATGCTTAGCAGTCGCGCTTGCGACCACTCGACCAACGAGGCAGTCTGACTGACTGGTTTGACTGGCGAAATGTGGGTGTACTATTAGGTACAGCTCTGCCTAACCCTACGGGGATTACAGGCGTGACGTTATGTTATGTGACAATAAATATACCAACACCATCTTCACCGTATTGTCACGTCCAATAATGATCATTGATCACTATAGACTTGACATACTAAATTCGTTTTTCTTCACATTCACTTGTTTCCTGAGCAGTCACAAAAGCCCCTTACCAAAATCTAGTGTCATAGACATTGGTGCCGATTCCCTTGTTCACAAACTAAACTAAATTTAAGTTGAGTGCTTCTTTTTCTTTCTATTTCATTATGAAAAGGACAGAAGATAAATTTTAGTTTCGCCCTGTCAAATTAACGAGCACCTGACACAAGTTTAGACGTGATTAAAAAGTTGACCACTAAAATTACATCAAATTACGTCAGGTGCTGACTGATTTGACAGGACTAAACTAATATTTATCTTCCGTCCTTTTCATAATGAAATAGAAAGAAAAAGAAGCATTCAACTTAAATTTAGTTTAGTTTGTGAACAAGGGAATCAGCACCATTCTCCGTTTTATCGGCTTATCATGTGGGGCCTTTAACAACACTAGGGAAGAAATAGGTCAGAAAATTGTAAGTGGACAACACAGACCACTTCCTAAAAGGTCGCCTCCAATTTTCTTCAATGCCCCGCCTTGAAAGGAACCTTTTCAAGCTTAGATACCGTAACATTACACAAAATATTTTCCTATGCTCGTTCAACCGTTTGTTTAACATTTGCAGTCCATTTCATATTTCTTTATGCCTGGGTATAATTAGAAATGTTTATTGTAAAACATCATTATTTATGCAGTACGGTCGCTGTTTGTTTTGTTACGGGGAAGGTTAACCTCGTATGCCCGAGGGAAAATACGTTTGTGTACATCCATGAGTAGCTGTTCTACTATTATTTCACCTAATTTTGTAAATGATGCTCAAATAACATGAATATGGAATTCATGTTATTTGAGCATATATTTCCATGGTGTTGTCATCTCGACATAGTCAACGTTATTTCAGTTTTGTTATCCTGTAACATATTTACTTTCTTCAGTATATCTAAGTCATTGAAGGTGAATTTATTGTATACCACTTTCCTATTAGGATCCCAGGTTAAGGATGGATGCCTTATTATCGATTCTACATTAGGATAGAATAGGTTACTATATTTGCCGAACCTTCCGTAAATTGACTTGTTAATTATTTACAGAGCAATCCTTACGGCAATTTATATTAATGATGTGAGTCTATACAGTAGTAAAACTTTGCTTAAACTTAGACAGATGATGGTAAGTCATAAATATTGCTAAGGTTAACATTATAACCTTGGTAGTTTAGGTTTTTTAACCTTGATTGATAAGGATCCTCCTAAATTAGTCGCTTATCATCTTTATCAGTATCAAAAATGTACGAAAAAGGTCTAGCCTTCCTGCATTATGCTAACATAACTTCAAAATCTACATGCACAATTTATGATATTTTTATTTTCACTTTTGTTTTCAGTTCTTCCAAATAAACATGGGTCAAGGGCATGAAGACCATGATAATCATTATTTTTCTTTTAGTAATAAACATTGTCTTTATAAATCCGCAGAAGGCTCACAAAACCACGGAGTATTCCCATTTGAGCACCGATTTCAAGAGCACCAATGCTTAGAGCCAAAGATATTCCCTTTGCTCAAAAGGGAAATCTTTGGTGCTCTTAAAATCGGTGCTCAAATAGGAATACTCCAAAACCACGGGTCCAGAAATGGCGGACGGACAAAATTCTCATAGTTTATAAAAAAAAAACACAACAAAGGCTGTTCACACACAAGAAAAGAGGGAATAACACGAATTTCTCAGTGGATACTCGAGCGCTTGTGTAAATATTTCTCCTACTAACGATATCGAGCTCGTTAAACAATGGCGGGCGGCTCTCGAGGGCCAAGTGTCTACACGATGTTACAGTCTACAATATTATGTACTTCATTTCGGCCTTTGCGAATATGGATATCCATTAAGACTACACTCTGAATTAAGTCAGGAAAGGATGTGAAGGAAAAACGAGGGGAGCAATTGAGAGTCAAGCTGAGAGGCGTGCGATTGAGAAGGAATTCCAGCAGTAGACTGCTATAGGCTGATGGTGATGTGGAAATAAACTGATTGGTGAAAGTTCTTGTCAAATACTACTACCACAGTCTAGACTAGAATTACTTTGTTTGGTCAATTTGAGACCGGAATCGAGACATGTTTCAACGGGGAGTCCTATACAATCTAGCTCCGGACGTGAAGTTCCGTTTGATAGTAACTTTATCATGCGTTTTTTTTATCTTGTTGCATCAAATTTAGTTATGTACAGCAAAGAGATGTTGTAAAGTATATAAAGGGTGTAAAACTCTTAACGAAGCCGAAAGGCACTTGTTCTCCTCGTCATTGCGATCATTTTTTTGTTCTAGACCATACCTGGGAACCTTCTAGTTACGGAGATACTGGGGGTCAAAGTTCCAACTTTTTCACAAGTTTATATTTAAAAACATGTTTTTAATGTATTTTTTACTTGAGACACCTTCACGACCGCCTAATAATTTTTGCGTTAAGTTACTTAGTTTGATGTACGTAATGCTTGGTTGACGGCTTCGTGAAGAGTCTGTTTACACCCCGTATAAGCAGCAGGTTTTTTCTTCTCTTTGTTAGACTTTAATTTGCGATTGAATACGATAAATTCGCTATTGAAGACGATGTTAAAGAAACACTTATTTTAAATAAAATAACGTCTTTACAAAAACGGTAACTTTAAGCTGTTTTTTTGACACCAATCTCAATCTGAGGCACTTGCCAAGGGTAGTCGATATTAAATTCGCTTGAAGGTTGTTATGTTATCAAAGAATGTTTCTTAGAATTTTTAGTCAATATGGCTCCTAACTTTTTCCATCATAGTTCTGCTATTTTGAGAACTTCGCAAGTTTGTAACTAAATTCGTGCCTGGAATATCAAGTTTAATTTGCGGATCGTTATCTCGGAGGGCCAATCAGAGCCTGAATATATATTTCTCTAGCGAGTCTCTGGATTAATAAAGGGCGCTGAGATTGGAAGTTGATCGATATTATAATATTTCTCATTAAATACTTGAAGGTTTGTAGCCTCGCGCCTAAGTAGGCTCGTTCCATTTTTATTGCTCTCCGTTTCGCACATAGACTGCGATATTATATATTTTTTAACAAGCCCTTTGACCTTTTTTATAAGGTGACCTTTTTAGAGACGGCCATATTTTCATGCTTGGATTCGCTAATGAAAGCAGATTGCAATTTTGCTTGAATTCATACATTTTATTTTGCGTTAGTGATGGTTCCTCTGCAAAGATTATTCAAAAGCATTTGGTGACTTGTCTATGTTTTAAACGTAGAATTCATCAAGCCATTCAAAATACCATATTTTTTTATAACACGTCCTACTATACCCACGCCTGTCAACAAACTAATTCATATCACATCAAAGCCCACGCTGTTAAATCGAAGCTCATTGTTCAAATGTCAAAAAAAATATTACGAGCCGAGTTGCTGACAGTTCGATGGCACGTAGCACGTGGTTATCGCAGCGTGGGTACTGATTATAGAGTTTTTATCGAAACGTTTTAGAGCAGTTACGTAGTGACAGACACGGTTAGGCCACAGACCCGCAGTGTTTCGGTTTTACGAGTCAGACGAATTTAAATCGATACGAGACTACTAAGGCACCATGTTTAGCTGAAGTTATGACTGCTACGAATTTTAATCGATTTTAGTAGGGCTGAACAAAAGCTCTTACATTTTGACTTTCATTGGATTAAAATAAAATAAATAGTCGTAGTAGATCTTGAACTTTGTGATTATTTTTATCTTCGTGTTATCGGGATGAAGAGAAATGTTGACATTCAATTTCCTGTTGCTGATAGCATCTCAGAGGTCATGTAGTACTCGATTCCGTTTGATATAATAACACATCAGTTGTGTAATAGGAATTCTGATAGCTTAGTAGGAGGATATAAAAATAGCGTGTTTTCTAACTTTGTTTACTTCCTTTCGAGTATTTTGGCACACTACACACAACAACGTATTAAATAGATACTTTTCTGTTGATAAGATCAAAAACTAAAGGAATATTTTTAATAACTTTCCGTCGCTATCTTTCTATGCTAAGGTTCCCTTCACAAGCAGTTTTTTCTCTAGTCCTCGCTCGTCTAAGTTAACCCAGTTTTTGCTGCAAGTGAGGCGAGCTGCCTAACCTAGTTTTTTCTCCAAGTGTGGTTTGAAAGAGTCCAAGTCTGCGTCCATTTCAATCCAGTGTCATAATCAGATTGTCGTGTCGAACAGTTGGTCTCTTTTGTGGTTGTCCACTCAACTGTGCACTCAACCGTTTGTAGTAAGCGATTGACATGGATAAAGTACACCGCTTGTTAAGTGATTGTATCATGTGCTTGTCCGCGAAGGGGTAGAGATGTAGGTACCTATAGCACGCCCACATTTCGCCGGTTATGTATACATAACTCAACCCCTTTTTCCCATGGGGTTAAGCAGTAACCACAGAACGCCACCTAGTACGATCCTTACATACTCTTTTTGCCTCGTCCACGTTTATACATCTGGTCATACACGCACGCCGGTTGCGAGTACCTACTACGCACCTGACCTTTTGAAGAACCTCACCAATGAAGTCAGCGTATGTCCTTCTAGGCGTCCCCTCCTGGCGTTGCCACTCACATCTGCCTCGTAAATACCTTTTGTTAGTCGCTTTCACGTATCCTCTCCACATGACCAAACTACCTATGCAAATATGCATATACTCTTTTAAATTTTTTGTCACTTCATGTTTTTTTTTTATTTTAGTTATGTTTAAGTCCCATGAAATAAGTTTTTTTATATACTAAAGAATTCCGCCATATTAGCTTTTATAACAGGCGTCAGGTTGCGAAAGACTTTGGGAAAGGGCCAAGGAGGTGCTTCCTGATCCCAGCTTAATAGAAACGTCAGTTGAGACTAGTCGATTGGTATAAGGAACTCTTGGCACTGGGTGCACACAATGTAACTTTGTACAATATTTCAGACAAAGTTTATAGTTTCGTTTGTCCAATGTATTAAGACATAAAGGCCAGTAAATACACGTCATGGTATTGTATGATGCCAATAAAATAACCAAATGAAATATTATCAGCTGTTAAAAACCAGTATCGCTTTTCAGCAACGCCTGTACCACCTGGGAACCGTGAAAATAAAGTACTGGAGAGTAGGTCTACTTGTTTATGATCTTACATCTGGATATGTGCCAGGTATAGAGTGACACGGTACGAGATCTTTATTATTTGATTGAGTTAATTATAAGTTTGGACGTATTGATGTAGAACGGGATTCAATGTGGAAGAGTGCTCGTGAGTATCGTGACAGATAATCAAAGCTGAGGTCTAGAATCAAATACTGATTCCGTGTTAAAACTTTTTTGAAGTAAATCTTCTTTACGCACTCTTGTGCACCCACCGTGTATTTTTTTAAATTACTGTGAGATCTAAGCGATTAAAAAAAAAAAAAAAATTTGCAAAACGACAAATTCAGATAAAATAATTATCCCTTTACTTGATTAGAACAATGACATACAAAATTAAAGATAATGACATTTACGGCCGACGGTGACGGCTTTCGCCGCGTCTGCATTGTTCTGGGGCCACAGAAACTAATTTGTAAAGATGATTGATGTCATAAATAGCACGCACGAAAAGGGATTATTTGGCAAAATATTCGACAAAGTTAAAATTAAAAGAAATAACTAAAGTTTCGGGCCGCCCAAGGGGTCAAGATATGTCATTATATTACCCTTCAGCCACTGCAGCTGACACAGTCATTTGTTTAAATTTTCACATTTCTATTCTGAATAGAAAATGTAATAAATTTCGAACATTGGAGGGGGTGGTGACGTAGTTCAGTGCAGACAAGGAGGCACTATTTGTTCTATAAGATCTTCTTATCGCTTATCTTAGCGCTGGCATAGACCTTTCTAATGGCTGGAATATATTACTTAGGCCTGACTGAGATACAGACACGATATTAAATAAGCTAATCTTATACTGTACGGATGTAAAAAAAGACTCTTAAAGAAACGAAAAGGCACTTGTTCTACCCGTCATTGCGATAATGTTTTGTTCTAGACCATACCAGGGAACGTTCTAGTTACGGAGATATTGGAGGTCAAAGTTCCAACTTTTTCAGAAGTTTTTTATAAATACATGTTTTTAATGTAAGAATTTTACTTTAAACCCCTCCACGACCTCCTTACTATTCAATCCATCCATCAGCACAATGTGTTGAGTGCGTTACATTGATTCCTACCGTAAAACGTGACTTTGCAACCAAAAAAAAAAAAAAACACTAATTTTTGCGTAAAGTTACATAGTTGATGTACATAATGCTTGGTTGACGGCTTCGTGAAGAGTCTGTTTACACCCTGTATTACTTAGGCCTAACTGAGATACAGACACGATATTAAATAAGCTAATCTTGTACTGTACAGATGTAATTGTAAGATATTGTATGGAATGTGCTACTAATATATCAAAATGTGTAGCGATGTCTTTCTGTTGATATAACAAGGATAAAGTCCTTGTCTATTTATTACATCAAATGATTATGTGGATGAGGAAGTAGATATTATTAAATCCTCGTGTGCATTTCTATGAAAACATGCGAAAGAAAACAGTGTAAGTACTTAGTCATAACACGATATGATAATAAACGTGAATGTTTTTGTATTTTGTTTGAAAACCGCCGTATTCCATTTTTCTCGCCTACAGCGGTTTCTGTTGTTTTGAAACCATACGAATGGAAACATAATAATGGTATCTAAAAATTATAACACTTCTTGGAAAATAAATTTCAACCAGGTAAGAAACTGTATGAATCATAAAATACAGATTTGCCCCTTTTGATATCAAAATAATTTGAAAGGATTCTTTCTCGGAAGTTACATGGCTCGCCCTTTAACTCGTCGTTCTCGTCAGTCGTTTTAGCCCAACACAAGACGTCAAAGAAAACCTTTAATAATGAAAACTTTACTAAAAAAATGTTTTTCTTTAAACCCTGAGGCAACGTGACCCAAAAAAAACCCAGTTCTGTCCGTTAAAAATACTGGGTCGAAGGGACACATACATCAATCTGACATAGAAATCTTTCACCGGTTATTAAAAAAAAAAACCAGCTGTTTCTTACAAAAGTACAATACCTACACGGTCAAATGTATGGAACAGCTATTTTTTTGTGGGCACCGTTTTCGCATCGGTGTCCCTCCTACCCCGTAGACCTTGGTGAGCTGTTAGTTATTAAAATGACCAACTTTGGGCAAACAATTCAGCAGGCAAAACTTAGTCTATGGCAACAGTTGCCAGTTCTCTTTTGTTTTTTCAGTACGAACCGTGAACGAGAATGTTTGCGAAATTAAAAATGTATTTTCTTAGGTAAGAAAAAGGTTTTACAGCGAAAGCCTCAAGGGACAGGAAAATGGGCTCCAACAATGCGTAAAATGTTATAAATTGTGTCGAGTTTCATATGGAAAGCAGGCTTAACGTTCTCCTGTGGAAAATTAATTTGGAATTCTCCTGTTAGTATTCACATTCCGTGGTATTCCCGCACTGTTGGTTTTCTCAACATTCTATATAGTTTGAGCATATCTCTCTTAAAGCTTTATTTATTTACATTCATGTACAGACGGCGGAACATCAAGCTACCCAAAACTGTCAGCTTTTCCCAATCAACCTTGAACCTAATACTTTAGCAATAAAGTTAAAAATAAATTAAAGAAATTTGACAGATTGTAGTAGCTTGATGTTCTGGCGTGTACAATGGTAGATAGGCGGACTTAGGGTAGAACCACGTTTACATAAACAGATCAACATAAGTATGCATCCTTTCTCCATTTCTGTCATTTAGAATTGCAGCAGCTGTAGTGAGGCCCAATCACGTTACAGTGTTTCCGATGCGAATTTATGCGTATGCATGCAACGTGACTTCTCACTCCACCGAGTGACCCCCTTTACGTGAAAGAATGAGATAGGGATACCCGATAACGCTGATCCGTGCAAGCAAATGTGATTTCACGCTTAATGCTGCAAGGCATTCTTTACCAGTCAACCTATACAGGAACACTTTTCGTAAGACTGTTCCTATAAAAATAGCAAATTGCAAGTGATGACTTGCTGGTCACGTGTCTGCCGTCACATCTGCCTCTAGCCACGCGCTAGCCCGAAATAGCCCAGGCTAACCTTAAGAGGCCTTGAACCTGTCGGCGAACAGATGCGCTCAATTAATACAGATCATAATATGTAACGCAATATTGCAATCAACACGGAGCTACAATGTTGTACACTCAACGTTTAGATTACTTACTTACGAAATGTTATTGTTATCGTTAGATTTCCAAAATCAATGTTATGAGTACATTTTGGAGAAACATGAGTGATTTATGATTAATTAACTTAACATCAGGCTCGTGATTTCAGAAGGCTTAGCCTGACGGTATACGTTTAATACACCTACATTTTGCCAGAACTCCCTTGTAATAGGGGCAAGCCAACTGCCATCAACAGGGAAAAAGTCCTAACTCAGGGTTAATACTGGGAAGTTCCTTTTAGAAAAACCCAATAACACTTTGCTTGACATAGTAATGAACCACTAGACCATAGAGATGGTCTGATATGAGTAATTAATATATTTTGTACAAAGTGTGTGGGAGGTCGAACAACAGAGTTCTACTGAGAATACAGCGAACAATTATAAGCAATATCTTGAAATGTGTGGCAAGTAACAAAATGAGGAGTCAAATGCATACAAATAGTTCAAAAATTTCGTGAACAATTTACACATGTAGATTAGTTTTCTTGGTTATCCAGTAGCTTGCATAGTATAGTACCAGTAATAGGGACGAATCGCATGTGACTAAAAGAGTGATGAATAAATGTTGATGGATGGAGAGGGAGAGGAAGACCACAGACACGATGGATGGATTGTGTGAGGAATGATATGAAAGAAAAAGGAGTCAATGATAGCGTGACGGTTGACAGAGGAGAATGGAAGAAAAAAAAAATGATGAAATAAAAGACTTCTTGGCTGTCATCATCATTGGACTACCCACAGCTAAGAATAATACCTCACTGGTGGTATACATGGGTGTAAAGAGACTCTTAACGAAGCCGAAAGGCACTTGTTGTCCCCGTCATTGCGATCATTTTTTTGTTCGATACCATACCTGGGAACCTTATAGTTACGGTGTAATTGGGGGTCAAAGTTCCAACATTTTCCCAAGTTTTTTTTAAACACATGTTTTTAATGTAAGATTTTTTACTTCCATCCATCAGCACAATGTTTTGAGTGCGTTACATGGAGTCCTGCCATAAAATTCATTTCAGCCCAAAAAAAAAGTCGTTGCCCTGAACTAATTTTTGCGTTAAGTTACTTAGTTTGATGTACATAATGCTTGGTTGACGGCTTCGTGAAAAGTCTGTTTACACCCTGTATGTTAATATCTGCACACTAAAGATATATTAGCAAGAGGTACTCCCAAAAACGAATTCTAAACAAACTGGACTTCACACAAATATTTGCTAAATCAATCAATTCTGTTACCGTCTGTTAGAATATTCTAGGTCAGATTATTGGATGTTCCCGCGGGTTGATTGAAGGATACAATGGTATCAAAGGCGTTTGTTTGAGAATCGATAGTTGGTAACTTTAGCTTTTGCCAGAAGTGTTTGAACAATTGTACGCGCCAAATAAACCGGTTTGAGTAGTTTTTATTGATATAAGATGAATGGAATCAGTAAATTGAATTAATTTGCTCAGAAAACAAACATTTTTATGTAAGTTGAAATATAAAAGAACGAGTATTTATTTTACATTTTAGTTAGCATATGTCTATCAATTTATTTATGAACATTTTGTAATGCTTGGTTTTTCAAGGAAAACTTTGAATCGCTATTTATAACACCAATCCTAATATAATTCAGTTACCTTTTCTAAAAAAGTAGGTACAAAAACAATTATTATCATGTTTAGCATACATTTTGTGCTAAACATGATAATCATTGAATAACAGTGGCGAAGGGTGTTTATCGTCTCAGGGGAAGCCGAGGAAAAGCATGAGAATTGTGTGTTGTTCCCGATGGGAAGCCGGCAGGAATCGGTTTCTTAGGTGCCTACGGGCCTGCACACAATGCAACAATAGGGAAATCCACACACAAAATTAACCAAATCTCTATTTAACCTTCGATACGCAAAACGTAGGTCAAATCAGAGTACCTAAGTGTTTGAAATAAACTACGATCCTTTGGACCTATCCCAAAAAACCCCTGACACAGGCGAATAAACAGGCACTTTCCTTAACATCCCTCCACACCCAATATTAACAACCTCCCTCGACAAAGAAGCGTAGGTCGCGTCAGTGGAGATAGGTATCGCTGTGTAACATAGTACCTACACCTACTACCCAGGCTAGTGACGACCTTGAACTACACTGAAACTCGTAAACAAGCCAGTGTCAGTCCTACAGTCCTACACTTAAGTTTTATATCTATCTGTTACCCATTACCAAGATTACGTGGTAAAAGCCGGACTTACATTAATCATTGTTCGTTTTTTTTTTTTGTAGGCACGTGTCTACACCGTCTGTCTCACAACGGCAGTCCACTTCATGTATCCATTAACTGCTTATTCAATATTCATAAAAAAGGTAGGTATTTATGAGATTTGAATAATTTAAAATAAAAACATTATTCATTATTAAGATGGCTATCACATTTTTTCTTGTATTTGAGCGTTTTACTCGATTTTTGATATGTGATTATTTACACAAAATTAAAAAAAAATATGCCCGAGAAAGTTTGATTATTAATCTCGGGAATGTTTTAAACAAATATTTCAATTTGTTTACGTACATGAGTAAAAACCTTGTAAAGGATGTTTCATAAAATCCTACTTTTGGGCATCTTTGATGCTTTATTACATAAAAGATATAATAATATATTATATTATATAAAAATGTCCATGGTACAATTGAGTGGTGTACTTTGGAATGCTTTAATCAATTTTTTATGTTTCATACAGAAATACACCAAAAAAAATCCGTAAAACAGAAAGATACTGACCTTTATTCGTCCGAAATGATATTTTTTATCTATGAAGATATAATCCAAATTCAAAGAAAAAGTATTTAATAAGTAAGGTCTTATCTTACCTTGCTTGAAAATAATTAGACCATTTAAAAGTAAAATACTACTTGAAAACAATTGTTTTATGCAATGCTAAAAATCAATATAAATCTCGGAAGGGGCGGTCCTTAGCTGGTTTGGTCATTTTGGTTTGTTCCTGGAATCCAAGGAATAGCTGTTTGCATGTGTACGTAGTATACCTCGCTAGATGCACACTTGCGCATCCACTGCCGCATGCCGTTTAATTTACCTAAACTGAATTCTTTAATTTTGTGATAGCCCTCTTAAGAAGCAAAACGTAGTTAGAAACACCCTGTTGCGAGCGGGATCCGTATTTATTTTCTTTGCATCTATTATCTGTAATTGGTACCTACATCAGAACTCTAACCTTTATTGTTTAAATAAATAAATTATCTTAACTAATGGTAAAAAAAACCGTGCTTAATGTCGGATACATTGAGCGGACCACTTTTGTAAGACGACTAAAAAGTCACGGTGTATAAACCTGAATAAGTCAGTAGTATAACTATTCGAGAGTTCAATTTGTACCGAAACTGAACCACTGGTGACAAGAATGGGAAACACTATTTGCATACAAATTGAAGTTTACTATAACGCGATTGAGTTGGTTTTGCCAGTGATAAAACTGGCCAAGTGCGAGTCTAACTCGCGCACGAGGGGTTCCGTACCATTATCTATACAACATTAGACAAATACGGCTAAAAAATCACGTTTGTTGTATGGAGGCCCCCCTTAAATACTTATTTTATTTTAATTACATTATTTATGTTTAATACAACATAACATTGCATCACGCCTGTAATCCCCGAAGGGTTAGGTACCTAATAATACACTCACATGTTATGTCAACTAAATATTCTGGGAATATGTTACGCGTCTACCTGTCGCCGTGTTAAAACGGCAACAAATCACGTTTGATGTATGGGAACCCCTCTTAAATATTAATTTTATTCTGTTTTTTTAGTATTTGTTGTTATAGCGGCAACAAAAATACTACATCTGTGAAAATTTCAACTTTCTTAACGGTTCATGAGATACAGCCTGGTGACAGACGGACGGACAGCGGAGTCTTAGTCTTAGTCCCGTTTAACCCTTTGGGTATGGAACCCTAAAAACTTGCACTGCCTGGTGTGAAATCCCGTTTCGTCGTGTCCCAGACCAAAATAGCAAAAGTCAAAAGATTAAATTGCATCGGTTTCTGAATCTGAAACCCTATTAATCAACCGTCAAAGCCCATACCAAGTGATTTGATTAGTTGTTTGTTACTTGAGTCAATTACTGTAGTTAACATGTCTGCTTTAGAATCTGCCCGCTTTCTGTAAGTCGGTTTGAAAACCCGAAGCTCCATTTATAAAGTACTTTTATGTGGAAAGTATTAAGGGAATTACATGAATTTGCTTGGTATCTTACAAAGATAAAAGATTTTATCATGGTATATGACATACTATGACGTAAATCATAGGTTACCTAGGCCGTAATACGCCATAAATTAGCCTCGTAAATCCATCCGACGAATCAACATACCTTGCATTATACATCACTATTATCTAGATTACTATGCTTATAGGGTAAAAGCCGTGCTTGCAATATACAATAAATCAAATCTTTTGGACTTTTCGAGAAGTATATTACGACCTTACCAACCCTTATTGATCTTGAAAGTTTCGTCGAATGTCAAATATAGATATTGCTGCCCTCGAAGTTTAGGGCAGAAGGGTGCGTCACTTCGGTGCAAATAATACCTGTCTCCTACACGTTTACACTTTCACACGATATAAATGCGTATAAGTATCGTAGATGTTGGGTAAATATTGTATTTCGAAGGTATCTCTAACGTACAAGGTTATTTTCGACATACTCGGGTAATGTTGCCATTAAGGCATTTCCCTTAGGAGCGTTCATTTTGGCGTTCCTACGAGGTATATATTCTGTAATGGGTATTACTAGCAGAAATTGCTGTATATTACGTTCTATAAATTGTTATTGCGCTGGAAATAGTTAATTCACTCTAGCTCATAAAGTTTCGTCGAAAACTAATTCTGTAAATTGGTGGTCAACTTTGATGCTTGCGAAATATAACCATGTTTGGGTTATACTCAGCACTGGGCTAGCGTGGCCCACTCGTATAGAGAGAAGACGTGTCCCAGCAGTCGGAACACTATAGGCTGATTATGCTTGGGTCACAAAAAAAGCAGACAATGTTAGTAATGTTACGTATTACCACAGTCAAACTGGATACAGTCGATTAGGGGGAACCAAAAAGGTAGCCCGCGAAGCCGACATCATCATTTTACCCGAAAGACGTCACACTGCTGGACATAGGCCATAAAGGGGGTTTTGCCATAATCGCCGCGCTGGGCGCCTAGGCGGGGTTCGCGATGGAAGCCGACACCTATCTTTGAATGGCCTTCGAAGTATTCAATGACAAAAGCATAGGAGTACTGTGTGAAGGTATAGCTACATGCGGGTGACGCCGCGGGCATAAGCTAGTAATAAATAATGTTTATCATTTTCTAATTCATTTTAATGTTTGAGGTTATTTTGAAGCATGCTCAGCATGTTTTGGTTATTCTACCACGATTTGCTATTTCTTAGGAAGTTCTTGAGTAATCATAATTTTATTGAATTAAGTAGTCCACAACCAGGCAATCAAGTAAAGCTCCGTTTATTTTACGTAAAGTAAACATAAAACCAACTTAATTTACGTAAAGAAAACTCTCACTCATTCCATTAAAACTTAATTTCAATTTTCCTATTCATAAAATTTTCTTAGCAATTAGAATTCTTCGAAGTTTTTTTTTCTTTTGTTTATTATGTTAATCGTTCTTTGAGTGGGTCTTAAGGATCATTATAGGTGGCGTGTTCGTTTGTGTTCTTATTGAAGGCTGAAGGTTCTTCCTTATCAGTCAAGCTAGCGAAACTGTCACGATCTATCTTTGTGTGTAGGCTACGTCACTTTGTTGTACATATAACGGTCGCAGGGGCGTGTCGTGCCTCGTGATTGAAAAGGTATCATAGGTATACGTATTATCAAGTGTGTCTTACTTCAAACAGAGAAGACATGGACATTGATCACCATGTTTCTTCAAGGCGGATTGGGGTTTTAACCCGATGTGAAGCAAGGTCTAAAAGTACAGGGCCTTTACGCCAATACTATCTTACTTATATCTGCAATTATAAATGAAAAAAAAATCTATCAGGAACTTCTCAATAGCAGCTACGGAGTCTGGATTTGTGCCCACACATCATCAGCCTATAATGTTCCCACTGCTGGGACACAGGCCTCCTCTCTATGAGAGGGAATGGGTTATAATCCACCACGCGGGCCCAGTGCGGATTGGTAGATGTCACATGTCTTCGAATTTTTGGTTCTAGGACATGCCGTGCCGGTTTCCTAACGATGTTTTCTTTCACCGTTAACCGTATTTGTGCCCGGTTGATAGCAATAGGCTCGTCTATTACATGGGAATTAAAAAGATAACTGGTGTACTATTAGGTACACTTCTGCCTAACCCTTCGAGGATTACAGGCGTGATGTTATGTTATGTAAATAAAATGAAGAATACTAAGAAACATTGCTAATCGGTTAAGAGCAACAGTGACCTCATAACCCTTACGATTATGTCTTATCCAGAGCAGATATAAAACCGCACTCAAACTCTTAGCCTTAACCTAAAATGGTCGCGTGGCTTCCATTTACGAACGTTCCCACCAATCAGGGTTGCCAAACGATTCCAGGTTAATACTGTATCGTGGTTCGTTAGGCAGCGTTTCGTATGCGGGCCACGGGGAGGAAATCGTAAGGGAGGAACGTGACCAGCCCTCGAGGAAATGCAGAAGTATCTTTTGGCTTATCTGTACTTTGAGGGTTCCGGAAACGGTTAGGGATATGGTGGAGTGAATGGCTCAAGGGAAGCTTAAAAGAAGGTTATTTTTTACACGTTTCAAAGTCGAAACAAAAATTAAAGGAAATAATTAAACTGGACCAAAGTAAATCTTACTACTGGCCAGAAATTGCCTTTTAGTCTATGAAGGCAATCAAGAACATTTGTTCAACAAAACCACAAAATTTACGGCAAATAATAATACATTCAACCCGATTATATCCGCAAGCATCGTCACATGACTGTCTGTGTGTAAGCAATCAGTTCTGAGTAATCGAATATCCTGTTTTTGTAAGACGTCTCGGTGCAGTGACTCGAAACAAAAACACTTACTTCGACGAAAATAACTGTAATCGATAAGTACTAGTTGTTGAAGTTTTTATTTGCTAGCTTAGTTAAGAAGTGAAATTGTACTTATATAGAAAGAAACTTGCCAAACTCAATCCTAAATGGAATTACTAGAATTTTAAATGGAAAATTATTCGCCAAAATTAACAATCCTGCCTACGAAAATTAAATAAGCAATAAACGTAAGTTAGCACAAAAGTTTTCTTATAAATAATAGCAATTTACTAATAAATAGCTCCTGAGTAAGATGCGAGTATGATATACTGAATTGAGTGCTCTATTTTTGGAGGAAATCCAATAGCGAAGGCCTATTGTTCCCCGTTTTAAGAATCCTTTATTTATTTATACCAAAATTGATCTCTCATTCACGAAAAAAGTAGGCCATGGTAGCAAAGGGGAGCAATTCAATAGGAAACTTCACAGTTCAGTAGGTTCGACACAAATTCAATTGACAAGCTTACTAGCCCGGCGTGCAAAACAGCTTTTGTTTAACGAAATTAAGCCTGGCTTTTAGCACAAACCGCCTCTATAAACCGAACTTACATTTAATTGCGTCGCAGAATTAATGTGCCAGAAAGCCTGACACAGTTCTGCTATCAAAGACTACAAATTAATCATATCCTTAGGTTCTTGGAGTCGGGAGAGACAAACTCGCTACAATTGGAGCGTAACGTTCTCAAATGTTTCAATGGAGGTACCTTAGTGACACGTTTAAAGACATTAAAAAGTAATTATTTAAATGGGCTTTAACGTAGACTTAAAATTTTTGGATGTTGTAAAAGGTACCATCTGCTGCTAATATGAATGTTATGAAATTAAGCTTAGTGAGTTTTGATGCGGATAAAACACATTTGTTTAAAAAATATATAAAGAGAGTTACTTTTGGCTACCACCATGAAAGATTTGCTTTATATTACGACACATTTTCTGCGTTTCAAGATAAGTTTCATAAGTAGCAGACAAACAGAAAACTTTCAAGGATATAGCTAAAATATAACCGTGTTGTTTACCAGCTAAATCTTTACTCCTGGAGGAGAGCGTAAACAGGTAACTTTGCCAGACGATGTTCAAGGCAAAATAATAAGCTTTTCTTTTGAAACTTTTACATTTACCTTAATAGCATATTGATCTCCAACATTATAAGACTACATATATACGTTTCACATGATCGAATAGTTGTCAAAACACAAAAGATAGCGAAAAAAGGAGAAGTATATAAAAGCTTGGCGTAATACCATCAACTGAAGTGCCATTCAACCTTTATTTCGAATAAACCCGATACGCCTACATACACACGAAACGACCACAAACCGATCGACAATCGTCCTGCAATCAAATTACAACTTTGGCGTATCTCGAAAGAAAGAATATCGAGAAATTAGGCAGTTTTATTAAAAAGTTGAAGAGCTGAGAAGCAATTCCAAAGATTTTATCGTTTTCAATATCTAAATTCTTTCAAAACCCTGATATCACTCAACGTGCGTTCTGCGAACAAAATTTAAATTTCGTCCATCTAAAAATAACCTCCTGAATTATATATTTCTCATCCAATTAACCCAAATAAAAGTTTAGAACGTGTCTCATTTACCAAGTGACCATTACTTTCCTAACGTCACCTAGTTTTGAACTCGGCTTGAGGTCAACAACCGACAGTAATACGGTTCATAATTTGCACTGCAGTGGTTTTGCATACGTCTGTCGCCATGGCAACTGCTGTGCATTGTCAGTAAATACTACCTTTGATATAAATATAGAACAGATATAATAGGAGGAAACAGAGCTCAGCTCTAAGTCAGAAAATGCATTTTGCGGTCAAACTCAACTCAATCCGTGAAAGTACTATCAATATTTGTGCAGTATCTGTTGTTTAATGTTTAAATCAAAACACCTGTTAAACGCAGACGATTGACCGATACCATACATACATATTGTATAAAATTGCAATGATAAGTATTTATGTCTATTTTTTGGTGACAAGTTCTCTGATCTCAAGAATTTGATTAGAAAGAATGTGTTGCCGACTGCCGTTAATCGTTGAGCATATCTCTTATGATTGATACGTACTGAATATACGTATATAGGGTGCATGGGACATCGAAGTGCGAATTGTTACAACGAATTCAACGCATGATTCTAGACCCCTCTGCAGAAGTTGTTGCCAGTAATCTATTAGAAAAACAACGGGTTGCACTCCGGGAGTGCTGGCAAAAGTGAAAACTTGAAACAACGCCATCTAGCTTAAATATCAGAAATTTCAATATCTTTCAGCAAGAACGAAAGATGTCGCTGCCGTAAAAAAACTTGAAACAACGCCATCTAGCTTAAACCACACGCACACTGGTGCAAGTGCCCTGCGCCGTCGATTCGATCTGACGATCTGACGCGAGTTTAACAGTTTTTAACTTTTTACCCATCCCAAAAAGTGCACAACGCCACTAAAGAAATTTCACTTCAAAATCTGATGTGACAAAAGTGATGGATGATGAAGTAATAACACGGTCAAAATTTGAAACAACAGCTTTTTTAAAACTAAAAAAAAATAACCCTGGTGTCTCTAAAATTGTAATTGTATCGAATTCATGCGTCGAGTTCTCCTACACTCTTTATAGCAGTTCTGAATATGCAGTTCCCTGGTGTACTGGCCTTATTGCAACGCAAATAAATGCATAGAAAACTGTTTAATATGCATTCTATCAGTCTCGCATCACATGTGCTCCGAGCCATATCTAGATTTCTTTGAGTCAAGAACAAACCTTTTCCCAGCCTTTTTTCCTTAGATATGGAAATTCGAAGAATATGTTGGAATAATGCGTGAGTTGGAGTTGATTGAAAGATAGAACTGGCAAAGTTGGAATAACAAACCTATGTTTGGTTGGAAAAGACTTAACTCAATTTATTTTATAATTTGCCGTATGTGGGAGTTTCTCATATCTTTTCTTTGATCTTCATATTTAGGTTCAAAATATCTACCTCCTTTCCTTGAAACGAGTTTTTTGTTCTAAGGTGCATTACTAATCCACTCCTCGTCTTTTATCAGTAAGAAACATATAAACAATTTGTCAAGAATCCTCGAACCAAAAACAGTACTATTCACAACAAAAACGCTCTGGCAGCGATTGATTCCCAAAACTTTCAAGTAAGCACCCACAATGTTAAATTGGGAACAATTCCCTACGTCTCATTAATTTCGCCGTTGTAATCAAAGTCATCGTAAATTAAAAGTTTTCGAGACCGCATTCAAAGTCGCAATTTGTTTAAAGTTTCCAGACTAACAAATTCAGGTAAATTGCCACGTTGGGCTAAATATTGCGAACTGCGAAGTCTGTATTAAGGGCAATATTTGTTATGATAACTTAAACTAAGTTTGAAAAAGAGTCTGCAAGTTGTCCTCGGAGTCGCATTTCCTATTTAACACATTAAGCACCGATTCAAATTTAGTGGTTGTGCCGTTTGGGCCATGGGGCTCACCGGTGAGCGACAGCAATACTACCCGTTCAGGCCGTGGGGCTCACCGATGACCGGTGGAAAGTATAGTGGTGGTCACCGGTGACCACCTCGGCGTTCGATGTGTTAAAGTTTTCGGAAAAAACTCAACGGTCTATTTGATTAAAAGATATTCTGTGCAAAGCCACGAGCGGAAGATCTTTCGTTACTATAAAATGCAAATGATCTAGAAACTTCTAATCCGCCATCAATATTCCTCAACAGCCTCGCTTCCATTAATGCAGTACCCAGTAAACAAACATTGGAACATCTTATGTTAATACACTCTTGGTTACATAAATCTTTCCGTATTTATGGCTAGTTCCGGCGTGGGGTCGCCAATTTATTCACTTTTACTTGTCAGCGACCGTGAGATGTTCGTACGCATCATGAAAACATTATCTTTTGGCAGATTTGATTTATGCCATTGTTCTGGTTTTTCTCTCCTCATTATTTATTGCGACTTCCGACATGTATTCCTTGTAAGAATATGTTAAAAGCAAAAATCGGAAATTGAAATTGGGATTGTACCTTCAACCTATTTCAAGGGAGCCGAAACTACGTAAGGCCATCTGCGATTCTTACATACTTCTTTAGCGTCTTCCACGTACATCTAGTCATATACGCACGCCAGTTTCAAGTAATACATGCACCTTGATCAGTCCATATAATAGGAATAGCTTCATTAAAGATCAGTAGGTATATCAATCCTGCAATCGGCCTATTTTACGAAGTAGGTCGAGCCTGTTCCATTCTATAGTAAAGCCTCCGGGCAGACCTACAAAGACTTGGATTTTATTTTCAATGCAAACAATACAGTCTTAATGAATAAGATCAAAGATGTCTGTACCAATTGTTCCCTCGGCACCGGAATCTGTTCAAGTAAAAGACACTTGACACGTCTCCTGATAGTCTTTATTGTGTTCAACAGTTCAGAATACGAGCACTTTAGAAACAGTAGTTTACTGATGTAGTTTGCGTGTTTCTCGCAGTTTTATTATCCAATTTGCACGTGATTGTTAAGAGATTAACATATTTTTTATGTAAATAATATTCGTAATCTTTTGGTCATGCCTTCATAATCAAACACGAATTCGGAAAGCTATAGTAACTTATAAAGCGTTATTTGAAATCGACAGTATATCATATAATGTGATCAAAGACACATAGGGTCGTAATAACTCACATAGTGCATGATTACTGGAGGAAAATATATATATGGATGAGTAATTCCTGGGCTGCGCAGCAGTGGATCGTGATACCGAAGCTACGGCATTCCAACATTCACTTGGTGAAAATTTACTAGTGAAACTGCTTCGAACCTTTCCTCGACGCTCATCTATTTTAAAGGTCCTCCATTTTAATACAAATAGTCATCACAGAATCAAATCATATCATCGGTAGACGCGAGAAGCACAAGACCACGCGACGCAGAAGCGCTTGGGGGAGGCGTCCAGGTCCAACAGAGGACGTCTTTTACCTGATATGATTATGAAACACAGCAGATACATTTTGGCAATTCACTTCACTCAGTTTACTTTCGAAAACGTCAACACTACGCTTCATCTCAATCGAGCACAAAGTTGGTCCCAAAATAATAAACACCATTCAAAAGACAGGTGTCTCAAACACAACATTATACAATATCCGTGTGATTACTATTTGACTATAAATACTATAGCATCTAAAGTGTGTGCGTGATCTGATAAATATAGCCCTCGGCGTATATTCGACCTTCGCGTTGCGGTGAACGAGTCAACCGATCTACACATGTACAATGTTATAGGGAATTCAGGAGTTTGTTAGGTTGGGGCGAAATTGTACAGAATTGGGAGTGCGGTGGACATCGGATATTTCGAGTTTCGAGGTCGATCTTCGGTTCGGTCCGAGTTTTGTAGGATGTTAGACTATTGATCTGAGCCTTTCGATTGCGTGACCTTCTGAATTAGAGCAGAAATTACTCAGTTCCTTCTCAGCAATTAGAGTTAGAGCAAAAAACTTATGCATATGCATAGCCTCAAAATGCAAAAAAAAATCGTATTAGACATTTTCCGACAATGTTTGACTGGTCTATCAGTTTAATTAGATTTACTCCTTACAAATATGAATACTTTAAAGCGGTTTGGAAGCCGTATATTAGCAGTTTTTCCAGCTCTCTTTACTACCATTTTCGCTTCGTGCATTCATTGTATCTAAAGAGTTTCAGGTGCAGTCATGCCAAGGCTTATACCACCCAATGTACAATCGGTTCAATCATTTTAGAACGAACTCTTCCGAATACAAAAAATAGTACAAACAATCCCACGAACAAACAATTTTAAGCTGGATTCAGTGCTTATCTGTTGAGCGGGTCACGGTTGGCTGAGCGACTAATTAGATCAATCACCGAACTGAACCGGCCATACAAATACGGCCCAGGCTTTAAAAATACCAGTTTAACAGGGATGGTGGATCTGTGACGTCATTAATTTTTCCACTTTTGATTACTTCTTTAATGTTGTTATAGTTTCCCAGACTAGCAATTTGTTTGGACTTAGGACAGGGCAAAAATCAAAGAGTCAAAGTGTCAACAATTTTTGTTGAAAATATTGTTTCTGTGTATTAGTTTAAACTTATTTGTTCAGCCCGCGAGATACCTACATCACAAATCTATAAGCGTTAAAAAATATATCCAAGTTCCAGAATGTTTAATCCAGCAGAGGGTATACTAAAAGCTGTGTTGATAACCGTACCGTAAATAATCTGGGTATTAGATCCGAAGCTTAATGAAAAACTGACGTCAATGTGCGAAAATGTCAGACAGGGTCGTTCGTTGGTACGAAATAATGTCATAAAATTCTATTATTACAGTCTTCAATTTCTATCCTCTGAAGGATTTTAAGTTAAGAATTAATGTTCTATTTAGAGCTGTTTCAGACACATAAATATAGACATCTCACAGCTATATTCAAGTCTCCTCAAAACATTACTCAAGTAAAGTTCTGACGCAACTTTTCCTACTTTTTCCTGTACTTTGTTGGCGTGTCGTCAAATTCCGGTTTTCGACGCAGCAACTGCTACAGGACTGGTTGCGAACTTTTTTGGCATTATTTTTGCGAAGCTGTGTTGTAACGTTAAAAGAATGTGGAAGTAGCAAGATTGGTAAGAAGGTTTTGGTAAGACTTGTTTTTTGGCATTCAAAGAGCGTTGGAGACAATACTGAACTTTTATTACTATTGTTTAAAAGACGGGTAGTTAAGTACTTTGTTTTTAGGTCTGACTATTCCATCGACATTCTTAATGAAGAGAATGCTGTTATATTGAGTTATTGATGAATTCCAGTTTAAGTCAACATTTTTTCTCGGATGTTGTATTTAGACGATCAAAACTTAGGCCTTTTATATTTTTCGTTACAATAGGGATGTTTCCTGAGTAAAAAAAATATAATTTTATTTAGTCCGTCAGTTAGCTTATCGAAAATGTAACGTCACTTTCCGCTAAAAAGTGTACCGAAATGTGACGTCACACGAAAACTTTAGTTTACGAGAAAAGAAAAAAAAATACGTGTCCAATATTTTTTGGAAATCTATCTGACGCACTAATTCGATTTTTTTTGGTCAACTACCCTATTAAGCTACGACTTAGCCTAGACAGGCAGAGTATAGAGTCAAGTGCAATATTACAATCTAAGAAGCGTTTAAGCCAGCTTTCACCATCGTTGCCCTACTACACCTAACATGGCGGTTGGACTAGATATTCCTATAGCTAGGTAGCTATCCCATAGGCAGAAACCACACTTTGATACTTGGAAGTGATGGAGTGTAAACTGTAATGGGTATAGGTAGCTGAGCGAGCTGTGCGATTAATCGCACGCGATGTTTTTGTTCAAAACTAATCAGTGCAGTGGTTTTCTTAGCACGTTTTTTTCCACGTTTTCGTCTCTATCAACTAGACCCGCGTGGTGGATAATGGCCCACTCCTTGCCAGAGAGGCCTGTGGTCCAGCAGTGGGAAAACTAAGTTGATTATACTTTCTTCCCTGATAATCAATAATTAAAAGCTGGATAAAATATCTTGTAAGGAGGATATACCGACATTTTTGAAGTGAAAACTTGTTTAGCGGCGTTATGCACTTTTTGGGATGGGTAAAAACTGTTTAACTCGCGTCAGATCGTCACATTGAATCGGTGGCGCAAGGCGCTTGCCCGAAAGCTATTGAAATTTCTGATATTTAAGCTACATGGCGTTGTTTCAAGGTTTCACTTCTGCCGGCACTCCCGGAGTGCAACCCGTCTTTTTTTTTAAATATACATCTGTTTGTGGACTCACCTATCGCAGCAACCGGTAAGCAGTTGAAGCAGTCTGTGAATGTTTTCCATAACTTGATGTTATACCTCCGTTTGCATTCGTCGTAGAATCTGTTGGACAAAACATTCGTGAGAAATAAGGCTTTATATATTTTACATGATAGCATCATTTTACATTTAGAAGTAGCACAGAATCGTGACCGTTGGAAGGAATGGAGGGAGGCCCTTGCCCAGCAGTGGGACAATATGGGCTAGTTATAATATAATAATAATACATGATAGCTCGGACCCTGTTCCCAATGCTGGTGGGTTTTTTTTATTGTTTTTTTTTTATTTTTAAATGTTTTTTTTTTATATTGTTTTAAATATTTAAAAATGTAATGAGTATGTATATAAATAAATAAATGAATAAAATACATGATAGCATGGGTAAATAAGTGGACGAAATCAAAAAGGAATTAACACTATAAATACTACAAGGTTTCCACAATTATTGCATTTATATGATTGTCATTCATTTTCCTGGTAGTCTATTTATGATTTATTTACGACAAAGTTCATCAACCAGGGATAAAACGTATTTATTTAATTGCGAGTGCACTAAAACCATAATAAATAATGCATTCTTGCGCGTAAATATGGATTTGGGATTTTCTTTGTCAGATACGGAAATACAGTTGAGTATATTCTTATGCATAGCTGTTTGTGCATAAAATATTAAATGAATAAGGTCAATAAAGGTATAAATCCGATGTCGACCGCAGACCGGAAATCGCAGAGCTGAACATCCAACGAGTTTTAGATGAAATAACACCCGAAAATTGCGGAAAATTTCATAGAAAACCACCTCTAACGAGTAGAATGTCCAGGGGCGGCCATTTGACCGATGTAATTTTGACGGCACGGTTGGCGCAGTGGCTGAGCGATTGACTGCTGCGCTGCGTGTCGCGGGTTCGATCCCCGTTAAAGGTCAGCTGGCTGCCATTCAAACTGATAAAATCTGGCTTTCCTTTATGGTAAATTGTAGCAAAGTGGGCATTAAGGTGACTGAAGGACAATCATAACAATGGAACTAGGGAACCACGTAACAGCACAAGCGGTATAGCCGAGTGAGGTCGAAGTTCGATTCCTTAGTCTGCAAATGTGTTATTTGGTTTTTCAATCAGGTACCTCTCAGTTGCCTGGACTCAGGATTGTGCCCAATTGATGGCAATAGGTTAGCCCCCAATCGCATGAGACTTAAACATAACTGGCGAAACGAGGGTTTGCTATAAGAGTATGAGAAACTACAGCCATTTTTTCAATAAGCTCAAATTCAACTGAAACCGCCATCAAATTGGCGTTTCATTAACATTTTGAAGCAATAAACCCCATTAGCCCTCTAACTGCATATACATAAATACATACAAACACAAACACTGACTCATACATTAGTTATTGATGTTCGACACATGTTTACCACAAGATAACATTTAACCGCATTTTACTATAAGCACTGACACACATCAACGACTTTAGAAATATTAACCGTCGATTGACGTTGGAGAAATGTTTTGGTATAGTTTTTTTTTATTTTTTTTCCGACGGGAAATCATCAAATGGCTTCTCTCGCTCTGGGCAGAGTGGAAGGGAGCGTCAGACTTGTACTGAGTAAAACCCATCCATGTTCCTAACTTGCGTTGTGTTGCAGGGCTGCGGTATCTCTTTCGAACAGTCCCGCAGCCCTGGTTGACATACGGTCTTACATTGCTAATGTGAAGAGTATGTAAGCAGTATAGCTATCTGAAGAATGATAAATAGTGTGTAATAAATAAGCCTTTGACAACAATCATCAACAATAACGTCTGCCTATTATGCCTACTTTCACAATACCCCGGAGGACCATTCTTTGCATACCTTCAGTTATAATACAAACCAATACACATTACTGTAAATGTGTCTTATCCATTGGCGCGCCCCACTTAAACCTTGTTTGAACTGTCAGTGTCACTGTCAATAATGTCAATTTCAAAATTACGACATTAAAAAAAGAACCCGAGGCCTCGAGTACCCAATGGCGGTGAAGCGTTTTTTATTGCCGGGTCCCGCAGCACCCGCTGGCGTTTTAGTGGTTAAGTACTTGTAATCCATAACGAGAGTAGTATCATGGTCGTCAGTCTCCTGCCTGGGGTCGGTACAGCATGTTTTCTTCACAACACACTTAGTAATATCGAATTTTACTCAATACTATAAATGCGAAAATTTGTGAAGATGGATAGATGTTTGTTACTCTCTGACGCGAAAACTTGACACATAGATAGTTTATAACCTGAATTAACATATAGGTTACTTTTTATCCCGGTAGTAAGATCCCGTGGGACAGTTACCGATCTCCATGCGGGCATAAGCTAGTTAACAATAAAGGCGAAGTAATTATAAAGTGCAGTCTGAACTAGACGTTAGTCGTTCTAGTTTAGATAAAACAACGTTTACGAGTAAGCATTAAATTGTAGGAAAACGTGAATTTTGAGAAACGTGCTATCAAGGCCGCGTTAAATCACCGTATTTCCATAGAGACTATACGAAAGAATATAAAATGATTGTGTTGTTTATCTAGGCCTCTCTAGAGAAATAAGCTGGAACATATTATAGAAGCTTCAAGTTCTGATTTCAGATGGCCGCATTTGAGATACTACAAAGGTAAATCAAAGAAAAACATGATAAATTAGGGACAAGATAATAATTGTATCTTAGACTGATTTATTTATTTAATCATTTATGTACACATAGACAGTGAGACATAAAAGAACTGAAAATCAAAAAAATAAAATACAAAACTTACAAAAAACAAATCTGTTAAAAAATAATCTAATCTTTAGATTAAAAATATTTAATAAGATTGAGGCAAAACAGCATTACACACCAGAGAATAAACGCCCACGCACACAACTTGTTCAAAAGAGAAAAAAAAAACGAGAATACAGTATACTTTATTATTCTATACTCCAAATTCACACAGCCACAAAAAAGTAGGTCGTCGAGCTGGGATATGAATCAAAAAGAGAATTTATTAGAAAACTAACTAGAATTAATAATAAACCGTTGGTCCCGACTGTCTTTTGCAATCTTTGACAGTCAGTACAGGTTAGGACTGTCTTTTGTAATCTTTGACAGTCGGTACAGGTTAGTCAGTGGCCCGAAAGTCTGACAACCAGTCTTACCAAGGGGTATCGTATTACCCAGTACTAACTGGGTTGTGGAGATCAGATAGGCAGCAGCTTCATATAAAATACTGGTATTCAGCTGCATCCGGTTAGAATGGAAGCCGACCCCAACATAGTTGGGAAAAGGCTAGGCAGATGATAGAGAATGGCATGTGATGATGATTTAGATTGGGATTTTAGATTGGCCACAGAACAGTGGAAGGTTAAGGGGAAACCTTTGCCAAGCAGTGGAACAGTACAAGTTAAAAAAAATGTCCTAACCGACATCATGGTCTGCCGAAAACCGAGCAGATGTTAGGTGTGAACTCGTAACAGACATACAGACGGACTGATAGACAGACAAAAAAACGTTACTTTCGTATTTCTAACATTATACCTTTTTTTTTTACGGATGGTTAATCATCAAATGACTTCTCCTGTTCTGGGCAGAGCGGAAGGGAGTGTCAGACTTGTACTGACTAAAACCCATCCATGTTCCTTCCTTGCCCTTTGTGTTCCAGGGCCGCGGTAAGTATCTCTTTCGAACAGTCCCGCAGCCCTGGCAGGCATCGGCCCTTGCGGGCCCCTTCCTATTTGCTGACATCTCTTTGAGGCGCGCGTGGAACACGAACGCGCCGTCTACACGGCACGGAGGCACACCTTTATTCATCTCGCTAGCGTAGGTGTCGGGATTTTTTTCATTTATATTTGGGTACATTTTATTACATATTATTTATTTAATCAAATCCAGTAAGGCTTCTTATAGTCATATTAACTTTTCTGTTCATTCATAGGCTTACAGAAAGAAAGCAAGACAAAATATTTATTAGAATGACACAGAACAAAACAATAAAACAAAATTAAATAAAAAAGAACAACAAAAAATCTACATACAATAAACTAAATTGGTCTACGAGGGCAAAATGCCCTATGTAACATTTTAAAATGTCAAAATGTTGATCTATAATGTTATATCTCAGTCTCAAATTTATCAAGCAAACATTAGAAGGCTGAAAAACCGGAGTTTTCAAGTGTTGGTTTTCCCTACGGGTAAAGTCTAAAGTACAGATATATTGTTCAACGATTCCAGCGCAGCTAGGAAATAGGAAATTCCTCTATTTCCTAGAATTAATCTGTTTATGCAATTGAAGATGAGTATCTGATATTTCAGACAGTTTTGGAATCTAATGGGGAAGGCTACTCAAAGGTGATTGTAGATGGCGTGTCCATAGCTTAATCCCAATCTAACCAATGAGAGGTCAAGATGAGGTTTTGATGAGGTCAGGGTATTTAGAAATATAAAATGACATTGACAGATTTTCAACCAATGACCATGCTTGGTTTAAGATTGGCCAGAGAACACGGTTCCGGTTAGAATAGAAGCCGACCCCAACATACCCAGATGATAGAGAATGGGATGTGATGGGTGATGATGATTTGGATTGGAACACGGTTCCGGTTAGAATAGAAGGCAACCCCAACATACCCAGATGATAGAGAATGGGATGTGATGAGTGATGATGATTTGGATTGGGTTTAAGATTTACCAGAGAACAGTGGAAGGTTATGGGGGAGACCGTTGCCAAGCAGTGGAACATTACAGGTTATAAAAAATGTCCTAACCGATGTCATGGTCTACGGGTACATATAAGCTATGCTAGCACTATTACATTTATAGTTGCCTCCCCCATTACGGGTAACGTGTACCGCCGATATTCTCCTTCGATTTGTTAATGCGATAGCGATCTATCAGTTACTACTACTAAAATGGAACCGAGATGTAAGTAGTAGGCTAATGCCATAGATATCACTACATATCACTTCAATACATATTAAAAAACAAAGTCCTCCGCCGCGTCTGTCTGTTCGCGATAAACTCAAAAACTACTGCACCGATTTTTATGCTGTTTTTACCAATGGTAGAGTGGTTTTCGAGGTAGGTAAGCTAGCTATAGTATATAATTTGTTAAGTTTTTGTTGTGGGAACGGGATCAAAATTTCATGATTACTTTTGGCCGCGATAACCGACATCCACGCGGGCGAAACCGCGGGCATCAGCTAGTTCTTTAATATTTAATAGGCACACCAAAATGAGCAAAGGTGCTGTTGATGTTCAAAGAGTGGACTTTCATGTCGTCATTCGCAAGAAAACTCTACCCCTGATCTGCACAATTCACGGCATCTACAACGGAGTTCTGGGGGGCTAAAATGGCCACTTTAGCAGAATCATAATATGAATCACGTTAAAATTCTTAAAATGGTCAAAAAAAGTTAATATTATGAATTGGCACTGTGTGACCATTTTACGAATTGTAACGTAATTCATAT
Source organism: Lycophotia porphyrea (assembly GCA_950005105.1). Taxonomy (NCBI): domain Eukaryota; kingdom Metazoa; phylum Arthropoda; class Insecta; order Lepidoptera; family Noctuidae; genus Lycophotia; species Lycophotia porphyrea. The sequence continues at coordinate 14,698,649 of OX465403.1, forward strand.
TATTATCCTATTATGATTCTGCTAAAGCGGCCATTTTAGACCCCCTGATTGAAGACTGTAGCAAATAGGATTTCTTATGGAGATCCTTTTAAGCGGGTAATTTCAATGTTTTTTTTTTTACTTATTTTGTGTTATTTTAAGTTTTGGTACTAATTGTAATGTTTTTTTTTTTTTATTTTATTGATGTTGGTTTCAATGTAAATTTATTTTTATTTTAATTTAAATCGATCTGATATCGTTTACGGGACGAACATGGCCAGATATTGCACAGGACAGAGAGGTTTGGAAGGAAAAAGGGGAGGCCTTTGCCCAGCAGTGGGACACTCAAACAGGCTAATAAAAAAATAAAAATAAAATTTAAAACGGACTGCATGGATCAAGTTATCTAAAATAAATCTTTATTTTTTACTTGTGTTATGATAAGTTCCCTGGGATTTGTTACAAACTGGCCTGTAGGCCAAAAAAGAATTGAAGCTTATCCCCCATTGGCTTTCTGCTATATTATATAAAATCTGTATTTTTTGTCTCCATCAATTTTACCTACATATAGTAGGGAATGCAAAACCGGCCAAAATATAAAACCGGTATTTTTCGAGTTCCGTACGAAAAAAACAAGAACAGTCCACAAGTGTAGAAAGCAATTTGATTTAAACTGCAACAATCGGGACCCATTTGGATATGATTTTAGTCTAGATTATTTAATGGGTCCCGACTGTTGCAGTTTAAATTAAATTGCTTTCTACACTTCTGGACTGAACTTGTTTTTCTCTTTACAGCTTTTATTTAATTATTCGTTATTTTTACGCAGTCGGGTTTTTTTTTTTTTTAGTAATTACAAATATACCGAATAACCAGTTTTTCGGCTTCCGGTGAAACCGGTTTGCATTCCCTACACATAGTGTATCCGTTATTAATGTTTCTATAACATGGCATACGATTATTGTAGACTAGTATGAGTCACTGGCACAATTATTCAAGTGCCAACGTACGGAAAATGGTTGTAAGCGATTTTGTTATTATTGCCCATTGTAATTAAACTGGTGAATTCGCTCTTTGTACTTATGTAAACGCGGTTAAAATTCTTCTTCCGTGTTTACTAATCCTCGTTATTGTTTGTGTTAGTTAGGCAATAATCTAGGATTACGAAGCAAGCAACATTATGCCAGCGACCCGGAAATAAGCTCAGTATTCGTGAAGCAATATCAACATTGCATCTTAAAGCAAGATCTCAAAAGGGTCGAAATGAGTTCTATTTTTAGGGTTCCGTACCCAAAGGGTAAAAACGGCACCCTATTACTAAGACTTTGCTGTCTGTCCGTCCGTCTGTCTGTCTGTCACCAGGCTGTATCTCATGAACCGAGACCGCTAGACAGTTGAAATTTTCACAGGTGATGTATTTCTGTTGCCGCTATAACAACAAATAATAAAAATATAAATTATTTAATATTTAAAGGGGGCTCCCATACAAGAAACGTGTTTTTGTTGGTTTATGGTACGGAACCCTTCGCGCGCGAGTCCGACTCGCACTTGGCCAGTTTTTTTTCATCCGCTTTTCAGTCATCCGATCAGGAAACATTCAAGTTTCGTTTCGATGAATAAAATAATATGTACTAAGATAGTCTGCGATAGAGGGATGTGCTACTCTGTAAGCAACATGTTTGGTTTACAAATGAACAACTTCATCCTCACAGCTTTAGCAGGGTACAGACTCGACTGCCAAACGTGCCGTAGCGTCTAGCCAGCCGAATCAAGGTTATTGTCCTTCACAGACCATGCAGTTCAATGCTATCAAAGTATTTTCAGCGGCGTACATTGGCCCTGTCTGGACCCAGCTGCGCAACTCTGCGAAGAGCAACGATTCCCGCAATATGACTGGCGGAATTAGGGTGTAAGTACAAATATGTACACTTCTGTCTAACACTTCAGTAAAATATTGCCTCGTTGGTCGAGTGGTCTCATGAGGTCCTGGGTTCGATTCCCAGGTCGGGCAAAGTGCTATTGGGTTTTCTATCAGGATTTTCGCAGTAGTAGCCACAGAGTCTGGATTTGTGCACGGTTGGTGGCAATAGGCTCGCCCCCTATTACATGGTAGTTAAACATAACTGCGAAATGTGGGTGTACTATTAGGTACACCTCTGCCTTACCCTACGGGGATTACTTACAGGCGTGATGTTATGTTACTTCAGTAAAATGTTCATTCGTTATAATCATTTCAAACGCATGCATAACGCAACAAATCAGAACGCACACATCCCGCACACTTAAAGATCGACAATTCCTCGTCTGCGCCTTTATTGATTTGAATCAGATTGGATATGACCTGAATTTTTAATTTGTATTGGCAACTTCGAGAGTGAATCCGAGTGTTAATCATTTATCGTTTCAGTTCACTTCGTATTTACTGAGATACTCAAAATAAATTGCCGTTTCGCCATCGACAATTTACGCGGTTAACAAAAGTTCGATCAATTTTTGTGGTAATCAGATTGGATATCCCATTAGTCAAACTCTTTTATCCAGTCGTTTGCGCGATTCAATGGTCATTGGGTAGATCAACTGGTATTTGGGGCATACATAAAATTGTTGCGCTCCCCCAAAATGTTAAAAGCTTTTGGTAATTATATCCATTTATACATGCGTTGATTGTGAGGAGCTCGTGGCAAAATAATAACTGCTGCTCGGGTCGATCTTTTAGGTTAAGCCGTGCTTGCCTAGGTTGGTCTGTGGATGGGTGACCACCCAATACATACCGAGTTTCCTCCGTGCCTCGGAAAGCACGTTAAGCCGTTGGTCCCGGCTGTCATTTGCCCATCTTTGACAGTCGTTACAGGTAGTCAGTGGCCAAAAAAGTCTGACAATCAGTCTTACCAAGAGGTATCGTATTACCCAGTACTAACTGGGTTGTGGAGGTCAGATAGGCAGTCGCTCCATGTTAAATACTGGTATTCAGCTGCATCCGGTTAGACTGGAAGCCGACCCCAACGTAGTTGGGAAAAGGCTAGGCAGATGATGATGACATGCGTTGATTGTAGTGTTATACTAATATTATAAATGCGAAATTAACTGTCTGACCGTCTGTACCTTTCACGTCTTATCGGCTGAATAGATTTGAATAAAAGGCACGTGGATTGACCAAAACTTGGCTTAGGATATATTTAGTAGTTTTTATTGCGGTAGTACCTTCCGTTGGATCATTTTGACCATGACACAGGCGAAGCCGCGAGTAAAAGGTAGTTAAATATTCAGAAATATTGTTGAATATTTCAATTCAAAAATTTGTCATTTTACTCAGTAATTGGATCATTCGTAAGTACTGAACATTTTGTTGGCATTTCTTTTGTTAGCAAATAAATTAATGTCCGTTAGTATGATTTATTACTCGCCTATTTATTTCTGACGCGATCCAAATGATGCTAAATGATAAATGGGGTCTTTAGCCATGAGATCACTAACATAATCCATACTAATATGACGAATGCGAAAGTTACTCTGTTTACCTGACCCCCCCCTTTCAAGCCTCAACGGATGAACGGATTACGATGAAATTCACAGTGGCAGACCATGACCCTGGTTAGGACAAAGGATTTTTATTGTGGTTTCGGTGGTAAGTTCCCGTAAGCTAATTCCTGATCTTCACGCGAGCGAAGCCGCGGGGTCAAGCTATGTAGGTATTAGGTACAATCGAGGACACTCCCGCCTGATCACCACTAAGCTCATTTATGCTTGCACTCACAACATGAAGCGCTCTCTAGCCGGGCGGGGCGACTCCTTTTTTAAACGGTTTTATTTTTATTCAAATGATCAGAGGGAACAAGCGTGACTGTACCTACATGAATAAAATGTTCAAAGCCGTTCAAGAAATTAAACGAAACAATTCACACGTGGTAGAAGTGAAACCTTCAAACATTTTGGGTTCAAGATAGACACCGTATAATGCTTCCTATCTCATTTTCTTCCACGTTAAATCTTATGAATTTATGTGTCGATGAAACGAAAAAGCGACAGTAAAAAGAGACAGCTCTATTTACTGTCGCTTTTTCGTTTCATCGACTTTCAAATCACAACGATGCTCAAGAAGTTTTCACCTCAAAAGTTGATACGAGGAAGCTCTCGTGAAAATATTGTTTAAATTGACAAGGAGTGGTCACCTATCTATAACTTTTTCCTCAATAGTGCTTACGACATGTTCAGAATATTAAGTAACCTACACATTCGTTTTCCTTGTCCAGAGTCTACGACAGAAGTGGTTGGGTAGATATTAAATTGCCTATCCAAATCAAGAAGGTAAAAATATTGATTTTTCTTTGTAAACTGAGACCAGGCGTTTCCTGTTAAAAGTTATTCCCTCAGATTTTATTCAATCCCCGTTTTCGAGAAAAAAAAAAAACATTGTACATTCTGAAACTTCAAAAAGATATTAGCATTTTCTAATTAAAATGGTCTTGATTTAAACAGTTTCTACCTCAAAACACTCATTTCGGATTTTGCTTCGAATCCGGGAATTCCAACATGATATTCGAAGAGAAGGAATTCCTGGAAAAAACCCCAATTGTCTGCTCGTGTATGTAACTAGAAGTATTTGAACAGCTCTAAAAATATTTCACACTAAATGACATCACACTGTTGTTTGAGTTCGTCAAGATTATCCCTATCAATCAATGGAATTATCACGTTCAGTTGATATGGCTTTATCTGGTGGATAGCCAGACATGGGAGTGGCGTCATTAGAAAAATAACACAACGCCTGAAAGTTGATGACAGAATAAAATTATATGACGACCTCCTTCAATCAAAACTGCGAACTTCGAGTCCTTCCTTCCGTAGTGGGTGACATATTCATTAAAATCAACAATTAATTTTTATGGGTTCATTGAGTGCAAATCAATAGGTACCTAAGATTCTATTGCGCAGGCTCTGACTAGTTATTGGCAGTAATGATGATTGTCTATTGTAGCTCTTTTAAGTCACTACATAGTCACACTACAAAGTCGCTTTCCGCTGTCTGTCTGTCCCTATGTATGCTTAGATCTTTAAAACTACGCAACGGATTTTGATGCGGGTTTTTTTAATAGATAGAGTGATTCAAGAGGAAGGGGTATATCTACATTGCACCCGTGCGAAGCCGAGGCGGGTGGCTAGTATTTAATAAAATACTCAGAAACTTTAAAAGTGTACATTTTACTGTGTATTTTAATCAAGGTGATTGATATTCAATCATATGTTATTTTTGCACTTTCGCTAAGATTTTCCCTTAAAACGCGGTGCTTGACACTACAAACCAGCATCATCGATCAAGTTCGAAAATATCTCGTACTACATCTTTATCAGATAGATGCATATTTACGATCAGAATGCATGAGATTTTGGTGTTCCATCAAATAGAACATGACATTCGGCGCAATTTGATATGTTTTCGCAGATAGCATCATGTTGTGACAAGAGGAGTGTTTTACGTCTGATTTTGGAGTTTTTACATAATAAGTACAAACAATCTCACACCCTTTTCTCTCTTGGCAGACATTCCAGAACTTTTCAGGTATAATTACAAAGACTATTTTTGGTCATGGAACTCAGAAACGCAAGTCAGGCACCAAGGAATGGCTGCGGGACTGTTCGAAACTGATACCGCAGCATTGGAACACAAGAGGCCAGGAAGGAACATGGATGGGTTTTAGTCGGTACAAGTCTGACACTCCCTTCCGCTTTGCCCAGAGCGGGAGAAGTCATTTGATGATTTCCCATCCGAAAAAAAAAGGCAGCAAGGAATGATCTGGTCATATTTGCTCAATCAAACAAATAATCAAATATTCCATCACTGGACGCCAGTAGGATATGTCGACGTCAAGGTGGGAGCTACCGAGATACTCTGGTCATATTCGAGGGGCAGTTATAGCTCATAAGAACTGGAGATTATTGTAACCTTTGTGACCAAAAAGACACAAATTAGACAAATGAAACACCCAATAAAATCTTCATACTCAGTTTGACAATGCCTCCAAATTTCTCAGTAATAAAAAGTGATTGTTTTGTTATCGAACTTTTAAGTGGTCTAACGTCGCCAGACGCCTCGAACTTGACTGCTGACAGCTTATCGACCTCGCATCGAATGAATCAGATTTCTGACTCACTGGTGTTTACCACGAACATGTAGGTAACGCTAACGAGTGGCAGGGTGACTGATTACGATCACTTGGGGGAACCTGGGGCTTGATTCATTGATTTGGAAGAGATTTTTCTTTAAATTATTATGTAAAATTAGCAGTGCATATATACACAGGGACTAAGACGCCTATATCCAGCAGTGGGCTGTGGGGTGTATTCCCGCTGACCCCACTGCTTGGCCCCCCTGGTGGGGTCAACGGGAATAAACCTTTAGATGTGGGAATTAATAGACCTTCCGATCTATACAGTGCGACAGCTGATCACGGTCTTGTATATTTTCCCTGCCGACAAACGGGGAAAAAAGTTTGTTCCCTCCCAGTGAGGCATATAATTTGACACTTATGTTACTTATGGCCAAAATGTACCAGACTGGTATGAGCTCAAGGTGGTATGCATTTTAATAATTCAGGGTATAGGTACAGTCTTCTAGTAATAAATACCTTCTTAGATTCATGCCGGCCTAGTACTTTTCGTAAAGTTACTGCCCATAACTTTGACAATTGTACTAATACTACTCGTTCCCATGCAATGAATACGGTGGGGTCAACGGGAACAATTTTATATTTTAATTATTTTAATCAATTCCCGCTGACCCCACCAGTGGGGCCACGGGCGGGGGGGTTAACGGGAATACACCGGCTGTGGATGATGTACCTGGTGTCAATCGTGAGTAAATAAATAGCCTTACCCGAAAAGTAAATATACCGAATTTAAAATACCAAAATATTTATTTTGCCAAGAACTTCCTGTACTTGCTTCTAGTTCATACTTCATACCAGGTATTCAGAATGAATATAGATACGCCTACGCCTGTATGTTTACAGCTACGCGGATTTTTGTAAAGAATAAAATGTCTGCAAAAACAAACTGAAGTCCAATGAACTGGAACAAAAAATGCTAAGCTGATCATACTTGTTGTTCCTGAACTTAAGCCTCGGGGGCTTTAAGTTCAGCAAAACATTCACAAGTAATTTGTTTGAAAAAAGTTTTGAATTGAAACCTACCTAATTACCTATTAAGCGCAATCAGATAGAACATAGTCGGTAGGTATCTTGTTTTAGAACTGATGAAGTCAGATAATATAGAATAAAAGTTTCGAAATATTGATCGCTGGGCCTACTGTAGTACAGACTACAGAGAAACTCAAGATTCGACCAAATCTTTCAAACTTGGCGTTGTGCGCACCAAGCCACAGCCTGCCAAAACAGGTATGAGTACATCCAGTTTTATATGATGATGTCAACGCACAGGCTTACTTATACGCATCAGCCTGTGACAGCAGCCTTATAAGGATTTCGGATAAGGATTTGAAATTAAAGTGCGTCATTTTTCAACATATACCAACTGTTGATGTATATAAGACTTTGTTGTCATAAAAAGTGCATTCAATGCTCTTGAATGAGACCTGCAAGGGTTAGCAAGATCATCACGTCATTCTCCCGCCAATTTATTTAGAATCGGTCAAATAAAGCGAAAACTCTTCAAAAACTGCTCGCCGCTATTAATATCGAGCAAAAAAACGACAAAAAATTACGAGAGCCAGCCCCCTTAAATATTTATTTTATTCTGTTTTTAGTATTTGTTGTTATAGCGGCAACAGAAATACATCATCTGTGAAAATTAACTGCCTTACTATCACGGTTACATAAGATACAGCCTGGTGACAGACGGACGGACAGCGGAGTCTTAGTAATAGGGTATATATATATAGATCTGCGATCAAAATTGTGATACAGACGTACAGCGTAATACACACACAAGTAAACCTGTGAGGACTGCCTTCTAAACTAATTGGAGTGTCAGACTCAGTCTAGAAGCCCTTCAAACATGCTCAAAGGCACATAAGACAACGTGCACGCAATGCAGACATACGGCAGTCTACAGGTTTTGTCTGACAATCGTCGGGCGTGACGGATACGTGGTTACTTCCCATGACTCGCACTAAACATATGCAAGTGGCTCCTTCGCCCTGTGTGAAGGGGAGTTTCAAGGATAAGTATTTTTAATAGGGTATCGTTTACTAATTCGTTTAAGGACGAGGGTGGGATGTTACTATTCCCGAAAAATATAAATAGCTTTCGAAATGAAGGCGAGTTTATTTTTGGACTGACCTTAAACTAGTGTTGTAAGAAACTCGATTCTTTTAGTCTTCATTTCGAGACTTGAGTAGATTTTCAAAACTAGGACTCGTTAGTCACACGAGTCAGAGTCCTTTAAGTCTTCTGAGTCCTTTCGAGTCTTTTAAGTTCTTTAGTCTAGACAATATATGTATAATAGGTAATACTGGGTGATTTTATATCTTCATCCATATTTATTTACTGATTGAAAATAAATCTCACAATTAAAATTTCTAACAATTAAATTGCATTAAACGCAAATAACCTAATCAAAAGTATCCACCTGAAGACTGAAAATGCGAGTTAAAACGTCTAAATAAAATAATAAACACACACGTCCATTGCTACTTTATTTACTTCAAACTACAGCTATGTATTTAGAGGACTCAGTCATGTTTTTATAAAAAGACTCAGTCTTTGAGTTCTTTTTGGCAGGACTCAAAACTTTTTACAAAAGACTCCAAATTGTGTGAAGGACTTGAGCTCTAAGCCAGCGGCCAGACAGAAAAGACGCAAGACGAGGGCGGGGCGCGGACCCGTCGCAGACAAAAGCGTTGCGCCCGCGCCCCGTCTCTTCTGTCTGTTTTGCGTCGCGACGCTTCTATACATTTTGTATGAAAGGGACGCGATAGAGACAAATGTCCGCGCCCTGTCTGCGTCTTACGTCTTTTCTGTGTGTCCAGCGCCTAAGTTTTATTTATAAGACTCGAGTCTTCAAAAATAGCTCAAGTTTTATTAAATAAGACTCCAAGATTCGAATTTCTTACAACACTACCTTAAACAAAGAGAAAATCTGGATGACGGAAAATCTACAAAAAGTAGACTTTAACTTTAGAAGAATGTAGCAAGAAAATCTAAGACTCATTGCAATAAAGAATTGGACATGAAAGTAGCGTTTAGCCATGTATGGAAGGAGATACAAAGCTAGATTTTCTAGTCAATAGACCAACGCATTAGGCATTTTCTCCTTCATTAGGCTTTCACACATCTCTAGGCGTAGAACCGCTTAAGGATATGACAGGCAGAGTGCATAATTCCTTTATATGTTTTGCCAGTAAACAAAATACAATGATAGAAAATATATTATCTTGGCTTGTTGTATGCTATTATTATATTGCCTTTGCTGAACAGATGACCTAGTCCTCACCATATTTGATACACAGGAAAAAAGCTCCCTGCGTTTCCTGCTAGATCATAGTTACACGGTACTTCTAATTACGAAGTCTTAGGTAACGCCGAAGACTACTTTGTCTACCTTGTCACAATGTCCCTGATTCATACTTTTCTATTAGGGGTTTCCTGATTAAAAAAAATATAATTCTTTTTAGTCCGTTAGTTAGATTATCGAAAAATATTGAAATCCTTTTTTTTTTTGTTTAATCAACATAACATAACATCACGCCTGTAATCCCCGTTGGGTTAGGCAGATGTGTACCTAATAGTACACCCACATTTCGCCAGTTATATTTAAGTCCCATGTAAAAGGGGGCGAGCCTATTGCCATCAACCGGGCACAAATCCAGACTCCGAGGCTGCTACTGAGAAATTCCTGATGCAAAATCCAATAGCATTTTGCCCGACCAGGGAATCGAACCCAGGACCTCATGCTCAGCAGTTGCGCTAAGTGCTTAAGCTAAGCTTAAGCTTTAGCTAAGTGTTTAATCCAATCAATAAAAAAAAAATGAAGATAAAACGCATCAAAGTGCATGAGTGGGGTTGTGACGTCACACGAGTTTTCGACGCACTGCATCGTCCTCATATTTAGATTACGAGAAAAAAAAATACGTTTCCAATATTTTTTGGAAATCCATCTGACGGACTAATGAGATGTTTTTGGTTAACTACCCCATTAGTCATCTATTAAAATCATTAGAAACATCCATCTTTGGACCGGTTGTTACTTTTTAAGTTTACCGAAATAACACGTTTTGTCATGAGTCAGTTCACCAGTTACGTCGCTTACCGAAATATTTGCACAACAACGTACGTTTCAATGCTCTTTTCGGTAACTTAATCTTTTTATGCCCAATCTCTTTACGTAATTTTACTTATTTCATAACTTTAATTTTGTTTTAGTACCATTTCTTGGCTGTAGTCAATTTCGTCAACGTTAAAAGTTTATAAAAATGACGTTTTAAGATACCATACTTCGTCATCAGTCGCTTACCCTTATTCAAACTTATTTGGGGTCGTATCCTCCCATTTTCTAGCCAAATCATCTTTCACACAGTCCATCCATCGTTTCTTTGGTTCAAAACAACATGCATAAATACAAGTAATCGAAAGTGGTTAGAAGTTTGTAATATGTCAGAATACTCAAGTTTATAAAGGGTGTAAACAGACTCTTAATTAACGAAGCCGAAAGGCACTTGTTCTCCCCGTCAGCGTCATTGCGATTATTTTTTTTGTCTTAGACCATACCTGGGAACCTTCTAGTTACGGAGATATTGGGGGTTAAAGTTCCAACTTTTTCACAAGTTTTTTTTTTAATACACGTTTTTAATGTAAGATTTTTACTTTAAACACCTCCAGGACCCCCTACTATTCAATCCATCGATGACCACAATGTTTTGAGTGCGTTACAATGAGTCCTACTGTAAAAAGTGATTTTTCACCTCAAAAACAAAAGTCGTTTCCCAGCACAAATTTTTGCGTAAAGTTACTTAGTTTGATGTACATAATGCTTGGTTGACGGCTTCGTGAAGAGTCTGTATAATAAGTTCTAAATCGAATTTCATTTCTCGAATGTGACCTTTGTTTTTGCCCTAAAAGGACATCCAGGCTCATGAGATAATTACAAAGACTATTAAACTAGATTCAACTTTAACGATAAAGCTAATTATTACGACAGAGGGTTTAAGAGTAGACTACTAATTAATCCTAATCCTTTATTGCAAGTTTCTCTTGGGTCTAATTAAAAACATGCGTTCATTGCCCTTTAGTAACAGGACTTGGGGAAAATGGAGATTCATCACCGTCTTCCTCACCGTTGGTTGCAGCAGAACACAACTATGGATGGAGGACTGACTATCTGGGCTGCGGGACTATTCGAAAGAGATACCGCGGCCGTGGAACACAAAGGGGCAAGGAAGGAACATGGATGGGTTTTAGTCAGTACAAGTCTGACACTCCCTTCCGCTCTGCACAGAACGAGAGAAGTCATTTGATGAATTCCCGAAAAAAAAAGGACTGACTCTGATATCTGACCTCCAGGACCCAGTGCCTGGGTAATACGATACTCCTAGGTAAGACTCTTTTTCAGACGTTTTAGATTCTGACTAGTTCTGATTACCTGTAGATTTTAATTTCCATTGCACGAAATATGAAAATATGAGCAAATACGTACGTAATGATTAAATAAAACAAACTAGGCATGCTTAAGCTCTTTACAATAATATTATACAGGGTGTAAACAGACTCTTCACGAAGCCGTCAACCAAGCATTCTGTACATCAAACTAAGTAACTTTACGCAAAAATTAGTGCTGGGAAACGACTTTTTTTTTGGTCTGAAAAATCACGTTTTTCTGTAGGACTCAATGTAACGCACTCAAGGCTTTGTGCTGATGGATGGATTGAATAGTAAGGGGGTCCTGGAGGTGTTTAAAGTAAAAATCTTTCAATAAAAACATGTATTTAAAAAAAAACTTGTGAAAAAGTTGGCACTTTGACCCCCAATATCTCCGTAACTAGAAGGTTCCCAGGTATGGTCTAGAACAAAAAAATAATCGCGATGACGAGGACAACAAGTGCCTTTCGGCTTCGTTAAGAGTTTGTTTACACCCTTTAGTGTACTAGCAACCCGCCCCGGCTTCGCACGGGTGCAATGTAGGTATAATAAACCTTCCTCTTGAATCACTCTATCTACTAAAAAACCCGCATCAAAATCCGTTGCGTACTTTTAAAGATCTAAGCATACATAGGGACAGACAGCGGGAAGAGACTTTGTTTAATACTATGTAGTGATAGTGATGTACCAAAAGACTAGATATCAGCGTAAAACCCACATGTTTGAGTATGCAAATATTTTCAACTTTAATTTACATAAAAACATGAATTTACGATACAACTCAAGACAGCTGTTGAAGACGATGCGATATAAACTTTTGTATCTATGACTAGAAAAAATAATGTAATAATGGTTTCTTTTGTCTATGTTGTAGTATCATGCAAGAGTTCAATAAACTAAAAGACGTTATTTTGCCCACTTAAAATTGTTTAGCGTGCATATTTTGACGTGTCTTTTGTCGATATCGGTGGTGATTTAATGCTAATCTGATTAGCAGATAAATGCCTTATCAAAGAGCACATGTTTTTTTTCAAACGTTGAATTAACAACGTAAAGTATTAATATTATCATTTTTATGGCTGAAAAAGTATGTTACAGATAAATATCGTCTATATAAAATAAGGTCGGGGCTACAAGGGACCCTCGGGTTTTCCCCGTCCTCAAAAAGTACGCCAATGGTCGCGTTCCTCGATATTTTGCAGGCAGGTAGTAAAATTGAAGGATCCCTTTGTGTGGGTGAGTAATGGTGACCCCCAGACCCGATATACGCATGTCTCATCCATCAAATATTGGATATAATTTGCACATGTATTCAAAATACGTCGTATTATTCGACTTTGAAATATCCAGCGCCCATAAACATTTTTTTGACAAATAGGAAAGCTTATCCGAAATAGAAAAGAAGAATCGATTTAGGTACACTTGGATTTAGAGCCTTTAACGTTTAAAAGCGGCTAAACAGATCTCTTTTCTGTAATCCTTTGCCTGAAAACGTAGACACGATAAAAACGAAATACAAAACCGTCACATTACAGTTCTTTGTTCAGCATTTTAGGAACAGACCAGGATTGAATTTTTTAGCTGTTCAGACTGATTGACCTTTATAGCTGTTTATAAACAATGCCCAACTGTGGGGCAGTCAGCTAAAAAACATACAGTTGAGTAATTTATTGTCACTTACCCATAAATCCTATTTATGCTAGCGCACTCGTGGTTTCCACGTAAAAGGAAGAAGTTCTCTGGGTACTTGATCTTGTAAGCAAGGAGTAGGCAGATGGTCTCCAATGACTGCTTGCCACGGTCCACGTAGTCTCCGAGGAACAGGTAGTTCGACTCGGGCGGGAAGCCTCCGTATTCAAACAACCGTAGAAGGTCGTAGTATTGCCCGTGAATGTCACCTGTGGATGGAAAGGGAAATTTAGATATTTTTCTGAAGGATGCCACTCAGGCGTATTGGGTTTATTTCATCAACAACTGCTCTCAAAAAGTGTGAAGAAAAACATCGTAAGAAAACAAACAATTTGAACGAAACGTGGCATCTATCAACCAGCACTGCGCCGACGTGGTGGCCCTCTCATAGAAAGGAGGCCTCTGTCCCAGCAGTGGGAACATTATAGACTGATTTTGCTGAATACATATTTGTATACTATAGGTCAATTGAATTAGCTGGCGAAACGACTTAATCTAGTGGATAACGAAAATTAAACACGATAAATCCAAAAATGCACCTTTGCATAGAATTAAACAGTTAATTATTTGCAATGATCAGATGCTGTTCAATGAAATTGCAAGTACTGCCACCATCCGGGTTGGATTATTCATATTAACAGTTGAAGAAAATAATCAAAACAATGAAACTTTCACGAGTTTCTAGTAACATAGGCCCTATGAAATAATAAATCGTGGAAATATGAGTCACATGGTTTAAATTCATGATCTATCATAAAATCATAATAATTTTGGCTTCAGCTGCGTATTGAAACTGACCCATTCAATAAATCTACAGTTTCAGAGTAATAGGACCGGTCAAATGGAGTTTAGAATCTAAACTAGTCGCTTCAAATGAGCTGACAACCAGACTTTTTGACTGTCTAAATTCCCCCAAAATGCAGTTTTTTGGGAGCAGCGGTGGCCCAGTGGTGGCAGCCCCGAGTTACGAACAGTAAGTCGTGGGTTCGAGCCCAGGGAGGCCAATTACTTTGCGTAATTTATTTCATCACCACTGCTCTCAAAATGGCGAAGGAAAACATCGTGAGGAAACCGGCATGTCCCTGAACCAATAATTCGAAGACATGTGACAACTACCAACCCGCACTGGGCCCGCGTGGTGGATTATAGCCCATTCCCTCTCTATAGGCTGATTATGCCTAAGCTATGCAGTTTTTGTGTGTTTTAGCTGTGGAGAAGAAATTGCATAACATGCTCCACATCAAAAAAATTGTTACTTCCTCAAGTTACAATTAAATGGAATTCACACTACAAAACAATTCAATTAGAATCCATAACAATCATTTCTGATGAATGTGCAGTACACAGAATTTTAATAGTTTGACTTCTGTCACTGAACTTGCACTTTGTTAGTATAGTTTTTCCATAGATAGCGACTGGTACATACGGCGACACATCTAGCTATACATTTGACACTTGGACTCGCTATTCCCTGTACATTGAGAGAAATGCATAAACTGGTTTTGTATAGCTTGAATGGTCTTTGTGCGTACTTTCTATGTAGAATACAATATCAATGCATGGTAATTTAACTTATACAGTTTTCATTGGGTAATAGAAAATATAATTGAACATCTGTCTTGCCTTTTCCTTTCCTGTTGGTGTCAGGTTCCAATGTAACTGGATGCAGCTGATTTTAAATAGAGTGACTGCCTACCTTACCCCCACGCATGGACCTACAACACGGACCAACTGAGAACCAGCATTTTTGTCCTCCACAACCCAGTATCTTTCTACCCCTTGGTAGGGTTAGTTTTCAGACTTTCAGACTAGACGTAACGGCTGTCAAAATTGACATGCTTTGCTTATCAATTATCAAGACTTACATTGAAATGAACTTAAAGAGGTTTCATAAGCAGTAGTAATTATGGATTTAATCTATAATTGAATAGCCAAATTTGTTAGAAAAAAATCAGTTTGTTACGCAAAATATGAGTAAGACACACGGAAAAGACGGAATTCATTAATCAATCACTGTAGATAAGATACTAATGAAACTTAACTGATAACTACACCTTTGTTTTAAAGTTCGGGAGAATTTGTATCTGATATTTAGGTATTTGCAATGTCAATGATATTAGTAGCAGCCACGGAGTCTGGACTTTGGCCCAGTAGATGGCAATAGGCTCGGCTATTACTCAGGACTTAACACATTACTGGCGAAATGTGGGTGTACTGTTAAATACACCTCTGCTTAGCTTGGATTATTGGCATGATGTTATATGTGTATAATTTTAGTATTACATGATAAGGGTGCTTACAAAACAAAGAGCCTACTATATCATCAAAGGTTGAAATAATTGCACCGATAAGTCATTTTTATGTAACAAACAAAACAGGATGAAACTGCATTTTTTTAGGTCTAAACCATTGCCTTGATTTGCACTGTTTTGTAACTTTTTTGCTTTTTGCATGGTTTCATTAAAGTAGACAATGTATGTTTGCTACAAAATCAAAGATAACAATGTGAATCCAGATAATCCATGACAGTCAATAAAAAGGCTTTTCTTTCTTGTGCAAAGGAATTCGTGAATTGACTAAAATATAATGAGTAATACATAAGATAATGCTGTTAGATTAGATAGAGTTACAAATGAATGAACAAGTCCAGTGATATTATGCTGTAACTAAAATAACACTTTTTTCAATACCACCCTACCCTACCCTTTTTAGGGTTCCGTACCCAAAGGGTACAACAAGACCCTACTACTAAGACTCCACTGTCCGTTCGTCCGTCTATCACCAGGCTGTATCTCATGACCTGTGATAGCTAGATAGTTTAAATTTTCACAGATGCTGTATTTCTGTTGCCGCTATAACAATAAATACTAAGAACAGATTAAAATAAATATTTATGAGGGGCTCCCATACAATCAATGTGATTTTTTGCTTGATAATAACAACGGTGATAGGTAGACGCTTGAAATATTAACAGAATATTTAGTTGTATATTCACTTAAAAAAAAATATTTAAGGAAAAAAAAAACTTGGATTGTTTTGACGTTTTTTGTCTAATACCTTTGGCTTCCTTTGGCCAGTTTTTTTTCTACTTTTTTGTCTAGAATAACTTTTTTATTGAGTTTGCGTCAGACTGTTCCTTGCAGCATGTTTTAAACGAAGACAACAGTAATTTTATTGAAACACATTTTAGTAAGTTGCTTGGCTCATCATAGGAATGAAGTATCTCATAAAATAGTTTCAGGCCGGCTCATACATAAATGGTGAAAATAAACAATATAATTATTAAGGAAAACACAAATAACCCTGGCCTAATCAAGTGCATTAATATTACCTTCAGATAATTATCTTAACAAGGGCTTAAAAATATTGTGAAAGGAGAACTTGAGGTCAATATATATTATATGAATTATTTTTGTGAATCATGGACTGTAATTCTCAAACTGTTTTCAGCTACCCGGTATTGCTTGCTTTGTAAGATATAAAATACATTTTTGTCTGATAAATTATAAAATGTTTTGACACTAAATCTGTCTCAAGAAGGGTATAGAAATTAGATAGACAACTTCAAGAATGGTTACTCAAATTGTGCCTTACTAAACCTCAAGAAATTGACTCAATAAAGGGTTATTGCAAGGTTTTCGGCGAAATACCTTCATAATTATAGTGTTCTACTACGACACTAACCTTTTTCAAGTTTAACAACGACATAAACGTCTAAAAATGCAGTTTCATCATTTCGAAAGTGGAAGGTAGCATTGGAAAGTAGAAGTATTGGTTAGAAAATGGACAAACGATCAAGTACTTACCGCAAATTTTTAGCGGTGCTTCCAATTCAAGTAATATCGGTTGTGACAAGAATATTTCCCGCGATTTCAAGCAGAGCCCTTTGATCTCTATTTCCGTTAACTGTACATTCATTCCAGGCTTTTCGCCCCGAACTGAAAACAAACGTAAACATATCACCAACACGTAAAAAACACAATTTTTTCACACTTTCATCACTTTTCTACACCAAAATTTTGAATATTTCACTGATTCTAAGCTGGAACACTTGTAATTTTGTATTATTCAAACCGTATCAACATTTACCTTTTAACAATTTTTTTATTACATTATCGATGTTTAACTCATCTGTGTCTCTGTCTGCCATTTGATATAATTGTGGTGCACGGAATATAGCTAAATAGAACAGGCAAAGGAAGAAAGATTATGAAGATATTTGCCGATTTGTGAAAGGTACAACCTATTTCAATTCTCGGCTAAAATGAAATTCAATGGCGGAGACATCACTCACACACACAAACAAGGGAAACACATCATCGGTGTTCCCAGCTCAAACTTTACGTTTCCCCACAATTTTACATAAAATTTGAATGGTGGGAAATAAAACGGTGAAATATAAAATAAGCCTCAAAATGTCTATTTATGTAGACAAGATTTAATAAGATAAGAAGAATTTTAAGGAATCCAAATACTCACAATGCACTCTCATGTAAAAACATTGAACAATATTATGATTTTCTGATATATCCTTCAATAATTATATCGTTACTCGACGTACACATGCAACTGTATGCCCTTGTAAAAGTAGGATGAAATAATAACACTTGCATTTTAATTTGAGTTTTAAAACTTGTTTCAGGAAAAACAATAAATAAAACTATATTTGCAGGATATAAGGCACTTTTTTTCTGCTATCAACACCACAACATAACAGTGTTGCCAATTATTAACAAAACACATGTAATGTTGCATGTACATTTAATGTTAAAATGTTACCATCGCATAAATAACAATTCTACTATATTTTAAATTAACGAACTTGACACCTGAATTCGTCCTATTCTTCGTTATAATATTTTAGGGTAATCAACGATTGATGATGATAATCATTTTCATAATAAAAAAAACCATTGGGAAACATCGGGGATCTTCACAACATTTATTTATCACTTTACAATACAATATACATCCACAAAGAATTCAGAATTAAAATAAAAGTGCTTACAGCTTAGCTGTTACGTTTATAAGTTAGGTAATAAAGATTTATTATTCAACGATGATTAAATATAAGTAAAAAAATAGTACTTCTCTTCTCTTTCTGCTTATTCAGTCTTTCTTTTCTCGGAATGGGTGGCGTTTACTAAAAAGAAAAACCAAACTATTTAGAACAAATTGTAGGTACTGACTAATTAACTGTTTTGTGTTCAGTTACTAAGGTAAACCATGGGTCAGGAATAGAGCAACATAGTGTGGATATAGAAAACTATGGAAGAAGAAGACATGCTCCGCAGACCCCAAATAAAATGGAATAAGAGTAGAAGAATCATGATACCGAAACTTACGCAGGAATAGTGAGAGTATAGATGTCAAATTTGGTGTTAACGTCCTCGAGATGGAAAATGTATTCGACGTATTCTTTGTCTGCTGGAATCGCCGGCGTCTCGAACACCAGGTTCATTATGTAGTCTTCAACGCAACTGAAAAGAAAATATTTTGAGAAAATCTTGACTTGAAATAGTGAAGTTGCCAAAACGAAACTATTTTCAGCAGTCTAAGGGTTGTTCGGGAAGTAAATTCTGCTGCCACTTTGTTTAATCGTAATGGTGATAATATATTTTCCTAGGCTAGGATGAATCACGAAATCATCTCTGACTACTTGCTAAGTTACAGTCTTTTTATTGTGTTTTTACTAATGTAATTTAACCTCCGATTTTGCATCTCCGTCAAAATCACAGTGTTGTGAGTCGTTTAGTCGGGAGTTTCATGTTAAAAATAATCAGTTTTATAGATAAGTTCCGAAAAAAATTCTTCCATTTTTAATATCAAACTTACTAAGCACACGGCTGGTAGGGCACAAGCTTCTCAATCCTGTTCGGCTTTATGACCTCTACGCGTGGATCTGCTACAAGTTTCGTCGCTGGAACTAGTGAGCCTTTGCGGCCTTTTGGCGTTGGGGCTGGGGGCTGACAGAAAAATATTGATAAAAATAAATAC
This sequence comes from Lycophotia porphyrea, assembly GCA_950005105.1. NCBI lineage: Eukaryota > Metazoa > Arthropoda > Insecta > Lepidoptera > Noctuidae > Lycophotia > Lycophotia porphyrea. The sequence continues at coordinate 14,717,902 of OX465403.1, forward strand.
CTAGATAATTGAGTAACATGGGTGATAAAAGAAACAATAAGGACAACCCCTGCTTAAATAATAAAAGTTGCACGTGTCTATCTTTCAAGTTGAGCAACACTTGTCGAAGTTGGCCCGTGGATGGGCGGACATCCACTGCATACCAAGACCTCTTCGCACCACTTCGCGAATTTTGCTTTCGGCTCCGAAAGCAAATTACCAGATGGTCCCGGCTGTCATTCGTAGATCTTTGGCAATTGGCAGTCGTTACGGCACGTCTATAATGGAATTACCTACTTGGTACTTTAATATTTGTATTTTAGAGTTTATTAATTTTTAAGACTGTCCTATTTAAAAAAAACTAGAAGACTGTAACCACAAACCTTGACAGCGCCGTATGCAACTTGTATGAGGCTCTTGACTTCAGCTTCTAAGATCCTTAGGAACTTGGAGACGTTCCACTTGGTCACCTCCTTGTGATTACCGAGGAGGGATAGCAGTGAATTGCAGTCGCATTTCGCTAACCTGAAAGAGATTGCGTAAAGGTTCAGTTAGATTGCGGATCGACTTCGAACAGTGTGAACACGGGACTCTGAGAGATACTTCAGTACACAGTTTGAGGTGGCGGGAGCCGCATTTGTCAGTGCGGGTTCGACCGTTCCTGAAGAGGCACTTACGGTGAGATCCGTATGATTCCGCACAGACTGGCGGCAAAAATTAATGCCTATAATAATTATGTAGTTAGGGTCGGCAAAAAACCGCTCAACTTGGCTCGAATTGTTTTGAGCCACCCCCAAAAAGATTCAATTAATCAGTCCATTGAAAATGAGCAGATATTCTGTTCTCAGATTGAGTGTCATGCAGAGTTAGTTTCACACTGGCATTGACTGTTTGTAATCGGTAGCTCATTGTAGGCTATCCAGGATCAGGATTTTGGGTTTCTTCAGGCAATTGGTGGGTGACAGGAAAAGTGAGCCTGCACTGCTAGTGGATCCGTATGGCGTTGGAGGCGCTTTTTATATGTTTTTCCATAGGCATCCACCATGAGACGTTGCATGCTGTGGTCTTCTACAGTGAAGTAGTACACCTACCTAATACCTTATGTTATCCATTATTTAATAATGTTTTAGGTATATCTTTTGTTGGTTCTCCAAAAATAAATAAATAAAAAAGTACAAATCTAAACCCTACAGGTGCTTACCTAACAAGATCGTCGATACCTTTGATCACTTTCATGGTGGTAGCATCAGATGTATTATTTTCATCCTGCATTCGTTGCGTAGTCACTCGTAGGTCTTCTAAATGCGCCGTCATGTTCGCTATTTTTTTGTCTTGGTTTTCCTCTCGCGCCTCGTTTTGGTCACGTTGATCGACTAGAATTTCAAACTACCATTAACTACCAGCTTTCGTCAGCGGCTGCAGCTGCGCCATAGTCGGAAATCATGCCAAGGGTACTTATTACCAGTCTAAAAAGAATCCTTTGTACTTTCCCTAGGTCTTTATCTGCCAGAGTACAATCATGTAAAAACTCTGTCGTAATATCTTAATCTATTCAGCTCTTAGAACATCTTAGGTACTTAGTTAAGTCTGACCATTTAAAACTTTCTACAAGTAGGTACTTATTTAGTAAAACTTTTTGCCAGTTTATGCACAAATATAAAAACGTAAAAACTGTGCAAAGGCAGACTTAATGGTTTTGGGCATTTTCTATCATTCTGTCTTAGTCGACGCAGAGACAAAATATTATATTATAGTAGTTAGGTTCAACTTAACAAAAAAAATACCAAGTAATATTTTTATTTTTTTCGATTAAAGAAAACATTCATAGATGGAGGGAAAACTACTAGGTACACCAAATTAATTCTAAGACGAATCTGCCAAATTCTTGTGTATGAATTTATGTGTTCGTCGAGCTTTTACTTAATTACTAAATGATAAGTGACAGAAAAACTTGCTCCAAAAAACTCACAAATCCTTTGTCTTAACAAGTCCACGTGTTTCCTGACGAAGATAGCCTCTTGCAGAATTTCGCAAAGTAGGATGAAACAGGAGAAGTTTTCAATCTCTCGAATTTGGAAGCGGTTGATGATTGTAGCCACTCTGTCGCAACCAGTGTATGCCTAGAAAATAGGATTTGTGGTACAATTTCGATAGTTACCGATTCTGCAAACCGCAGTGCCCAAGCTGTATTGTTACTGACTGCAGCGGCAAACCTTGTCAAAGATTCTGACACAGAAGCGAGTAGAGCCACAGAATAGAAATGTACGAAGCGGCACTACAATTAATAGAAATAGCGACTTTTGCTAATAAGTAACAAAGTGCAATTCCGCTCGCATAAGCGCTCAGTGCCTACCGCGATATTCACCCAAACGTTGCCAGTCTCTTCTAACGCGTAACTCTGTCGCTGTCTGGCGTGGAGTGACGCGCTAGCTGTGTGGCTAAGACTCAGAATAAGAAAGGTAGTAGAGCTAGCAACTAAAACCGAGTTATTTGTTTGGCAGAGATCTCGCTGGCGGTGTGAACTATTAATACTTAATACCAGTTTACTACTGACCCACTGCTGGGCAAAGGCCTCTTCCCATACAGAGAAGGCACCACCACGCACCACCACGCTTGCCTGAGCAACCTGACCTGAGCAGGCCTGTCGTTGCGTGGGCCAACCAACCGGTGGCTACCGATGGCTGTGAAGGCCAAGATTAACTTAGAAAGTACATAAGAATTGCAAAAGTCACACGTGAAAGGCGAGGCCTTAACCTCTGAGCTGTGACAACTTTTATTAAATGTTAACTATCTAACTCTTTAACTATCTATTTTCTATATTCTTGAGCGAGATAACAGTCTACAGTTAGTTGCTTTCTTGTTGGCGTAGGTACAGGTAAGTACTTCAGTTAATGTACTTGAGACTTAAACGAAGTATTTCTTACTAGCTGATGCCCACGGCTTCGCTCGCGTGGAAGTCGGTTATCGCGATCATGAAATTTTGATCTCGTTCCCGCAACAAAAACTTGACAAAAACTTGACAAATATATATACTACTGCACCGATTTTTATGATGAAAACAGCATAAAAATCGGTGCAGTAGTTTTTGAGTTCATCGCGAACAGACATACAGACGGGGCGGAGGACTAATATGTAGAGATACTTCACTTACAAATATCTCTTCAAGCAAAGCATCGTGCTTGGCGATGGCGCGCTCGCAAGCGTGCATTTCCTCTATGCGTTTCATTTCTTCCTTCTCATCTGCTTCACAGAGCCTTCGCGAACCTTTTACTCGTAAGAACTCTTCAAGTTTGGCCAGATGATTCAGTTCACCTTCAAAAGATTGCATCTCCTGCGAAAAATGGTAAAGAACTTTAGATTATCGAAAAGTATTAGATACATATTTTTTGTTTTATCAAATCAATAAAATATAACGAAGATAAAACGAATCTAAGTTCATCAGTAGGGGCTTGTGACGTCACTTTCCGCTAAAAAGTGTACCGAACGAAATGTGAGGTCACACGAGTTTTCGACGCACTGCGTCCTCATTTTTAGTTTACGAGAAAATAAAAAGAAATACGTGTCCAATATTTTTTGGAAATCTATCTGAAGGAAGAATTAGATTTTTTTGGTCAACTACTCTATTGTAGATAGGCCAATAAATAAAAAAAAGCGGCGTTAAAAAACTGCCCATGGGTACGTATGGTCTTCTTCTTCTTAGCGTGTCGATGGCAATCTATATTGTGACGGCCCAGAACTGAGCTACTAGTTTGGTAACATGTGGGCTCTGTAAAATGAAGTAAAACCACACCAAACTCCTTAAAATACATACAGAAATATCCCTATTCAGTTGAAACAGTCCTTTCCACTTCAGTGCCTCGAGTTTCCGACAGCACTCGTCCCTGTTCGCGAACGCCACGGAAGCTATCTCGAAGATATCCATGAGGAACAATTTTCCCCTCACCAGCTTCCCTATCGTCCGGTTCCATTGGATGTTGAAGTCGTTCCTGGGTAGAAAAAAAGTAAAATATTATATTTGGTCAAGGAAGATACAAAGGGCAAGGAAGGAACATGGATAGGTTTTAGTCAGTACAAGTCTGACACTCCCTTCCACTCCGCCCAGTGCGGGAGAAGTCATTTGATGATTTCCCATCCAAAAAAAAGGCCATAGACCCATTAGGTATATTAGTGACGTATGACTGCCTCGTTGCTCTAGTAGTCGCAAGCAGGACTGCTGAGCAAAAGGTCCTGGGTTCGATTCCCAGGTCTGGCAAAATGTTACTAGGTCCTTATGTCCTTAACAGATTGCTGTCCTGCACGTAAACCGTGCTAGGTTTTTACGTTTAGTGATGGACTACCGAGTTTGTATTGTCTGATAACTTGTTCAGTTGTGTTTTTTTTAACTAGGACAATATGGGGCGATCCGTATCTATAAGAGATACCGAGACACTTTCTTATGAATCATTCAAAAATTGTAAAATTGAAAAAATCGCAACATCTAATACAGTAAATTATCATATTGTAAACATAAACCACTGCACTATTGCCATTTGGTGCCGAGTAGCGGACTTATTAAGAAACGTTCCGTTTATGGCCTAATTGGCCTATTAATATCTGAAGCATTAACATATTATTGCTCTATTTTGGTCATAATATTTATGCATTGCTTAGAGATTGATTTCTGTAAATCTATCTTACAAGATGACGCAATGCGCAGGCTGTGAGCAAAAAATCTTACATAGGCAATACCTGACTTGCTCAACCTGTAAGAAATACTATGACCTCGAATGCTCAAACATTTCAAAGGAACAATATGCACGCATGAACAGCAAGTGTAGGTTGACCTGGGAATGCCAAGAATGTCGGTGCAAAAAACCCAAAAATAATAATATAAACACACCCGCAAGACCGCAACAAATAGATGCCAATTTAAAAACACCAGAGCCTAACGTTACTCAGCGTCAAAAAACGACTCAAAACCACTTTAATGAGACCTTTTGCTCGGAAGATATAAGTATACTCGGCGAGACATTATATCACAAAACAAGTATAGAAAATGAAAACCAAGCTGAACTAACGCTACATAATTTGAGCGAAATGATATCGATGAAATTAAAGGAAAATAATACATCAATAGTACTGGAAATAAAAGCTACTATTCAATCAGAAATAAATAAAGCCATATTACAATTAAAGGACGACATAAAACAAGACACAGGCGCTCTGTTCTTAGAAAACGAGCAACGAAAGAAAGATATAGAGAAACTGAACATTCAAATAGAAAAACTGAAAAAGCAAACTGAAGCAATGCAAAACGAAATAAAAAAACTAAACTCTGAGACCCCCCATATAATACAAGATATACCTGAGAACAATGCTAAGAAAATTGTGTTGTATGGACTTACCGAAATCTACAAAGAGCCTGAAGACGACCTACACGAGAGAATCAGAGCTATTTTTTGGGATATTCTAGGAGTAGACCTACTAGGCTACATTGAGGATACCTATAGGATTGGAAGATATTATAAAAATCGAAATCGACCAATGGTAATTGAACTTATGAGCAAAAGAATGACCAAATATATAACAGAAAATAGCCGTTATTTCAAAGGAACCGGACTGTTTATTTCAGAATTTTTAAACGAAGAAGCAAGAAACGAGAGGAAAACCTTGCGGGATAAAATGCTCGTAGCACGAAATAAAGGCCAGCAAGCCGTAATTAGATATAATCAACTCTATATTGAAGGAGAACTCATAAGTTACAAAAACGAAACAATATCGTACCCTCCAACCACAACCGAAGACCAAACCTATATAAATAGAAAAAGCGGCACATTTAACGACCGAACATTTCGGGAATATGAAGAAGATACTACATTTCGAAAACCATGAGCAACATTTTAATATTTTATTTCAAAATATCCAAAGTCTATTTAATAAGCAACACATAATGGAAACATTTGTCAACGAAAACCAGGTATATCAGGCTATATGTATTACTGAAACATGGCTCTCAATAGATAAATTAAGCATGATTGACTTTAGCGGCTACAAAATCGCAGCATCCTTCTGTCGAGAAAAACGTGGGGGCGGCGGAGTTTGCATCTTACTAGAAGAACAGAAAGATTATATAGAACGCAGCGATATAACCGAGATGTCACTTGAGTATATTTTAGAAGTTTGTGCTATCGAAATTCCAAACGATAATTTGCTATTAGTAACAATGTACTGGAACAGAAGAGAAGAAAATATTTTTTATAACCAACTCAATAAAATACTAGCGTACATAAACAATAAATACACAAAACTAAACACAGTCATCGGCGGTGACTTTAATATCGATATCCTTAAAAATAACTTAAAAGTTAACGCTTTCTTAGACCTTATGTCCGAATACAAATACACACAACATATGAAACGTCCCACACACATCACAAAAACAACGTCGACGTGCCTAGACCTAATATTTACAAACTTTAAAAACGGAGATTTATATACATTTGTAGAAGAACTGGGTTTATCAGATCATTGTGGTACAATTATAAAATTTAAAATACCGCAACAAACAAAGCAAACCACTTGGTATTGTGAAAAACGACTGTATAACAAAAGCAATATTGAAAATTTCAAATCTGCATTAAAGTCAGTTAACTGGGAAGAAATTATTTTAGAAAGGAACAATGCGAATCAAAACTATAATGTTTTTAACGGCGTATTAACTAATATACTAAACGAAACTATACCGAAAATAAAAACTAAATTAAAAACACAATATAAAAAATACTGGCTATCGAAAGGTATAAAGATCTCATGCACCAACAAAAGGTTATTGAAAATTTTAAGTATTAAGTCTGGCAATCCAATTATCAAAAATTACTATAGACAATACGAAAAAATACTAAAGCAGTCGGTGATAATGTCTAAAAGGCAGCATTACATTAAAAAAATAAAAATGTCTCAAAACAAAGTAAAAGCCATGTGGAATATAGTGAACGAACGTACTAACAAAAAAACGCGTACTGATAAGCATAATATCCAATTAGAAATTAATAATATTTTAGTTTCAGATCCAAAACAAATTGTAAACGAATTCAATAACTTTTTTGCATCAATTGGCGAAGAAAGCACCCGCCCTGTCGGCAGTGAGGCCAAAGGTCAGCCTGTACTTAATCCCTCTGAAAATACCCTATTTCTTAGGCCCTTAGACTGTCAAGAAACGCATAGAATCATACAAAATTTAAAAAATAAAAAAAGTCACGGAATAGATGAACTACCACCATCCCTGATTAGGCAATGCGCAGATGAACTTGCTATACCTTTTTGTGTTTTGATAAATCAATCCTTTGCTGAAGGTACATTTCCTGATCAACTTAAAAAGGCCATTATAAAACCATTGTTTAAGAAAAACTCAAAAACTGACCCAAATAATTACCGGCCTATAGCTCTTCTACCTACGGCTTCAAAATTTTTCGAAAAAGCAATGTGCGACCGGGTGTACAGTTTTTGCGAAAGATATAAAATATTTGATGAAGGTCAAAATGGTTTTCGAAAACGTCGATCGACAACCCTAGCCGTCTATAAATATATGCAACAAGTTATAAATATTATTAATGATAAAAAATATCCGGTTGGCATATTTTTGGATATGACCAAAGCATATGACAAGGTACAGTTTAAAATATTACTAGATAAATTATACGGAATAGGAATTCGTGGAACTACACATAAGTGGTTTGCATCCTACTTAAAAGATAGAGAACAATATGTACAAATAGAATATTTCAACCGGGACCTAAAACAAATAATCCAAGAAAGATCTGAAAGGAAGATAATAAATGCATCAATACCTCAGGGCAGTGTCATTGGATGTCTCCTATTCATCATTTACATCAATGACCTTCCCAAAATTATGGAAGAACCATGTGTGCTATTCGCAGACGATATTTCTCTACTTACCACATTCCAAACAAATAGTAATATAAATGACCAACTAAACACGATTTTCAAAAAAACAACAAAATGGATGGACGAGCACAACCTTGAGATCAATTATAAAAAAACCAAACTAATGACTTTCTACCCTCATCAAAAACCCCCATTACCAGTCAGCTTCTCAACAAATGGCACAAAAATTGAAGTAGTTAACGACTTTACGCTATTAGGACTCACAGTAGACACACACATTTCTTGGAAGCCCCATATAAAAAAAGTAAGATCAAAATTATCAAAATTCACATATGCGCTTCGAGAAGTCAAAAAAACTACCGACTTGCAAACTGCACTTACCACATACTACGCCTATGCTCATGCATGGCTCAGCTATGGCATTATAATGTGGGGAAATAGCACAGAAGCGCCTACACTTTTCATTCTCCAAAAGAAATTAATTCGTATCATTGTTAACATAGAACAAACCGACAGTTGTAAACCCTTTTTCATAAAACATAAAATACTCACCTTACCATCCATCTATATCCTGGAAATATGCAAATTCGTTAGAAAACACACGAACTTTTTTACAACCCGCGGTGATAAACATAGCGATCGATCTCTCAGATATAGAAACATGTTAATGTTACCCTCTTCGCGCATGAGCCTACATTCAAATAGTCCCTACGTAATGTCTATAAAAATATTTAATAAACTACCAGATGCATTAAAAAATGAAACTAGTGATACTACTTTTACAAAAAAACTGAAACAATTATTAATTAAAAAAGCATACTACACAATAAACGAATACATACATGACAAACAAATATATTTAACACAAACTGACAGCATAGATTATTAGTTGTTTAGAATTCACACTCTCACACACATAGATATATATTATTATATTTTTTTTTTATTTAAAATGTTTTAATGTAATTTTACCAAACAATTATTAGTTATGTTATAACAGACCTCAATAAAATTAATGTTATAATTTAGTTAAATTAATATGTTTTAAAATTGTAAGTTTATTTAGTATTAATTTAATTTCAAATATAAATGTTATACTTTTTGCTGTGCCCTACAGGGTCCATAATTGTACCTTAGCTTTAAGCCCATTGTAAGATCTTCACACATTATGGAATGCAAATAAAGATATGAATATGAAAAAAAAAAAAAAAAAAAAAAAAAAAAAAAAAAAGTGTAGCTTCTTTCCCTAGTATTACCTACGTTACAAAATGGACTTTGGTCAATTTGAGTGTTACAAGTTTGGTACTGCTTACTTCTGACCGAGAAGTATCTCGGACGGTGGATCTTCATCATCATCATCATCATCATCCACAGCCACTGCTGGTATAGGCCTCTCTTTTCTTGTGCCAATCTCCACGGTCCCTGCCAGCCTCATCCAGGTTTTCCCCCGATGGCAACTATGACATCTGCCCATCTCGCCGCCGGAAGATCAACACTTCTCTTTCCATTCCTTGGACGCCACTCGGTCACAGCTTTACTACAACTGCCATTGCAGCTTGCTAGTGTCCTGCTCAACTCCATTTGAGTTCCATAGCGCGATTTCCAATATCGAAGACCTTTATTCGTGTCCGGACTTCGACATTTGGAACTCGGTCTACTAGTTTTATGCCGAGCATGGAACGCTCCATGACTTTCTGTGCTAGTCTCGAGTCTGTACACGATGGATCCTAATCGATTCTAGTTAAATAACTAATAACAGCACTTACCTCTCAACTAGCAGTCTGTGTATCTCCTCTCTCACCTGTCGGTTGTCCGCGTTGACCACACAGAACCTCTTGGTGGCCAGGTCGAGTCTGTTCTCCATACGTCGGAGACGGTTGTTGGCGTTCTCTATCATTCCTAGTTCCTGTATATAAAGTTGGAATTACGAGACTTCCATCAGGACGAGTTTTAGGAAAAGTTCTACTTTTTGATCCTGTCAGTATACAGTTTAGCTAGAGAAATAATACGCATCGGTAATGTTAATGTTTCACAAAACAGGCCATGCTTGTAACAGCTCTAAGTTGTGATCTCATCTTCACGAGTTCGCATTTCTGAAGATAGACCAAGATTGTCGAAGCGCGCAGTTCTCCTGGAAGGTCTATACGTGTCGGAACGTATCTTTGACTATTTTTTGAGTTCGCTAATCGAGGGGTTTATTTGAATTGAAAACCAAATGTAATGAATCAAAACTTTATTGAAGTTAGAATGCACCGATAATTATGACCTTGTTTTTAGTCGTATTTCGAAAGCCAGAGATCTAACAGGCGGAATTGATTCGTCGTATCCCTTATTTGCGTTTTCGAGTACTCACGTCAGCCTCGGTAGGAACCTTCTTGGACAGTTCAATGAGATTCTTCTGCGCGAGGTAGTTGAGGCAGTCCAGCTCGGCTTGCTGGGCCCTCTCGTCCCTCAGTTCATTCTCCAACTGCTCATACTCCACGATAGATTTGTGAGTACCGCTCTTCACGTAATTGTCGCGAACTGCATGCTGGCCTTTTCTGGCAAGCTGAAGATAAGTGGATAAAGTAAATGCTAGTTTAGGAGGCTTTTTTGATGGGATATCATCAAATGACTTCTCCCGCTCTGGGCAGAGCGGAAGGGAGTGTCAGACTTGTACTGACTAAAACCCATCCATGTTCCTTCCTTGCCCTTTGTGTTCCAGGGCCGCGGTATCTCTTTCGAACCGCCCGCAGCCCTTGTTTAGGAGGCTAGGATAAACTTTTTTAGACTAGGCGGTGCTAGATTAGGGTAGGTTAGGCTTTCGTTTGAAGATAGATATTCTATAGGAAACAGACCGTTGCGTTGTAGCGAAAGGTTTCCAAGCATATTATGCACATACGTATATGTTTTTGACAGAAAATATTGATAATTTCCCTCACAATTAAATAATTCTAATCAAATAACTCATTGAAAATTGGATCTATGGAAATACTCGTGCGCCCAGATTTTATCAATCAAGCAAGAAGGTTCTTTCAAACAATTCTCAAAAAGATTTTTTTTTTAATATTAAATATAAATACTTAATAAATATTTTTTTTACTATACATAAGCCACGACGTTGACGTTGTATTATAAATTATAGTAGTTACGGGCCTCTGGTATTGCATGATGCTCACGTTCATAGCCGCCGAAGCCGGCCCGAATCGGCTTCTTAGGTGCCTTCTGGCCTGGTAGTTAGCACCTTTTAGTTTTGTTTTTTTATTATATTAAAATGTAAGTTAGGTATGATCTATGTGATACGAGTGATATTAATTAGTGTTACCTAATTTAGTGATAAAATAACCAATTTATATTCGAATGCCGCTTCTAGCGGCGGATATGTCATGAACCATGCACTATTAAAATAACTTTGTGCCTACATGGATCGTAGCAGGTGGCGTTCAGTTATTTTTGCCTACCCCCTTGGGAAAAAGGCGTGAGTTTATGTATGTATGTATAAAATATTTGGACAATTACTAACATTGATACAAAGCAGGGTTTCCTTCAGTTCATACGTCAAGATGTCCAGTTGCTTCTCCTGTGGGGCCAGCTGTGGTATACCTCCAGCTCGCTTCTCCACGCTGCATTGCGGTGCAAGTTTCAGGTACTGTGGCCAGCAACAGACAGTGTATTAAAGATATGATAGGGTTAGTGCTTGTGGAAATTATGGAAGACATAAGACGTAAAGTATGTCCTTTGGGTTTTCTCTGAGGAAGATCATTTTTTCCTAAAGCTTCCTTTTTTATAAATTAAATAAATAAATTTGCTTTTGAATAAAACAAAACCGTTGGTCTAGTGTAAGCGCGACTGATGATTATGAGGTCCTGGGTTCGATTCCCAGGTCCAAGTGTTAAATATTTGGTTTTTGCATTAGAAATTTCTCAGTTGCGACCCTGGAGTCTGGATCGGTTGATGGCACCTATAAGATGCTTATTGACTCTTACGGATCAGTCAGACTGTTACAGACACTTTGCAGACAGACAGCAGACATTGGGCGCTGACAAATCCTTTAGCCTTTTTGACTCTCTTCACCAAGAAGAGTACGAGCAGTAGAATGTAGCAGTATCAAAGTTTTAAAAATTACCACCAGCTTCATTATCATAATCATGGATCCATAATGGTAACCCCTTTCTTCTGGCAAAATTCTATGTTCTATGCGTCCCTCGTGCATATGTTACCCGCAACTTTGACAGTATCGCAACCCAACGCGCTTTTATATGACCTTCCCAGCCTACTGCGTAATATCACCACGGTAATGAGGAGTTAGTGGCAGTAGACTGGCCATTATTGTCGACGGACTGATGACTGTAGAATGAAACGAATCCTTGAGTGGAGAGTTGTGTGAGTGTTGTGTTTGCAAGCTTAGTGGCTGGTACAAGTTAGATGCGGAAATCAGGGGACCGGGTGTTATGACGTAGCTTGGCAGACGCCTATGTCCACTGTCAAGTCGTGCTTATAGGCTGTGTGATTGAACCACGGCATAAATAATTTTACAGGTCGTCTGTTCAAGAAGAAGAAGTCTCCCTTACAGTTCTCACGGCATTGCTGAGTTCAGCTTCAGGGTCTGCCACCTTCTGTTCCACTTGCTGCGGCTTCCGCTCTTCTTTTGGCGGCATTCTGGTAAACAATAATAAAATATAGGAATACAACAAAAGAAAATAATAGATTATAATGCCCTGTAAATAAAAAGGTTTTCGTAAGACGTTCAAGTTGACAACTGAGTTGGTTTTGAAATGTATTTTTCTTCTTTAATTTTGACATTCGTTGGTTGACAGACAGTTTAAAGAGTTGTATTGCATTCTGGATTAAGAGCATTTCGTGATTACGTAAGAATTCTGTCTATCCTGGGACTGCCTGGGAGGCTGTGTAACACCTTCTGCTGACTAACACAAATAAAACTATACTGTGTATCTTAAACGGTATTTATAGCCTTTCAACTCCATTTAAGTACATGTGCACCAGATAATGTATATGACTAGTATACGACAGATTCACCTCAGCCTAACCTTTTGTGGATTACAGGCGGGTAATGTAGTTGACTTCTATTGAACCACTCCGCATTTGCTATTCGCCATTTTATTCAACGGCTTCTGCATGGTCCCTTAACACTTTGAGAGCGTTCTTGGTTTTCGTTCGTTCATCTGATTGTTTGAGAATTTTTAGCTAAAATTTAGTTTATTCTCTTTGAAAGTGTTCCATGTTCAAACTAGCGATATTTCCTGTACCTATAGAATATTCTTAAACAAAATAACCAAATTACAGTTTTCAGAATCATCAGATTCTTAGGGTCCAATGAAAGAAAGGCCACAATATCTTCGAGAAGTTTTGCTAGTTTTAACCGTGTTCGTTCAGGCACCGTATGATAAGATAAAATCATCAACGTTGCTGAACAACCCGTTGTTTTGATTTTGGTGCTTTTTTGAAAACTGGAAGTGGGTCCATGTGGGGAGGGTTTGCATTTGTGCTTTTGCGGTTGCACAACGACACGCTTTGCTTCTGCTTTGCTTGGTAGTATAGATGCAGGCCTACCTTACTGCTTCCCTCAGAGGCGGTAAGGTGGCGGGGCTTTGAGGGGGAGCGCTACAGTCGTGTAGATCCTCAAGGCAAGTCTGGTGGTTCCTCCTTCACGTGGTTGCCGCCCTGTTCTTGGTCTAATTCCCTAAGAAATAGACGAAACAAAAACCGCCAGGCGCCCTTTTTCCTCATACTCCCGAAAGCCAACTCCCAGGCCTAGGGAAACCTTAACCCCACTCCCATGATCCCATGCCCAATACCTTCCCTCCTTTTCCCTTTTCTCCCTTCGGTCCATGAGGAGGGGTAACCTCAACTCCATAAAAAAGCCCACAAACCCTTCATGTCGCAGAAAGTGAAAAATATTCCCCAGGTGGGTCCCGGCAATGCCGGGGAATCCCACACCGACTCGTCGGTCAGCCTCCACCGTAATCTGGGGGGGGGCAACAATCTGCCACTTAGTGCCGCGCCTTCTGCGCGGCAGGCTGCTTTAGCGCCAACAACAACACTGGCTGCGGCTCACGCGCCACCCAACCCTACCCTGGCTGCGACCTCTGCGCCACCTGACACGATGGCTGCGAACCCTGCGCCAACCGACACGACGGCTGCGACTTCCGCGCCTACTACCCTGACACCCGTTTTACCTTCCACGAGGGCCTGGCAACAGAGCATCGTTCGGAACAGTAAAACGAACAACCCTGACTACGACACCGACAATGCACGACTCTCCAGTCTTGACGACGAACTCCGCATGCTGGCGCTCCAGCGCGAGAGGATCGAAGCAAGGCTGAGGGAAATTGACTCTGGACGCCACGGAATGGGAAAGGAAGTGGAATCCAGTGGTTCCGACTTTGTCTCTGTGGACGAAGTACGCACGCTTAAACGCAAGTGCGGGAAAATCCGGAGCAGAGAGAAGGTCCTCAGCAGCCGTTTGTGTAAAATCCGCGAAGGCACTAGCCAGCGCGATGCGCAGACGGCCGCTGGAAGGGAGGTACGCGACCAGCCGCGAGTACGCGAAGGGGAAACCCAGCGCGAAAAGCAGCCGGACGCGGAAACCCGCGGGCAAGGGCCAGTACGCGAAGGGGAAACCCAGCGCGAAAAGCCACTGCCTGCACCAGGACCATCCGGAGGACGCGACCAGCACCACACCGAGTCGACCATAGACCGACACCGACCCAGACAAAGGCGAGGCAAGCGATCTGGATTGACACGCAGGGTATCCCTGGCACAAAACCCCGTGCCACGCTCCTCGGAGCCGCAACCAGGACCAAGTGGTCTGGGTAAGGCGAAGAGGGTGCGCCCGGACGACACGGCTTCGCCGAGCACGCTCCAGGGGGACGCCAAGCGGGTCAAAATCCAGACCGCTCAAGGGGAGCAGAGAACCTACGCACGGGCCTCAAAGGACATTCCCGCGCGGCTCGCCGTAGCAATCTGCCTCTCGCCTCCATCCCGCGACATGACCCCTGACGAGGCGGAGCATATCAAGCTCAGCCTCGAAGACCTCGTCATGGACACCGACCCCTCCAAGCCGCTCCCGGCCTTCCGCGGTTACCCACGGGTAGCGGACGGCACGGTTCAGATGTGGTGCGAAGACGACGGCGCCCTGACCTGGCTTACTGAGAATGTCCCGAAAATTAGACTGCCCAACACAGACGCGACCCTGAACGTAATGAAACAGTCCGACGTACCGACCCGTGTCCGAGCTGCGCTTTTCGTGCCCAGATATAATGGGGACATAGCGCGGCTCCAGAGTATTCTGATTCGTCAGAATACTTGGTACGACATAGGGAGGTGGTCACTATACAGGGCGACTTCAGTCGGTGGAGATAAGCATGGGACTTTTTTGACCCTGGGTATCCCACCGGAGGAGGTCGTAAAGGTCTTGGGGAGGGAGCGGCGGGTATCGTACCTACTTGGGTCGATATACGTGCGCTTTTTCCCCAACACCCAACCCTCTGACACCCAGACCGAGACCACAGACCTTGCACAGACGCGACCGGGACCGACGGTAGATCTGACCATGACCGGACTGGAGGAGGAGATGGCCAGAGCGGCGATGGCTGATGCCGACGCCGTGAGCATGCCTACCTCACCACCAGGGTGGACAGAGCACCCGTTCGCCTCCTCACCAACACTGAGTGACGGCCGGCACGGGCTGGAGGACGGGGGGGACCTATCCGATGGATCCGTCTCCTCATAACTCCACTCCACCGCCGCCGACGCCCACATCCGCTCCCCTAAACATCATCCAGATAAACCTCCAGCACAGCCAGACTGCCACGGCTTGCCTACGCAGGGCGCTGGAGATGAAACCCCGAACCATCGCACTGATCCAAGAGCCATGGATCCGAAATAACAGGATATGTGGCCTTGGAAACATTGGAGGTAAGCTGATCCTCGACACACAGGGCACAGATAAACCGCGAACCTGCGCCTATATACCTAAAGATGTACCTACCACAACACTAACACAATTATGTTCCAGAGACCTGACGGCCGTCAGGCTCAAAACTGACGGCGACGCACCCGACATCGTCCTAGCCTCGGTCTATATGCCAGGCGAAGATGTAGACTGCCCACCAAAAGAGATGGCCGACCTGGTAAGGTACTGTGAGGACGCCAACCTGGACCTGGTCATCTGCACAGACTCGAACGCCCACCACCCGCTTTGGGGTTGCAACAAAGCCAACACTAGAGGTGAGGTATTATGCACATACTTATTCTCCACTAACCTTAACATCGTAAACCGCGGCTCGGAACCCACTTGGGTCACAGCTCGCGGACAAACGATAATTGATCTAACGCTGGCTTCAGAAAGCGCGGCAAAACTTATATCCAACTGGCACGTATCCAACGAGCCTTCCTGCTCTGACCATAGAAGGATTCGTTTCTCACTAGAAGCTAACACAAAAAAACCAAAACCTAGACGTAATCCGCGCCGCACCAACGTGCCCGGCTACAGGCGGCTTCTGGCCACACTGCTAACACGGCACCAAACACCCCTAGTTTTAACGGACCCCAAACAACTTGAAGACACTGTAACAAAACTCTCAGAATGCATAATAGAAGCCTATCATGCCTGCTGCAAGCTACCAGAGCCAAACACCAAAAGTAAGGGGAACTCTTGGTGGAATGCAGAACTCAGCAAGCTCAGGCAAGTGATGCGCAAACAATTCAACAGAGCTAAAAACTCCAGGCTCCCAGAGGACTGGGAACTATACAAAAAGACACAGTACTCCTTCAAGAAACAAGTCAGGACCGCCAGCAGCCCGGCGGCCTGGCGGAAATTCTGTGAGGACATCGAATCTAACAGCGAAGCCGCGCGAGTAAGGAAGATCCTATCTACCGATCAGGATCGCACCCTCGGGTCGCTGAAAAACCCAGACAACACCTACACAAAATCAGACTACGAAACTAGCAAAGTCCTCCTGGAAACCCACTTCCCAGGCTGCAATCTCTCCGAAGATACAGCATGGACAAGTGAGCCAACGCACATCCCAAATGACCAGGACTGGTCCAGAGCCCGCACGGTAGTAACCGCAGAAGGAATAAAATGGGCAATCAAAACCTTCAAACCATACAAATCCGCAGGCTTGGACGACATTTTCCCGGCCTTGCTGCAATGGGGTGTAGACGCCCTTGCGCCATGGCTGGCTGTCACTTTCCAGGCCTGCTTAGCACATAACTATGTACCACTCCAATGGCGAGAGGTGAAAGTCATTTTCATCCCCAAACCAGGCAAATCCGACTATACACAACCTAAAGCGTACCGACCAATAAGCCTGACATCCTTCCTACTGAAAACCCTCGAGAGACTCTGTGACCGACACATTCGGGACGGACCTCTCCGAGAGCTACCACTCCACAGGCAACAACACGCCTACTCCACAGGTAAATCAACAGAATCCGCACTACACAGTGTGATCTCAAAGATTGAATGTGCAGTAGACTCCAAAGGATCCTCACTAGCTGTTTTTATTGACATAGAAGGAGCTTTTGACAAAACCAATTTCCACAGCATCAACGCAGCCCTCGAGGAACACGGCGTGGACTCGACCCTGCGAGGATGGATAACAAACATGCTCAGGTTGAGAGCCGTACAGATTACGGTAAACGACACCACCAGAGCCATCGTGGCGAAGGGTTGCCCCCAAGGGGGCGTCCTCTCGCCACTGCTATGGAACCTCGTGGTGGACACCCTTATTAGGCGTCTAAACGACAAAGGTTACTTCACGGTGGGCTACGCCGATGATATAACCATAATAATAAACGGCATACACGAAAATACACTGTGTAATCTCATGCGCCAAGCCTTGAAGATAGTAGAGGACTGGTGCAAGGAATATAAACTAGCAGTGAATCCTACCAAGACAGAACTTGTCCTCTTCACAAAAAAAAGGAAGCTGGCAACCCTACAGTTGCCACGTTTCTTTGGGACCACCCTAAGCCTGTCAACTGAAGCCAAATACCTGGGCATCTATTTGGACAAACAGCTGAACTGGGCAAAGCACACCGATTACATCACCACAAGGGCCAGCATAGCCCTATGGCAATGTAAAAGACTGCTCGGTAGAAATTGGGGCCTAAGCCCCAAAATCACCTACTGGCTTTATACTACAGTCATCCGACCAATCATCACATACGGCTCTTTAGTTTGGTGGCCCAGGACCAACCTGAGCACCGCCCAGAAAGAACTCGAGAAGCTACAGAGATATGCATGTGTAGCAATCACTGGAAGCATGAGGACATCACCTACTGCCGCTCTACAGGTGATGCTGGGACTGCCACCTCTACACCTCGTCGTAAGAGAGGAAGCAACCCTAGGGATCTTCAGGCTTGAAGTATCCGGCACCCTAAGTAACGACTCCAGAATAAAACATACACGCATAAAGGATGATGCAATCAAACAACAGCCTATGATGGCATCACCCAATGACAGAACCCTGAAGGCCCACTACTTTCAAAAACACTATAATATTGAGCTCACAGCGGAAATGTGTGACTACTCAGGTCCACACGAGCTAAGGATCTACACGGATGGATCAAAGACTGACGATGGGACAGGTGTCGGAGTTTTCTCTGACGACCTAAACATCAAAATATCCAGACCCCTGGGAATGCTCAACTCTGTGTATCAAGCAGAGTGTGTAGGCATTATCCAAGCGGCACACGCCATAGAAGCCAGGGGAGTTACGGATACCCATATCCGTATACTTTCAGACAGTGCCTCAGTTCTACAATCCTTAAAGAGAAACCAAATCACATCAAAATTAATACTAGAATGTCACAATGCCCTAGAACGTGTTACGGTGCTAAACCGCAACACTGTGACACTGCAATGGATCAAAGGACACAGTGGATCACTCGGAAACGATGCGGCTGATGAGCTTGCCAGAAGGGGATCCAGCACAAAGGC
This sequence comes from Lycophotia porphyrea, assembly GCA_950005105.1. Classification (NCBI taxonomy): domain Eukaryota; kingdom Metazoa; phylum Arthropoda; class Insecta; order Lepidoptera; family Noctuidae; genus Lycophotia; species Lycophotia porphyrea. The sequence goes on from OX465403.1 coordinate 14,736,713, forward strand.
CATCGGACCCGAACCCATTGTGCCCTTTCCGTTTAAGCAGCTAAGGGGCTGGCTAAAGGAGCACACTAAGACACAAGCGGAAAAATGGTGGACCTCGACACCAGGGTGCAGGCAATCCAAGGAAGCTATGCCATCCCTGGATGCAAAGCTGACCAAGCGCCTTCTGCGCCTGGATAGAGATAGCCTGCGACTGGTGTCGGGGACCATCACTGGACACTGCTCACTGAATAAACACTTCCACACCCTAGGAATCACGGATAGCCCTCTGTGCAGAGCGTGCATGGAGGCGGAGGAAACGGTGGCGCATGTGCTCCTCGAGTGCACTGGTGTCACCCAGATCCGCGAGGAGACTCTTGGTACACCAAGATCCCTCGCGGATGCCCTGAGAAGACCACGAAATATAATCTGCTTCTGGAGGGAGGTGGGCTGGTTGGAGTAACGGCCACCATGGCTCACACACAATGGTCCACCTTTAGGGACTAAGTGCGGAAACCAAACCCTTTAGATAGAGATAGATAGATAGATAGTGGGTCCATGCCCAAGGCTCTAGGCCCCAGGGCTCCTGTCTGGAACTTTCCATAGTATAGCGTTCTCTCATCACGCCCTGCCTACACGGCTATCAATTTTTCATGTTGAAATAGCGTTTGGTCTCCCGTCTATCGTCATGTCTATCCGAGGATAATGAGAACTTTTACCTACCAAACTAAGTTTAGGTAGTTTCTTACAACTCTTACCTAAGTCGGGTTCTGTATACCTCTGAGCCACTATAGCACGTGAGAAAATTGGAAATATTGAAGCTGTGTCATATTATCCACGACCAGCTCTGAGCCCCGTGGTGGATCACGAGCGGCTCTCTAGCACAGAGTGAGCAACCTGTGTCCCAGTGGTGGGAATATTACTTAAGTACCTATTGATGTCTGTATTTTTTTATTTAACAAGGGACGACAGAAAGTCATCTTCATCATTCTCCTGCCCTTATCCCAATTTATTTAGGGTCGGCGCAGCATGGCTTCTTCGAAACTTCTCTATTACTCGTCATCTCAGCAGTCACCTCCTTTCTAGCCATATCATCCTTCACACAGTTAATCCATCATCATACACAGACAAAAAAAAAGGACAGAAAAAAAAAACATAAATCAGAAAAAAAAACAATCTGAATCTGACCTTTCCTCCGCATCACATGTCCATATCACGACAACCGAGTACCACACAACTTTTCAGTCAAGGTAAATAAAAATATAAGTTACAGTTTAACTCATTCTTTATTTATTAATTCCATAAACATAATTAATTATTTATTTATAATGATATTTCTAGTCACTATTAAGATCTTATATATTACGATTATTTAAGTACTTATGAAAATGTGTTTATTAAGTACACTTGCACTCAAGTAGTAAAATAATTATATATGAATGTACATCTTAAATAATTCAAATGGATTTATTACATTATTTACAAAAAACCATTTTCATGAAATAATCTTCTCTGTTATAAAATACTAAATTGAAATACTGCTTTTAATATTTCTCTCTAAGAAAACAAACAGCCATTTTTAATTGTTAAAAATGAAAATGTTTCATAAAGAGAGTTATCAACTGGGAATCAGGGATTGAATTCTAAACCAAAATATTTTGAATGGAAACTGAAGAATTCGGTTGTTTGTAATGTAACAAGTCCAAAGAATTTACAGAAAAAATGGAATGACTAAGAAGTTTTACTCGCCATAACAGGGTTTTGTGCAAAATAGAAAATAAAGTAAAATTACAGAAACTTATTATTGTTAAATAAAATGTTTTGCAAATTAAATTTCGGATACAGCAACTATTAAAATCAATATTTTAAAACAATAATTATTAGTTCAGTCTTAAAAATAAATTAAGTACATTAATATCTCTTCCGAATAAGTGTTGGAAATTATTACAAATTTAAATCTTATTACGATGACAATAAAGTATAAAGTTGATCGTGCAACTATATACATATAATATAAATACATTTTGCAATAATTAAATTGCTTTTGCATTATCCTATTGCATTGTTAAGCAAATAAGAATATCATAGAAAACAGAAAAATCGAAAATAATAATGTGTTTGTAAAAATACACTGACACCAGCGCCTCTACCGGTCGAAGTTGGAACTTTACCTCGGTATTCTATCTTTGCCATTTTTTATAATCTATGGATAATGAAACACAGAATAATATAAATGTTTGAATTACTATTATTTCATTGTCAACTTCGAAGTTCATTCTAGTTCAAAACACAATTTATTATATTTTTTTGTAAGTATACTTAAATATAATTGTTTTTTCCATTGGATCATTTTAGGATTTTTTTGTATCAGAACAGAGCAAAACATATTTTTGTAAAACTATGTTTAAATTTTGGTAATGACAACTTAGTTTTCGACTACAAGAGATAGATTTTTAAATAACCAAACCTGTTTTGCACTTTCTTGTATTTTAAGGTCATAATATTAATTTTGAAAACAAATATTCAAGATGAATTTATGTGAGCAATATAATATTATTTTGTATACTTGAGCATGTTTATAAAAATATATTATAATATATTTTTTGCTAAACAGTGTGTATATATATTGTTGTGTGTGTATATTGTAATCTCTTTTTCTGAATATATTATTCAACAAAAGAACGGTAAGACTTTGCACACAAATATAATATATTTAATATTCAGAAATGCATTGTTTAAGAGAGCTGTATCAATTCTCCCGGCTGTTATTGTTATGGAGGTAAATGTGCCCTCATTTATTTCTAAATAGAAAGAAACTGTTGCCAAACTTAGCTGAAATCACTGCCATGCACGAAAGTCTCTTTAGAAAACTATTGTCGAACTTGGCTGTGCTCACTGCCACGCCAAAGTCACAATGACCATTTTTTTATCGATAGTACTTTTTCATTTAGGTCTTTACAATTTAAATATTTTTATTTGACTAAATACCATACTTGTTCGGCCAACAATTAATTGATTGTATGAAAAACCACCAGAATATTTTCTAAGGCTGTATCGGTATTTTAATAAATACAATTGATATTTCTATAGAAAAGGCACTTTACAAGGCCAGTTACTTTTAAGGCACAGAACAATAATTGAGTACCAACTATATTACTATTGCAAAACAATTCAAAATACAAGTATATTTAAATATGCGATATTTTACTAATAATCGTGAGTTATGCTACACACAAATTATTCTAGAAATTCCACCAGATCCTGTTAAATTCGCGTCTGTTATATTACTGGTTAATGTCGACATTGGCCGGAGAAAGTGTGACACTGTCTTGGGTATTTTATACAAAGTTTTTCAGAGAAATCACGTTTACAATAACATAATTACACCGGGTCTACCATGTTGGCCTAGTCAACTTAATGGTCAGGAAAAGTAAGGTGTTGTTGGAGATTTCCGTTCAAACTCAAACTCAAACTCAAAAGCATTTATTTCAATTAGACCATTACAGGCACTTTTGAATGTCAGAAAAACAAAGAAGGCTAAGCTACAGTCACAGACACAAGGCATAATAACTTGTGAAAGTACTGTAGTTGCCCATTCCAAAGCGTAGATCTCTATGGAGAAGAATGGGCAAGAAACTCCATGGACACTCTTTTCAATCAAATATTTGATTGAAAAGAGTGTTCATAATCTTGGTTACATCATTCATGTTCAGAGTATACATATTAGGTTCCATCAGGAATTTGAATTTGTGCGGAAAGAGTCTGAATTTGTGCCCTTTTAATATCGTGCGGATTTTATCACGCATGCGGAATAGCCCCGCACGTGTAACCCCTGCAAATGTTCTTTTCATACAAGTATTTATTGTAATGCGTGGCATACGCAAGCGGGACGCGGGGCGTCATCTTGGGCAGCAGCCCAGCACGGTCTATTATATTATCAAAACGCATAGCAGCCTGCAGAAAACTAGTTCGTACTAACGTGTTTCACGCTGCGTGAAATTTTCTCCAGGCCGCGTGCGTGATGACATCCGCACCATATTAAAAACACCCTTTGATGGTATTAGGCTCGCTCCTGTCCCATGTGACTTAAACATAACTGGCAAAATATGTGTACACTCACGAGCTACTAATATGTACACACGTATTATTTTTCAAACCGATTTTATCCTACTGTACCGATTTAAATTTGATGTTAAGCTTAATGTACACATATGTGACTCGTACATACTATACTTTTACCACTACGGAACCCTCCGAGGTGAACGGGTTCTTTGTCAATTACTTAGATCCTTAGACAATGTCAAAATTCACCGGACAATGAAAGCAAAACACGTTAAAGTGGAGCCTACCAGTATTCTGCAAACATTAGTAAGTAATGTAAATAATATGGCTATTAAACGTTCTTCATTATTTAGCAATCTATTTCTATTATATCTAAAGGCCTGTCTTACCACTTTTTAATAACTTATTTAGTTAAAGAGACTGAGTAATACCAGTTTAGAAAATAGTTCCAGAACCTTATTTTTTTTAAGGCAGCCCTAATATTAAACTTCTGTGATTTCGCTTTTATGCCTATTTGATGAATCTAACTGCATACCAATGTTTCAGTTAGGAAAATTCTTTCTTATAAATTGCGAGCCCCCATAGACAATGTCCGCAGGTGTCTACCAATCGTTTCAACTTGCCTACTATCAACTAAGATTTTTTCTAATAGAAAAATCCAATTATAATTTTGCCTGAACCGGGCTATTACCCCTTCAAACTAGCAAGACCATGCAAAGCCAATCTGTGTGATTTTTCATTACCTATTTAGATTTTAAATAGATACTTGGGTATTACTGAGCCTCTTTCAAAAAGATATTTGTATTAAATTATCGCAAAACTATCTAATTCGTATCCTCCGTGGTAAAAACAGGCGACAAAACTAATTTTACACTTTAGGTGCACGAAACATCTCACTTAAAGTGAAGTTTTACGTATAAGTACCAACTATACATACATAGTTCAGGTAATCTCAATTATTAAAACGTTATTTACAAATAAAGCAATGTAGGTAAGTTAAGTTTTAAAATGGCTGACGTTATAAAATGGCGGATTATGATGACTTATTTTTAGGTTAGAGTTCATTTTCGTTTCACATCGAATCGTATCTAAATTATCGTTAGTCGAGACGAGGACAAAAGATGTTAAATCTCTTGGATTTGTCCGTCTACATACACTTATCTGTTGTACTAAATCCGCCTGACCGGGTAACAAGAATGCCCAAATGCTCATACCAGCCATTTTACAGTGAAAAACTAAAAAGACACAATAAAACATTAAAAATTAAATGTAAACTTACTATAAACAATCTAACTACGACACTAACTATCACTGCGATAGTGTACACATCACACGGTTTATAAAATAAAATTATAAAATAACCTAAAAATTCGGTAATTGCGGACGCGTCCGTACGGTAAGCCAAAATGGCGGTCGCTGCAATCAATTTTGATAGATTTTTGTACAAAAGTATTAAAAATAAACTGTAGGCAGCTGGTAATGTCGATGGATGGTAATATTTTATGATGATAAGGTAGAGTGTTGATATGGTCGAGTGGTCTATGGCTTCATAGAGGCGCACCAAGAGTGGGGTACAACAGATCACCGGTGAAAAAATCCAAGGAGTCGAGATGCCCTGGAGGCAGGGGGAGGCTGTTCTGGGAGCTTCCTTCGCTTCTCTTGCGTGGTCAGCTTGTGTTTCATCTGCTCATCAATGAGCTCTTGCATGTCCATCTGAAATATTGAAAGTGATTTTTGAGTAAATGTAAATATTGAGCTAATTCAGTCGTATACTACAAGAGATTATGTGATGGGTCTTACGCACTACTGACGTAATTATTTAAATATGTATCAAAGGACCAAAAATCTTCGATTTGTTCTAATAGTTCGTCAAATACGATAACGCAGCTTATGACCTTCCAGGGCTGCGGGACTGTTCGAAAGAGACACCGCGGCCCTGGAACACAAAGGGCAAGGAAGGAACATGGATGGGTTTTAGTCAGTACAAGTCTGACACTCCCTTCCGCTCTGCTCAGAGCGGGAGAAGTCATTTGAGTATTTCACACCCGAAAAAAAAAAGCTTGTGACCTTAAACTTGAAAATCATCAGAGCTGCACGGTGCTATTCCATTTAGTTCCACAACTTAACATTTATTAGCTAGTTATTTAAACGATTATTTTAAAATACATTACTACTACTAACTCCTAAAAAATGGTTTTGAGCACTTAACGTTAATTTTGAGTAAACTGTCAGATCTAAAACGTATGATTAGGAGTTAGTAGACCGAGACTGATTCTGGAAAGCATGTTTTTAATTCGCAAGAAAATAATGGATTCTTCAAAAAAAATCTTAACGTTGAGTCGTTGACTTTCCTCTTGATTCTTTGGCGAAAAGTACAGAAAGTAGGATGGAGCATTTATGCTGCTTTTTAGCAAATAAGTGAAAATGTCAGCGGAGTGATTGATCACACTTGCATTCCCAATGCATCATTGATTTGTGTGATTTACGTTGTTAGCAGATGATTTGTTTCAAACATAATTAAATAAATGAAGCTATGATTTACAAATTTCCTTTGAAATGCTTTAGATTGTGATAGAGACGTCCGTTTTACAATAAGGGTGCACGGGTGAACTACGTTTGTGGCATAAGAACCAAAGTACCATAATTATACACGTTTTACTACATACCTGCCACTGTTCCAGTTGCTGCCCAAGATCCACCTTCTGTCGAACAGCCTCGTACAGCTGACTGTTGGCTTGCATCAGCTCCACCCGGGTCTTGGCGAGGGAAACCTGGAAAATTGGAATGGCACATTTAATGCATACAAGGTTGAAAGGAGCAAATCTTGAATACTTGACTTAAGAATAAGGTAAGGTAAGGTAATTTATTATACCAATAAAGTACAAGTATCGGTTTTTGTCTATTCCATTAAAGTCCCATACATACAAGCAATGCATAGCATTACCTCAACTCTACCCGTTTCGTTCGATTCATTCTATGAAACGGCATACTGTAAAACCTACGTTTCGGTTCGGGAACAGCAGTTAAAAATGAGTTGAGTTGGTGCCGATCTGGTGCAGTTCCTAAAACTGCCTCATCAGCTTTTCCATATTTTTACGTAGATTCTGTTTTGCTACTGCTTGATTCTATTAAACCGTTTTGCTCTTTTTTGAGCTATTCGTTCGAGGGTCTTTGTAGCCCTTACCTCAGCAGCCTTCTTCCTCTCCATGGCCTCGTCTCTCTCCTGGCGTGCCTTAGTGACGGCCTCGTCGTTTTGCAGACTGCTGTAATTGGCATCGTTCAGCAGCTTGTCTCGATCCTCAGCAGCCGCGCGCAGTTCCACTTCGGCGACAGACAGCTGGAAGGAGAAATACATAAATGTTAGAGATACTGGTTTTCAGAGTGGACTGAAAATAATACGCTACCTGATAATAAATACTGAGACCAATAAACTGTTTTGTGGCCCTTTAGGCAAGTTTTTAAGTGCCTAATTCCAAAAAAGGGCGTGAGTTTATGTATGTATGTATGTAATTCCAAAAACATTTGTAGAGTTACAAAGAGGTTGTAAATGTAACATAGATTGTTCCTGTAACATTTTACATGAGATTTGATCACAGACTAACTCAAAGGATACCTAGATACAGCTTAAATAAATATTATAAAAAAAAGTCAAAAGCATTTATATAATACTAACTTAAATAAATTAAAGTCAAAAACTTTCTAAAACATGGGCATGCGTATGCTAACGAGTCCGTGACTGATTCCTTTAAAGAAAGCAGATTGCTACTTGAATGTCATATCAGAAAAATCTGAAGCGAAAAGAGGTACACAAGGTAGAGTGTTCAGGACACCTACAGAGCTACTGTACCCAGTTATGTATTAATTTCATAAATAATGTTGTGACACCGAGTTGCCGTGTTTCGCTTACCGCTGTTAAACCCGCGATGGTTTGTGTTGCTGTGTTGGAGTTTTTAAAAATGGTTTGTAAAATAATGTTTTTTAAAATTAAACGATTAAATAAAAAGAGACTTTCGAGGTATGAGTAACAGAAAGAAAGCTTAATTATTTCGCAAATTTCCTGCGCCATATGGACTACTACTATTATATTTTGAAAATAAACTAAAATGACGTTATTCCTCAAACACATAGCTTAACCGACATAACAGATACACACACATTTCATTCACGACTGCAATATTTTATAAACTCCTCTCACAAACGTTGTTTTCTCCATAACTCCCACGGTATATTTCCGCATCACTCGATCATTCCGCGTATTGCCCGGGCGCAGTTTAACCGCTATTGTCTGCGCTTGCGCATTGTACAGCATCGTTTTGTGATTTCGTATGTTGTTTAGAATTTATTATGGTAGTTATTATAATATAACTGCAACTGCAACTAATCTGCTGAACTTTAAGGCGCAGGTAGTGCCGGCGGTAGATGCTGGTGGGCAGGTTGACGCTGCTTATTTTGATTTTAAAAAAGCTTTCGACACCGTCGACAATGACATCTTACTAACGAAGCTTGCAGAAGTCGGCTGCACACCACATCTATTGCACTTCTTAGCCAGCTATATGCGGGATAGACAGCAGTACGTAGATTACAATGGGTGTGAATCCGACCCATATTACACCTGGTCTAGTGTGAGCCAAGGCAGCAATTTGGGGCCTCTCGAATTCATCATAACGATAAACGATTTGCCGGAAGTCGTCAAACATGGCTGTTGTTTATTATTTGCAGATGACCTTAAGTTGCTGCTCGAGGTTAATAATATATCTGATTGCGAACGACTGCAAGAGGATATAGATAGGGTAGTGGAATGGAGTCAGGACAACAAGCTTTCCTTCAACGTGTTGAAGTGCACGGTAATGAGTTTTACGCGCGCGCGTGCCCCTCTAGTACACGAGTACGTAGTGGGCGCCACGCCTATGCAACGTGTCTCTGAGGTGCGGGATTTGGGTGTTACTGTCATTCCTGAACTGACGTTTCGTGATCATATTACGAGAAGCTGTAAAAGGGCGTTCAGAAACTTAGGATTTGTTCTGAGGTAGACAAGGCACTTTACTAACATCGCTTCAGTCCGGGTCCTGTATGACGCACTAGTCAGGAGCCATCTGGAACATAGTGCTGTCATATGGGCTCCACACGAGGCCAAGTACACGGTAATGCTAGAACGCGTACAGAACAAGTTCACGCGCCACTTGTGCAAGAAGCTCTATGGGGTATATCCGTTTTACCCGTTGATGTACCCCACTCTGTTTGTGCTCGGTATGGTCGGATACAACCAACTGAGGGTGCGACGGGAATTCACGCTTGTTTCATATTTGGTTAGGTTACTTCGCGGCATTGAGCATAACCCAGGAGTGCTGCAGAGCCTGAGTTTATGTGTACCGGATCGCTATGTGTGGATGCGGCGCCGCCCACCGCTGCTGGCTGTGCCGGTGGCCAGGACCAACCTTCTATGTAGATAAAACACCATTGACCCGCGCAATTCGGGCTATTAACGATCTGCACGTGAAGATCGATGTTTTTACATGTAATTTTAGTGAATTCGCAAAATTACTGTTGTTTATGTTATGTTATAGTGTAAATTAGAGTAGGCTAAATGTTGCTGTTTTATAATTTAAGAATTGTATTTTTTGTTTTAGTTAATTTTAATTTTAAGACCGCGCTATCGCATTAGGGATACACCTGTAATGATAGCTGTAAGGGAGATTTTAATAAATAAATAAAAAATAAATAAATAAACTTCGGAAATCTTATCATTAGGTTTTATAGAAATGTGGTCAGTTGTAACGTAAAAGTACGTAGTACCTACATACGTACCTACGTAACAGGTCTAGAGTAAAACATCTATTAGTCAAACCAATTTCTTTCTTTCCTTAGTTGAATTCGTTTATTACTACCAAAGACTTTCTGGTATTCAGTGGAGCTCGTGGCTAAATGATAAAAGCTGGATCGATCTTCAAGGTTAAGCAGCGCTTGCCAAGGTCGGTCCGTCGATGTCGATCCATTACGTATCGAGATTCCTCCGTATCTCAGAAAGCATGTTAAGCCGTTGGTACCGACAGTCATTGTTGATCTTTGACTGTCGTTAAGTACTGGTCAATCAGTCTTTTTAAGGGGAGGTTGTGGAGGTCAGATAAGCAGTTGCTACGTGTAAAATACTTGTATTCTGCTGCATCCGGTGAAACTGGAAGCTAACCCCAACATAGTTAGGAAAAGGCTAGGTAGATAATAATTCCTGGTATTCATTTCAATTTCAATTATAGTTTTGGTCCTTCTAAATTGCGGATCTGAGGACCAAAAGTTTCATCGCTATAAATGGTGTAAACAGACTCTTAACGAAGCCGAAAGGCACTTGTTCTCTCCGTCATTGCGATAATTTTTTTGTTCTAGACCATACCTGGGAACCTTCTAATTACGGAGATATTGGGGGTCAAAGTTCCATCTTTTTCACAAGTTTTTTTTAAAATACATGTTTTTAATGTAAGATTTTTACTTTAAACACCTCCAGGACCCCCTTACTATTCAATCCATCCCTCAGCACAATGTTTTGAGTGCGTTACATTGAGTCGTACTGTAAAACGTGAGTTTTCAGCCCAAAAAAAAAAGTCGTTTCCCAGCATTAATTTTTGCGTAAAGTTACTTACTTTGTTGTACAAAATGCTTGGTTGCCGGCTTCGTGAAGAGTCTGTTTACACCCTGTATAAACCCGTGAAATGAAGACTAAGAAAAGCAACATAAAACACTTCATAGTTATCATAAAACGGTTCTAAACTTTCAACCTTGAACAGAACAATAACAGAGAACATAACAAAAAAATGATCGCGGCCGTAATAACACAACAAATGACCAAATAAAAAAAAAAGAAAGTGGGCCATAGCATGTTACCCACACATTTATAGGTAGATCATAGGTAATGTGAGAACTAGCCTTAATACATAATTAAAAGTACGTGTAAAAAAGAATAAAATCTCTTTGTTGTAAGGCTTGGGACACATTAGCGGTATGGTTATGCGGTTTATGGTGTTGCAAGTTTATAAAGTGTGTGGTGAAAGAAAACATCGTAGGAAAACGATGTTCTAGATTTAAAAATTCGAAGACATGTGACATCCACACATACTGGGCCCGCGTGGTAGATTATGGCTCTCTCGCCCTCGCAGAAAGGAGACCTGTATCCCAACAGTGAGAACGCTATGGGTTGACCATGCATGACGTCGTTAAATTAACATCGACGTATTTTCAAGCTGCGAAGTTGTGATTGTGCACGGAAAAGGTTTTCCCAATTTTAGAAACATTTCTGACTCACCACTATCGGGAACTGAGTGAGTAAGAGAATTGTCTAAAAAACAGGCGTACCTACGAGTAGAAGTATGTAAGTTTCATCCGAATTGTAAATTGAATATGTAGTTAGATGGGATAACCGCCACGGAACTTCACGCTTGAAGGACCCAGTGCTAGTCACTCATTTGCTTTTTTTTTTTATAATTGTGACTTATAAGGTTTTTCTTGGATTCTGCATACCCTAGCCACATTTCATACCTTCATCATAAATATCGAGACCTGAAACTGTCTTTTGTTAAGTATGTTGGCCAAAAGGTCAGGTGCGTAGTGCTCGCAAGGTACGTGTATGACCAGATGTATGAACGTGGACGAGACAAAAGGAGTATGTAAGGATCGTAGCAGGTGGCGTTCTCGTCCAAAATTATTTCACATGAGACAGGGACATAACTCTGCAACAGCGCATAAAGCCAATCATTTAAAATACCCATGGATTCATCAACCTTCATCAAGTTCATCAACCTTTTTCATTATGTTTACAAATGAAATACCTACCACTTCTAAGCAACTATACCAGAATAACCGTAAAAAACAAATTAACAATCACTCATTTTAAATACCAAATCAAAATGGCGTCGGTATAAAAAGGCGCGAATTCTACAAAATGCCTGCTAACGTCCGAGCTAAGGTGATTGACCTTTGTGACGTGTGTCGACGTCACTACGGTCACGCCATGCGGTTAACTTGCAGTCTAGTCTAGAAATCTAGATCGCTGGCTTTGATTAAGACCTAAGGTTATAAGTTAAGAACCGAGTATTTTCGACTCAAGATCTGATAAGTTTTGTAGGACCATGCTTATTTGAATTGGTTGTGGAAATTCAAGGTTGTATATTCTTTCAGTACGAGCAGTAGGTCGTGTGTTCGAATCTGGGCAGGCGCATTACTTTTTGTAACTTATTTCAACACCACTGCTCTCAAAAACGGCGAAGGAAAACATCGTGAGGAAACCGGCATGTCCTAGAACCAAAAATTCGAAGACATGTGACATCTACCAATCCGCACTGGGCCCGCGTGGTGGATTATAGCCCATTCCCTCTCATAGCAGGAGGGCTGTGTCCCAGCAGTAGGAACATTACAGGCGGATGATGAATAAATAAGATGATGATATTCTTTCAGTAAAATACTTATTTAAAGACTGATTTGCACGTCTATTCATGCAATAGTCAAGTAATTACAACTGCTACAATGTGATAAGTAAATTTACTGCCCTGCAATAATATTTCTTCTGCTACTGAAAAAAACTGATGGAAATACCGATTAAACACTTTGGCAGATGAGGGTTTGGGTTCACACACCCAAGTTAAACCTAAAACCTCATGGTCACCAGTACCAATGGCGACCACTAGACTAACAAGGAAGGGTTACAGTTGTCAAAGATTCACTTTGACAACTGTACTAGATTTCAATTACATTGCATTTTTTTTTACATTTACATACAAACGATGCATACTATTTACCATAAAAAAAAACCGCTTTTTTATCACGCTTCAAATCTAGACTCCTTTCAACTTTAGCGTGTCCTCATTGTTCCACTACATGACCTCACCGGTTTCCAAATCCTACCATAAAACAAGAACCAGTTGTTATTGTGCTCCTCACATGTATTGTCCAAAGATAGTCGTAACAGCCTATTGATTGCCCACGCGTGGGAGTGGGCGAGTTACTCTTAGAACAACAAGATCTAGACTTTTGTTAGGCTAACCTTGGTTGAGACAGAATTGGTTAAGTAGTTTTATAGATCAGCTTGTAGGCAATAACAAATTACTATTATTACTACGATTAGTTTTAAAGATAGTTTTATAGGACTTGAATTGAAATAAGATGACAGAAGATATATTTTTTTAAAGAACGTATTTCCCCATAGCGTGAGGATGGAACTGAAGACCCTCCTCATATCATAACTAAATTGATATTAGGGATTTTATGAGGCTCTTAGTACCCATAGTATTTGTGTACCTCTGCACATCAGCGCTACTCTAGAGGCCTAGAGTCTTTATAGATCGAATAATCTACATAAGAGTATTATGAAGAGGTAACATTTGCTTTAAGTTTTATGTAGGGGTACGTAATCTTCGAAAGTACTAATCGGATTCAGAAAATTCTTTCACTACCGGGAAGCTATACTATTCCCGAGTTTCATATGCTATATTAAAAACGTTTCCGTGAGATAATTTCCGGACAAAACGTGAAAAAAGGCGCGGGCAAAAGCTGGCTCAATTACAAAAGAAAAACTTAGATACTTTTAGTGAAGATAGAAAGAGATAGAGTTACGATTTTGAATTTGACAGATGATTATTCGGCATTTGTTTAAGTTTTACTTCAGTCGTGTGGTCTAGAGCACACTCGTTTTTTTTTTTTAACTCGTGAGTTCACTGACGGTCTGTCACTTTTTACTCTTATGCTGTAAGTCATAAGGTTGAAAAGTGGTTGACTGTTAGTGAACTCGGTGGCTACATAATTGAATGATTGCAGTGTAAAGTAGTATGTAATTAAGTACACCCTACCTAATCTTATGTCAATCCAATGGGCACGTAGCCCCCAAAAATGGTCACGTAGTATTAAACAGAAGAATATTCCTTACATAACGCTTAAAGAGCAAATGAGCTAAACGCCTTACATAACAAATTAGTGGTCGTAACGCTGGGTGACGCAAAATGCATTGCAGTGCACTGTCGAGCCTGCGTTCCGGGTCTCTATTGAACGTGTAACGAAATATTTGTTAAAATAAACTGTCGTGCAAAAAAAACGATGTGTAGTTATTTTATTTGGTTTATATCCGATTTGTGTGACATTTTCGAGGTATTTAGATTTAAATTCTGTTCTTTTTTGCTTAATAATGTAAAATGTTTGTTGTGGACCCCTTCCACAGTTTTTGAAATAGGTTAAAGGTGAGTTTAAACTCGAGTCTAGTCCGTATTTCAGCCTATCCAGTCATAGAAGTAACTACAATTTCATTAAGGTCAATTTTCGCAATTGAAACTGAACGCAATCTAGACATCTAAGCCGCGAGAAGATTCAAGAGCTTTCACATCAATGTTAAGGAATATTAATACTGCACTTGAATATTGTCACACGGCTCTTGAACGCGGTGAAATTCACCCTAACAGCTAGAACCTCGCCCGCGACTTCGTCCGCAAAAAATGTGATAGCTCTGCTAATGTGCATGATAATTATATATAACTTATAATATAATATAATTTATAGCCTGTAGCATCCACAAAATGATGTAGTTCTCTGCCAGTGAAAGAATTTCTAGAATTTGATAATTAGTTCCGGAGATTACCCCCTACAAACAAACTTACAAACATAATATTAGTATAGATTACTTAATCGTCATTATTTGGGTAGGTAGGTACCGTGTTTTTCAACATCATGCATACCAAGATCAAGATAACATACTTAATCCTCAGTTGATCAATACATTGGATTTCATCAAACATTCCCCAATCAGCAGCACTTCAGTTTAATTATCAACTATGCGATATTATCATTGCTCTCAATTGAAGCGTAGCAGAGAGAGTCTTTATTGGTTCAGTACGTTACGAAATTCGAATCACATCGCAGTTTGAAGATAATACTTATCAGATAAACGATTGGAGGTAGAACGGGGAAGTAATTGTGCAAAATTCAGATATTATACTACAGCAGCTTTGCAGCAGCTCAATTAGCAACACATACGAGGCGTAAATGGACTCTTTTCGAAACCGTCAACCAAGCATTCTGTATGAAACTGAGTAACCCTATATATACGCAAACAATATAGCTGGGAAACGGGCTGTGAATTTTTTGGGATGAAAAGGCACTTTTTACATTTAAACTCAATGTAACGCAATCAAAACATTGCGCTAATGGATGCATTGTAAAGTACACAAGTCATAGAGGTATTTAAAGTAAAATTATAACCTTAAAAACTAGTATTGAAAAATAAATTTGTGTAAATGTTGAAACTTTGACCTCCAATTTCTACGTAACTAGTAGGAAAGGTGAGGTATGGTATAGTCGAGAACTCTAGAACAAAAAACAAAATATCGTAATGACGGGGAAAACAAGTACCTTTCGACTTCGTTAAGGATCTTTTTCCACCCTTTATAGAACTATTGAATTTGATCGCAATTAGCCAGAACACCCTCAAAGGATTCAACCCTCAATAATAGAAATTTTAAATAAGTCATCATCATCCGAAATTTCTTAGCTTGAAGTTCAGAACTTTTTTTTTAGGATGGTAATCATCAAATGACTCCTCCCAGTCTGGGCGGAGCGGAAGGGAGTGTCAGACTTGTACTGACTAAAACCCATCCATGTTCCTTGCCTGCCCTTTGTGTTCCAGGGCCGCGGTATCCCTTTATTTATTTAAACTTCATGTACATAGAAGAGTGGTACATAGGCGAAGGCAGTCTCTACCAGTCAACCTTTGGGTCAAATAGGACAGCATTGTGGTAGAGCACAAAAACAACAAATAAGGAGATACCATTTTGCAAACTTGTAGTGATACACATAAACGGGTACATACTAATACATATATATATATATAAAGATATAATAAACTAATATATATTATAATACATACTAATAGTCTGAAATACGAGAAACCTTATAATAATGACTCTAGTGATGACTAGATCTAGTAAGGAATTTAGTCAGACTTTAAATAGAATTTCCGAACTGCCCTTTTGAAAGCCATTTTTCCTTTCCCTTTTTTTTGCCCTTTCGAATAGCCAGGCAATAAAAAAAGATCAGAACTTAGTTTGAAAACCACCACAACGAACAGTTTTCTTTTTGGATGAATTAAGCTTGTCACATTTCGCAGGCTCTCATCCTATTACGGCTTACGGCCCACATGACTGGCAGTCCGGCCACTAACGAAGGAAACCACTTAAATTCCTCACAAGATAATCCTTATAAGTCTGTTAGACGATCACGTTTTACTATCGGTAGCCTTGACTTCTGTTTTTGACGCACAAATTAGGCAGTTTTTTGCTAGTAAGACACCCACTTGTTTTCTTGTAAGTTGGACTAATTAAGTTTTCTTCAATGCCAATTTGAGCTATTGTTTTGCGTATATTCTTCTTGGGTACTTTGCTTTTGCTCCGGTTTTAATTCTTTAAATATTTATTTTACGTTTTAAATGCATTGGTTGATGCTTACTCTCCGCAGGCTTCACAGAGAGCCTTCGATTTCAAAGCATTAAATTTTCCCAGTCTAACAATATTTTTACCGTTTATAGAATGAGATTTTGGATAGGACTGCCTCGTTGGTCTTGTGGTCGCAAGCGCGACTGCTGAGCATGAGGTCCAGGGTTCGATTCCCGGGTCGGGCAAAGTGCTACTGGCTTTTTCCATCAGGTATTTCTCAATAGCAGTTACGGAGTCTAGATTTGTACCCAGTTGATGGCATTAGGCTTGCCCCCTATTACATGGGACTTAAAGGAGCATGGGCAAAAAAACATAACTGGCGAAATGTGGGTGTACTATTAGGAACATTTCTGCCTAACCCTTCGGGGATTACAGGCGTGATGTTATGTATGCACTTATTTTGGATAGGCCCTCGTGTGTAAACTCAGGCAAAGCGTTATTGGGTTTTTTCACCTTCTTCCTCACAATCTGAATTTGTACCCGGTTGATGGCTCGTCGAGTAGCTCCGTATTACATGGGGTACACCTCTAACTAACCCTTTAGAGATCACGGGCGTGATATTATGTGAAATGAAGTAAGAAGATTCTGAATTTTAATGATACGTATATAACCTACCATGTACATGACCATGTCTTAATCCATCTCATTCGTTCTACGAGTACATCAACCACAAACCTCTGTTTACCTCAAAATAAAAAATAAATCGTTCAACTACAACACTAAACGCTAACCGATCATCGATCTAACCGAATCGATTTCGCATTAAATCGATTTAGATCGGTTTAGAGCACAAACGGTATTTCAATTGGCCTAACGTACAGTAACTGTAGCCGATTTTATTGGTATCGAAAGTTAACTGTATCGATGAAATCGACAGCTCCTGGTGTATGGGGTTACGTGTTGATGAATGGGTTGTGGGGTTTACACACTGGCCTAGCTTTGACCACAATGGACTAGCTTTTATGTCGCTTTTGTTAACAGTTCTCAATAAAGCGATTTTAAGAGTTGTTTTTAAATAAAGCAATCTTACGACATAATCACATCTTGCATCTCCATGGGGATATGCACAGGTGTCTTGAACACCCTTTTTTTCGGATTGGAAATCATCAAATGACTTCTCCCGCTCTGGGCAAAGCGGAAGGGAGTGTCAGACTTATACTGACTAAAACCCATCCATGTTCCTTCCTTGCCCTTTGTGTTCCAGGGCCGCGGTATCTCTTTCAGATAGTCCCGCAGCCCTGGTAGGGACGTCTTGTACACCCTTATTTCGTAACTTTTGTTTTAATTGTAAAAGGAACAAGCATATTCACATTAGGTCCTGCCACCAATCCAACAAAATACTGGCGGAAAATATACCAAATAAGCTATCCAGATCCAGTTGCAAAAATCTACATACTTAAGGAATCTGTCATAATCAACAGAATCAGCTATACAAGTAACGTCTGACAATTAGGCTTTACATTTTTCGTGACTACGGAAACGCCAAAAGGAGGGTAATGTGTTTTACGCGTGTGTAAGGCGAATATTCAATCTATGACCTAGGTTTTGTGATTTGATTTGAAGTAGGAGACGCCTAGAAGTCACGTTATGGAATTAAATTGAGTGGGGCAGGAAACCAAGTACGGCACAAAGATGATAATTGTAGGAAAGCAGTGACCAAGTGTCCTCTAAAGACTGGTATGAGAAGTGCTACCATGATATAAAGGGTGTGAAAAGAATCTTAACGAAGCCGAAAGGCACTTGTTCTACCCGTCATTGCGATATTTTTTTTGTTCTAGACCACACCTGGGAACATTCTAGTTACGGAGATATTGGGCGTCAAAGTTCCGACGTTTTCACAAAAATAGGTACAGGTTTTTTTTAAAATAGGTACATGTTTTTAATGTATTTTTTTTTACTTAATACACCTTCACGACCCCCGTACTATTCAATCACAATGTTTTGAATGCGTTACATGGAGTCCCACCCGTAAAACGTGATTTTCCAGGAATAATTTTTGCATAAAGTTACTTTGTTTGATGTACATAAATGCTTGGTTGGCGGCTTCGTGATGAGTCCGTTTACATTGTAGTTCCGGCGACAGATAACATACCTAGTTACCATCGCAGTTTAGGTCTGGATAAGGGTGGCAGAGGAACATGGCAATTGACACAAGCAAAGAGAGGCCTACACGAGCAATGGATGAAGTCGGCTGTAGATAATTATGATGAAGACCTGTTTGCAAAATTTTCTATTTAGTAGGTAAGTAACTAGTTCCAAAGGACAAAATAGAATCGATGTCCCCAAAAAAAGCAATATCATCGGTCATTGTGATGTCCTTACGGTAAAAATCGATGCGTATCAGTCAATGCTTTATTGAAAACGCTTTGTTGCCATTTTTTGCTGGCCTAGGTCTACCGTTAGTCAAAAGAGTTGTGTCATTGCGTGCTGATTGATTTAGCACGTGGTTGACCGTTTATAGAATTGTTGTATGGATCTTTTGATGTTATAAGGACAATATTTGGCAAAAAAATTTCACGCTTTAAATAAATACAAGGTACAGACATGGCACGTACTTTATGGTCATGACCCTGAATATGCTTAACATTAAATATATATTTTTGATGAAAACCATGAAACATATCTTGGAATTTTGCAGTCCCTTGAATCACCTACACGGTCCTTACTCCTCCGTAAGGACTAAACTGTCACCACCAATATCTGCATTACCAGAGACAATGCAGGTGCATTTTCATGTCAAAGGTGTATCATGATATGCCCGTAATTGTCTACCTTTAACCTTCGAATCGACAACACTATTTATTGTCAGAACAAGATATGGTACTCACTTCCTCGGACGAGCAGCTACTTCGGCAAAGTTATATTATAACTAATACTACTTTTATGACCCAATTCTTTTGAAAGATCCTTGTCTCGTCTTGTCCTATCTTAGACAAGAAGGTATTCATTTGTGACAATCCAGAATCAACTAGAATTCGCCGAGATTCGTCGATGTAATGATGCTCAAAACGTCAGGGAGAAACGGTTGAACTGTGCTGGATGAGTGCGAAAAAATATAACTTCCACTTCTCTCCATATCAACAGTCAGCAAGCAAGGAGATATATCAAATATAACTGAAACACTCTTACTAACCTTAGAAGACAAA
Source organism: Lycophotia porphyrea (assembly GCA_950005105.1). NCBI lineage: Eukaryota > Metazoa > Arthropoda > Insecta > Lepidoptera > Noctuidae > Lycophotia > Lycophotia porphyrea. The sequence continues at coordinate 14,756,352 of OX465403.1, forward strand.
TCAGCAATAATCTCATTCTTCTCATCGATCTGCCTCTCCCTCTCCAGCGCCCGACGCGCGTGCGCCGCGATGGAGTCTCTCACACGCGACCCTTCGAGCGTGGCGTACGCGGCGACGGCGTCTGCGCAGGCTGCGGCTAGGGCGCCGCGACGCAGCGTCTCGCCTTCCTCACCGTCCAGGGATGTGAGGGAGAGGTCGGAGTGGAGCCCTGGAAGGAGGAATGGTGGAGTTAGAAAAACAGTTAACAATAATAAATGCTCCTATGTGAATGGACAAAATGTCCATTGGCAATATATCGAGCCATTATCACACTTATCAGCAAGCTCAAGAGGCCAGATTTTTCGACCATGCTTAGTTGACACAATCATGTACCTACTGATACTAATACTGTTAGCCTGCGTCATCCTACTGCTGGGCAAAGGGCCCCATGACTTTCAGTGGGTCCAAATAACCACTTTCTGGAGACCTGACACAGCCAGAAGGCGTCGCGGCAGACGTCGTAGAAGATGGTGGGACGAGCTGGATAAAATAAACGTGGCCTACATTTATAGCCCTGGATCGAAACAACTGGAAGTCAGGTACCTATACCATGGGGAAAATATCCCTATTGATTTCGCGAATCTTTATCAGGTTGACATGATTTCACACGGATCATAATACCTTGTTTAATATTTTCATTTAAAGTCAGGAAAATGATCATGCTTGTTGTAAAACTAACAAGGAACTATACCGGTTTACTGTACTAACTATCCATAACAGATATTATTACAATAACTACCTAGAGATGGACCGATAGAATATTCAACGGTAACCAAAAATATTATTGTAAGGTATCTAAATGATTTCCACGGTTGAATCGATTAGATATTTTACTTCCATTGTCTCTACAGTGAGACGAGCTCGTGGCTAAATAATAAAAGCCGCTAGGGTCGATCTATAGGTTAAGCCGTGCTTGCCTAGGTTGATCTATGGATGGCTGACCACCCATTACATACCGAGTTTCCTCCGTGCCTCGGAACGCGGTAGATTTTTGACAGTCATTCATTACGTAGTCAGTGGCCAACCAGTCTTACCAAGTCAAAAAGTCTGACAACCAGTCTTACCAAGGGGTATTGTATTACCCAGTATTAACTGGGTTGTGGAGGTCAGACAGGCAGTCGCTCCATGTAAAATACTGGTATTCAGCTTTATCCGGTTAGACTGGAAGCCAACCCCATCATAGTTGGGAAAAGGCTAAGCAGATGATGATGTCTCTACAGCGAGAATCTCTACGACTTTCTTTAGAGTTGAAGATTATACCTATTAAAACACTTATGAGCATAGTATAATGCCTAAATACCCACTCCCACTAAAGTACCACTTTCTGAGCGTTAGCTACACTGCTGGGGTACACATAGACATTCTTTCTGTGACAAGGACTGATTCTTCTCACGAGGTTTACCTTCACCGTTTTGAGAAAATTTTGTTGACATTTTCGTCTTTCTTAAATTACCCGCGTAATGTCAATAGTTACCCCGTTTTTTGTTTTTTTTTTGTTGGTATGGTAAATTATCAAATGAATTCTCCCGCTCTGGACAGAGCGGAAGGGAGTGTCAGACTTGTGCTGACTAAAACCTATCCATCTTCCTTCCTTGCCCTTTGTGTTCCAGGGTATGTCTTTCGAACAGTCCTGCAGCCCAATAGTTACTCCCTTTCTAACCATATGGTTTTTCTCTGCCTCGTTGGTCTAATGGTCGCAAGCACGACTGCTGAGCATAAGGTCCTGGGTTCGATTCCCGGGTCGGGCAATGTGATATTAGGTTTTTAGATCGGGAATTTCTCAGTAGCAGCCACAGAATCTGGATTGGTGCCCGTGTTGATGGCAATAGGCTTACCCCCTATTACATGGGACTAATACATAACTAGCGAGATGTATTATGTAGAAACCTCTGCCTAACCCTTCGGGGATTACAGGTGTGATGTTATGTTATGATTGGCCTGTTGGTCTAGTGGTTAGTGACCCTGACTGCTAGAACGGAGGTCGTGGGTTCGATTCCCACACAGGACAAATCTTGTCAATATGTGTATAATTTATCTATAATATGTATGTATTTAGAAATACATATATAAGTATGTTTATCAGTTGTCTGGTTGCCATAGTACAGGCTCTGCCTAGTTTGGGATCAGATGGCGGTGTGTTGGTTGTCCCAAGATTATTATTATTATTATGTTATGGTCTTCTACAGGTCAATGCACCTAAGACCTGTTACCTCTTAATTGCACACACATCTATATCCCTGGAAAATATAACAGCGCATTGTAATGACAACACTTTCTCTACAACACGACCACTTTCCCATAGCTAAAGTGTTCACAATTTCGCGTATTGTCCACGCCGCATCAGATTGCGGAAATATTACAACAAGATCAACTGCCTTCGTCGATTATGACTTCTTAATAGTTAGAAAAGTTATTCGCGTTATTATATTGTGGTTTAGAAGTAAAAAATGTTATTTGTGTATGGAGTATTTTTTTGTTCATGAGTTTGCATTGTCGGCAAAGTTGCAATGATTCAGTTTCATCAGTCGATGATTAGGCGAAGCATTTGTGTGAGATTTGAGGAAGAAATTCTGATTGCTGCAGATGAAAAGTAAAACAAATCGAAACCCATGAGAAAATCAGAAGATTTTTTATCAATACTGAGAGATAAATGGTAGTAATTAAGTATTCTAGTTTATGAAACTACATCGCTCATGTTTTCCGACTTTTCGTATTGAAACATTATTAACTATTCAACAGTTAGTCTTACCAAGCGGTACCGTATTACCCAGTAATATCTGGGTTGTGAAGGACAGATAGGCAGCCGCTCCGTGTAAAATACTGGTATTCAGCTGCATCCGGTTAAACTGGAAGCCGACCCAAACATAGTTGAGAAAAGGCTGGGCAGATAATGTATTGAAACATTATGTCTTGTCATTGCTTGTCAATTTATCATAATGCAGTTATTGATTTAAACAGAAAAAGGATTCCAAGTTGACAGTTGTGACATTTTGGTAACAAAATTTACTGAGTTCAATGTAAAAAGGTATTGAACAATGTAATATGGAACATTCAAGACCAATCACCGAATAAGCATTGACGAAATAACTGCACTTGTTTGCAAAGTGCATTCGATTTGGTAAGCCACTACAATGGTTACGAAAGAACCCTCTATTCGCACCACACCTGATTTCGGTTGACAGTCAAATAAAACTGCCTCGAAAAGTTATTAACCCGGAATTTAAACGGAATTTAATGTTAGAGATGTGGTTTTGGATATACAAGGTGGAAAGGCACCGACGACGCTCGGTTAATACGTATTAAGGACATCATTTTCAAAAAAACTGTGGCGGGGTGACGTACTGAATACGTAGTGGTTTTAGCGTGTATTGTTAGTAAAAGTGCAATGCAGTCAAAAGGAGTCAAAGTCAAAATAAGGAATTGGAATAACAAGGAAATTAAAAATGATAAATCTTATTGAGATCTAGCTTCATTGGATGATTAAGTCTGAATAATCATATCATAATCATTTGAGAAACCTTTTTCCCAAATAGGTACATTAATATTGGCTTCGTCTTCACATGGACCAACTGCCTATCTGACCTCCACAACCTCGTTACTGTGGAATAGCACGGTCACGATACCCTTTAAAACTCCTGAAAATTGTAGTTTACGGTAACTTTAATAACCATGGTTATAACGTGACGATGGTCTATAAACATTACTATTATGTTTCAGTCAACACACATATTCATACCATTAAATAACCCCCTGCAGTGACACCAATTGACCTTCCCAAGAGTTCCAGAAATGTCAAGCGAAAAGCTACTGAAACAGTAATAGCTACGCGTTGCTTTGAATGATGTCATATGTACCGTCACGTCAGCTCGGAGCCTGGTACGCCATGACACCTCGACCCACGGAATACCGGCAGTCAAACTCCGCATGTTGGTAAATAATGCCGAAAATAAAGAGCACACGATTTGAAGTGGGAGTGATGAAGAGCTTTCAGTATAGGGGGAATGCAGAGAATGAGGTTTGTCTGCAGTAAGACCAGGAGAAAGTGACCGCCCGCCAAGGACAGTTCTCCGAGCTTAATTTTATATTCCAAATCCAAATTAGATTACTTTTTTTTTATTTGAATGTAACGATCACACAGGGTTCTGTTCACAACATTCACATTAATTTAGTGTTAAATCAGCTTCTTCGATGAAACTAATTAGGAAAGGAAGTTGATCAAGATTGATTGCAATTATGATCTTATTTAGACCTTCAAACATTTAGTTCCTCATAAGCCAAACTGTGGTCAAGCGAAAACTTGAACCCAATAGTAATGTTTGGATTCCCCAACGCTGGATAAATACACGATCCTCCTTTGTATACCAAAACGACTTTTGATTTTGAGCAACGACATTTTACAATGTTATTATTTTACTATTACACAAAGAAATCTAACTACAAGATCGTGATGATTCGGATCGAATTTTAATGCTTTTCATACTTCGTCTAATGCTGTAATGTTTCCGTAAACCAACGATCCAGGAACCGATTACGAAGGTCGTACACAATTGTCTGCAGAATTGCGTATACTGCCGATGTGTTGCCACTGCGAAAATAATTTGCAGTAAACCAGTTGGCTGTTACTGTACCTATTTACCAAGGAAATTAATTTCTGATATGGTAGGGAAACGTGAAGATACGTTACCCACAAAGACATGACCTCGGCCTGCAGACTTGATGTAATATAAAACTGCATAGCGTTTAACTTTATTGCCCTGAGAATTGGAATACTAATACCATGTCAAGACAATGTCTCAAAGGTTCTGTCAAAGCAGAAAATACAGCAGTTTTGTCAAATCTAAGGCAAGGTAACAAAGTTCCCTTCACATTTTGAGAAACATATCACGTCACTGGGGGCAGAGCAATAACCTGACGATGATTTCACCAACAATATATCGAGGATAACAATGATGTCACCTTCAATTCAGATGGTAACACGGATCTATGTAGTGAGTTCATCAAATGAACTGACATTTTAATTGATATCAATAACACAGTGATTGTAATCTTTGTCTCCATCATTGTCTATAACATCCCTTTTGCTCTGTAACATTATCTATTATGAAACTGAGGCCAAGAAAATGTTTTTAAAAGAAGAACTGGCAAAGGTATAAACACACCTTTGATCCACATAATATTATTGCAATTGGGTCAAACTGTACGGATTGTTTTAATTGTGATATCACAGCGAATGAAATTCTAGTACTTAGTGGGAAGAGAATACAACGTACGTTTTGAGAAAAGACGGTGAATGATAAGAAAAGGAAGAAGCTACCAGCCTCGTTGGTCAGGTGGTCACTGACTCTACTGTCTAATTGAGGCTTTACCTAATTTCGGTCAAATCGAACCTTCTGCCATTCATCCACAGCATCGGTGCCCTACAAAACGGTCACGCGAGCTGAGGCTACATTTAACTGGATATTTATGCCGTTCCGTGCAGGAAGTGTGCTTGTGGACCATTTATTTAGTTAACCAACTTTTTATATAAATACTGAAGTTTTAGATAATCAAAGAGTTATTGAAGGAATACTTGAGGTGGGAAAGACAGATGAAAGAGTCAAACAAAGAGTTTTTAAATCAGAATGTTTTCTTAGACAGTCTGGTCATAATATTATTACCAATAATGATATGGGATTTTGGTCTATTAAAATGTGTTCTGACCTCGGTTGAACATAGGCTTCTTATAAATATGATATAACAAAAATACTCTAGTTAAAATGACGCAATAACAGGGGCGGCAAATGTTAACAGCCTACCTAGAATATGACGCATTTTTTTATAAGTTTTAATATTCACTTTACCTAGCTACCTATTCATTATTTTTGACTGGCGTAGAACTTGAATACTGACTAAAACACTTGTATCAATACAGGCTAGACTGGTGGTAACATTATAAAGTTAACCGCATTATTCTGAAAAGATGAAAAGACAAAGAAAACAATATCTTATTGTTGGCCCAGTCTCATCCTTCATTGTTTTAGGCACTTTTAGAATGGAAAGTTGTTTAGAAGATTTCCGAAGTGTACGAACACCATACTCGCTGTTATTTTTAAAAGGTGTAAAAAAAATAAAACGAAGTCGAAAGGTACTTGTTTTACCCATCATTGTGATCATTTTTTTTTTGGTCTAAACCATACCTGGGAACCTTCTAGTTACGGAGATATTGGGGGTCGAAGTTCTGACTTTTTCACAAGTTTTTTTAATGAAGATTTTTACTTTAAACACCTCCACGACCAGCTTACTATTCAACCCATTCATCAGCACAATGTTTTGAGTGCGTTACATTCAGTCCTACCGTAAAACGTAAGTTTTCACCCCAAAAAAAGTCGATGTCCAGCAATAAGTTTTGCGTAAAGTTACTTAATTTGATGTACAGGATGCTTGGTTGACGGCTTCGTGAAGAGTCTGTTTAATCCTGTATTAGTTGTCTGAGGTTGCAGATGTCGAAAAGTTTATCTAAATACGGAACACAAAAGACCGTGGAAAAAACATGCATAGCATAATTAAGCTTTATAATTATCACATTTTAATTATAGACATACTCTCTATAGGAGTGGGCCGTAAGCAAACACGCGGTCCCAGTGCGGGTTGGTCAAATTACATTTTACCCTTAAAAGTGATGTAACGAATGTCAGCATACTGGGTTACTGAACGACAGAAATGATCGCAGTATTCTTTTTCGGATTCATGTGCGTATTGTAAAATTATCACTTGATTCCGGTGAACGAAAACATAGAGAGGAAACCAGCATGCCTGAGAGATATTTCTAGCCGGTGTGTAAGGCCAAGTCAGAGGCCCATGGGCGGCATAAAGACTCTGATACCAGGCACTAACCACACAAGGAAAAATATCAGAATTTCGCAGGACGAAATATTTGACACCGAGAGCCATGCCAAACCATTGAAAAATTCATGTTCATGCCCATAAATAATTTGTACGCAGTTAATCCAAATACAACACCGATCGATGGAGTCGCGTGATGTCCAAACTAGTTATTGAGGTTATTAGGTATTTTGTTAGACGTATATAAGTCTGAAAGCTTCGATTTTTACGTACCATGGTGTAGATAAAATTGGTGTTGATCACAACTTTCTGGTGTGGATACACTGAACTACTTAAGGTAAATAGAAAATTAATATTAAAAGCAATAGAAGGGTAGATGTTGTTGCAATCGCGAGTAAGTCCTGGATAAGGCTAGCACTGAAGCATAGAGATTAGCACAAACAAAGGGAGGCCTATACTCAGCAGTGGAATGCTGATGATGAAAGGCAGTACAGGGTGTAGTAGAGTCCCTGCATTACATTACATCTTATTTTCATTACTGCCCATTTCAGAGATCTACGCTTTGGAATGGGCAACTACAGTACTCACACAAGTTATTATGCCTTGTGTCTGTGACTGCAGCTTAGACTTCTATGTTTTTCTGACATTCAAAAGTGCCTGTAATGGTCTAATTGAAATAAATGCTTTTGAGTTTTGAGTTTTACCTCTGATAAGGAGAGGGGTTGATAGGTATTGAATGTACTATTGTTGGAAGACGACTGATATGCTATCGATAATATCGCCTATTGTTAAACCTTTATTTTACTTTTATTACGCTTTTATCTTCATAATAATCAAATGTCAATTTTCTTTATTGTATTGAACTTTGCATGGCGCTATGCGCCATGCAGACAAAACAATAATATTATAAATTCTTTTTTTTTATAATGAACTGTTTTTCACCCTCAACCATCATAATTGGAATTGGTCAGCTATTGTGAAAGGTTTATGGTTTCTGCCTCTTCACTTTTATAAAACACCGAGAGTTGGCTTCTATAATGAGGGGTATCTGTTCCATTAGCAAGCTACTAAAAATACAAGTCTATTCGGTTTTATATCACCACATACCTGAATCGTCATCATGTCCAGTATTAAGTTGTAGCGCCAGCGCCCTCAACTGTTTATACACCTGGACAGCCTCATTCCTCAGCCAGCCATCGTCCTGGTCTTCTGGTTCAGATTCCATCTCCGCGTGGAGAGACCTGGCTGTGTCTGTGGTGTCGATGGGGTCCGGGGCTCCAATCCTCTCGGCTAGAGTGTCGTGGGACCTTTGAAGGCGCTCTAGTTCCTTTAGCGTGTTCTGGTAGAGATGTTCCTGGAAGGAAATTGAAGATGAGAAGGAGTATAGATTTGGTTAATGCGTGACCTATGAAACTGCGGATTAGACGTGGTGAGACTGCTACAGACCAGGGAGGCGTGGAGCAAGAGAGGGGAGACCTGAACACATCGGTGGATGGAACAAAAGTGCCTATAATAAATGATGAACACCAAGCCATTTCACACTAGCAGTCCATATAACCTTACAACAAAAAGCTTTGCTACAATAGAACCAATCAACAATTTAAAATTCAGACTGGCTATTCACAATTAAATAAAAAAGGATATTGTTTCAAAAACTTCAAAAGAAGCCAGTGAAGGTTGTGGGGCATATGTACAGAATAACAAGTACGTACTAAAAACAGGTGTTCTGAAAACAAACAAGAAAACCTTGGAAAACATACCAGCTGAGCAACGCATTGTGCAATATTATACTGGACTGTGAATAGTCACGTTCATACAATTATAGAGGTAACTTAATTGCAAGAACAATAAAATACCAGTATACATTACCTACTTCTTTAGGAAAATATCGACAATGCTAACATTGTAACATTAACAACTACGCGCACCAATAACCATGATATAACTTCAAAAAATCTGATCAAGTATTTCAAAGTAATAAACTGTAATAATTACAGTTGAAAATTTTGCAGTACATAAGATAAACGAGAGATTTAATAAAACAAATTGATGAACCAATAAAACAGTAGTTCATTTATATTGTAAAACATAACATGCGTAATTGCGGGATCTCCTAAGGGTACAAAACTACTAATATTAGAAGAATAAGTCATTCTCAAATCTCGAAAAAAATCTTCAGACATTCAAGCCTTTTTTACTTCAATAATCAGAAAGCAGAAGAAACCTTCAAACAAAGACCTTAAAAGACCTTGCACCAATTAAAACCACACGTTACTACACAAAGCGGCATTCAAAAGGTTCCGTATAGAAGGACCATGACGAACAGATCAGAGCCCAAAGCATTGCCCAACAGTAAGACCTTCAGGTTAAGATTAGTTTTTAATTACTGTCCATTGTTCTTGACTAATCCTCCGGATATTGCGAAGTGAAAGGATTGGATGGTTTAGGGTTCGAATTGAATGAAATGTTTAATTAGGTAATGTGCTTGATTTGTTTTGTCAATAGGTTTTGGGTTTGAAGAACTTACTTTAAATTAAAGAAAATAAATATTACTTTATATTTTAGTTTTGTTTTCTGTGTTGATTTGTATCTTTCAGCAGCAGTCATTAAGAGGACACATGGTAGGTATTTGAAAAAAACTATCGCTGTCTCAATAAAAAATTCGAGGTTAGGCTCTCGACTTAGTAATCCTTCTCCAATATTCAACCAATTTAAAAGATATTTCATAAACTGAATAAGAAGGATATATACTGTCTCTATGTTTTTCGTTTTTCATTAATAGTGGTCAAATTTGTACTCTAGGCCTTTGTTGACAGGCGATCTAAACAGGTAATTTTGAGCATGTATCTTCAAAAAGGAAAAAATAAGGACATAGAAGAGGTTGATATTTATTTAACTGTAAAAAATCATAGCTTTAAAATCATAAACCAGAAAAAAAACAGGCGAGAGCGTTTGTATGGAAAAAATACCACCCATATTTCGTCTTAAAACTCCTCACTTGTAAAGTCTTTTCCTGTGATTTATTGTTCATTTTCTATCTTTGTCTTGTGTTTCTTTTGCATTCTTATATTTACCATTTCATCATCACTCTCCTGCCCTTATCCCAATTTATTTGGGTTCGGTGCAGCATGTCGTCTTCTTTCATAAGTTTCTAGTATTCGTCATCTCATCAGACCCCTCCTGTCTTGCCATATCATTCTTCATACAGTACATCTGGTTTTCCTCTGCTCTTATACCCATCCACGTTCATACTCAACACTTTCCTATACATTTACCAACTTAAATGTCAATACGCATCGTCGCCGACTACAAACCCTAAGTAAGGGCTTAGTACGTAATAAGGCGATTCGTGGAGCACTTCCCATACAACTACTTACGAAGCCATACAAAACTGATGATATTTCTCACAATTCAATTATATCGCAAGTTCCTTAGGAAATCATGTTACCATATTACGCATAACATAACTGAGGCAACGAAATAATGACGAAGAGCGATAAAGAAAAGTAGAATATTATTCTATTTGTTAAACTAAGAGTAAGACTCTCAGAACTAAATCTCGCCTTAGATAAAATCCCCAAATATTAGAACAAAAATTAACATTGACATACTAAATAATCTTACTATTATAGAAATAGCTTAAGACATAAAATTAAATGACTATTGAGTATTAAGGGAAAACCAAGTTAAACAAATAAACGAAATCTTTTAAAAAACAGCTAAGTGCGAGTCGGACTTGCGCATGAAGGGTTCAGTACCATCGTAGTACCCCTTTAATTTTTAATTTATTATAGCGGCAACAGAAATACACCTTCTGTGAAAATGTCAACGGTCTACCTATTGCGGATTATGAGATACAGCCCGATGACAGACAGATGGACGGACGGACGGACGGATAGACGGATAGCGGAGGCTTAGTAATAAGGTCCCGTTGGTGCCCTTCGGGTACAGAACCGTAAGAAAGGAGGAAAAGAAACCGAGAGTTATCAAAATAAAAAAAAAGAAATAACAGTTATGTACGTACAGTCAACAAAACAGATAGGTATGCAGGGTCGAAAGATATAATTGATTTTTTCTTAAAAACCGATCGATGTTTTCAAATGAAATTAAAATTAAATGAAGAAAAATAATCAATTGGTTAAATTAATTCAAATTTCATTTGAAGATGTGCAACAGTTTCTAAAAAAACTAAAACTATATCTTTCGACCCTGCATACCTATCTGTTTTGTTGACTGTACGTATATAACATACAGAAACACAAGCTGTCAAGTGAATGTTGCTCCAAATCATGCACAAAAACATTTTTATTTCTGTAACGGAAGTCCTTGTAGCAAGTCACTTGAGATACCTATTAATCTATTGCACTATACTGCCCATCCATCATTCCATTTAGATCTAAATCAAATTAGGAACGTCCAATCTTGTAACCGACATCATTAGAGTTATGAAAGTCAATACAATATTACAATTTACAATACGGCATTCACAATTGTTGCTTACTGTGGAGGTCATACATACTGAATATGATTTTGATCAATGCGAAGCAAAAACCAATGATTCAATAGAATCAGATGATAGAACGAGGTTTGTTTTGAAAGTATGGAATATAAAGAATATCATTTATAATTCCACGGATACAATTTATTTTAGCTTCAAAGCTTTTTGTAAAGACTTGACTGTTATACGAGGAATAGAGTCTACTTTAAATGGTGTACTTGAAATTAAGGCACGACAAGCGATATAAAATTATAAACACAGAAAGGATGAAATATATGAGTTTTATGTATTCCTGGACTTTATACAGAGTTACTGACACCTTGGACCTTCATATTTAATTTTAAGGAGTATCTTCTCGTCTTATCCAAAAGCTACACTCGTAACAAGACCTTAGCTAAAATTCTTTGATGCTTCTAATATTGACAGGTCAAGTGAAAATGCATTATGTCATAAGTCTTAATTACCCATAGTTAAAGACAGGGTTTAATTACACAAATGTCTATGAAATGGGCTATGTCATTGAGGACGGTAAGATTTAGACATTAGTTTATCTTGGAATGTTTCTTGTTGAAATTATGTTCTACATTACTCATGACACATTCCACTCGTTTACTTAATGTGTTTATTTATTTAATCACTAGATTTTCCTAACTCCAAACTTCAATAACATCAGTGTCATTGTCAATATTACTCTGGTTCACCATACCTGTTCTTTCAACTGCCTCTCCAAGGCGACGATCCTGTCGTTGGCCTCATCAAGCTGCTGCATCAGGTTGTCCTTGTCCTTTAGTGATCCTGTCAGCCTTCTCTCCAGGTCTGACCTCTTATCTGTCACCATCGCTAGCTCTGCTTTCAAGGATTCCAGACTTTGTACATGGTCCTGTTGGAAAATGAGTTCGATTAGTTTATTTATTATTTTCTCTAATGATATTACTGCCGGAGACAATTTTCTAACCATAGTTGGGCACAATACCATAGCTTACAATCAGGTGAGATATTGGTCAATTGCGAGGTTATCTAAAAAAACAAAATGTAGATAGATTCACTAAAATTGCTCCACGGATAGATTTTAGGATTGCATAATTAGTATATACACATACACCACTCACCAATTAGCAGATTTTAAGGTTCAGTCTTCAGGGTTATTATTCAGTGAACTGCAATTGCATTTTAAGACAAGCAAAGATTCTCTTGACCAATCTAGTTGGAACGAATTCTATAAATTAAGTAATTCTGGCATTGTTGAAATAAAATGTCAGCACCCGACAGTGACCATAGAATATTTTACTATTTCACTATTTACCTCGTAAATCAAGTGATGTAAGTACACTATAACTTTGCGAGTATATATGCCATCGTAATTACAGGCACATAAGACATTACAGCTTTGTCTCCGGGATGGCTCTTCGATGCAATAACATAATAAAACGAACCTGTAAGCTGGTTTTCCTCATAGAGCATTGGTCCTTTAGCCCTTCGAGTTGAGCTAGAAGGAGTGCTTCAGTGGCTGATGATTCTTTAAGCTGTACCGTCAGTCTGGAGTTCTGGGCTGTCAGCTCTGCTATTAGGCTCTGTTTTTCTTCATCGCGCTGTGGACAAAGTTTTAATATAAGTATTGTTACAAAGACTTTATTACTGAAATGTCTTCATAATGCGGGTCGAGCTGGACAAATCCAAAGCGTTGATGGTGCCAGAAGCGGACCACTCAGAGAACGACGATGACGATGTTCCGGAGGTGACCGGGGTAGACCTGAGAGTGGCGGTAGGCAGGCTGAAGGCCAAAAATACCGCCCCGGGACCCAATGGCTTTCCTGGCAAAGCCTGGGTCCTGGCCTCGGAGGCACTCGGGCCCCGACTGGAGGGGCTCCTAAGCGCATGCTTGGAGGGAGGCCAGTTCCGAGGACGGGCAAACTGATCCTCATTCGGAAGCCGATTGCGATCATAATTATTACGTCTTACGTTAAAGAATTATAAATGGTGCAATATGGCTACTGATAAGACAAACAATCAATTTTGTTTTACTCGTGGAAGAATAATTCACACGCCAAAATTTAATTTCGTACTCAGATTAATGTAACTAATCAATTAGATTCGTTAATAGTACGAATAATTGAGTGTGTGTACAGTGAATGCAGTTATGTTTTTCTTTCTCTATGATAGGAAAGCCAGCAATAGATGGAACAATATGGATGATAGATATCATCTATGAGGAAGGGAGCAGCGGCTGTTGACTTTTGGTTGATTGGTTGTTTTGTGGTTAAGCTATTAAATGCTAGCAGTTTTTGTACTAGTATTAAAACCATCAACCGTCACCTGACAAAAATATACATTACATTACATTACATTCTAACATTTTATTTCTTCGAAAGTGTATTGAAAAACGTCGTTTGATACGCGTGGGGATTTGTTATTGCAGTTCTCGGCTCTATAACACTCTCGCCTGCAGCTCGGGTGTTAATTCCGCCTTGAATGCAATAACAAAGTTTGTATAAATATAAAAATGTATGTATAAATGATGAATCCATACGACAGTGCAGATGCTCACTGTGCATATTATATTCTTGGCGTTTTCTTTTTTTCTAGAACTGACAAAAATATGACAAAAGCCTAAAATAGAACCTATACCTTAAAAAATATACCTACACAGGTATTGTACGACTGAGTCATATCTGGAAGTATTTATGTGATACATAAAGCCCAAGGTCAGAACATTTTCATGGTCGTGATACGTGAAATCATAAAAAGCATAAAAAAACGGTTCTGGCTAGTTTATTTATATACGTGGAAAATTATTGTTTGCACAAAACCATTCATATTGCGTATCATGAAATCCTTATTCTAACTATATATAATATTACTAGCGGATTCCCGCGATTTCACCCGCGTGGATGTCGGTTATCGCGACCAAAAGTAATCATGAAATTTTGATTCCGTTCCCGCAACAAAAACCTGACAAATTATATACTAAGACCTTCCTCGAGAACCACTCTATCCATTGGTGAAAACAGTATAAAAATCGGTGCAGTACTTTTTGAGTTTATCGCGAACAGACAGACAGACGCGATGATAGTGATAAATGCGAAAGTAAGTATGTTTGTTTGTTACCTTTTCAGGCGTAAAAAGGTAACCTTCAAAAGTTTGCATTACATAGTCAGGTGTACAGAAACGTACATTGGGTTCATCCCGAAAAAAAAGTACTGTTCCCGAGGAAAACAAAGATAACGTTCTTATGATAATAGATGGCGCCACGTGTCTTTCGAATTTTGACTGAATTATATTATTAAACAAGCAGAGTACAACCCGAATTGATTGTCAAATCCTAAATTAACGCGAGTGTAGCCGCGGGCAAAGCTAGTAGATGATATTTGAATGTTTATTCATGAAAATTATTAAAAAACTGCCCAAGTGCAAGTCGAACTCGCGCACGAAGGGTTCCGTACCATTATCTATACAACATTAGACACTACATTATAACCTTTTTAAACATTTTAAGCGTCTTCCTGTCGCCGTTATTAAAATCGAGCAATAAAACGGCAAAAAATCACGCTTGCTGTAAGGGACTCCCCCTTAAATATTTATTTTATTCTGTTTTCATATTTTATTCTATTTTTTGTTATAGCGGCAACAGAAATACATCATCTGTAAAAATTTCAACTGTCTAGCTATCTCGGTTCATGAGATACAGCCTGGTGACAGATAGACAGACAGAAGGACAGTGGAGTCTTAGTAATAGGGTCCCGTTTTTACCCTTTGAGTACGGAACCCTAAACACTATGGTATCTTCGCATTTTCATTGATTGGCCTGATCATGGAAGAAACAAAACTAGAAGTTAGGTATTTGAGAATCGTTGCAGGATTTTTTAGGTTTCGCTGATGCCTAAAATCCGTGTCTCTTTCTAAAAAAGGTGACTTTATCATTTACCGTCCTTTCCACATAACATACATAACATCACGCCTGTAATACCCGTAGGATTAGGCAGAGGTGTACCTAGTAGTACACCCACATTTCGCCAATTAGTTTTAAGTCCCATGTAATAGGGGGCGAGCCTTTTGCCATCAACCAGGCACAAATCCAGACTCCGTGGCTGCTACTGAGAAATTCCTGACGGAAAAACCCAATAGCACTTTGCCCGACTTGGGAATCGAACCCAAGACCTCATGCTCAGCAGTCGCGCTTGCGAACACTCGACCAACGAGGCATTCACCGTCCTTTCCGTCTCTCTTTTAGTCTATGTATGTATGGTTTGTAAGTGTTGACATAGTTATGACTAATTATTTTATAACCAGCTATCTATTATAACAAACTAACTCTTAATTAAACAAACAGTGATAGTGATATTGATCACTATCTTTTCTGTGAAACATTTCCTTTCGGCTTTTATGAGCTGCATAAAACCTATTTGCAAAAATTAACTGAGATAAGAACGCTGTAACATTATCTAATCGAAATCCAGATAAAATAGCTGGCTCTCGAAATTCGCCAGTAAACACACCAACGAGCGAAACAAATGGCTAATAACAAACTCTACTGATACCGCAATCAAACATTTAACCATACTTCTAAACTACGTTGTTCTTAACCTCAAGCATGGTTAATCTTCGTAATAGGTGTAACAGCATAAAGTTACACCAATCTGAACTTTTAACTGCTTGTTTTAAAGATCATTATATCATCTATATAATTTGCGAAAGAGTTTTTTCCGAGCCGTTTTGGAAGGACGTCAGATCAGAAGGCGTGACGCGTTTCAACATTGTCTTTTGTTGTAGGATGTATGTTTAAGTTTTAAATCTGCGTTATTGTGATTATGGAACAAATATTGAAGAGTTGTATGATGTATTTCGATTTGATGATTACCATTTGCAAGATCTTTTTGAAGTGAAAACTTCTTTAGCATCGTTGTGATTTGAAAGTCGATGAAACGAAAAAGCGACAGTAAAAAGAGACAGACAAATAAATTCATAAGACTTAACGTGGGAGAAAATGAGATAGGAAGCATTATACTAACATTTTTGAAGGTTTCACTTCTACCACGTGTGAATTGCACACATGTTTTTTATGTGAATGGCTTCTCGCCGTTCAACCTAGGACGTTGTCGTCTGCTTAACCGGACTATCCGGGAGGTCCCTTGAGTATAAACTCTCCAGCTAGGGCAAAAAAACTTACAAACTAAGCGACTACATGCTAAAGGCACCCCCTGAGTGGTACGTCCCTCGGCTTAGGGCGTCACAGGGGGAGGACAGCAAAGAGACAGGCTGGATCTGAGTGGCCATTTGCAAGATTCAATTATGTGGTATGGCCTCTAGTTTTCAATTGCTTTGGCATAATGTACATCCGTTTGGCAAACCACAAGGTGGATTAGCTACAAAGGGTTATTTATTTCATATTTTTATCATCATCATCATCAGCCTATAATGTTACCACTGCTGGTACAAAGGCCTCCTCTCTAAGAGAAGGGATGGCCTTTAATCCACCACGCGGGCCCAGTGCGGATTGGTAGATGTCACATGGCTTTCGAATTTTTGGTTCTAGGACATGCCGGTTTCCTCAAGATGTTTTCCTTCACCGTTTTTGAGAGTAGTGGTGATGAAATAAATTACACAAAGTAATGCGCCTGCCTGGGTCCGAACTCACGACTTACTGTTCGTAAGTCAGGGTCGCTACCACTGGGCCACCGCTGCTCTCACTCTCTCTATTTTTATTACAAGCTTCAATTTGCCAAGTTTCGAAACGCCTAGTTGACGCTTCCCGTGACACAAGGGCTGGCTTTTACCTTGCCCAGAGGCTAAGTGTTGCCATACAACGTGGCAACGCCGCCAGTCCCTTGGGCACATTACCAGCTGACAGCGTTGAGGAGGAGTTTTTCGATGCCCTTTTATAGTTTGTTGTTAGTTTATTTATTTTAGTTTAATAGTTTTTAATTATTAATGTATATAGTTAGTTTATCCTAATAAGACTTATATGTTGTTTATTTGCCAAGTTAAATGCATCTTCTAATCTTTTCGATGTTTATCAAGTCATTACGCAGAACAATATTTACTAAACAACATCTTTTTCATGTTCGTTACCCAACTATTCGGCTGGATGGCAATTGCCAACACAGGTAATTACTGAGGATGTGCTGAGACGGAAGTTAAGCTATGGCATCCTGGCAGGAAGACCACGAAGGTCTTCACATGATGCCTTGAACTAGTAGAATCTTATGGTTTTTAGTTGAGAGAAAAGGACAGACAGATTATTTCCATGGTCAGTTTGTGAGGACGGGAGAGGCAATGAAGGTTGTGAATGTCATTGTTTTGTGGGTTGGAGAGTTAATTGTGAATTTCAAACTTAAATAACGATACCTGAAAGCCCAGTAGTAATAATTCTGGCTATTATGGCTTGGACCCTGTTTCTGATACCGGTGGGATACTCATTTTTTAGTTACAAACACAAAAATATCGTATAAGTATAATCATATATTTACATAAATATTTATAGATTAAAATTATTACTTATAGTAAGATTTTATTCATTGACTGGTAATTGAATAAAATCTATCTATAAGTAATAATAGTTTCATCATCGTAACCGAGGCAGGAACCAAGAAACCCTGGCTTGACGATTTGGACTCATTCTTAACGGATTGGTCGGAGAGGGCTAATTATAAACAGGATTGGAAAGCCATGGGGGAGGCCTTTGCCCAGCAGTGGGACAGTGCAAGCTGATGACAAAAAAAAAAAGAATAATTTACTGGCCCTAAAAAAAAATCAACTCCAAAGATTTAAATAAATGGTCTTCACGCGAACATTTCACAAAGAGAACAAATTCTGACTCATAATCTCAAGGCTAAGTAATAACTGCCACTCGGGTCGATCTTTAGATTACACCGTGCTTGCCTAGGTTGGTCTGTGGATGGGTGACCACCCATTACATACCGAGTTTCCTCCATGCCTCGGAAAGCACGTTAATCCGTTGGTCCCGGCTGCCATTTGTAGATCTTTGACAGTCGTTACAGGTAGTCAGTGACCTAAAAAGTCTGAAAACCAGTCTTACCAGGGGGTATCGTATTACCCAGTACTAACTGGGTTGTGGAGGTCAGATAGGCAGTCGCTCCATGTAAAATACTAGTATTCAGCTGCACCGGTAAAACTGGAAGCCGACCCCAACATAGTTGGGAAAAACGCTAGACAGATGATGAATCTCAAAGAGCCTATTTAAAATCTATTTGCCTAAGTTTATACCAAGCTCTAAGTCAAAGAGATAAGAACGATAGTTCATAATGACAATCAGGCTGCTAGACAATCAAATGTAAAGTGCTTCAACTGGGTGTGGTGCTAATTGGCTAATTGGCCCTGAAAGCTTTCAGGGGCCTGCCCGATGACTATAAATTTCCTAGAATGGCGTAATTTTGACGTGTAATGTCGCTGTGTCCTTGACTTTCAGGCTATATTCGTTGTCGTAACGTACCCTGACGTACCCTAAGGTTGTTTTAATGATATATTTGACATTTCCTGGAAAAGGATAGTTTATTTCCAGAATTAATTTGTTGTACGGAAAAAATAATGTTTCTAATGGGAATATTTGCGATGTTTTTGGAATTTTGACCTTGTTTCAGGTCAGCTGAGTAGTCGTTCTTTGTAAAATAATGGTATTCAGCTGCATTTCATTCAACTAGTTACCAGTTTTGACGAAATGGTCCTTGGATCTTATTATCCTCGGATTATATATTTTTTTTTAAATACCGCTTTACATTTTACGCTAAAAATATTTTTTTGTAGTTTGGCCACTTAAATATTATAAAACAGCCGAAATCGACAAGAGAGCGAGGCCATCAAGATCAGATTGTTTGGACCCAAGGTTGATGGTTGGCTGGATAAGTTAGCAACTTCCCATCTACATAATATGTGAGTCAGTTATTGTGTAACAAAACCTAACAATCTCTTCATCGAAATTGTTACATTAAGACGATGTGATGTGACTAAATTAAATTGTATCACAGTTATTGTTTCGACTCAGTGTCGACGTAAGACCTAGGTCTTCCAATTGTAGACGACTTAATTAAATAAATTAATAAAAAGCTTTTATTGTTTCTCACACAATTGTTCTACAGCTCAAAATTGAGGCAGCCCCGGTAAGTTATAAGGGTACTTGTGATGGGGTTACTTCGCAACTTCTCATGAGTTACAATTTACAATGTTGAGATTTATTTAAAAAGGAAAAAAAAAAGTTTAGGTCGTAGGATGTTACAAAATTATTGTAGCATGTTCAGGTATGTGTAATGTGTGTGTGTGTGTGTGTGGGGCAGGGAGGTGGATATGCGGGATGTATAGGTGTGTGTCTCTTAATGATTGATTGATTGATGTATGTTATGATTGATATAAGTTATTTGCATGCTACTGATATCATATTGTTACATTACATAGCATATTCAATTCGTAAAGTTTTCATCAATGAGAGTCACGCCTTTACTCTGTAAGCATGAGTAGTCCCAGTGTGGATTTGTGCATGTCACTTACACGTCTTTGAACTTGGTCTTCATCTCTATTCGCGTATAGTTGCTTACGTACGTACGTTACGTATTACGCTTTCTTAGTTTTACGGATTTCAAATAAAGATAAACAGTTAATCGGTCGGTCGGTCGGGAGTAAGTTGGTCGGGCAAAGTGTTATTGGGTTTTTCCATCCAAATCTATCAGTAGCCTCGGAGTCTGGATTTGCGCCCGGTTGCTGGCAATAGGCTCGCCCCCTATTACATGGGACTTGAATATAACTGTCGAAATGTAGGTGTAGGTCTATTAGACACCTCTACCTAATCCTTCCTCTACACCTCTGCCTGACCCTTCAGGGATTACAGGCGTGATGTTATGTTATGTTTTTATTGTACCCAAAAACCAGTTCACGCTTACTTAGTCCAGCGCACGTTTCGTGAAAGCCCGTCCATCACTAAAGGGCTGTTTTTGCACCAATCAATTGTCAATGGACGTAACCGACACGAGTGACGAAACCCCGACGAAATTCCGATATTCGAAAAAGTGTGAGTACGTGAGAGGTCGATTATCAAATTCTCCGTACTTTCGTAATTCTGATGAGGATATGTGTACGTGTTATGTTATGTTTAATTTTATTTTTGATGGCACATGCTTATTACAGAAGAGTTCAAAGTTCTTGATAATGTGTATAAAATAGATGTTGCAGAGGATGTAAGCGATGTGAAGAAAGTGTTTAGAAATCTTGAGATTATTACTTCGCCATTAGAGCTTGTTTCTAATAGTTATAGATAAATAAACGTTTCACAGTCTAATTCTAAGTCGAGCTCTTTAAATAGAAAAGAGAGAGAAATCTAATAAAGTACCTACATACATTTGTAGGACGAAATTCTTTTGAATTTGATAGTCGTATCCAAAATCTTGTGGAGCTCGTGGTTAAATAATACCAGGCGCTCGAGTCGATCTTTAGCTTACGCCGTGCTTACCTCAGTTGGTTTGTGGATGAATGACCACCCATTACATACCGAGTTTTCCCTGTGCTTCGGAAAACACGTTAAGCCGTTCTTCCCGGCTGTCATTCGTAGATCTTTGACAGTTATTACAGGCAGTCAGTGGCCCGAAAGTCTGATAACCAGTCCTACCAAGGGATATCGTATTACCGAGTATTAACTGGGTTGTGAAGGTCAGATAGGCCGACGCTCCGTGTAAAAAACCTGGTACTCAGCTGCATCTGGTTAGACTAGAAACCGACCCTAACCAGTCGTGTCTAAATTACTAATTAGAACTAATATTATTCTATTAATAGACCACAGCGTTAAAGGAAAGGCCAAACCGGCTGATGGTTCATCAACCATGCATAAACGGCTTTATATAACGTTCATACTTTAACAAGAAGTTAATAACATAAGTTCGTTAACAATATGCACGTTAAACGAAACGTGTTGAAGGACATTAGGGTAATCCTAGCACGTTAATAGGATTAAGAACAGCAAAATTAAGCTCTGACACGTTTTTTTAACAAAAGTAGGGTTTCGGTCGTGCTTAGGTGCTGTTGTAAGCATTCGAAAGATTCGGCTTTCTCATTGTCACGTTTTTTACACAAAATAGGGTTTGACGTAATCTTATTTTGATTTGGGCTTAACAATTTTTTTTCTTACAGCCTCTTTTTGTTGGGGTCGGCTCCCAGTCTAAACGGGATGCAGCTGAATACCAGTATTTTAAATGGAGCGACTGCTTATCTGACCTCCACAACCCAGTCAGTTCTGGGTAATACGACACATATGTACATACAAAGAATCAAAATCAAAATATTTTATTTCACATAGGCTCAGATGGGCATAAAACGTCTACGTAGTTTGCTATGGAGAAGAACCGGCAAGAAACTCCATGGTTACTCTTTTCAAATCATTTGGTGTTACAATATTATCATGTTACAGCATTAGTACTTAAGTATGGGGGAACATCGTAGGCTCGAACATAAGTCGCTTCGTATTACACAAAAAATGTAAGTAATACAAGATAAAAAGTTAACAAGCATTTCATCATACAAAAACATACACGACTTACATAGTATTATAGGTAAAAAGTTAAAAACCCAGTAACCCTTGATCACAAGTACCGAAAAAAATAAATCACGTAGTTTAAGTATTTCGTCATTGTCATTTCTCATGGCTACTATCATATCCTTGTGTTCTTCCGTGCATAACGACTCAGTGACAGTATACAATGCTTTCAAAGGGATACTAGAAATGACAGTGTTTCCTAAAAACGACTTTGTTGGTCTAGTACGAGACTGCTGAGCTGGTCATAGATTCCATTACCAGGTCTGGAAAAGTCCGTATTTTTTTTATATCTGATGCCCGCGGTTTCGCCCGCGTGGATGTCGGTTAGCGCGACCAAAAGTAACAATTAAATTATGATCCCGTTCCCGCTACAAAAACTTGACAAATTATATACTAAAACCTTCCTCAAGAACCGCTCTATCCATTGGTGAAAACAGCATACAAATCGGTGCAGTAGTTTTTGAGTTTATCGCGAATAGACAGACAGACGCGGGGAGGACTTTGTTTTCTAATATGTAGAGAAGTGATAAGAATTTTTCAATAACAGCCAGCGTATGAATGTGTGGCCAGTTTCATCAACATGAAACCCCGCTTGAACTCTTATAAAAAAAACACAGCTATTTCCTCCAAAACTGCAATACCTACACGGTTAAAATGTATGGAACAACAGGTTTTTTTTTAATAACCGATTAATAATTTTTATGTCGGGCGTTTCAGAATGATGTACTAAATACGTGATAACCGTTATCGCGCTGGTGACCCTTCCATCTTGTATATCTGCTTTACCCTTTGAGGGAGAGAGACTTGATGTGTTTTTTTGTTTTGATAGCCCTTCTCGAGTCCTTTTTGCCTGGCAAAGGACTCCACTTTCTCCGTCAAAACCTCCTAATATTATTAATGTGTTACTCTTAAAAGTTGTTCTCAATACATTTGATTTCTTTTTGAAATTATAGTTGACAGAATCTGCATTAGCACAGGTACCTCCAGGAAGCCTTGACTCAGTTCACTAATAGTGGTAATGCACGTTTTCAATGTTAATTACATTGAAACTACGAAGTTTGGACACAAAGCCTTTTTGTGCCAAATGTAGGGTCAAGGAGACACGCTCATTGTTTTAAATTGTGGCCATTTTGCATTTAACACAGTGTAACAATGTGATAGTGCTAATATTTAAAGACTTATTGTAGTCTGTTATGATAGGATATCCGAAGTAAATTCTAACACGGGTTAGGATTTCTAGCTTAGGTAGCAAATCACAACTTTTATAGACCCCCACGCACTGTCTGTGAATATAGATTTTATCTATGCATTTATTTGTTTACCGACAGTTAAGGAAACTGTTCCAGGTTTTGCAGTTTAGTACTTCATACTTATTTGACTGTAAAAATTGTTGTGCCCTAAAGGTACATGTCAAATGCTGGCCTTAATATTATAATCTTGCCACATGAGTGCAATAAATATTTGAATTTAACTATTACCAGAACTTTTCTTTTGTTAATTAACTCTTTGGTAGCCAACTAGTTTTTCAATAAATTTCGTATTCAGGATTTCGTAATCTTCTATCTTTCTCTTCTTCTTCTTCTTCTTTCTTTACTTCTTTTTTAGGTATATGTTATGATCAATCTTTAAAGCACGACTGCTTACTTCGCTAATTTCAAAGCCACTACATTTTAAATACCTTCCGTATTCAGAATTTAGTAATCTTATTATATTATGGACTACATCTCACACTTAACTTATTATATTACCTTCTCAATATTCTACTACCAGAAGAAATTAATATATTACCAGCTTAATTACACTTGCACATAATATAACTTACATAAAATGTTCTAAGCTGATGGCAGTACCAATATTAATTATAGTTCTCGTCGTGTTAGCCTGAAAACGTCAAATATTGAGTGTTAGCTTCCTAATGAACAGTTTGTAAGATATTGCTATATAATTGACTTGCTTTGTAGATGGATTGGTGATCGCATGTTAATGATGGTACTGCTGAACTGGTTGACGTATCTCTTGGTACCCTCAACATCGGCCTAGCCTTTTCCCAACTATATTAGGGTCGGGTTCCAGTCTAACCAGATGCAACTGAATACTAGTATTTTACCTGAAGCGACTGACTCTCTCACTTCCGCAAACCAGTTTTCGCGTAATGTGAAGAGGGTACCTCTTGGTAAGACTGGTTGTCAAACTTTCGGGTTCTCACTTTGAGTTGAAAGTTCAGCCTAGTCTAGGCCTTAAACAAATAGAGGTCGAGTCTAATTCTTCTAGAAATTGTGGTTATCTTATTAACTTGCCTAATCAATGAAAGTGTTATAAAAGCGTACATATGGTACACACCCATGTTTTGCCATTGATGAATCCGATGTAAGTAATAACGGGCAAGTATATTGCCAGCTGCCGATAATAATATTTAAATAATAAAACTTCTTATTGCATTAATAACTCTTAAAGATCTAATGTTCTGAACATTGAATCATATTATACATGATGTCTAATAATTCTCTCTTACGAGCGGTTGACAATCAAATGACATTAGATTACAAGTATTGCAAAACAGCCATTATGCGTAATGTACAATTTATTACGGGCAGGTGTTCGGACTTAATGGGTAAATGACACTATTTATTATATACTTCTGTGAATGTCAACTTGAATTGTGGCTAATATTCTTAGTAATGGTTAAAGTTGTATTAGGTGGAGGCGTTCTAGCAGAAGGACCAATTTGAAGGCCGTAGAACTGGTCCTTTGGAACAACGATAAAGACATTATGGTGTAAATTATACAGATTATATTTGTGGATGTATGTATGCCTGTAATAGTCTAACTACTCAACTACAGGTTTACATTTCAATTGTTGGACTTTAGAAAGTCTGACAACCAGTCTTATCAAGGGGTTTCATCGCTCGCTAGCTCCATGTTAAAATACTGATATTCAGTTGCATTCGGTTAGACTGGAAGCCGACTTCAACTTAGTTGGGAAAAGGCTCGGCTGATGATGTTGGATTTCAGAAACTAAGATAACATTCCGTTTGTTGTAGTTACATAGATATACAACAAGGTTTTCATAACCCAAGGAAAAACGATAACCATCAATTTTTAGATAAACCTCCATCAGTCAGGTATTTAAGTACCTACTACACTTTGCCAAAAATCGTTACGCAAATTACCCATGAAATTGTACAAAAAACGGCCATGTCGTAACTCTCTCTAACTAGATAATTTAGGTGATAGGCCTCCACGCTTGAACTCTTTGCTTTTAAAGTCTTAGACATCAATATAAAGATATCGATATCGAGCCAGACAAATGCCATAAGCTTTTGTTATGTTATAAATAAGTTGATTTTTTTTCTTACTATAAATATTGCCAAATTTATCCAAACTTAGAGTTACCATAAGCTGTAGAATTATCATCCGATCACACATTTTCCAACTTTGTTAGTCGTACAGTCGATATCCAGGTGCAGCTGAATACCAGTATTTACATGCAGTGACTACGGATATCATCTTCACAATCCAGTAGTTAGATAACACGGAACATGGAAGAGTAGTTGTCAGATTTTCGTACTTCTGACAACCCGTAACGACTGTCAAAGATCTAGGAATGACAGCTGTGATCAACACGACCTGGCTGTTGTCATTTAGCCACGAACTCCTTAACCAGTTCTTATAGCAACACTAGCTGATGCCCGCGACTTCGCCCGCGTGGATGTCGGTTGTCGCGACCAAAAGTAATCATGTTTGATCCCGTTCCCGTAACCCATGGAAAATATCATTATATTTTAGCCAATGTATTCAAATACTTGACAAATTATATACTAAAACTTTCCTCGAGAACCACTCTATCCATTGGAAAAACAGGATGAAAATCAGTGTAGCAGTTTTTTAGTGTATCGCGAACAGACAGACAGACGCGGCGGAGGACTTTGTTTTACAATATCTAGTGATAGTGATAATATTACAAGGTGTAAACAGACTCTTCACGAAGCCGTCAACCAAGCATTATGTACATCAAACTAAGTAACTTTACACAAAAATTAGTGCTGGGAAACGACTTTTTTTTTGGGCTGAAAAATCACGTTTTACAGTAGGACTCAAGGTAACGCACTCAAAACATTGTGCTGATGGATGGATTGAATAGTAAAGGGGTCCTGGAAGTTTAAAGTAAAAATATTACATTAAAAACATGTATAAAAAAAAAAAAACATGTGAAAAATTTGGAACTTTGACCCCCAATATCTCCGTAACTAGAAGGATCCCAGGTATGGTCTAGAACAAAAAAATGATCGCAATGACGGGGAGAACAAGTGCTTTTCTGCTTCGTTAAGAGTCTGTTTACACCCTTTATATTACATCACGGTTTTCCCTCATCATCAACATCAATAATTCAGTAAAGAAAACAGACACTACATCATTTTTACGTAAACTAATCTATTCCTAAAATGATTAACAAACAAAACTCGTCCACTTACGTTAGACCTACAGCGTATGCATCCAAATCAGATCTTTAGTATGAGTCATTTGAATTTATATCTATTTACCTAACAGATTTATGGTCTATTAACTTAATCATGTATGCATGGGAGATCGATGTGGTCTTTATTGAGTAAGAGTTTATGTTGTAAGTGAATTACTTCATAGCCAATGACTAAGAAGTTGTATAAGGTGAATCAACCGTAGCATCTACATCATAAAAATCTAAAATTCCAAGTTCAGCAACACATATGTTAAACTGCCGAGTCACAAGAGCTCCTGAATGAGCGAATGCACTAAGGTAGGATTTAGGAGAGGTCATTCCGTAAACGAGGTTTAATTCGGGATGAAAGTGACATTACATCACATCATACAATAATTCCATTGGGAACGAATGGTTTTTGATGTTGTCATAAAGAAATTAACACTACATTTATTAAGATTAAATGATCATTATTGACAAAATTCAAGAATGTTTATTCTAAGCTGATTGACCTTCTAACAGAAGTAAGTACGATACTTTGGTCCTTTTCCGAAACAACGTTAGATGAAAATTCGGTAATAAGGAACAGCCGTAATTAACTATTCGTCCATTACCGCTATGCATAATTTCAGTAACTATACACCGTGACTTTTTAGTCGTCTTTCAACTGCAGCCCACTTCATGTATCCAATATCTACTATACATTCATTACTAAAATATTATTCATTATTATGACGCATGACGTAGTTGAAACACCCTGCTGCGAGCGATGATCTACTCGACTCGTGCGCTGGGTAGGTATGTTCTACTGTTTGATACGTAAACATTATTAACAGGATGTTTCATAATTATAATAGTTATACTATTTCTTTTTCTTTGTACAGACGCCAGCACATCAAGCTACTACAATCTGTCAGATTTCTTTAATAGATTTTCGACTTTATTGCTATAACTTTAGGTTCAAGGTTGATTGGGAAAATCAGACAGTTTCGGGTAGCTTGACCTACTGGCGTCTGTACCTACCTATTATCTTAATTAATAGTAAAAATAAAAAAAATATTCACGCCTAGGGGTATTTTATGTCGGATACATTGAGTGGACCACTTTTGTAAGACGACTAAAAAGTCACGGTGTATAATACTAATAACTATATTTTATAACTAACCTGTTTAACATTATTGTCTCTGGAGTCGATCTTGGCCGTGAGCTCCTTGATGTCATTCTGTAGCTCTAGCATCCGCGCCTCATATTCCCCTTGTGTCGTGTCCAGCCGCCGTCTGAGCAGGTGTTTCTCTTGTTCTAGTTCCTGTGGAAAAGAAAGAGAAGATAATGAGTTGAGGTTTATTTAAGATGTGGTGTGTTAGTACCGATGTAGCCCGAAGAATTGCCAAACTTAAGTGGCAGTAGGCAGAGCAGATTGCTCGCAGAACGGATGGCCGATGGGGCCGAATAGTTCTGGAATGGCGACCGCGAATCAGACGACTTTGCGTTGGAAGGCCTCCCACTAGGTGGACCGATGACCTGGTGAAGGTTGCGGGGATCCGCTGGATGCGAGTCGCACGGGACCGATACTTGGGGCAAGCCTATGTCCAACAGTCGACATCTTTCAGCTGAAATGATGATATGTGTTGTCAGCCAAGTCTCATCATCTCTATTGTTTTAGTTATCAGTAAATTCGTGTACCTACCTGTATCGCATGTCTCTATTTGCAATTAAAGGTCTTTTTTATATGGCACTAAACGTAACCATTACCTACTAATGAAAACATGAATAATCAGAATAAAAGACAAAGGAATTACCTAAAGGAATCAAATCATTATAGTTGTAACTGAGTTTGAGCTGAAAATACGGCCAAGATAGTATAGACCAAGGGTTTCCTTTGAACACTCTTGAAGTAGTATTAGCCAGTCTTACCAAGGGCTATAAGTGGGTAGTCTGGGTTGTGGAAGTTAGAAAAGCAGTCGCTACATGTAGAATACAGCCTATTCGGCTAAATCCGGTAAGACTGGAAGGCGTTAAGGCTACATAGATGATGATGGCTCTTAAAGTAAGTTCCTCAACATTCTCTTATCTTACTTATGCCATATAAAAGTAAACAATTTAATTAAAAAGCACTGAACGGTTTAATTGAAACACAAGAATTAACAAAAAAGGTTTTATCATTTCCGCGCCGGAAGAACAATGTGAACGAAGCATTTCCGGTAGCCATCTTGATTCCCATCCATTGTCTCTGGTTGTAAAGTGTGCTATTAGAAAGCATAGTTTACACGTTATCGCAAATAAACTTAATTATGGTTGTCTATGGGAAATATTTGAATCACTTAAGGAAAACATTTAGATTTATGATGATTCGTGTGATTGCTTTTTATTGTGAGCTTGAAGTAAAAGCGAACGCAATTGAGTATCACCATTAAAAATATACCTTCAGAATAGTAGGTTAGGTTGAAACGATTGTTGTGCGTATACTATGTTAACATTGTGTTTGTAGGTTATAAGTACAACAAACAGAAATACAAACATTAATCAAGAACGTATTTTATTACAAACTTTTTGAGTACAATCTTTGTATTTTTGTAGTGGCCAAGCAGATCTTTTGTCAAAAACAATAGTTTTACACAATAATATAGGCTATAATTAATAATAGCTACGTCAGTATGCCATATTGAACAAATATATTGGAGTTACAGACACAAAAAAGACTATCGTTACAGCTTATTTGTATTTTGCAGTTGTGTAAAAAATATCACTCTGAATAATAAAATCCGTAGAAATGCATTTAAGTTGAATAAAATGGTTTGAAGCAGAATAAAATAAAATTAGTGCCTACAGTCGAAATGACAGGATCGGACATTTATGATGACCTTCAACCTTTGTCTGGATCGTCCAGACAACCTGTGTCTATTTTATAGAAAATACACAATTACTGACGAATCTATTTTGATGATATTTATAAAGACACAACCATCATCATCGGCCTAGCCGTTTCCCAACTATATTGGGGTCGGCTTCCATTCCAACCGGATGCAACTGAATAGTTAATAGCAGTATTTTACACGGAGCGACTGCCTATCTGACCTCTACAACCTAGTTAGTACTGGGTTATACTACCACTACCTGTAACGACTCTCAAAAAACTACAATTGACAGCCAGGACCAACGGCTTAAACGTGCTTTCCGAGGGACGAAGGAGACTCGATATGTAGTAGGTGTTCACCCAACCGCAGACCAACCTAGGCAAGCATGGTTTAACCTAAAAATCGACCCGAGCGGCTGTTATTATACAGGGTGTAAACAGACTCTTCACGAAGCCGTCAACCAAGCATTATGTACATCAAACTAGGTAACTTTACGCAAAAATTAGTGCTGGGAAACGACTTTTTTTTTGAGCTGAAAAATCACGTTTTAGGTACAGTAGGACTCAAAGTAACGCACTCAAAATATTGTGCTGATAGATGGATTGAATAGCAATAGTAGTCCAGGAGGTGTTTAAAGTAAAAACCTTACATTAAAAACATGTATTTAAAAAAAAAACTTGTGAAAAAGTTGGAACTTTGACCCCCAATATCTCCGTAAATTCGTGAAGAGTCTGTTTCCTCTGTGCCTCGGAAAGCACGTTAAGCCGTTGGTCCCGGCTGTCATTTGAAGATCTTTGACAGTCGTTAAAGTAGTCAGTGGCCTAAAAAATTGACAACCAGTCTTACCAAGGGGTATCGTATTTCCCTGTAGTAACTGGGTTGTGGAGGTCAGATAGGCAGTCGCTCCATGTAAAATACTGGTATTGAGCTGCATGCGGTTAGACTGGAAGCCGACCCCAACATAGTTGGGAAAAGGCTAGGCAGATGATGATGATCTCCGTAACCAGAAGGTTCCCAGGTATGATCTAGAACAAAAAAATGATGGCAATGACGGGGAGAACAAGTGCCTTTTTAAGAGTCTGTTTACACCCGTTATAGCCACGAGCTCCACACAAAAACACAACCGCAAACTAATTTTTATAAACGACTAGCGGCAGCACAATCATATTTTTCACTTAATCACAAGAACCCAAGTCTGCTTGTTCCGTAAAAGCAAACACAGCTGAACATTCAGCGTATTTCACAATTCACTTTCATCATTCATGAATGTCTTCCTAATTATTTAACGAGTGAGAGTGAGTCTGTGACCGATACTGAAAGTGAGGCGATGGGGGCCTTTATCTGTGTAATGGGCCATTGGTAAAAACGCTTCGACACTTCGGAAACTGGGGCAAATGTTATAAAAACTATAGAAGTAAATGCTCATCGTTTTGAAGCTGAAATCGTTGAGGCTAGAGATATGATTGGATATTGAACTGTTCAAACAATATGTAGATACATAGGTACTTGGGAAGTTTTGGACTATCACACAAAATGAGTAAAAAATTGAAAAGAGACCTCAATGAAAAAGATCGAAGCTGTAATTTTTTGGTAGAGTTTTCTTTAGAAACAAAAATAACTTTATTTACAATAATACGAAATAGTTTATAACAACATACAAACAGTTATTTCACGAGAAATTCGCTTTAGAATTTGAATATTGATAAGTGTACGTTATACCTACATTTGAGGAGCTGGTGACTAAATAATAACTGCCGCTTGGGTCGATCTTTAGGTTAAGCCGTGCTTGCCTAGGTTGGTCTGTGGGTGACCTCCTATTACATACCGAGTTTCCTCCGTGTCTCGGAAAGCACGTTAAGCCGTTGGTCCCGGCTGTCATTTGTAGATCTTTGACAGTCGTTAGAGGTAGTCAGTGGCCCAAAAAGCCTGATAACCAGTCTTACCAAGGGGTATGGTATTACCCAGTACTAACTGGGTTGTGATGTCAGATAGGCAGTCGCTCCATGTAAAATACTGGTATTCAGCTGCATTCGGTGAAGGAGACCCCAACATAGTTGGGAAAAGGCTTGGCAGACGATGATGACGTTATACCTACATTTCATTGCTCGTAAATTCGTAATTATACTACTCGTATGTAAGTAGATACAAAGCTTGAATTAAATAAATGTTCATAATTGATATGCCCGGTAAAAACACTACTATCTGAGTACATTGATCGATATCTTTGACCATTAAACGGATATTAACCTGTGCAAGTTATCTGATAATACTTAGTTCAAGACATGATAATTTACAATTTCCTTCTCTTAATACCGGATCACTTTATCTAGCAAACTGCCGGATCTACCATAATAATACAGATTTAGTTTAAGTCTTACATTCGATCTGAACGTTGATACGAAAGGCCTGGTTTAATGTTTAGATCTAGAAAGTCGTGTGCTGATCTGTCAAAGTAATATTTTAATCGTTGTCTTTTGTTTGAAGTTGATATAAAAGATTAGATTAATGCTGTTATTAGAATGACATCATACATACACACATAACATCACGCCTGTAATCCCCGTAGGATTAGGCAGAGATGTACCTAAATAGTACACCTACATTTCGCCAGTTATGTTTAAGTCCCATGTTATAGGGGGCGAGCCTATTGCCATCAACCAGGCACAAACCCAGACTCCGTGGCTGCTACTGAGAAATTCCTGATGGTAAAAACCCAATAGCACTTTGCCCGACCTGGGAATCGAACTCAGGACCTCATGCTCAGCAGTCGCGCTTACGACCACTGGACCAACGAGGCAGTCAACATACATATGACGTCATATTTAACAATATTGTGTGTTGTGATCATAACATGGCATCCATTGACATTGTGACACCGTTAGCCGGCTATTGGTTGATTATTTTAACCGTCATCATCACCCACAGCTTGAATTCACCCACTGCTGGGTATAGACCTCTCTTTTCCTATGCCAATCTCCAAGTTCCTATGCCATCCTCATCCAGGTTTTTCCTCCGTTAGCAACTGTTTCGTCTACCCATCTCGCTGACTCGGACGACCCACATATCTTTTCCCAGTTCTTGGACGACATTTGGTGACAGCCTTACTCCACCTATCATCACCGCACTCTGCTAGGAGTCCTGCCCAACTAATATATTATACTGTTAGTATCGATCCCTTGCACTAATTCAGGTCCCACACTACTTGTTTTTGTTCCTTATCAATCAGGATCTAGTACAAGGTGTTTTGATCTAGCTCTTCGCAGTCTGATCCTACTTCATGAACGGTTCAAGCTGAACCATGAAATATTGTGACTGAGCTGAGTTATATTGATCTAAAATAGTGTTGCCTAAAATCGGTCTTGGTCTTGCGAATATGCAAGAACAAGACCAATTTTGGGCTTTAAACTCGTTAAATCTTTACATTATGTGCTTTGTGTGCGCTTTTATATTTACAGAAGAAAGTAATTACAGACTGGCGGGAACTGCTAAAGGGAAAAATCGGTCTTGGTCTTGTTCTTGCATTTTCGGAAGACCAAGCCCAAGACCGATTTTGGGCAACACTAATCTAAAACAACACTATGATAACCATGAGCATAAAATATTTCTAAGATTTGAACGAATTTAAAAAATTATCAACTTTACTAGTCTATGAGCGATGGAACCGAGAAAAAGCTTTGAAGCGAATAGTCCAACATCATTTAGAGCTACACTCCAAACCCAGCGAAATCACCAACTCATCAAAAGAATATCTCATAAGTCAACAATCTTAACAACAATTCACACAGCAAAGAAACATTTTGACATTAGAAACTACATGGAAACTAGGGTTGTCGAAAGTAATTGTTAAGAAGCGCACTGACCCAGTTCCATGTACCAAGTTGACAACTTATGTGAACCCCTGAACCATACCAGGTAATAATGACGATGGGTATATGAACTGGGGCGTTTTCTCATCTCTTGCAGACTTTTACTTTAACAATACCAGAACCTTTGGATGTCGGTTTGTTGTGAAAGACGGAGAAAATCATATTGTCTAGGACGAGTGATTGTGATGGCTAAATTGGTATTTCATTTCTGATGTCTGTCAGCTGTCATTTTTGTGGTTATAGTGTAGTGAAGAGGCATGAAATTACATAATGTGGCGGGCATATCATGAATAATTATGAAATCAAAAATGAATATAGATCATGATTGATGTAAAATTAATTGAATATCTCCTAGTTATTGACGCTTCCCGTGACCTAAGGGCTGGCTTTTAACTTGGCAAGAAGCTAAGTATTGCCATACAACGTGGCAACGCCGCCAGTCTCTTGGGCACATTACCGGCTGACAGCGGCGGAGGCAATTGAGGCGGAGTTTTTTGATGCCCTTTTGTAGTTTGTTGTTAGTTTAGTTTAATAATTTCCTTTTAATTATTTACAAAAGGTGTAATTATTTTCAGGATTGAGAGGTGAAAATACAATATTTCTATAGAATTTTGTTTCGAGCTAGTTAGATTATAAATCGATTAGGGTGCTCTTTACTCGCGCGCCGCCGCTAATGACGCGTCATGCGCAAGAGTTGACTGTCAATCACATCACTGTCATAATATCAAAACATGAAGCAGGTATGGATTAAACTAGGTATGTAAAAACCTATGCCTAATAATATTTTGACGTAGCTACGCACTTTACAAAACATTTAAACGAGTGTATAGTTGCCATATTCGATGTGGAAAAAAAACTTTGCATAAAGGGAATATCTTTGGCTCTAAGCATTGGTGCTCTTGAAATCGGTGCTCAAATGGAAATACTCCGAAAACAATATTTAAATTTAACAATATGTATCTCTATATTTAATCAAATAATATAATTATTTAAGTATCTTTAAAAATCCGCCCCTGTCCGTCCCAGGTGCACGTACTCGTAGCATACAATACATCGACTCGCGCGCAGACGGCATACATAAACATACATAGGTACTACGCAACCGTCTGTCTATCTTGCCTGATACACTTTCACTGATACTAATAACGCACTAAAAGTTTGATTTCATCCATCTATGTACAATGGAGAATGTATTTGAAGTGTTTTTATGTCTGTATAGTTAAATAAGTTGAGAGCAGCGGTGGCCCAGTGGTGGCGACTTACGAGCAGTAAGTCGTGAGTTCGAACCCAGGCGCATTACTTTGTGTAATTTATTTCATCAGCACTGCTCTCAAAACGGTGAAGGAAAACATCATGAGGGAACCGGAATGTCCTAGAACCAAAAATTCGCAGACATGTGACATCTACCAACCCGCACTGGGCCCGCGTTGTGGATTATAGCCCATTCCCTCTTATGGAGAGGGGGCCAGCAGTTGGACTGATATAAGCTGATTATGTATAGTTAAATAAGATTCAATTTGGAGGTACCGACTGAAATAGCATTTTTTTTTTCTGATGGGAAATCATCAAATGACTCTGAGCAGAGCGGAAGAGAGTGTCAGACTTGCACTGACTAAAACCCATCCATGTTCCTTCCCTGCCCTTTGTGTTCCAGGGCCGCGGTATCTCTTTCGAACAGTCCCGCAGCCGTGGCAGGACCTACCGAAATAGCTTGAGTTGGCTTTAATAATTTTTACAGTTTTAACCAACTACGGCACAGTAAAGGTAGGGTAATGAGTTTCTATTTAGCTGTGTTATAAAAATCAATGTCTCTTTTAATGGGATAAAGACATAACTTTATTATATCTACTTCTAAAACAACAATTTATTTCTAGATTTTCAAATATGCTTTGTATTTCTTAAGATTTTAGTACCTTAATACTACTTAATTTGATAATTTCCGGTAAGGACAGGTTTCATAAAATAATTGACTATTTATCTGTTTGTAAGCTTTTTGGTGTATAGTTCTAGACTAACCAGAATCCACAAAACTCGCTTAACACCATTATCTACTCAAACGCCAGCGGGTACTACGGTACCCAGCAATGAAAAAAAGGTGTGTGTGTACTTATGTACACGCGGTAGAAGTTATACTTCTTTGGCGTCTGAAGAAAAATTTTAAAAAACAAAACTGCAGTAAATATCGAAGAAAAATGTTAAAATCAATCAAAACAGTATAGGTGTATATACAGTAAGTACTGTATATTCAGTTTCCTTACTTATAAGTTAAGTTAGTCATTTAAAGAAATATATATTATTAATTCTATTCTGCAGCCAACTTCATCATGTCGTTTTTTTGGGACATCGTGCGCGCGCAGGTCTTGAATTCACTCTCATCCAAACGCGCCAAAAGAAGTATAACTTCAAAAACGGTTACATGACACTATTGACAATGACATAAGTGACACTTTTGACACATGACAGTAACAAACAAGTTTAACTGTGGAGCGCCACTGGAAACATTAACAAACAATACCGGTTTTACAGACATTCTGACTTAACCCCGGAAAGCGATCTACTATAGCAAGCAACTATTCAAATTATCCATTAGTCATGTTAACATAGAATGGTGCACATTCTGTCCAGCCCGTGACATTGGGCTGTCATATCTCAAAGCCATCTTTTAGCACAAAAGTCAAGGTTAAACACTAAATAAAAGGCCAGGAAGTATAAAGAATAGAGGAGTCCATGGTTAGTCAAAAGTTTTATTGTTTTTTTAGGGTTCCGTACCCAAAGGGTAAAACGGGACCCTATTACTAAGACTCCGCTGTCTGTCTAACCGTCTGTCACCAGGCTGTATCTCCTGAACCGTGATAGCTAGACAGTTGAAATTCACACAGATGATGTATTTCCGTTGCCGCTAAAACAACAAATACTAACAACAGAATAAAATAAATATTTTAAGGGGGCCCGTTTTTGTCTAATGTTGTATAGATTATGGTACGGAACCCGGAGCGGAGCGCAACTCCGACTCGCACTTGGCCAATTTTTCTTTTTGTTGAAATAAAAATTATTAAGTGCCAGGGCAGCTCGCGAAATTGCTTTGGCCCGCGGGCTACCGTGGCGGTTCCGCCTTAAATACCTAATTGCAGTTTTAAAAGGATGTATTTTGTGTAGTAATAAAGTAAATTTACGCATTTTTAGCTAAGGCGGTTTTAAGATAATTAATATTGAATTGAAACTTCTTTAACTTTAAAAAAAATAAGTTCAACGATAAATATTTTGAGATTAAAATTAAGCCTTTTGAAATGAAAAAAAAAAACTGTCAAATTGTCTGTCAATCTCCACAAATTGCGAGTTGTGAGAGCGAAAACAAAGTTTGAGAATCTCTGTCAGTTGTAAATGACTAACTTTACCTTTCGTGATTTGTAGATGAGCTAATCTTTATTTTTTATCAGTATGTCATGAAGTTATAAATAAGCATGTTCTAATATCATATGAAATTAATATTAATGTAATATTTCTGTACCTAAATTGTGTGTGTACATGAATGTTGTTTAGTTTGGTAAAAATGTGAAAATTCTTTGAATACTGGATTGATACTAACAAAAACTTCCATAACTAAAAAAAACATCAATTTCCAATCAATTTCACATAATGTTTACTAATAATGCCTTTCTGTCTATGTCATTGAAGCGCCGGAAGATCCATGTATCAGTATGTTTTATATTCCAATAACCACACAGTATTCCAGTGATAATAATCAATAAAACATAAAATATAATATTAATTTATTAGATATGCAAAAGACAGCTACTATGATTGATATCACAAATTCTTTACAAATACATTATGCTAATACCAAACGATTATTTTAAAGCTGTGTCATAATAGGCACATTAAATTAATTATCGTTGTAATTTAGCGCTATGTGGAAGATTATTTCTGCATTTGTCGTAATAATTAACATAAATAGTGTGTTCAATTTTTGTTACCAACTCGACTACCACCTGGACTAGACCCAGCGATGAGGCCTGTGTCCCCGTGGGTATACAGGGTGTAAACAGACTCTTCACGAAGTCATCAACCAAGCATTCTGTACATCAAACTAAGTAACTTTACGCAAAAATTAATGCTGGGAAACGACTTTTTTTTTGAGCTGAAAAATCACGTTTTACAGTAGGACTCAAAGTAACGCACTCAAAACATTGTGCTGATAGATGGATTGAATAGTAAGGGGGTCACGGAGGTGTTTAAAGTAAAAATCTAACATTAAAAACATGTATTTAAAAAAAAAAACTTGTGAAAAATTTGGAACTTTGATCACCAATATCTCCGTAACTAGAAGGTTCCCAGGTATGTTCTAGAACAAAAAAATGATGGCAATGACGGGAAAAACAAGAGCCTTTCGGCTTCGTTAAGAGTCTGTTTACACCCTTTATTATAGGCTTATAGAGCAAACTTACCGGTTTGCATCTACTAGACTATCTTTTAACTCAAGTTGTACCTACGTGTGCTTGATAGTCAAATCTTAAACCTATTTCTAATTTCTTGTACAAAAAAAATCATCCACACCCAATATTACTTGCAGAGGCCAAATATTTTGATTTCTCTCTCAATTCAAAACTCTTGTGTCGACTATACTCACAGTAACTGCACTTTCATCTTTAGAACTAGGCGGCCTACATTCCTGGGCATGAATTAGGGACACCTCTGATTACAATCTGTGCTGCCAATACAATTAAAAAGTTAGTAAGTTATGGGCGCGGCGGCGTCGGCGATGGCGGGAGAAGTTTGAGTATCTGTGGCTCGAAAAGTCAACGACCAAAATGTATTTAGCAAAGGTATATAGTTTGTTTGTTATGTTATTTTCTCATAATACTTGTTTAAAGTTTCGTTAGTGGTCCCTGAAGGTATTTTGGTCATTGGCTTCTGAAATGTTTTCTTTTTTTTAGGATTTGTGTAGATTTAGGATACTTGTTGCATCATAATATTTTTTTTTTACTTTATT
This sequence comes from Lycophotia porphyrea, assembly GCA_950005105.1. Taxonomy (NCBI): domain Eukaryota; kingdom Metazoa; phylum Arthropoda; class Insecta; order Lepidoptera; family Noctuidae; genus Lycophotia; species Lycophotia porphyrea. The sequence continues at coordinate 14,794,406 of OX465403.1, forward strand.
GCCGTTTAGACATATTGTTGTTAAGAATGTTTACTTCGACGCAATTAGCTGTTTCGATAAAACTAAACTGCTGGGTTTATTTATTTGGACGCACTGATTTAAGTTGAGAGACGAAGTCGAAACAATGCGGCTGTTAATTATTACTTAACTTTTAGCAGCATTTATGAATAAACTCACTCTCAAACTTTATTAGCCTCTGGCTTCAATTAAATACCAGATACTTCTACATACTTCCTCATTTAAGTAGACCCTTTTTCATTAATGAGAGTTAACATTTCCGCATTACCCTAGCCAGTTTTCATAAAAAAAAACAATCAAAATTCCTCACACTATGGAATTAGTACTTAGAAGAACCTTCCAGCACCAAATCTCCCATGCCTTGCACCATGACACAAAGGTCACACGAAGCGCTTGGGCAATAGCTTCCGCAAAAACTGCGCATTGTTTCATTGCGCCATGCGCGTGAGTGCGCAGTCAACTGTTTTTGTGTGAGAATCAGATTGGGCGAGCTTTGTGAATGTGTTGTATCGGTTTTAAGTTTTATTTTTAATTGTATGTCCATTTAAGAAGGGCTCGTGGCTAAATAATAATAGCCGCGTGGCCGATCTTTAAGGTTAAGCAACCCTTGCCGAGGTTGATCTGTGGAAGGGTGACCGTCGATTACATACAGAGTCTTCGGTAAAAACTACGCATTGTTTCATTGCGATATGAACTGTCAACTGTTCGGGTGAGAAGCAGATTGGTCGACCATTGTGTTGTATGTGTTTTTAGCTAATTAGATAATTTTTGTGCACATAAAGGTTGTAAATAGACTCTTAACGAAGCCGAAAGGCACTTGTTCTCCCTATCATTGCGATCATTTTTTTGTTCTAGACCATACCTGGGAACCTTCTAGTTAAGGAGATATTGGGGGTCAAAGTTCCAACTTTGTCACAAGTTCTTTTTTTTAAATACATGTTTTTAATAAAATATTTTTACTTACGACACAACCACCCCCGTACTTTTCAATCGATCCATCAGCATAATGTTTTGAATGCGTTAACATAGCGTTCTACCGTAATACGTGATTTTTCACCCCAAAAAAAGTCGTTACCCAGCAATAATTTTTGCGTTAAGTTACATAGTTTGATGTACATAATGCTTGGTTGATGGCTTCGTCAAGAGTCTGTTTACACCCTGTATAGTCTGATGTATGAACGTGGACGAGTCGAAATTTTAGGATCGTAGCAGGTGGCATAATTTAGTTTACCCGCTTACCGCCCGTGAGCTTATGTATGTGTGTATAGTCCGATACTGGGCCAGATGACAGAAAAGTGAGCTCAAGGAACCGCACAGGTAAATGGTCAGACGTGATCAAGCTGGGGGAGCTTGTACCAAGCTATCCAAACCGCAGAAGACCGCATAATTTGGACACGCATCGTATGCAGTCGCGATTCTCAATATTGAGGGAACGATGACGCCGAAAAAGATCCTAGTCTGTGAATGGTGAATGGCTGGACTTATTTTTCTCAAGCCCTGAAGGAGATCAAGGAGAGACAGCAGACTTATTCTGTGCATTAAGATTTTTTTTTGATTATTTATTGATTTTTATGTTCTTATGATGGTTCTCAAGTAAGAGAGCTCGTGGTTAAATAATAACAGCCGCTCGGGTCGATCTTTAGGTTAAGCCGTGCTTGCCTAGGTTGATCTGTGGATGGGTGACCACCCATTACATACCGAGATCCTCCGTGCCTCGGAAAGCACGTTAAACCGTTGGTCCCGGCAGTCATTTGAAGATCTTAGTTATGTAGTCAGTGGCCCAAAAAGTCTGACAACCAGTCTTACTAAGGGGTATCGTATTAGCCAGTACTAACTGGGTTGTGCAGGACAGATAGGCAGTCGCTCCATGTAAAATACTGGTATTCAGCTGCATCCGGTTAGACTGGAAGCCGACCAAAAAGGCTAGGCAGATGATGATGATGGTTCTCAAGTATTAGTCCGATTGTTTGTCGTATCGTTCCTTAACAATATTATACGGAACACCTATCCAGCTCTTAAATTGAACAATGAAGTAAAACTTGAGTCTACATCCAGGTCATATTAGACACGAATGTTATGGATGAAATTAGTTTCTTCATCTATTAAGGTTCTGAAAGTTTTGTTCACCTCAAGATCATACAGAGTGTAAACAGACTCAACCAAGCATTATGTACATCAAACTAAGTAACTTTACGCAAAAATTAGTGCTGGGAAACGACTTTTTTTTTTGGACTGAAAAATCACGTTTTACAGTAGGACTCAATGTAACGCACTCAAAACATTGTGCTGATGGATGGATTGAATAGTAAGGGGGTCCTGAAAGTGTTTAAAGTAAAAATTTTATATTAGAAACATGTATTTAAAAAAAAAAAACTTGTGAAAACGTTGGAGCTTTGACCCCCAATATCTCCGTAACTAGAAGGTTCCCAGGTATGGTCTAGAACAAAAAAATGATCGCAATGACGGGTAGAACAAGTGCCTTTCGGCTTCGTTAAGAGTCTGTTTACACTCTTTATTTATCTCACCAAACCATAATAAACTGTGAGGTTAGATCATATCTCCAAGTTTCCCGTCCTAACTTCCACCAGAATGCGACAATTTTCTCAGCGTACATACAACAACCAAGGTATATCCAATATAAGCTGACCTGATAAAGTATGAGCTTTTAATAGATTGAGAGGTCGGGTTACAGTGGAAATTCAGTGCTACGACGTGTGACAAGATGTACTAGATAAATCTTTGTTCCAGTGTAACCTGACCTGGTATGGTTTAGGCTTTCCATACAGCGAGAGGTCAGCTTCTACTGGTACAGCTAGTCATCATCATCAGCCTTTTAATGTTCCCACTGCTGGCACACAGGCCTCCTCTCTATGAGAGGGAATGGGCTATAATCCACTACGCGGGCCCAGTGCGGATTGGTAGATGTCACAGGTCATCGAATTTTTGGTTCTAGGATATGCCGGTTTCCTCACGATGTTTTCCTTCACCGTTTTTAGAGCAGTGGTGATGAAATAAATTACACAAAGTAATGCGCCTGCCTGGGTTCGAACCCACGACTTACTGTTCGTAAGTCGGGGTCGCTACCACTGGGCCACCGCTGCTCTCATTGGAACAGTATGGCTTGATAAAGCTTTAGACCCAATCTTCATAACTGTCACCCCGTTACAAGTTTAATTACTTTTCTCACAGATTACGATTAGACGACTTAGCGGATTCTGCAATTACTACTGATTACTATAGTGCTGCATGTCCTAGAACCAAAAATTCGAAGACATGTGACATCTACCAATCCGCACTGGGCCTGCGTGGTGGATTATAGCCCATTCCCTCTCATAGAGAGGAGGCCTGTGTCCCAGCAGTGGGAACATTTATAGGCTGATGATGATGATGATGATGACTATAGTGCTTATTTTCTCCTTGTAAAATAACGACGTAAGACTGCCTCGTTGTTCTAGTGGTCGCAAGCGCGACTGCTGAGCATGAGGTCCTGGGTTCGATTCCCGGGTCGGGTAAAGTGTTATTAGGTTTTTCCATCAGGAATTTCTCAGTAGCAGCCACGGTTGATGGCAATACGCTCGCCCCCTATGACATGGGACTTAAACATAACTGGCGAAATGTGGGTGTACTATTCGATAAGCCTCTGCCTTACCCTTCGGGGATTACAGGCGTGATGTTATGTTATGTTATGTAAAATAACGAAAGATTGGGTGTCATTTACACCAATCTGGTTCACCAGCTGCTAGTGGTCTTCTCGTCTGCTCTATCTGGTTTGGTCTAAGTTAGTGATTCCACTTGTCACCAAAGAGAAGCCTACTGTTTGCCATCACTTAGTAAAAATTAGTTAAGGTGCGGGAATCTGGTTGGAGGAACGATGCATCCCTCATGCCACATGCCACCCTTATGTACTACGCATTTCTTTTCTGATTAATTTCGTGGCGGGATCCAAGGCAGTTAAATTGTTTCTCTGGGACTTCGTCGAGCTTTATTATGTCGACGCTTTTCTGGTGGTTGCCACTGTTGGTCCTGGCTTTCAGAAGATGCAGTGGTTTGCGAATAGTGTAGCGGGCTTGTCCCAAATAAAAAGAAATCGTATATCTTGCGTATTGTCTTGCGACGTTAACACCCTCCGCATCCAAGTTTCCTTGTATATAAAGGGTGTAAACAGACTCTTAACGAAGCCGAAAGGCACTTGTTCTCCCCGTCATTGCGATCATTTTTTTGTTCTAGACCATATCTGGGAAGCTTCTAGTTACGGAGATATTAGGGGTAAAGTTTTAACTTTTTTTTTTTAAATACATGTTTTTAATGTAAGATTTTTACTTGAAACACCTCCAAGCCCCCCTTACTATTCAATCCATCCATCAGCAAAAGGTTTTGAGTGCGTTACATTGAGTCCTACAGTAAAACGCGATTTTTCAGCCCAAAAAAAAAGTTGTTTCCCAGCACTAATTTTTGCGTAAAGTTACTTAGTTTGATGTACATAATGCTTGGTTGACGGCTTCGTGAAGAGTCTGTTTACACCCTGTATCTACCATACCATCTCAACAATCCATTAGCTATCCAACTTCAAAAGATAACACAAGAACCTAACAACATCTCATCTCCTAGGAATCTACCGCCACAACAGTAATTACAACCTCACAGCCTATTAGCCGAGTCTATAATTACTAACTACGACTTACATTTGTTAACTATCAGTGTTAACTGTTTGTAATAGATACGTGTAATAAACATTGCTTTTTAGAGACGTGGCAGAGTGGGATAGCTTTTGGAAGTGGCTAAATTGATGGTGGTGTGTGGTGTTGTTAAACTAGTTTGATGATTTTAGCCAGTTACTGCAGTTTAACTGAAAATTTTGAATTTGAGAACAGGAAGCTGCTCACCTATAACGGATAATAGGGTAGTTGACCAAAAAAATCTAATTAGTCCATCAGATAGCTTTCCTAAAAATATTAGACACGTATTTTTTTATTTCTCGTAAATTAAAATCGAGGACGATGCAGTGCGTCGGAAACTCGTGTGACGTCACATTTCGGTACACTTTTTAGCGGAAAGTGACGTCACAAGCCCCCACTCATGAACTTTGATGCGTTTGATCTTCGTTATTTTTTATTGATTTGATACAACAAAAAATACGTATCCAATATTTCTAACTGACGAACTAAATAGAATCACATTTTTTTACTCAGGAAACATCGCTTTTCGATGACACTGGGCATTTGTTCTTAAACTGAGAGATAGTGACAGCAATATTTATGTTGCATAAAAGCTTGTCTAGTCTTTTGTCTGTGTTTTTTCGAATAGTGATATATTTATTTTCTTCAAAAGTCACTATCAAGACTTGAAGCCAGAGTATTTTTCTCATGGACTATCTGATAGAAGCTTAATATCAAACCAAGACCAAAAAGTTCCAGATTACATAGATGCGGTATAAAAGATTGGATAAGCAAATTTCCAATTAACTTTTTCATCGAACTCGGCAGTGAGTGCAATAATCTATCCATTACAATGTGACACGAGCATTTTCTCATGATTTCCCCATTTTCTGCGAAAGGCAGACACTTTGACAAAGTGTTATAATTAGCTTACATGCATGAGAATTACGTTACTTAATGTGCAGGCAAAAACGTCTTAAGTTCTTCAGGAAATGTACAAATTGATTCTTAGTAGGTTATATGACGGCTTGATAAAGTCTTCCGCGTCTAATCTACCCGATATGCTTTCTTCAAGTTATTCAAGTTATAGGTCTTCTTTCTTTTTTCTATGCCGCCCATGAGCCTCGGACTTGGCTTTACATGTCGTCGAGAAACAACTCTCAGGCATGCTGGTTTCCTCACCACGTTTTCCTTCACCGAAGCTAGTAATAAAATTATATAATGTGCACATGAATCTGAGGTACGAAATCAGAGGTGAGGTCATGACTTAGCAGTCCGACGGTCATACCACAAGGCTATCACTGTTATAGGTCTATCTGACTGACGGACGGCCATCTCTGAGGGTCAACGACGTCTAACAGCATATGTCAATCCAATGACATCATGAAGGTACGATTCCGAACTCGGCAACAAGCAGCAGTGCTGTTGCCGCAGTGCTGCTACTAAAGTGCTTTGCTTACATTGCTGCCGCGACATTGCTGCCTAGCTCGGAATGTAATCTCATATAAGCTTATAGAAATTGTATGGGGACCAGTAGTGTCACGGCAGTACTGCTGCGTGCAGCGTGGTTCGGAATCATACCTTTATGGTTATTCAATGTCACTTTTTCTAGACCTGGCCCGTGGAGCCGATCACTTCTTTACTTCACTCAAGAAGCAAATCTTTTGGAAGGCCTTTCTTCAGAAGACCCACGTGTGTTGAATTTGTTTTTTTTTTTCAGGTAACAAGGCAGTTATTAGAACCGGCTACAGTCAACAAGACTGGTTTGAAATGTTCAAACTGGACAGGACAGCCAATAAGAGTTGTTGAAATGTTCAAATTGAGACTGTTGTTATCTTTCTAAAGCAGTGGTTTAGCTTTTTTCATTTATCTTTTTCATTTATTATTTATCTTTGTCCACGGTTGAGACCGATCAGGTATTTTAAAAAAGAGTCTCAATGCTACTTAACACGCAAACCAAATAGGTTCTTGACCGCTTAGTTCCATTCCAATTGCCATTGGTCACCAACCTCCACTGGCCTTTTGCGATACCCAAGGTGACTTGAGCGCTGAGGATGGCCTATACCCAGCTGGGTATTACAATAGAATGCCTACATTCTTTAGTCCTAAGGTCTGAGACAATCGACCATAGGTTTTACACATAATGGAACCCACGCAGTGTTCAATGTATTCGTTAGGTACAGTGCAGTCAAATTCAATGTGGTATTTTAGTATTGTGGCTGGATTTTTTGTAGAATTTATGCCCAGTACTAACTGGGTTGTGGAGGTCAGATAGTCAGTCGCTCCATGTAAAATACTGGTATTCAGCTGAATCCGGTTAGACTGGAAGCCGACCCCAACACAGTTGGGCAAGGTTAGGCAGATGATGATGACTTAAAGATTTTATGCAATGTTATTGTCATTCCAAGTGTTCTTTGTAATACTTGCTCACATAAGTACTTGTTTTAAAATAATTTCGCAAACGTTGTTACGGTAAACATGTGTAACACGTTGTGTTAAACGAAATTTTATCTGATAAAGTTGTTGCATAAAATTTGAATGTTCTGGAGCTGCAGATTCAAGTTGCAACATCAGTATCACTGACAGTAAAGCTGGTCATTGGTGTTCTGTTTCACTTCCAAATACTGTTCAAATTCTTGTTTTTTTTTTAAGAATTATCTTTATTCACTGATAGACAACGAACAGACTAAACCGCTTAGTGCAGAACACTATCACCAATGGAGATCCGATAAAGAAGGAAGTTCCTCAAGTAAGATGGGAGTTCCTCATTTTTACCAAAAGGTTCTCCCACGGGTATCAGAACAGAAATGGCATGAACTACAAGCCTGATCGTCATGCATGATAATAATAGTCGCTTATTAACCATATTTAGCAGCAGGTTTATTAAGGTAAGTTACCGGGAAACCATAAATCCGGAACAGTTCTACAGTAAAACCACTCCTAATTAACAGCCACTTAACGGAGAGAGTTAAAATAATGGACAACTAAACATGCTAATTTCATACAAGGCTTCATTTAGCTCAAACTCACGTACACCTATCAGCACAAGTTGCGGACCTTATCACTGTAATCTCGGTGTGAAATCCAAGACAACTTGAATGGACGACTGTACGCACCGATTACGTGGTTTCTCACGTCTTACATAAAGTATAATGGCACATTCATGGGCAGATGTGTCCAAGTTATAAGGTTCCGGATGATTGGGACAATCTAGGTCCTTTGTATCTGATGCCTTGCATCTTCTGAGCCATGTTGGGGTAGGCTTTCATATTATATGTTTGGCTTAATGTCAGTCATTTTTATTCTCCTGTCTTGACTGCCTACTAGCGTGACTGCCTCATTGGTCTAGTGGTCACAATCGCAACTGCTAAGCATGAGGTTTTGAGTTCTATTCCCGGGTCGGGCAAATTGTTATTGGGTTTGCAACAGAAAATTATCAGTAGCAGCCATAGAGTCTGAGTTTGTGCCTTGTGGATGGCAATAGGCTCCTCGCCTAGTACATGGGACTTAAATGTAAACGCCTGCCTGAAACTTTATTGAACTACAGGCGTGATGTTGTGTTTATTATCTATTTCTCCCTCTTCCAAAATTTTTGTCCTCCTCTTCAAAATCTTTGCGAACTTCAAAGCCAACATTATGTCCTCCAAGCCCAACAACAACGTTGGCCCAACATTATCCCACGCCAGTATTGGATAACGGATAATGCGATTACCAAACTGCTGGTAATACGTAAGATATTTTTTGCGGGCCATCGTCAATTTTATGTTGTATGTAAACATTTTGTTTAACCAGCGTGATATGTGAATCAGTTTTGTTGTTACATGTTATTATTTTTGTGAATTATTCCGTAAAAACGTAAAAAGTGTTGTTGAGAAATTTTCTTGTTATTGCGAGTATTTCATCGTAGCCGAATTCTAGAAGAAATCCAAATGCTTTATTTTTATCTCCTTTGCTAATCAAGGGTTTTATTTTTATTGTTATAATTTGGAACAAGCCCGCTACACTATTCCGAAACCACTGCATCTCCTGAAAGCCAGAATCAACAGCGGCGACCACCAGAAAAGCGCCGAGACAAGGAAGCTCGGAGCTGTTTATTATTTTGCTTTTTTTGATTTTTTCAATCCAAGACTGACCGCCTCGTTGGTCTAGTAGTCACAAGCGTGACTGCTAAGCATGAAGAGCTGGGTTCGATTCCCAGGTCGGGCAAACTGTTATTGGGTTTTTCCAGCAGGAATTTCTCAGTAGCACCCATTTTGATGACAATAGGCCCGCCTGTATTAAATCGGACTTGAACATACTTGCGATATACCTCTGCCTAATCATTCGGGGATTACAGGCGTGATGCTATGTTATATATACCTACCATAATGACGTCATCCCACACAACACTTACATCACATAAATCTTAATGATTTGCCCAAACAGTAAAAGTGTTACTAATTCTTACGCACAAACTGTTCGAATTCAAGAGCAGTGCAATTATTGAGGGAAAGTTGAGACGCGAGTATTTTCCGAGATCTCAATGCGCTGGCCGTGACTACAGGTACTGTTCCAACTTAAAATTATGGTACTTCATAGAGTAAAGATACTTTAATTATGGATAATGGATCTTCATCAGTCGTCTTTGCTAGTAACAGGGTTGTGGACGCGGAGGTCAGATAGGCAGTCGCTCCATGTTAAATATTGGTTTTAATCTCTCTCCAGTTAGATTGGAAACCAACGGCCGGCATCATCATCATCATCATCATCAGCCTATAATGTTCCCACTGCTGGGACACAGGCCTCCTCTCTATGAGAAGGAATGGGCTATAATCCACCATGCGGGCCCAGTACGGATTGGTAGATCATCAAAAGGGAATGATTTATTGTTTTCCCGATAGAGCACCAAGCAAAAATATTGATGGGTGCTCAAATGGTGAAAATCTTTCGTGCTCTTAGCATTGGTGCTCTTAAAATCGGTGCCCAAATGGGAATACTTCAGAGATAAAACAATATTTTATCTGGTCCTGTTTATCTACCTGGTCTACGTTACCTACATGCATAGAAACTCCATCCTATTTTACCCAAAAACATCATTAGTTTGTAGTTTATGATCCAACGTGAGAAATGCTCGTAGAATAGAATTCCTTATTGCGCTATAACACGACAGCATCAATTAAGGCCGCTCGTGCTGCCGACTGCTGATTGCTTTGCGACATCTTATTGTTGAAGTGACGTTGTTTCACGACCATGTGTGCGAGTTGCAAAATGAGGAAGATTTTTAAATTGTTTGTTGAGAAACTGGGGTTCTGTATCTTCTTTTAGAGCTTCAAGATTACTCAAAAATACACAAAAATTGTTTCGCTTTATGTATTCTGGTGCTTGTTCTAAACTTTCATCCGGTTTAAAATAAAAATTGCTAAGAGCATGACTGCCTGGCAAGTTATTTTATTATTGGCAATGTTGTTTCAGTCATCAATTACAGCAATTAATATGAAGGGTTAAATAGACATTAACTACTTATTGTGTTGAATTTTGGTTGTTTTTTTTACCATAAATTACCAAGTTCATATAAACAGGATATTCTATTATCTAAAAGTATTCAGTGACATTGCATCATTGCCTCATTCATTGCATTGCATGTGACTTAAGATAAATAAATGCATAGCTTTAAGCTAACATGAGAAACGGCTTAAAGTTCTATGTATACCTATGCCGTGTATGCTCGCACTCAGATCAACGAACTCTGTTCTTTAGAAAAAAAAGCTTTGAATTCAAGTACTTACCCATTAACGAAACAATAAAATTATGAGAATTAAGTTTTTAGAAGTTTGTATTGTTAAAACATTGGATTATCCAAATCAGTAGTTTTTTGACTGACTTACGCAATCTTAACTGGAGATGTAGTGTTGGTTTACCTGTAATTAAACAAATATTTTGTTAATAAATCAAGAAGTGGCGCCATCAATCAAATGTGAAAAGACACGTTCTAGTTGAAAAACAAAGTTAAAACGATTATATCCCTCTGGTAAACATGAATACCAACGTTTAGAAGAGATTATACGGTCTCTTTTTAGACCACACGGTCTCTTTTTAGACCATACGTCTCATTTCAGACCACACGGTCTCATTTTAGACCATACTTTCTCTTTTTAGACCACACGGTCTATATTAGACCACACGGTCTATATTAGACCATATGGTCTCTTTTTAGACCACACGGTCTCATTTTAGACCTTTTGGTCTCTTTTTAGACCACATGATCTCTTTTTAGACCATACTGACTCTTTTTCTTTCTTCCTCCTCTTTCTTTCCAAAATCATTATTATCTGCCTTGCGCTTTTCCGAGACAGCTTAACTTAATTATGCATTAGATGTTGCCTAGCGTTCTTGAAAACGAATATCAGTCCACTTAACTCAATTATTAAGATTTGACCTATAATTACAGACTAATAGACATAATAACTAGATGCGTAGATACATTATGTTATAAAGCGGAAATACAAACTCGGTTCGATAGAAATCAAGAACAAAGCGGTGTCCTTGTGGAACAAAGAACTGCTTCGATTGTATCTATCAATTACTAAAATTGTGTTATTGTTCAATTGCCTACTCATTTTGAAAATTGCTGGGTATAGTTTTCTACCGTTAGATTTCCGAGAAACAGGAAGCAAAGTAAATATCAAAATATTTAATTTTGATATAGTGCATGCTGTCAGAAAAATAGCTGACGCTGTGGTAGGAATATCGTCTAGTGAGCAAAAAGGTAGCTGGGCTGACTGCCCAGGAGATCTATTCGTTCGTTTTTAACTATAAGGACTTTCAACCAGATTGACGTGAGCTTCTTTTGTGTCTTTCGTTTTACTTTTCGTTATCGCTCATAGCATGTCTCTTTGTTTATGCCCTAGCGAGCGATCGATTGGGTCGTTAATGCCCATAAGTCCATAACCAATATAAGTATTTCTGTTCCTCTAATAGTTATTATAACCTAACTTGTGTCACTGTGATGACCAGCCTACTTTTCTTTTATATTGAAAGATAACATTCGTTAAACTACCTTTGACCACTATCAGATTTTAAACACGATTCTTAGTTATACCTACCATAGACTTGCCCGCCTTACGCCATCCCTTCGACTGACCAAAAATATTTCCAAAAATCCACGATTCAATTTAACTCCAATGATCTGAGATGCCACATAAAAACGTCAGCCAGTACCATAAGCTCCACAGCATCCATACTTAACAGTCACGATCTCCAGTAACAGTTAGTTAATCTGCAATCGTGCTGGGAGCAGGTTTATCTCTAACTGTTGCGTTAACTGCGAGCGGCTTACTGTTAGTTCATTTTGACGATAAAAAGTTGGGTTTTGTAATGTGTTATGCCATAGATGAAGATGTTTTTTGATCGTGTAGATAGGTTGTTTTAGTCGTGGCGAGTTTAATAGGGTAGATTTAATCAGGTTTTCTGAAAGATTTCGATTTAATCTGTTGTTTTGTTTTGTCAGTCATACGATTTGCCTTGTAAGACGCTTTTGCAAAGTATTGCTTCCCCAAGTATTCAGAACTGGCAGCTGCAGTCTTTCTGGCCTATTCCCTGGTCACCATCTACCCCACTGAAGAAAAGAAAAAGATAGAGTCAATTGTTTTTCTTTAACACTCTATTGACTCTATCTTTATCATTTCTACCTCCTTAATATTCCTATAAGTACCTATGTCTCTTTCTTTCATCTGCTATTCAAACCTCCTTTCGGAAAGATTATCAAAAACTAGTCCTGTTTCTTCGACAACTCTCTCTTAGTACACCCTCTTCCCCATTCGACCACCCCATTTGCCTATTGCTTAAGGCAGTTGCACACGAACTACGTTACTCAATACAAAGCGCACGTGTAGCACTTCACCGTCGTATATCTTCGGCTTTAAGTGCTGATCGATAGCGTTATCGGCTAACAATACGGCTACAATCACGCACAAACAGTATTGTTCAATTTTTTGTGTTTTTGTGGTTGTGTTTACAGCTGGGATTTATTGTAGGCTATATTTTCTCGATTTCCATGGCAAAATGGAAGTGACGAGACCTTCAAAGTCATCAACAACGAAAACGTGTTCCGGTGGGTGTACTTAGCCCTGGAGTATATTGTTTGGGACTACTCCCAAACCACTGCGACTCCTGAAAGCTATAATACAGTGGCGACCACCTGAAAAACGCCAAAACAATGAAGCTCGACAAAGTCCCTGAGAAACTATTTAACTGTCTTGGATCCCGCAACGAAATTAATCAGAAAACTATAGCGGAAGAGTAGAAAAAAAGCCCGGGAGTATACATTTTGTCTCCCTAACGATGGGACACTTGCACCGTGTATACCTGTTCTGTTGACCGTGCGTTAAGAAGAGGATCATCAACATCACAGACAGTGATGACAAACGAAACAATCAACGTTTACCATAATCCATTTGCTCCTACATTACGCAAACATCGGATCCATTCGTATCAAAAACCCGTAAGTTTTTCACAGAATATCCTAAGGAAGCTGCGTACGGTAAGCGCCGGATAAGAAAGCCTTTGATATATGGGCACCGGCGGTAATCACGGACTAATGGCTAGTTTCTAGATAAACACTTCGTTAGCTGCATTTTTAAAGCGAGCAAAGGCGGTTTCTTTATATTTCTAGAAATACAAGTGTTGAAAAAAAATGAAAATGCTTAGTCGTAATTGCTTAAACCGCTTTTCATTTATTAGAAGTGACAATTATGATTTTGCTGAATGATGCAATGCGCATACAAGCTGCTCACTTTTAGCTTGTAAAGTAATACAGGACAGAATATTAGCAAAGATATACAAATAAGGGCAGATCACAGGCTAGAAAGAGAGTGACAGTTGACACAGAGACGACAGATAAAGAAGTGTGGATGAAAGAGCCAAATACAATAATAATAAGGACAAAAGACTGATACTTAAAAAATCTCCTATTGAGCAAAGTAATTTCCTAATGATTAATGAAAGAGGTAACAACCCTTAAAAAAGGGTGGCATAGAAATTGCAAAGTTGGTAAACCTGACACTGTTTTGAGTAAACCATCTAGAATCTCACTCACTAAATAAAATCCTCCTAGCTATCCTTTACTACTCTAGACCTATCCTGCATGCAATACAGTCACATCATATTTAATGTATATAACAGTGTCGTATTGACTAATAAACTCTTTTCTGTACCTTATTCACTGTTGTGACGGAAACACATTCATAAAATATTACACAATGATGGATGAACTAGCAAAGTAAGCTTGAAATATTACGTTATTTGCCAAAGTGTGAACAGTCGTTAGTCACGCTCAGTTTTTCATGTGGTGTTGAATGACACATCTTGAGTAAGCAACCGCGGTAAATTGTTACACAAAGGCTTGGGTTAGAATAGAGCTTCTAAGAAAATGTGTCTACTGTTGGGGAAAATGGAGATTCATCACCGTCTTCCTAACCTTTGGTTGCAGCAGAACATAACTATGGATGGAGGACTGACTATCTGGGCTGCGGGACTGTTCGAAAGAGATACCGCGGCCCTGGAACACAAAGGGCAAGGAAGGACATGGATGGGTTTTAGTCAGTACAAGTCTGACTCTCCCTTCCGCTCCGCCTAGAGCGGGAGGAGACATTTGATGATTTCTCATCCGAAAAAAAAAAGGCAGCCTTCATGATCGCATCTGACCATATGCTCGCTACGCTTCTGACCTTTCTAAAGAACATCACCAATCATCACTATAATTTCTACCTAGCCTTTCTCAACTATATTGAGATCTACTTCCAAAACATCAACAATAATGCCAGTGAGTTGTTCTTTCACGTACAAATAAATATCATCCACAACATCATCTTCATGCTTTTTTTTACGGATGAGAAATCATCAAATGACTTTTCCCGCTCTGGGCAGAGCCGAAGGGAGTGTCAGACTTCTACTGACTAAAACCCATCCATGGTCCTTCCTTGCCCTTTGTGTTCCAGGGCCGCGGTATCTCTTTGGAACAGTACAGCAAATCCTTGTCCCATTTCACTTGGGGGTCAGTGTAACACGTTTTTTTCTTCTATCCTCCTCTGTCAACCGTCACGCTATCATTTACACCATTTTCTTCCTTATTATTCCTCACACAATCCATCCATCGTTTCCTTGGTCTTCCTCTCCCTCTCCAACCATCAACATTTATATTCATCACTCTTTTACTCACATGCAATTCATCACTCCTCATCGCATGTCCATCTCATCATCCACAACACACTTACCTAAATCATTGAGCTATATAACACAGACACCAGGCAGGCGTAAAGATACTTATATTGCATAGAATTACGCAAGTCTAGTCAATTGATATCGCATTACGGACATCGCCGTCACTGGCGGATTGTGTTGCATAGGCTGCATAACGCGTGGGCCTAGGGTTTTCCTTTCATTGTGAGTAATATATAAGGTGTGAACAGAAAAGAATCTTAAGCTATGACGTAAAGAATCATCATCATTATCTTATTTTTTGGGGTCGGCGCAGCATGTCTTCTTCTTCCATACTTCTCTATTACTCATCAGTCACCTCCTTTCTTGCCATATCATCCTTCACACAGTCCATCCATTGTTTCTTTGGTATTCCTCTACTCTTATACCCATCCACATTCATACTCAAAACTTTCTTCACGACATTTTCCTCATTTTACCGCATCACATCTCTGACGTAGACAATTATGGGTGTAAAATGAAACAGGAGAACTATATTCAACCTCTGTTATGCAGTATGAGGAGTTAACTTGATAACATTGATTTAATTCAATCTTATTATTTCCGGATCATCTATTATTTCAACTACATAGTTTCCCATGATAGGTAGGTTACTTTGTGTCTGCAATTAGTGTTACTATCAAACCAAGTTTTTGTTTTAAATTCATTGATTACACTGGAATTTGGAACTACTTATGTTTAAGTAAGTAACCACTAATATAGGCTGGTTTTGTGTAAAGAAATAGAACTGAGGCATATATATTTATCTACCCTCCAAATTATGCACACGTGACGTATTTTCCGAAAATACCCGAGCAAAGCCGAAGTAGTGGGCTTGTTTTTAAATTACTTTAACACTCAATGAATTCATCACGTGATTGAACTAGCGGATGTTATTTTATAGTTTATTTTCATTACTGAAACACGTGTTTTGAATACTTTGAACTTTCCAATCGTTCATTGGCTTATTTTAGAATTGCAATTATACAAACATGAGTATGGATTACGAGAATAAATGCTTTGATCCTTAAAATAACTTGGATTAGTTACTATCCGCGTCCACATACAGCGTGTATCTGTTACAAGAGTGCGGAACAGGCCATCAAACCGAAAAACTTGGGATTCGGTGGGACATACATGGTTTTTTTCTAGTCTCTCAAATGTCCTACTGGGCAAAGGCCTGACCTTTGTCCTTCATAACCTCTCTATCTTGCGCGATATGTGGCCATGTTCGCCCCGCAAACAAGATCAGATCGTCAGACCACCTTCGCAGCGATCTACCTAGACAGCGATTTCCTCCGTCTGGCGTCCAGTGAGTGACGACCTTTGTCCACCTCTCCGGGTGCAGTCCGCTACGTGGCCATCCCATTCCCACTTTAGGCTGTTTGCTTTTGGCTGTTTTACTGACTGACTATGTGGGTATCCCTTGAAAGCACTTACATTTCCAACTGGGGCACCCAATTAATGCAATCCCACGTAAATCCATCGTGTTCGCGAAAAAAATATCTTGTACCGGAAGGTACCTTCAGCAGTCCCATAGGTACTTGGGTCCACAAGATCAAGATCATCATCATCTTCCTGCCCTCATCCCATGTTACTTGGGGTCGGCGCAACACGTTTTTTTCTTCCATTTTCCTCTATCAACTGTCACGCAATCATTTACACGTTTTTCCTTCAATCACTCCTCACACCATCCATCCATCGTTTCATTTAATTAATCAGTTAGGCCTAGAAGATATGGAAATTTTGTATACGAGAGCTGATTATTATTGATACACGCCGTAGAATTACATACGGGACCGAAGCGTGGTCGCTCACAATGATGGGCCTCACCCGAAGGCTTAAAGTCACCCAAAGGCAATGGAGTGGGCTATACTCGGAGTTTCCTTGCGTGATCGAATCAGAAATGAGGACATCCGCAAGGGAACCAAGGTTACCGACGTAGCCCGAAGAATTGCCAAACTTAAATGGCCGAGTTTTTTGATGGCCGATGGGGCCGTAAAGTTCTGGAGTGGTGACCGCGAACCTGGTGAAGGTTGCGGGGGAGGCCCATTTCCAGCAGTGGACGTCTTTCGGCTTAAATGATGATTATGATGATGACGCCGTAGAAATACATGTTTTAATATTGCAGTCCAAAAGGTAGTCAATAAACTCAGAAAGGAAACAGGAATATTGAACACAACTGCATTATAGGTACTCGGTTATTTAAATATTCTTGCAAAAGTGTTGTTGGTTGGTTTAGAAATAAGGTATCAAAGTAACGGAGCAATTTACTTGTCAATACTGATTGCGATACTGCTGTTAATTTCCTAGACTTTGATTTATGTTCATTATGGCTGCAATGTGTACCTAAGTTTATTTTAATCAGTGATGTTAGGGATATTTCAGATCTGGATACGGATATGGATATAAGAATAAAATTATGTCGGTTTCGGATACGGTTACGGATATGTAATTTTTTCGGATTATTCGTTAGTTTCGGTTACGGATATAATAAAAATCTAACTAGTACTACTACTATGAAAGAGGACTAGATATAACAAACAAATTGCAAGATTCACGTGGCGCGCGAGCGTGAAGCAAAAACCTGCCGAAACATGTCGTTTTACTTAGACTCCGCCCTTATGCGAAACTATCCGAAACTTGAGAAACGGATACGGTGACGGTTACGGATATATTTTTATTTCGGATATCCGATAGTTTCGGTTACGGTTACGGAGCTCCATAACATCCCTGATTTTAATATCGTTTTGTTTATACGAAATTGATTGTGGAAGACATACTTCAGGGGGAACCGGACTTCTAAGAAAAGTTTGCGCTTTGGCAATCATAGTCGGAACTCGTCGGGCTAATTCGGAAATATGAAGATTACTGAAGAAGTAAGTACATACGTCTTTCCAGGTTTAGTTGTAACTGGTAACGGTACTTCGGAATAATATCTAAAAATGTGATAAAAGGAACTCCTGTGATGGATTATCATGAATTTTTGAATCAATTCTGTAAATTTTTCAAATACTTAATGATAAAGTACTGCGTGGTAATTTTACTCAGAACACATTTACAGATTGTTTATAATCGCATTGAATCGAATACGATCTGATTCGATTCCGATTGTGTTCCACTGAATTGATAACTGATATCTCAAGCATGGTTAAAACGAAGAGAAATTGAAAGTAAGGGAACCACTATCAGTTTCTTTGGTTAAGTTTTATGTTACCAGATGGTTGATACTACCACAAAATCTATGTTTATATACAAAACTGTGACCGTGTGATAGCTTTAATCTTCTAAACTACATAATAAATGGATTTTGATGCGATATTCATCAATATTTAGAGCATTTATTCCAATGTTACTTAAATACAGGGTGTAAACAGACTCTTCACGAAGCCGTCAACCAAGTATTATGTACATCAAACTAAGTAACTTTACGTAAAAATTAGTGCTGGGAAACGACTTTTTTTTTCGGCTGAAAAATCACGTTTTACAGCAGGACTCAATGTAACGCACTTAAAACATTATGCTGGTGGATGGATTGAATAGTGGGGAGTCCTGGAGGTGTCCAAAGTAAAAATCTTACATTAAAAACATGTATTTAATTTAATTTAAAATATCGCAATGACGAGGAGAACAAGTGCCTTTCGGCTTCGTTAAGAGTCTGTTTACACCCTTTATAGCACAGAAATCTCAGGTTTTTAACATTTCGTTTTCCCACCCGTGAGACAGTAAAAGATCAAACATAACGTAATCACCGAAGGTTTATGTAGAGGTACAGGCCGTGTTGATGACGCGTTCGTGTTCCACGCGCGCCTCGGTGAGATGTCAGCAACAGGGAGGGGCCCGCAGGGGCCCATGCCTGCCAGGGCTGCGGGAATGTTTGAAAGAGATACCGCTACCTTGGAACACAAAGGGCAAGGAAGGAAAATGGATGGGTTTTAAGTCAGTACAAGTCTGACACTCCCTTCCGCTCTGCCCAGAGCGGGAGAAGTCATTTGATGATTTCCCATCCGAAAAAAAAATGGTTATGTAGAGGTGTACCTAATAGTACACCCACATTTTGCTAGTTATATTTGAACTCCCATGTAATAGAGAGCGAGCCTATTGCCATCAACCGGACAGAAATCCAGAAGTCGTGGCTATTACTGAGAGTTTCCTTTTGGAAAAACCTAATAACACGTTGCCCAACCTGAATCGAGCCAAGGACAAATTCAAATTCTTTATTGCCTCTTGCTTATCAGTCGCGCTTGGCAACAAGACAGTCAAAATATCAACTATAGGTACATAATCAACACTAAAAGGTGCTTTCACATAGAACGAGGTGTAATACCTATTAATAAAATACCATCATTCAAGAGTACGACATTGGCAATGGTATTACTTGCCCAGTTTATGATGTCTACAAGATGTATCCCGATAAACAACGCATGCGACATATTAGAGTGCAAGCTTCATATTATACGTTATCCGCTATCCTAGAGCTTTTATCAGACTGATAACTTCGACTGGACTGCCTCGTTGGTCTAGTGGTTGCAAGTGCGACTGTTGAGCATGAGGTCCTGGGTTCGATTCCCAGGTCGGGCAAAATGTTATTGGGCTTTTCTGTCAGGAATTTCTCGTGTAGTTGGTTGACGTGTATGCAGGCAAAAAAAGACAAAGAGCTAACAGGGACTCATTAACACTCTTTGGAAAAAACTCATTAGAGTATGGATATATGTTTTAGTATAGCTTTTATTCAGTTCATGAGTTTTTAAATTAAAAATTTTGACATTTTATCACCTATTGACGTGTATTTTTTTTTTTATACATTTGACATTTGAATAACTAGTAATTTTTGTCATATTTTAATTTATAATTATATTCATGGGGACTTGTTGCCTTAGTAACTTAATTTTTATGTTTCTACACCGGCAACGGTAGTGTATGTGAAACTGTGTAGCATTAAGATCTTTATGTACCATATACTCAGAAATAAATATGATTCTATTCTATTCTAGATTATCTTCTTAGCATCAGATTGCCACAGCCCTTTGCCCTTCGGAAGAAACAAAAAAAGAAACAAACGAAATGAAACATCACACTCTAATTCATAGCGTAGCCTTCACGAGTATGTAGGTCAGTCTGTGATCGAGTCGACGCCGTCTATCTGAACCACTGGGCAGATAAGATGCAATAGGTTAAGAGGAAATGTGGATGGTCTTTTTTTCCATACAAACGCTCTCGCCTGTTTTGTTTCTGGTTTATGACTTTAAAGCTATGATTTTTTACAGTTAAATAAATATTAACATCTTCTATGTTCCTTTGTTTTCCTTTTTGAAGACACTTAATCTGTATAAGCACTAGAACCTTTTTTACAAAATGCTTACATATGTATGTACAAGTTATTTTAATCTGATTTTTACCCCAATAAATCTTGTGACTACCTGTATAAATCCACGGATTAATAATCTATACATACATATAAATTAAATTGTCTTTGTTAATTCAAAATAACAGCTTTTTACTGAAAGTATATACGGTACATTTAACAAAACACTTTTTTTTTATTTTTTTTCTGTATGTTTGTTCCGGCTAATCCAAAACGTCTGGACTGAATCTGACGAGACTTTTACTGGCAGATAGATGATAGTAGAAAAAAAACGGTAACAGGTAATTTAAAAAAAAAACATATTATTTAAAAGAGATAAGACTCAGTTATTTCATAGACACTCTTTAAACTCAAGACACCTGACATCGTTTGTAACTATTTAAAGGAAACTAAACGAGGCAGCTATGCATAACTATGGAAATGTATAACATTTCTTCTAGTGAACAACGATTTAACGAGATTTAACCAGTGTAGTCTTTCTTGTTAAATCGTTGTTAAAAGCAAGCTCATTTAAAAAGCTAAACTTGGCAGACAGTGGATTAATCAAACTTTTGCATTGCATAAATTAAATGCAGAAAGAACGTTATTGAAACAGGATACGTAATGTGAATGTCAAGTATTTAAAGCGAAGTGTTAAGTTGCAAAAGTTTATAAAAATGTGCAAAAAGCACTCCACATACATAAGTGCGTTCTTGATCTAACAAAAATAAGTTTTATGTTCTTGCTAATGGTCTGTGGTAAGCAATTATTTAGTTTAATGAGATATACTTAATATAGTGCAAGAAGCCGGTTATAATGTCCGTCAAGGACATAGTACTAAAATTAGTATAAGTATGTATAGTATACAGGGTGTAAACAGACTCTTCACGAAGCCGTCCACCAAGCATTATGTACATCAAACTAAGTACTCGTAACTTTACGCAAAAATTATTGCTGGGAAACGACTCTTTTTGGGGTGAAAATCACGTTTTACGGTAGGACTCAATGTAACGCATTCAAAACATTGTGCTGATGGAAAGATTGAATAGTACGGGGATCGAGAAGGTGTCTTAAGTAAAAAAAATAAATTAAAAACATTTGTTTAAAAAAAAACACTTGTGAAAAAGTTTGACCCCCAGTATCTCCGTAACTAGATGGTTCCCAGGTATGGTTTAAAACAAAAGAATGATCGCAATGACGGGGAGAACAAATGCCTTTCGGCTTCGTTAAGTCTTTTTACACCCTATTGTCATTCTCAATTAAGATAAACTTTTCTTTCAAAAGGTACGTTACTATATTAATAAGTCTGTGTTACCTATTTTTGTGATGAACAATGAACAGCAGAATGACTTCATTGAACTTTTCTGAAACATTTAGGTACAACTTTTCTATAGCTTTACGATGATATAGCTTTATTGTACTTACTAAAGAAAATGTTGTGTATATCTGTAATTAGTAAGTATGTACCTACTTTTAATGTAAAATGTATGTACTGTCGGCGTACCTAGTTTAAATTAATAAACTTATTACGTGGAGTCTGTGTGAACTAGCGCTAAGGATTCTCAGAATTTTTCAAAGACATTCTAATCTTTTTTTTTCCGTATGAGAAATCATCCAATGACTCTTCCTGCTCTGGGTGGAGCGGAAGGGAGTGTATACTGACTAAAACGCAACCATGTTCCTCCTTAGCCCTTTGTGTTCCAGGGTCACGGTATTTCTTTCGAACAGTCCTGCAGCCCAAGACATTCTAACCTTCTATCTCCAACCTACACAGTAACAAACAGCATCAAGCATCTTATATAGGTCTTAAACCGACTTTTATTACCGTCGCACCGATATACATAGGATATACACTTCCCAACATGTTTTTTACGACCAATAGGATACATGACCAGTCTGATATGTCTGTTGGCTGTCACTAACTGTAATTTGACTCCATTTGGGTATGTTACATGTTTTTTGTGATGTGTTGAAAGGCAACACTAAGACCGGTAAATACTGTGATGAACTAATTGTAACTTGTTTATTAAAATTAGAAACAACGGATATTGAGATGTTTTTCCTTAGTAGCAAAATAGAGATACTAAGGGGTTTCGATGTTGCTTGACAGGGCTGCGGGACTGTTCGAAAGAGATACCGCGGCCCTGGAACACGAAGGGCAAGGAAAGATTGGTTTTAGTCAGTACAAGTCTGACACTCCCTTCCGCTCTGCCCAGAGCGGAAGAAGTCATTTGATGATTTCACATCCGAAAATAAAAAAAAGGGATTTAGATGTTAAAAGTTCTGTTTCCTCACCAAAAAAAAATTACGTGGAAGAATAACCAAACATCCTTAGCACTTGTTAACCTTTAAAGGGGTAATTTTACATTCTTCTTTTTACCGTGTCGATGTCAATCTAAATTGTGTCGGCATAGAACCGAGCTACTACTTTAGCGCCTTTTTTTTTAAAACCCATCCATGTTCCACAGGACATAATATTAAGTGCCTGATAGTTTGTGGAACAGCACCACATTTACACTCCAGGGCAGAGTTATTAATGAATCTCCACCTGCGTAGGATTTCCTTGCTGCGACCGACCTGGGTCCGGAGTCTATATACTGTCTGCCAGGCCAGCCATGGCAACTCATGTCCAGGTAGAATATTTTCAAGAGGTGGACCGAATTTTGACATTGTACTAATTAGTAACAACTTTTACATAGTGCAAAACATGCATTTAAAATCCTACAGGATATTTATTTCTAAAACGAAATTTTCATAGTTTTAAATTGTATGAAAACTATCGAATGTCATTAAACTAAGGACCAATAAACCGAGTATTAAATATTTACGTTTCTCTTTATGTATTTAATGTTAACCACTTAATAATTCCTACTAATAGATCAAGAATAAACAACAAGGCAACCGCCCCAATTATGCTACACGCGTCAGACTACGAACAAGATAAATACCAAAGCAATTATATGTTAAATATAATTGGTTGCACATTCCTTGTAAATGTAATAGACTAATAGTAGGGAATAAAGTGAAGGGCTGACATTTGTGGCAGCTACCTTAGTGACTGGTCACCTGTTTATGTGAATAATATGACCTATTCTTGAGAAGAACGTTCACTAGTGGTCACAAGATGGGGTTGGAATTCGAATGGTCTTTAAGTGTCTCATAAATATTAATTGCTATTGCGTTAGATGTTATACTGAATCATTCCCTTTATATCAATTCCCACTAAGTCAACTCGTGAAACCAATGACGTCTGTTTTAAAAAAGTTTTCGATTGACCTCGAGTTTGGAAAAGTACACTTAAAACAAAAAGTGAAACACTTTTATTTACAATCCAAATCATATTTATTTTAAACAAATTATATTCTAACAGATAAAAGAGGGAAAAGTACTAGGCTTGCATGCATTCCAAGGGGTCTACTACACGTCTGCCAGGGCTGCGGGACTGTTCGAAAGAGATACCGCGGCCCTGGAACACAAAGAGCAAGGAAGGAACATGGATGAGTTTTAGTCAGTACAAGTCTGAAACTCCCTTCCTCTCTGCCCAGAGCGGGAGAAGAAGACTACCCATAAAAAAATAGCGTTCTACTACATAATTGAAATAAATGTTAAAATAATTATTAAGTAGTTGTGCTATTGCTAAATATTCATCGTCCAATTTCGTGTTTTTTTAACTGCGAAATGGGCTGAATAATAAAATAATCATAGCATAATTACGTTATGGAATACTTCATCATTCTCTTGCTTTTATCTTAATTTATTTTGGCTCGGTGTAGCATGTCTTCTCCTCTCCTTCCATACTTCTCTATTATAGTTGTCTATACTCAGAAATCAGCTCGTCTGTATGGGTACTGTATGGGTCAATCGTACTGTATGGGTCAGAATGCTGGGCTGTGAAGAAGAAGGATGAAAAACGATTGCATGTAGCGGAGATGAGAATGTTGAGATGGATGTATGGAGTGACAAGAATGGATAAAGTAAGAAATGAGTATATTAGAGGAAGTTTGAAAGTGGCGCCTGTTACAGGAAAATTGAAAGGAAGTCGTTTGTCTTGGTATGGACATGTAATGAAAAGCTTTAACAGCTGAATATTTTTACCCGACTGTGGTAAATAGGTGCTGTATTGTTTTTCGTTACCTGAAACCTGTAATCCCTAGATAAATCCAGTAATATGAAATACTGTATGACCTACATAAAACATTTTTATTGCTACTGTAATGTTTTCATCTTTTATATTGGGAGAGACATCTGGTTTTACGACTTGAACACAGTCGCCGCTTCAGCCAATGTTTGATGGGCTATCAAACTTCGAGTATTTTTATAGGTAGCATCTGTTTGTGTTCAAAATTGAATCTTATTGGAACATATGTCTAAATTACGAACATAAGGATATTTTAAAGCCAGCCCAGTCTTACCGAAGGTACCGTATTGAAATGAAATAAACTGAAATGTAATCTTATTTTCCAGATATAAATCCACATGCAACATTCACAAACAGATAGTACCATACATAAAACATACCCAGTAGTACCTAGTAGCTTGATTGTAGAGGTCAGATAGACAGTCGTTCTACGAGTATGTAAAATACTGGTATTCAGCTGTATCCGGTTAGATTGGAAGCCGACAACATAAAGGGTGTGAACAGACTCTTAACGAAGCCGAAAGGCACTTGTGCTGCCCGTTATTGCGATATTTTTTTTGTTCTAGACCATACCTGGGAACCTTCTAGTTACGGAGATATTGGGGGTCAAAATTCCAACTTTTTCATATATTTTTTTTAAATACATCTTTTTAATGTATTTGTTTTACTCACGGCCCCGGTACTATTCAATCCATCCATCAGCACAATGTTTTGAATGCTTTACATTGAGTCATAACGTAAAACGTGATTTTTAACCCCAAAAAAAATGTCGTTTCCCAGCAATAATTTTTGCGTAAAGTTACTTAGTTTGATGTACATAATGCTTGGTTGACGGCTTCGTAAAGAGTCTGTTTACACCTTGTATTTGGGAAACGGCTAGGATGATGATGTTCCACGTCATGTGTTGCATCCCTCATCATCACATGTCTACCAAGACAGACGCCTCCTCCCTTTCATGTTTTATTTTTTCTATTTTCGGCAAACAAAAGAATATCGTAAAGACAATGGCCTATCATAGCCTGTCTGTGTCACATTTTCTGCCCCCATTCATTACATAATCAGACCATCAACAATGCTATTTGTTTATATACAAGTTAGAAAGAGACAAAACATCTCCGCTCTCGTTTGATTGACGGTTCATTGTCGCAATTTTTCGAGCTCAACAAGACAAAACATTTCATAACTTATATTGTCTTTCGCATAAGGATGATATTTGAATGGCAAGATGGGAAATAAAGAGCTTACAAGACAATGAAACTGGGTTAGGCGAAAGTGATTCGATGACAAGAAAATTGTGGCAGATTTTCGAAATCAGATTATTTTATTATTTTCGGAGACATGAATGCAAGGTCAACTTTAATGGATGGTATTATAGCTAGTTAAGAAGCTATTGTACTTCGAAATGATGTTTGTGAAGGATGAGATGAATTATAGAAATCGTGGGAAGTGACAAATGAGAAAAGTTTTGGAAGTTTCGTTTTTAATGTTGCACTGGCGTTGGGGCTTTAGTTTTAAAGCTGCTAGACATGAGAAACAATTTTGAATACTAAATAACAAGCAGTTCATTTTAATCGAAAAGTTAAGTTCTCGGAGAACTCAAAAGGTACAATGTAAACTCTTAAACCAGATGAATAGTTCTTCAAAAGCCAGCGACATAGCGAGATAAAAAGCCAAATCCAAACATTTGGATTTGAATATTAAAAAAAAAATCTTCATTAAAATGTTTTATTTCGATTCCAACACAACACAGATTACAAGCTACTTAATGCCATAAATAAATTAAAATAGATCACATAAACATTGTTCTCAAAAAGACTCAAAAGGACCAAAAACCATTATTAACATACTTTTATTCATCCATAATCCTATCCCACATGCACCAAATACTGAGCCTACGAGTCCACTACCAAACATAACTACACCTTATTCGGCACAGTCGGGTAAACAACCTGTTTGACTCACAGAACACAGAATAAAACAACAACAGAAGGTTCACTCCAAACAATAAGCGAACACAGGCGCTAAGACCTTGTGAGCGTTGTTTTCTTGGCGTGGGTACAGTCTTGTTGGCAATTTTTTCATTTGTTTCACTTCAGCGTACCTGGTGGCCGAGCGGTGAAAAAAAAAGCCAAACGCAAGTGCTTCCCGAGGCAAGAAGGGAAATCAGTACGTAATGGATCACCCATCCATAGATCAACCTCGGCAAGCGTTGCTTTACCTTGAAGATCAACCCCTGCGGCTGTTATTATTTAACCGAGAGCTCTTTTGTATGCAGCTGACCTTCTGAACTATTCTATGAACACAGACTATGTTTCACAGACACATTAATTTGAGAACCAGGTCAGTTAAACCAATCATTCGACACATAACTGTTGTTTTATTGGCAATTTTACACCTGGCTTTAAGAATCTAGTAGTTCATTTAACCTGGCGGTATTTTTGTATTTTATTCCGGTTATTGATCTTTTTGAACTACACACTCAGCACACTCAGTAAAAATGAAATTCTATAGCGATAACGGGGATGGAAATGTCAAAAATGACATAAGGTATCGAAATGCTTTTGTCAATCTTTTGACAATTGTTGTAGAAATCCGAAACGCTTTGCAAGAAGGGGACATTTGTCTAGGTCTGAGATTCATTAAAAACTCCAAGAAAGTTTAAAAGGAAATAAATAATTCTACGAAAGTTTTAGAAATCTATCTAAAGTCTAGCTTATTGAATTACTTAAATAAAACGCTAGTCTATGATTCCTTTTATATTGTACACAAAGCAACGCAAATTAGCAGTGTTGAGGTAAATTAAAGCTAAAATAGCCATTTTTCTTTGTATTATTGTTAGAAGGTCGTGATTTGTGCACGGTCTCGAGTTTTAATTTGGTATTGAACTTAGTTTTTTTATTTGTGTAAAGAAGTTGAGTTATTTTAGAAATTAGCGACGAGATTAGAATTTTTAGCAACATAAGAAAAAATAAATTACTAAACAAAAGGTTGATTATTAACAAAGTATTGTTTTACAATAGTCTAGTAATGACATCAATCTTAAAGGAGCAAAATAATTTGCAAAGTATGTAGAAACACATACAACTACTAAATAATTCCGTTCAGAGCACATAAACTCAGTTGACCTCATAATAATCAGTCAACTATATCAGGATTTTCATGGATATTAACGCAAAAACAATCTGCCAAAATCCACCAAAAACGGAACACCGCGCCCAGTCAACCAAAAATCGATCCATGCGCAACCGATTCTTTAATCGATTAATCTAGGCTTTAGACAAACGGTACTAGAAACAGATCATTCATGATGACTGATCATCTAAGAGAATAACAGTTGGCTAGAATATACGCGAATCACAGAATAGATAAACGCAGAAGATTGGCTTTAAAGAACCAGCGAAAATCAAGCGTTCGCACACATAGACGCGTACGTACGGCGAATCGGCGATCTCAAACAAACGACGTTCGTCGCTGTACGTGAAGCATGTCTAATGTGCGTGAGTTTTCGCTCATTGTATGAAGATAGCCTTCTGTTCTTAACTAGTTGGTGTCCGAATGTTTTAAAGAAACCAGCACAAGATCGCGTGAGAAACAAGGATTAAACTTTCGATTTTAGCCGACCGTATTGTGCTGTCTGTTAGTCAGATTGGCACGCAGCATTTGGAATACACTGTTAAATTGCGTTTGAAAACAAGAAACGAATAAGCAAGCGTGGCTTTTGCTGAATTTCAAGAAATAAATTGTGATTTGAATTAAGCTCTTATGCCCTGGATAAAGGCAGCAGCTGCAGTAGGTATAGGCAATAACAAATAGAAATATGAATGGTCAGGTTTTCCTTTTACCGTGCGTAGAATAATTAATATTACACCTAGCTTTTAGAAGTAACGACCCGATGTCATCATCATCTATTCAGCCAAAAGACGTCCACTGCTGGACATAGGGCTCCCCCAAGCGTCGCCACATCGACCGGTCCCGTGCGACTCGCATCCAGCGGACCTTCACCAGGTGGGTCCACCTACTGGGAGGCCTTCCAACGACCCGATGTGGTTGATGATTTTACAATAAAATTTGTATATCCTATGTCCCAAAAAAATGATATGATGAGTAGGTAGGTATACATACTTAGTTACAAAACAATACCCAGATCAAAGTTTAAAACTAATACGTAAACAAGGAGTGTGTTGAAATAAAACTAAACTAATTTGTAAAAGTTGACCAAACATATTTTCTTATGATGTCGGCCTCACCCAAATCTCCCTATTTAGAATAACAGTGAATCTTTCTTGCAAAAGAAGTAGTTCCAATGATGTCATCATTTATGTTGTGGTTATACGTGAGAGATCCTTTTTGCATTTATATTTACTTCACGATTTCTTGGATTAGTCATAAAGTTATGAAACCTGTTCATGATCGCGTTTACCTCCGTTGCTTAGCACCTTTGTGATGTTAGCTATAATAGCCAGTGGAAAAGCTTTTAACAGACACTAAATAGGTACTTGACTAACTATGTCAATTTGTATATGTCAATAAGTTAACTGAAGGATCATTAACTCTTCAACTCATAAATAATAAACCCCGGTCGGGAAATCTCAGTCATCATCATATTTCATTTGAATCCCTAAGGCGCTGGACACACAGAAAAGACGTAAGACGCAGACGGGGCGCGGACATTTGTCTCTATCGCGTCCCTTTCATACAAAATGTATAGAAGCGCCGCGACGCAAAACAGATAGAAGAGACAGGGCGCGGGCGCAACGCTTTTACGTCTGCGCTCTTTGCGACGCGTCCTCGCCTTACGACTCTTCTGTCTGGCCTGCGCTTAAGCCAGTTTTTTCAGATCATCATTCTCTTGCCCTTATCCCAATTCATTTGGGGTCGGCGCAGTAGGTATGTCTTCTTCTTCCATACTTCTCTATTACTCGTAATCTCATCAGACACCAGTTCTTTAAGTAATCCGCTCATATTAATCACATCAAAATCCTCTCATATCGGTTGTCCAGCCGCACTAAAGAGACCTCGAAGTCCTTCAAGTTTTTTCCGCGTTTTGTAAACGTAAGCTACCCACCTTAGACTTGCGTCTGAATCATTCGTAACTCTTGACTTTGTGCCCACATCTCCACGGATGTCTATGACCTCATGTAATTACAGTCGTGATCAAGTGAACAGACACGTGAGTCTGAGGGGCAAAACATAGAGCTTGCTTGCTTGCTAAACATAGAATTTGCGAAGTCCACGACTTGAGATCACAATGATATATCATTGTGATCTCAAGTCGTGGACTTCGCAAATTCTTCATTCCTTCATGAATGGTGGAAGATGACGAACAGTGTTACTTACTGGGGAGCTGGTAATCTTCCATCATGTCTTTGATCAGGTAGGTAGTAATATTTCAATCTGATTTCAGTCTTTAGAGTTAGAGGTTGAATGAAGAAGCTAAAAATGGCCATATCGTTCTCCTGATATGAACTTTGGGTAATCTTGTGGCTTACAATAATGATATAGTCGTTGAACAAAAGTTTATGATCCGGATAAAGATCAACTTAACAGCGACTAACAAATAGGAGGAATACTTCAGAAACAAAAGCACTAAGCAAGGAGTATTTAAACAAGCACCGATAGACCAAATAATGATCATCGCTATTTTAAAATTGACGATACCAAATATACTGTAAAATTAAATTACTCAGCTAAGCAAACAATTTTTACAATTTCCACCCATTCCATTAAAATTAATGAACTCAAAAGTGTTTACGTCATCTACAAGCCTTGGGTAAAAAGCCTTGCACATACATTACATTAAAGGTATTATAATATTACTCAGCCAATCACTGGGCTACTTCAGTTTTGCAATAGTCTTTTGTAATTATCACTTCATTTCAAATGACTGTAATTAGGTACCTACTTTGTTCTGACAGTGATGGACTTGCTGCTGATGGGATATTGAGAAATAAAGATGAGGGCAGTGATATGAGACATAAAAGGGAAACAAAAGAAATAGAACAGAAAGGTTATGATAAAATATTTGGATCCAAAATGAATCAATCTATCCCATAATTAATCAACAAACAAAGAACCAGTCATTAAGTTTAATTTCAATAAGGAAGAATGTTGAAGACAGCAAAAGAATCAAATTACAATAAAAAATAAGGATATTGATAGTGATATATCAAATTAAAATTAAGCAACATGAACCAATTCTATATTTTTGTACCAACTCTAAGAATTAGAACACAGAATGTCACGTATTTTGATATAATGTATCTCTTCCGATTGCCACACACAATTACTAAAGGTAATACATAAATGTGGTTAGTAAGTGTGATTCATGTTATGATGTAAAGCATCATAAGGCTGAATTTATGTGATAGGTGCAGCATGGTTGACATCATCTTTTGAGTCTTCTTGAGGTAACAAATAATTTTGTAATGCTGTATTGACTAGACGAAAGACGATGAGAAAAGAATCAATCAATCTTCTTGTCTGCCACACACATTCACACATTTGGTGGTCAAAGGTCTCACTGTTGTATGGAACCACTTGATGATAGCCACAATGCCAGCTTCACCAAAGACGATGTTACTTTGACATTGATCTCGCTAGCAAGTTGAGCTTGATGATTGTCTTACTGCCTTCCAGTATTCAGAAATTCTTTAGTCTGTAACTTCAGATCTTCTTCTTCAGATCAATTGGTTTCTCCATGTGATTTGTATCCTTTGGAACACCTACATTTTGATCTTCGTTATTTATGTTAATCGTTTCAAAGATAACCTGGGGGTATTATCTAGCAATAAGAAAAACATGTGCTACTTTTAAAATTTATTTTTTCTCAAACAAATGGCCAAATAAATAACAGTCATGGTCATTCCATACTAACCTATCACGAAGAAATAGAAAGCTAGCTCTGAACACGGTCTAATGTCATTGAGGACATCGGAGGCTACATTAAGATACCTATACCGATATGTGTGAGTGATTGTAAACCAGTCACTTGTGTTTTTGGAACAGTGTGCAGCTGAATGAAGATGCAAGATTTCTTTTGTATTATCTTTTGAAAGAAAATAATGGGTGTAAAAAGACCCCCACGAAGCCAAAAAGGACTTGTTTTCCCCGTCATTACGATATTTTTTGTTCTGGGCGATAGCTGGGAACCGTCTAGTTACGGAGATATTGGAGGTCAAAGTTCCGACTTTTACAGTTTTTATTTTTTATTTTTTATAAAAAATTTAAAATGCATCCATTAGCACAATGTTTCGAGTGCGTTACATTGAGACCTACCGTAAATCCAAATTTTTACCTCAAAAAAAATGTCGTTTCCAGGTAATAGGTAATTATTTTTTGCGTAGAGTTACTTAGTTTGATGTACGGAACGATTGGTTGACGAAATCGTGAAGGGCCTGTTTATCCCTTCTATGGTGTGACGGTTGAATCTGTCAGTTCTGATATTCAGCTGCATCATCATCATCATCAACCGACTGCCCGTCATCAACAGCCCGACTTCACCCACTGCTGGGTATAGGCCTCTCTTTGCTTGTGCCAAGCTCCACGTTCTTGTGTCAACCTCATCCAAGATATTCCCGCAACGGCTACGATGTCGTCTGCCCATCTCGCCGCCGGACGGCTAACACTCTTTTTTCCATTCCTTGGACGCCACTCGGTAAGACTAAATACCGACTCCAACATAGTTTAGACAAGACTAGCTGATGCCCGCCGCTTCGCCCACGTGGATATCGGTTATCGCGACCTGAAGTAATCATGAAATTTTGATCCCATTCCCGCAACAAAAACTTGACAAATTATACACTAAAACCTTCCTCGAGAACCACGACTCCATCCATTAGTGAAAACAGCACAAATTGGTGCAGTAGTTTTTGAGTTAATCGCGAACAGACAGATAGACGCGGCGGAGGACTTTGTTTCATAATATATAGTGATAGTGAAGACAATGACAGAAAAATAAATAGAATTTCAGATTGACACAATATGTTTTAAGCTAAACCTCAAATAAAACAAGAAATCAATGCAAATTTCAAAACATACCACCATGTTCAATAGTTTTGTTGAGTTCCCGATATTATGAAACAATTGTTAATCAATCAAAGTTACCTGGTATTACAAAATAGAACCACAAGGTAAAACATGTATTTTACTTTGTGACAAAACCGCAGGATTATGTTCAAGTTAAAGCGCAACTGAACATAAAAAGCAAGCTTTATCGATTGAGTGAAACAATGAACGAAACAGCAACCTGGCTCTGAATTATTGAGAAGTATAAACCTCGCTAGTTATTGTTCTACGCAATACCCCAGTGTGTTCTATTCCAACTGTAGATAGATACATTGGATGTATGACAATGAAAGTGAGAAGGATAAAACCTAAGGATGTTTTAATTTTCAATTAAGAAAAGGAGATACTTCCTATATTACACAAATGTCATTTTATTGAAGAGAACATAGGTTGAACTCTTCAATAAAATGACATTTGTGTACATTCTACTGTTGACATTCATTTCTAACCTACACGCGGGTTAAGGTTAGTATAGACTAACCTTAACCCGCGTGTAGGTTAGAAATTATACTACGAGAACGTCCTAACCTAGGTAATGACCTCATCATCATCAGCCTATAATGTTCCCACTAGTGGGACACAGGCCTCCTCTCTATGAGAGGGAATGGGCTATAATCCATCACACGGGCCCAGTACGGATTGGTAGATGTCACAGGTCTTCAAATTTTTGGTTCTAGGACGTGCCGGTTTCCTCACGATGTTTTCCTTCACCATTTTTAAGAGCAGTGGTGATGAAATAAATTACACAAAGTAATGAGCCTGCCTGGGTTTGAACCCATGACTTACTGTTCGTTAGTCGGGGTCGCTACCAGTGAGTCACCGCTGCTCTCCTGAAATGACCTAGCGTGAAATATTCAAAAAGATAACAGAGATACTGAAAGTTTAAAGTTCGTGAGTACATTCGAAAGAAGCTGGCAGTTTCGTCACAACGTTAATGGATTCTCCATTGTTTGTCTTTTAATTTTAGTATACCCGTGTAATTGTCTATCTACATATAGATATACTTTGATATACATTTATAGTATTTTAATATATATTTATAGTATCTTAGTATAAAATTTAAAAATATTTTGTGATTTATACACCTACCACTGTTTGTCTCTCCATCACCCAAAGGTTGACTGGTAGAAAATGCCTATGGCATTAAGTCCGCCTCTGTACTTTGTGCTTGAAGTGTTAAATAAATAAATAAATACTGAGTTTATATCGTCACATTTAATATACAGGGTGGAAGGGACACCAAAGCACAGTTACCATGTAGTCGGTACATCATTCCAACGGTATTACCTACATGGTCAAAATGTATCGAGCAGCCAATTTTTTTAAATTACCAATGAAAAACCTTTTGTGCGTCAGTGTATGTTTGAATTTTCCAATGTGGGAAACTAAACACTTTCTACTTTACACAAATGTCATATTGAAGAGTTCACACCACTCAACGTAAACAGACTCTTAATGAAGACGTCAACCAAACATTATAAGTGACTTCTTATAATGTTTGGTTGACGTCTTCATTAAGAGCACTTACGCAAAGATGATTACTGGGAATTTTTTTTTTGGGGTGAATAATCACATTTTACGGTAGGAATCAATGTAACGCACACAAATCATTGTGCTGGTGGACGGATTGAATAGTACGGGGTTCATGAAGGTGCTTAAAGTAAAAATCTTATATTTAAAAAAAAAAGTGAAAAAGGTGGAACTTTAACCCCCAATATCTCCGTAACTAGAAGGTTCCCAGGTATGGTCTAGAACAAAAAAATGATCGCAATGACGGGAAAAACAAGTGCCTTTCGGCTTCATTAGGAGTCTTTTTACACCCTTTATGCACGACCAGCATATCTAGTAAGTTCGATACTAAAGGCGGTGGAACCAGTTTTATAACAAACGGAATTCTGATCGCCGGCGCTATTCGTTCTACATACGGACATGAAAGAAGGCCACGCTAAATTTTAATTCGCAACGCCTCGCCTTACCGAACTACTGTTTTGGTAACTGTCTATGATATTTTGTTGAACGATTTACTTGTACAGTACTTTAGGGGCTTTGTAATGGAAGAAAAGGAAGAAATACTGTTCAAGAATTTAAGTAAAAATTGGTTTTATCAGAAAAAAAGTCAATATGAATGTAAGAAATGGCTGTAAGAAAGATAATGGCTGGAAGAATTTCGACGACAGTAGCCGAGAATCAAGCTAAACGGCGTACAATTGAAATGGCCTATGACCAAACACAGCTGATGATGGATGCACACGAAAAGGAAGACCAAGGATACGATGGATGGTGTGTGTTATGGTGGAATGATATGAAAGAAAAAGGAGTAAGTGATAGCGAAACAGTTCACAGAGAGTGGAAGAAAAAACCGTATTGCGCCGACCACAAGTAACATGGGACAATTGGATTCAACATCAACATAATCTTCCTGAGATTATGATGATGTTGAATCCGATGCAAAAAATATAAACTTTCATTCTTTTCCAATCAGAATCTTACACCACGCTCTATTATTATATTATCAAACTAAGCAAGAAACCCCAGGTGTTAAATTAGAAATGCACGCAACTAAATTGCACACAAACAAATCAATTCTTGTTACTCCGTCAAACATAAACCAATTCTTGTAACAACTCCAAACATACATATAACACAAACTAACTCACCATACTTACAACTAAAATCAAAGTTAAATCTAAAATCAAACCAAGGTAGGGTTACCATCCATCCGGATTTTTTCTGACTCCCGGCTCTTTAGCACTCTGTCCATACTTTGTCATTTATTTGGAGTTTACAAGTTACAAGGATTTTTAAGAAAAAAAAAAAGCAGCTGGCAATCGAAAAAAATAAAAATATAAAAAACAAAAATATTTGAAATGACCGGCTTTTGTTAAGTATTTTTTTCAAATTTCAAAATAGTAACCCTACTCCCGACAGTACATCGACAAACATGAGCACATTAGCAGCAGACTTCAAAGGAGCACTTACACTGGCAGCATACGTAATGATATTTAGAAACACCGATATACAGTCGGTTGGAATGCTAATACACACTATTAATAAATGCATGGAAGTGCACAGATGCACGGTGCATTCCTGATTAGGTGAATGATAGCTCTATTATTTTGACATGGGTTTCATAAATATTATGCAATCTACTTATATTTACTTAATTATCTAACTAACTGTTTATTAAGTACACAATACCACCAAAATTTTACAACTAACCAAAATATGGCGTGAATAATTTTTCCTCATCGCTGTCAACAGATGCTAGTGTGTCAATAATACTGGCAGCATTGCCACGTTGTATAGCAATGTTGTTTGTTTCATTTTTAGGAGTTTTAGAGACGTTAGGAGCTTGTTAACCATATAGTTGATCATCGTCAGTATCAACTGTTTTATTGGTTTAGTTATGGGGACTGCCAGATGTGTGTAATTGTAAATTCCCGGAATTGGATAAAGTGTTTTTGTTTATTTTCCAGTTGCAGCCTGGATTTAGTCTCGTTGATGGCAATAACTTCGCCCTCTCTGTCATCAATGTTGTTACTTCTCAGTTTTGAATGCTTCTTCCATTTAGTGCACCCCTAATGTATGTCAATCGCAAACCTCTATAAATAAGGTATTGCGTATTTTCCTGGATAATCCGCATCATTACGTCGTGTACTGATTTCGAGCCTAAACAAGATTGATGTTTACAAAGACTACGGCTTTTAGTAATACCCACAACCGGAAAGATTGGTCAATCTGATACCTTAAAATAGAATAGGCAATAGACTACAATTGGTTCCGCAGTTTTCAATCAATCGCGTTCACAAAGAAGGCTTGGATTGGGAGATTAGAAAAACGGATAAATAACTCTTTAAGGGACAAAATGCTGTTTTTGTGATCGTTTCCTACGGTTACGCAAGTTAAACTGAAAGGTATAATTGACCCGTATTGGACTCGCCTATTTGCTCAATTCTTGTAAATGGTAACATGAAAAGATGAATGAAAAGTGAGATAATGACTAAATGCTGCAAGAATTTGTCAAACGCAAGTGATTTTTTGAAGCATACTTGTTTTGGCGCGTTAGCGAAAAATAATGTGAGTACATTTTTACGATGCGCGCGCACACCGTCACGAAAAACCGACACTCTGAAGTTAGCTAGTAAACATACACCCTAAAGTTAGCTAGTCAACATTTTAGTTTTATACGCCAAAGCAGTATAACTTCTTACGTGCGTAATAAGTACACACAAACTTTTTTTTTTCCATACTTAACAACTGATTGGTCGAATCTGAAAACTATATTATGTAATTCAATGATTTAACAAAGAATTCATCATCATCATCACCATCATTTCAGCCGAAATATGTACGTCCACTGCTGAACATAGACCCACAAGTGTCGCCTCCTTGACGGGTCCAACGCGTGACGCACCAGCCTATCCCCGCAACCTTCACCAGGTCATCGGTCCACAAAGAATTGAATGAATCTAATTGTTTATATCTATTATTTTTAATTTTTATCTTTATTTGTCTCTATTTGTTTTAAGTTTTAAGTGGTTTATGGATTAACAAAATTATGGATATTGATATCTGAAATAAATGAGTTGATTGAGTTGATTGATTGTTCAAGTCTACAAAACGTCCTATCTAGTCAAATCCATTTATAATGATCAGATTCACCAAAAGCATTTTTTTAGCGTTCCTCTAATCAAAAAGGTAAAATTACTTTCCTGTAGTCTGTCTAAATCTAGAGGATTTGTTACATATATTCAACATAAGAATTTTAAATTTGGCATTGTAGTAGACCTTACTGACGCGCAAAGATCAACAGACGCCGATATTTTTTTAATAAGTCTTGGTCCACACACTTAACCAAACATCGAAATAAAGAAACAAATGTCGACACAAATTCGTACATCCTTATTCAAAATGGCCACCATAACTAAATTCTGTCGACTTTCTCGGCCACTCCCCTGAAGGCCGTGTCCATAGCTTCCATATTCTATAGCAGTACAGTTACTGCAGGTGTAACAGTGACTAACTGGTGATGTCATCCTGTGAGTCAGTCGGAGGCTGCCCTCATACCGGACCTGAATCCGAATGAGGTTGTGTTAGTCTGTTTGGACCAAGGAAAAATGAGGTGAGATTTGTCGTGTTTATATGTATATTTAATACTGTGATAGCGCTTTACTTTCTGTGGATGTTTATTTATAAAAGATTACTTTTAATTTATTACATGTATTATAAAGGGTGTAAAAAGACTCTTAAAGAAGCCGAAAGGCACTTGTTCTCCTCGTCATTGCGATCATTTTTTTGTTCTTGACCGTTCTTGAACCTTCTAGTTACGGAGATATTTGGGGTCAAAGTTCCAACTTCCTCACAAGTTTTTTTTTTTTTAAATACATGTTTTTAATGTAAGATTTTTACTTTAAACACCTCCACGACCCCTTACTATTCAATCCATCCATTAGCACAATGTTTTGAGTGCTTTACATGGAGTCCTGCCGTAAAACGTGATTTTTCAGCCCAAAAGAAAGCGGCTTCGTGGCGAGCCTGTTTATACCCTGTATTCGAGGCAAAAGGAGTACGTAAGGATCATAGCAGGGGCGTTCTGTGGTTTATGCCTACCCCCATGGGAAAAAGGCGTGAGATTATGTATGTACATGCTACATGTATTAGAGATATCTGCGTTCTGTGTAAATGTTGGGTTCACTCCCACTTACGGATATGTTCCGGTAATTTATCTTGCAGATGTTATCTTATTTGATGTTATTTATTTCCTTCAGCAATTTATCTGGCCGACAGACAATCCTATCTGTAGGCTGTGAAATCGTAACATAAATGTAGGCGAAAAGCTACCTAGTCCAAATATAATTATAACGTGTTTCTGTTTTTTCGTTGTTGAAATTCCTTTTTAGTTTCAGACACTATTTGAAAAGTAAGCAACAATTCGTTCTCATTGGTACACCTCTATCTATCTGCCTCTCAGTGAATTACATGAATCTAAGAGTAGGTACTCCCCTTTTTGAAGTTATACTTCTATTGGCGCGTTAGGGAAAAATGATGAGAGTAAATTTTTACGCGCACACCGTGACGAAAAACCGACACCCTGAAGTTAGTTAGTCAACATACACCCTGAAGTTAGCTTAGTGTCAGATATTGACAATCCTAGGTTATTATTTTTGATCTACTGCTGGAGCTAGGAGGTTAGGTAGTTTTTTAGATATTAGACCTTGTTTCTACAAACGTAGGATAAGGCGAAAGATAACATTTTTAAAAAGATTTTTATCTTGTTAAGAAGTATAACTTCTAACACTTTTTTTTTTCTTTTTTTTCGGATGGGATATCATCAAATCCCGCTCTGCGCGGAGCGGAAGGGAGAGTCAGACTTGTACTGACTAAAACCCATCCATGTTCCTTCCTTGCCCTTTGTGTTCGAGGGCAGCGGTATCTCTTTCAAACAGACCCGCAGCCCTGGAAGAGTACCCCCTTTAGATTTATGTAATGATCTTACGTGTGTTTATTTTTATAACTAACATTATTCACTTTTTTGGGTGAATCTTGAAATTCGGCGTATTCTGTTGATTCCCCTGGCGCAATTTATTTGATTCCCCTGCCCACAAAAATGTAAATTGCTATATTTTCGGAACCAGTCGGCCAAAAGTGATGCCTATTCGTTAAATGTGTTTATAATAAAGTTAAATTTTGTGTTTCATTAAATCTATTTAAATAAATTGCACCAGGGGAATCAACAGAATACGCCAAGATTCATCCTTTTACCCAATTTTTAAACTAAAACACCCTTAAATTAAAAATAAAAACCTCTAAAAGGAAAACAGATGCGCCACCCCTAAAAACTTATTTTTACCATTTTAAAAACTCCACCATTTGTCATAGACACAGCCGTACCTACTTACTTCCTTCCGCTCGATCAGCTGTCCTACCCAGAATGTTTTGATAAAAAAATGAGCCACCGGGGAATTGAACCCTGATCCCTCTTGTGGTAACACGTGCTATTGATATAATGAAGATAAAGAACAGTGGTGTGTTCTTGCGTATATGAGGCGTAATATGGTATGGCATGTGTTTTTAATATTGCTGTAAATTGATGTCCTTTTTTATAGACCTAAAGCTTTTTTGGGAGTAAGACCGCATTTTTTTAATAATTGCTTTAAACATACCTAAGGTGTACCTAATATAAAACCTCACATTTCGTCAGCTATGTTTTGAAGTCTCAAGTGATAGGAGGCGAGCCTATTGCCATCAACCGGGCACAAATCCAGATTCCGAGGTTAATGCTACTGAGAAATTCTTGATGGATAAATCCATCCAATTTAAAATCAACCAATTGCGCGACCCGGGAACCGGACCCGACCACTAGACAATAGAGGCAGGCTTATAATTGTATCTGTCAGCCATTTTAAACACGCAAAGATATGCAGGATTCAAAATCAATACACAAGGATTAACTTTTCTAAGAAACAGAGCAACTATTAATCATCTTAATACGAAACAAGTTCTAAAGTACAGAAAGGCCTCACCAGAAAGATTAACAATAAATAAAAGTTACAGCATATAAATGACTCTTATTTTCAAGTACACATTACCAAAGTTACCGCAATAAACAAGCTTTTAACAGCGTCATTTTAACGGCCCCAAGCCGGAAGCAACTTGAAGCTCAAGTGTCGGCCGGAAGTTGTAAGAGGAAGCTCAAGGAAAGAGCTTTTATCTTAATTGACACCCAAATAATATAGATTGGAGGGTGTACAGATGCCAGTTATCTTTGAGAGCAATATGAATTAAGTTTGTTTATGACTTGGGGAGATCTGTTTACATATTTCCTTACAAGATATTGATGAAATGTCAATAAGTTTCAAAGCTCTCAAATAAATTATAATCATTCCGCGTTCGTACACAGCTTTTTTTTAAGCAAATGTATCTTTATTTAATTAAATCAAACCTTAATTTGAATGTACATATTATTTTAAATTTTCTACGTCGCAGATTCCATTCGATCAAATTATTTGAAGACTAAATATTAATTGTTCTGCGTTCAAGTGTTAAGTGCATGTTAAATACGTACATATTAAGATTTTTGCCAATGGCTTAGTAGGCGTTTCCGCTGCTGATTTTCGTCCAATCTGATCGAAACAGGAATATCATTATTACATATTAATATTTTCAATAGCTTGTATACCTAAGAAACTCTTGACGAGGGAAAACATTACAAATGTTTAGTAAACTACTTTAGTATTTTTGTGATTTATAAGACTCTTGTGCTTTTTAATTAAGAATACGCTTTAAGTAAATCTAACTTTGTAAAAACTTCGTAATTAATAGTCACAGGTACAACCATTAATTGATTAACTCACACTTCCCCGACAGAAAACAGCAAAAAAATATTACATAGACTGAATTTCCTTACACGATTATGAAACTCAATGATTCATTAAGAGATTTTCTTTCAAAGAAAAATTAATTGCTTATTGTGTAGAACAATAGATTTACAGGCTGATAATAATGTCAATTAAAGGTAACATGGAAGTCATTACCTAAGTATAGTTATAAAACGTCACATTGACAGGTAATAAAAGATTTTTCTTACGTGAGAATGTTGGAGAAATAGACCGTAACGAAGTAAGAAGAAATGGGTTAGTAATGTGATTGTTTTTATAGTAAGATAGTGTTGTTAATTCCTATTGTGAGTTGATTAAGTAATTAATGGTGTTTTTGAAGAAAAAAACGAATAACAGGTTTAGCCAAATCATGATCGCTTGCCTGTCTTTCGCTAGATAGAATTAAGTATCCTTAAATCCACTTGAAACTTGAGGACTCCTAAAACATTTCATGAGAAACGAGCCTCAAAATTAACATATTTGCACTATTTAGACAGAAATCTTTTTCAGAAACAGCCATTTGGCATTGCCCATTAGCCAGTCAAAACATTAACAAACATCTTTTCACTAAGAAAGTTTGTTTTTGGGCAGCAGGCTTTACTTTATTTCTAGATGCAGTTAAAAACATCAACCCACAACCGTCAGCTCACACTAGTCCAACACAGTCTTTGCGCTGTAAAAGCCAGCAGACCAGCTGAAAAGAACTTAATTCCCCCACTAAAAAAAATACACCAACACTACTCTCTTAATCCCACTATGGGAACCCACTCTTGTCATTATTAGACAAAAACGTTGACAGCTGCCTCGCGCACGCGCCAAGGTGCGTTTGCTGACATTTTGACAAAGACCAACAAAGGACCAACTTCATCTTGTAGTGTGCAGCTGCCTTAAATTCCTAAAGGGTTAGCATTTCACTTGATACAAAATGTTTAAACAAATTGGATAAATTATGGTCATTGTATCGATATGTCAAATGGATTCCGCCGCCATTTTGAATTTTTTGTCGGATCATTTTAGCGGTAATATGTAAAAATGAATTTTTCATATTCGTGCACTATTTGTTTTTATGGGAGAATATGCTTAAATTAAGTACGTACTGCTAATTAATTAGTAAAAGAATTTCCCTAAGGAAATTCATCATGCATACTACATTAATTATTAATCCATTTGGACAAAATAAATTAATAATATATAAACTAACGTGTCAAGTGTGATAACAAATAATAAAAACAGTACCATATTCTATATCAGCACTTATTTTAATCACGAACAAAAATAACGTAATGAAAGACTAAAAAACTAATTGATAGTCATGTCAAACATGGCCCAAGATAATACAAAGCTTCATAAAAGAACCAGAGTAAATCTGCCTCAATGACACTGGCTATAAATTCCTTTTAATTTATTGTTGACTTTGAAACACCTTTACATAATGTACATACGTTATTACAAACACTATGGAAACAATCACATAGGGTTACAGAGACGCATTTAGACCACACATATTAAGGGTGAAAAGTATTTTAGTGTTGGAAGACAATTTATGTGCAATTTTGTAGGAAAGGGGAGTTGAACGGGTAAAACAAATTATAATCTTAAAGCAGGCAAATACTTAAGATAAAGTATCAAAAGACGGGGGTTATACAAAGTATCAAGGGTTTGTGGGGTGTAGCTATTATATATTACTGTCAAAGTAACTTGTGCTGCAATTAAACTACCACCGAAATGATTGTGGTATTGCTGTGATTGTCACTCATCGCGAATAGGTAATCCCGGTATTATTATGTATAAGATTATGAGAAAAACCAGCAGAATGCTAGAAAACCGAAGGAAACTGCTAGATTTAATGGCTTAAAATAATTCTAGTTTGTACTTTGTCCCTTCTAAAACCAGCCCTGTAGCACTATAATTAAACACTCCAACCTTAAGTCCAGTACCAAGGACAACAAAACTAATTGTATGCTAATATAATTAACGCAAAGAATACTAAGTAATGGAAGGTATCCCTACGATAAACATATTTCAATACTTTTATAGGCTTCGCATAATTTATTTGAAATTAGTTTGTGGGAAAATTTGCAAGCGAGTTTTTCCTTGAGGTGGTAAGATTGTTTGAAAAATATTTGAGTGGTTGCCAATCTTATAACAAGGATATTTCAGGATTTTACACACAAGATGGTATGTTTATTACCGATTTTGAGACGACGCCAAAAGATCCTAATCAAGTACCTAGTAGTTGTTAATAACTTTGAAAATATAATTCGATATTAATAAATGAATAAAAGCTGTATCTAATATCTATCATCATCATCATCATCAGCCTATAATGTTCCCACTGCTGGGATACAGGCCTCCTCTATGAGAGGGAAGATAATATCTATAGCTGTAAAAAAATATATATATACAAGGTCCCATTAAAATAGATGGACAAACTTTTAGAAATCATCCAGACCACCAAAATAAGGACAATGGTAAAAATAATAATAAGAAAAACACATTAGATGACTTTAAAGAAAATAAATCAGCTAACGACACAAAAAATGCCGGCAATTTATTATTTTAGATCAAAATGCACACACATTCACATTCACTTTAAACAGTGTTTTTTTTGCTTGGATATCTTTGGTTCGACGTTAAAAAATGTCTATCTATTTAAATGGGACCTTGTATAAAAATAATATCTATATATAAAAATAAAATAGCTGTATATAACAACAATGTTGAATCATATCAATTTCAACACATTGTTACCTTGTCAAAACCATGTCGACGTACCGCTAACCGCGGACTTGGCAATATAA
Source organism: Lycophotia porphyrea (assembly GCA_950005105.1). Taxonomy (NCBI): domain Eukaryota; kingdom Metazoa; phylum Arthropoda; class Insecta; order Lepidoptera; family Noctuidae; genus Lycophotia; species Lycophotia porphyrea. The sequence continues at coordinate 14,838,037 of OX465403.1, forward strand.
TCGAGTTTCCATATCAAATAGATCAAATTATATCTAATTTGCGTCCCCGTGTAACCTAACCTCGGCTGAAATCAAGGTTGCTTCATAAGGTTAGGCTTACAAGTTTAAGAATGAACATAACATTTAAATGACACCTGTTATCCACGATGGAATGGTTGAGGTATGGAACGGGCTATGCTTGGAGTCTCTCTAAAGGATCGCATCCGAAACAAGGTGATCTTATTCTGTGAACTATGTCGACAACTCTGGTTCTCTGTCATAGTTCACAGAATAAGTAAGCTGAAGTACTTAAATGAAAGTAATGGGCCGGTCATATTAGCCGTAGAACCGATGACCGTTGGGGTAGACGTGTTCTTGAGTGGAGACCGCGAATCGGCAAACGTAAGGTGGGACGCCCCCAGGCTCGGTGGAGTGACGATTTTCGCAGGGTGGCTGGTAGTAACTGGATGAGAGTTGCTGAGAAACGAGTTGAGTGGCGTGCGATTGAGGAGGCCTATGTCCAGCAGTGGACTGCTATAGGCTAATGATGATGATGATCCACGATGGGTTTGGCAGAGGTCTACCTATATAGTATTGCCAAGTCAGTTAAGTTTCAGTCCCTTAATAAGGGCGAGTCTATTCCCATTAGCCGGGTACAAATCCATGGGCTGTTACTGAAAATAGTCCGAAACACATTTGCCCTACATGCTATTTTCTCATTATGAAATTCTTATTATAGTAGTCTGGCGTTAGTGTATGAGTATGTCCCCTGAACTTTACTTATATACTATTACAACTTTTGTGTCGAATCAAAGGTAAAGAAACCATAAAAAAGTGTGTGTGTACTTATTACGCTCGTAAGAAGTTATACTTCTTTGGCGTATAAAACTAAAATGTTGACTAGCTAACTTCAGGATGTATGTTGACTAGCTAACTTCAGGGTGTCGGTTTTTCGTGACGGTGTGCGCGCGCATCGTAAAAATTATTCTCATATTTTTTTCTAACGCGCCAAAAGAAGTATAACTTCAAAAAGGTATCTTTAATTATATTGTGAAAGTTCACATGCTGATACAATAATGGGGTCTGTCACCATCGTATATGGCCACCGTAACGACGTGCTTCCTCCGTCTGATTGTCACGAGTTTCAACATGGATGCCTTGCACATTCTTATAATGTTTTAAGTGCATAAAATTCTTGAGAGGTAGAGAAAATATTGTACTTCTTATTTACTAATACAGTTTTCAGCTTGAAAATATAATATATTATTGCAATTTATGGTGCTACAATGTTGAAAAGTCCGTGTTTTTTATTGTGACTAGCGTACCACACTATTCGCAACCCCGCTTATACCAGAATCAAAACTAGTGACCACCAGATAAGCGTTTAAGAATAGAAGTATCTACTAGCATCGGATCCCGAAACGAAATGAATCAGAAAATAACAGCGGAGGAGTTGTAAAAAAATAATAATTTAGTTGAAGTGCTAGTTTATCAGTTCGAAATACAAACGCAAAATTCCCGCCGTTTATAAATGTCAACTGTCAGTTTGTCTTCACTTTTTAATAGAATTCAATCAACTTTATTGATGGCCTGTAACAACATCATAGTTTTTTCATTTGAAAATAGAACACTAGCATAAAAGAACATAGAGGTTCATATCAATAGAGAAACGTCAAAATGTATGACATGTGACGTAGCTCTTGTTATTTATACTGAAGTAGCAACGCTCTAGTAATTTCAATGAAAATAATATAATATTTGTAGCTAGGAGCAGGCCTGCAGGCCGTTAAAATAGTTACCTCATCATATTGAAGTTTGGTACAGTTTCAAATTCACAGTTTAATATTATTTTAATGTTTTGGTACAGTTTTATTGAATGGTTATTTCAGGCATTAATTTTACCGTAATTTGTCTCACAACTCAAAGTTTTACTCCAGAAACAAAGAGATTTAGGACACTATATATAGTCTATCAGAAGAAATTTTACATGGAAAAACTGTGATCGTATATCTCAGAGATATAAAATGATAAAATTAACCAGACACTAGCAACCGATTGGTTATGATGCTAGTAAGTTACGATTTTGTGAGATTAGTCCCATCAATCGTGACACTTTTGAAATGTCTTTGTCCAGAAATGATATATCAATCAATTCAAGTATGTGCTCCAAATACAAATAAATGGACAGAATACCATCCTATAAGTCGTAAAAGGCAATAAAACATAGATAACAGTAAACCAATAATAAAAATGTTACGAAGATCATATAACTGCACTATATAGTTACTTCGTCGCATGAAACGTTTACTAAGAACACTTAATAGAAAACATCTTATTTCTTTCAACACTTAGTTCTTACACATTTATTCATATTTCAAAGTATCCTTGAAAAAGACAGCTGTAAAAAGTTCGTATTCTAAAATTACTTACTCAGTGGTAGGAGGCTGAATACAAGCATTGTTCTTACCTGCAAAAAGAAAAAAAAAAAAATTTAAAATGTTGCCATTACAAAAGATATAGAGATTATTACAAAAAAAATATGCATATCAAAAAGGAGATAGAAAAGTTGCTTAAGTCAAATTTTTTACACTAAAAACATGTTTCATGTACAGCAGACGTTAATCATGGCTTAACTTGAAGCAGCGTTTGTGAAATAACTCTAATTTTCTATTACCTAAAATCTTTAAAAAAAACCGTTCTAGAATAAAAAAAACTAGGCTCAGTAACATTCTAATCAGTTAACTCTTAAATAATCACATCATATCTCCCAAAACCCAGAGATAAGAGATGAAACGTAACCGTCACAGTTAACGTTACGTTAATCCAATAATGTGGTTATCTAGACAGGTTGACACGCAATAACTGCGGTTAGCCGCTAAACCTGACATAACTAAGACATTCCTCGTGGTTTTTTAACTGCAGTTTTTCTTACGCGATTTTTGGCGCGGGAAAAATGCGGTCAAGTGCGTTTTTGGTGCTGGTAACATTAGTTAATAGAGGTGTACAAAGACAATAAGTGGCACTTGTGACAGTTTTCTGCTTTTTGTTTGGGTGACAGGCTCCATGCAAAGACGCATAGAACATGTTGAACGGCTTGTGACTTGTGGATGGGTTCGGCCACCGTGTTTGTTGGATAGCACGTGTGTTTAGAATTTGATTGCTGTTTTTAAGTGTTTTTCGATATTTTAGTGACTTGTCATTCTGTAATTGTGTTGTCCTTGTGATCGTAACCAGGTTTGTATTGTGATTGTTTTATTTTAAGTTCCCTTTTACGCCTTATCCATAATGGATAAAAACAAACCCCCTGACAAGGTCCCTCCCGATATTCAATGCTCAAGTTCTCTCGACCATCAATATGCACTGAACCCACTATCGCAATTGGCGGATGTTTTGAACGCTTCAGCGATGGATGTATCGCAAATTCACCAATCCCAACCAAACCCGCGAAAACGTCCTGTTGACGAACGAATTTTGCCTTCTTCTCTGCCAAGCAAGCAGCAAAAAAACCAAATTGGACGCACCAAATATTCTGTCATGGATAAAGCCCCATACGTTGTCCACGTTTCGCGTATTGAGACACAACCAAATTCTGGCACCACTCTTCACCCTGTTAATTTTGGAAAATTCCTCATGAACAACAACATCGCGAACATTGTTCGTGGTGGTGTTAATAGAGTTGGCAGAAACCGGGTCTCGGTGGAGTTTGCTTCCCCTCAGGATGCTAACTCTTTCCTAATAAACAGTTGTTTGTCTAAGGACTGTTATACAGCATCAATCCCAACATTCAACATCACAAGGATGGGTGTTGTCACAGGTGTTCCCTCAGAACTCACTGAAGAAGAAGCGATGTCGTATTTGACTGTGCCCTCAGGTTGTGGACAAATTTTGAAAGTGCGACGCATCAATCGCAAAGTGCAAAGAGACGGGGTCAATGAATGGAAACCCACGGAAACATGTGTCTTGACCTTTGATGGGCAGGTGCTACCAATTAGGATTTATTGCTGCTACACATCTCTTCCAGTAAAGCAATACATATATCCTACTATTCAATGCCGCAAGTGTTGCAGATTTGGACATGTGGCAAATCTGTGTAGGTCTAAACCACGCTGTAACAAGTGTGGCCATGACCACCCGGGTGACGGATGTAATATTTCAGTAGCTGAGGCTTTCTGTGCGCTTTGTTCAGGAAATCACTTTGCCGATAGCCAGTCATGTCCTGAGTACGGCAGGCAGAAGGCGATTAAGACGATCATGGCCGAAAAAATCATCCCCTATGCAGAGGCATGTAAAATGATCCCAATAGCTTCCCGCAACTATGCCAACATAGTAAAATCCTCTCCAACTACCCAGTCATACCGCAAAACTGTCACTCTCAAACCCAGGACCCATGCTCCCCTTTCTCCATCATACGACAAAGTCGCTCATCAGCAGATAGTCAGTTCTCCACAACCCTCACAGCCCAATGGCTGTGCTTATAACAACAACCCTACATCAAATAATATCAGTTCAATTATTGAACTCCTGGTAAAACTCCTTCCCACTCTTATTTCTTCTACTTCTTCCAGCTTACAATTACCGTCCAACGTTGCCGACCAACTTATATCTATACTCTTATCTATTAAAAATGGCGTCCCGCCTAGTATTCCTTCAGTGGAATGTGAGGAGCGTGTGGCATAAAAAGCACGACCTCATATTCCTTTTAAATAAATACAAGCCTTTGGCTTGTTCCATAGCTGAGACTTGGCTCACCCCAAGTCTTAGCTTTCGCATGCCACACTTTAATATTCTCAGATGTGACAGATCTGATGGATATGGAGGTTCAGCTCTCCTTATCAATAATCGGGTCCCACTTCTGCCCCTTCCGCTGCCTTCACTCACAGGTGAAATGAGTGTTGTGGCGGGAGGGGTGGAAGGTATTACAGTGTTTTCCATATACATTGCTCACCCCCGGCCTGCATTTTTGGATATTTTAAAAACCACTTTTTCTAATACTCAAGGACCAATTATGGTCATGGGTGATTTTAACTGTCACCATTATAGATGGGGGTCCGAACGCTGTGATGCCTTTGGTGTGGCTTTGGTTGAGATTTTGGATGATCTGGATCTTTGTATCCTTAATAATGGTTGCCCGACTCGCAGATCCCTTCCTGGACAACAAAAGAGTTGTGTTGACCTAACATTTTGTTCAGTTGAGTTAGCGGCTTCGGCCCATTGGGAATGCACATCCTTGTCGCATGGTAGTGACCACTATCCTATAGTAATATCTTTGTTTAATAAGACCTATTTAGAGAAAAGTTCTCCTCCACTTCTGAGATATAATTTGTCCAAACCAAATTGGGTAAATTTTGTATCATTATTGGAGGATAAAATTGAAGTTTTGCCAAATTTAAATTTAAGTTTGTTTGATCCTCCTGGTCACCGCCATGCCAAGACCTGCTATGAGGGTTTTGTTACAGCCATCACCTCCAGTGCTGATTCCTGCTTTCCATTGAAAAACAGTGCCCGCAATAAAATCCCATCACCACCGTGGTGGGATCCAGAGTGCACTTCGGCAGTCAAGGACAGGAATGAGGCCGAGGTTTGTTACAATGCAGACATGACCACTGAAAATCTGTTGGCATACTGTCAGATTAATGCCAGAGCCAAACGTCACCTTCGCAAGAAGAAACGTGCGGGTTGGGTTAAATTCTGCACATCCTTGTCTCCCTCTACACCTGTATCAGCAGTTTGGAAGAGTATCAATAGGTTCAGACATGGGTGTTCCCCTTCAGTTTCTTCTCCAATCGCTAGGGAGACAGCTGAACTTTTTTTTGATAAAATAGCTCCACCATACGTTCCACTTTTTTTTGAATGTGTAAACATGCCCCTCCAAAACATTTCAGAGGACCCTTTTGATGCGCCATTTACTTTGGAGGAACTGAGTGTGATACTCAATCATGTCCGGGATTCAGCTCCGGGTATTGATGGTGTGCCATATTCTTTTATAACCCACTCTGGTGACAAGGCTAAAAACTATTTTTTAAATATTCTAAATTTTGCTTATCTTCATGGTTGGGTTCCAGAACAATGGAAATTGCAAGTAATTATTCCACTTTTGAAGCCAGGCAAACATGCAGATGATCCGAATGGTCTTAGGCCTATTGCTTTGTCTTCAGTCTTAGCCAAATTACTGGAGCACCTAATTAAAAACCGTCTCGAGTGGATTGTTGAGTCGAGAGACATACTGCCGAACTACCAATTTGGTTTTAGGAAAGGACTTGGTACTATGGACAGCGTGGGTACTTTAATTGCGGACATACGCCTAGCTTTTTCCAAAAATGAATCGGTTGTAACTACCTTCCTGGACATTTCCTCTGCGTATGACAATGTACTTCTTCCAGTACTCAGGCAAAAATTGCAACAGCTGAGTCTACCGGTTAAGATGATACGATGTATATGTGAGTTACTGATGTCCCGCTCGCTGGTCCTGAGAGTCCAGGGAGAGGTGTTCGATGAGAGGCAGATATGGAAGGGACTCCCACAAGGATCTCCCCTCAGTCCTATACTGTACAACCTTTATACGGCGGATATTGGGTCCTGCTTAAACAACAATTGTCAGATCTTACAATATGCCGATGACATTGCCCTGTACGTGACAGATTCCTCTATAGTCGAGGCCGCCTCATCTTTGTGCCTCTCTCTGGATTCTTTGAATCAGTGGCTTTTAAGCCATGGCCTGTCGCTATCTGCGCCAAAAAGTTCGGCAGTAATCTTCACCCGTAAAAGAAGCACTCCTCATGTAACAATCGACATTTTAGGACAAACTATTCCAATAGTTAACAAAGTAAAATTTTTAGGCGTCATTTTGGACGCAAAGTTGACTGGCAAACATCACATAAATTTCCTTACACAAAAATGTGAAAGAGTTATTTCGATTTTAAAAGTTCTTGCGGGCGTTTGGTGGGGGGCTCACCCCTACACCATGAAATTGGTCTACAATGCTTTGATTCGTAGTGTTTTGGACTATGGAACTTATCTTTTGATCCCATGCAACAAAGGTGCCTTAGTTGGACTGGATAAGATTCAGTCTAAATGCCTGCGAATCATCTTAGGGTGTATGAAATCCTCCCCCATTAACGCGTTGCAGGTTGAGTGTGCTGAACCCCCTCTGGCCCTTAGACGTCAATATCTGGCCTCCAGATTTTTATCTAGGCTTATATGCAGAACTTCACACCCCCTTATAGCAAAATTGTACGAGTTAGATGCCATTTGTACAAATTCAAAGTATTGGAAAAATAAAGAAATACCCCTAATTCTAAAATCTTTTCGAGAAATTATAAATTTAGCATCCCCTATTATTCAGTTCCCCAGATTGCCCCTTTTTCATTTTACGTATGAAGTTTTAAGTTATGTTCCAAATATTATCTTTAACATTGGTATATCCAAAAAATCCCCGTCAGCGAACTCAGCGTTCAACGCGGTGGTGGGCGAGCGATGGAATGGGTTTCAATTATTTTTTACGGATGCTTCGAAATTAACTGAATTTAACCACATTGGAGCGGCGGTTTATTACCTGAGCTCTAAAATAATTTTGCAGTTTAAGTGTCCTAAGGAGTCTTCTGTATTCACTGGTGAGTGTGTGGCTGTATTGGAAGCTTGTCGCTTTATACAGTCTCACCATAATATAAACAAAGCCGTAATCTTTACAGACTCTCTTAGCTGCCTGCAAGCCTTAAAACAAAACCCTTTTAAAAGTAAATTGCACAGCTCCCTGGTTTTACAAATTAAAGAGTCCTTATTATCTTGTGCTACCAGTCAGAAAGAGGTTCAGCTGGTCTGGATACCTAGTCATTGTGGTATTAAGGGAAATGAGTGCGTTGATGCATCGGCTAAAGATGCTTGCTCATCGTCAGTAGCTGATCTTTCCCACAATAGCCTTCAAGGGTATGACTTATTGAGTCTCCCACGAATTAACCTCCAGACATCGTGGCAGGATCAATGGAATATCAACGGAAGAAAAAAAGGCAGGTTTTATTACGCAGTGCAACCAACCATAAAACCAAAACCTTGGTTCTATGGCTACAAAAAAGTCTCCAAACCTATTATATCAGTTTTATGTCGTATTCGTCTAGGTTTCTGTAGCACTCCTGTTTTCTTGCAAAAAATCCGGGTTAGGGACTCTTCTCTCTGTGAGTGTGGGTTGGAAGAAGGTACTCTGGATCACATCTTCTTTGAATGCTCAAACAACATTCCTCCTTTAGATCTGTATAGACGTCTCCCTAAATTTAAAATCCCTCTTCCGACTAATTTCCCCTCCCTGCTAACATATTCCTCCCCCGAACTGCTTGTGGCGCTGATGATTTTCATCCGTCACAATAACATTAAGTTATAAATTTAAATGTGTAGGTGTGGTATGCGTGTAATCTATGTTTTAACAATTTTAATATTTATTTATTTATATTTTTTTGTTTGTTTCAGTCCCGTACTAACCCGACAAGATCCACGTCGTGTCGAAGAATTTTATTTGCGACCTTAAATAATAACTAACATTATATTCATATTTTTACCTCTTATTTTACTGTGCACACTTGCTTTTCCAACCCACTGGACATTGGCAGAATAGTCGACATCGGCTTTAATTGCCATCAAACAAAAATAGAATAGAACATGTTGAACATGTTCTATGTGAACGTAAAATATGAGATGGTGAGTTTTATATCAAATTCGATTTTGATGTAATATAATGTGATATCAAAGAATGAATATAGTTTAAATGACATTAAAGAGTCTATGTGTCAGTTTCGTCACATTTAGTCCCATTTCTATTCCTATTTCAATTCTTTTTTCTTCTTCGCAGCATCTACGGGAATTTAGATGAATAGCCTCTAAGAAGTATGGAATAAGATTAATCAACAACGAGTATCGTCTTTTCCATTATCTTTCAACAGTTTTTCTTTCCATCGATACATTCTAAGATGCAGAAAGGATTGAATAAAAGGTCAGTGTTTTGAAGAACGGGGATCTTTTCCATTTTCTTTGAATAATTCCACCACCCATATACCGTGGAAAATACCAACATGTGTGAATGAACAAATCCGTTGGTTAACATTGACCAACAACATTGCATGTCAATACGTTCGTACTGATTTAAATTCTACCTGCAGTGACATCGAAGTGTTGAATTATTTTACTTTTCTGATTCTCACTGAACAAAGGAATATCAACTTTATTTTGAACCACAAAAGATTTTTTTCAAATCGTATACACGTTGCTTTAAAAACTCTAACTGCCAAAGCTAATTTCAACTCTATGTGTCAGAGACAAAAAGGTAGTTTTTGTGTGCAGCTCATTCGTATGTTTAGTTTTACGATTGTTCAACACTCGTGTGAATATTGCAATATTTGATATATGAAATATGAATTTTAAAAAGGAATAAAAAACAATTTCTGATTATTTTGTACTGTTATTACGCAAGGTGTTTCAGTTGAAACTTTAAAACATAGAGAGCAGATTCAAAATCATACTAGTCTTTATTTAACTCCTTTAGGGCTTTGCCACTGCCGAAGTTTTGCCCGTGGGATAAAAAGTATCCTTTGGCCTATCCCAGATCTGAGGTCCGTATTTGGGTAGCAGTGAGTCCATAACAGACAGATGTTAGAGTTCTTTTCACTTCTCATCATCTGCCTAGCCTTTTCCCAACTACGTTGGGGTCGGCTTCCAGTCTAACCGGATGCAGCTGAATACCAGTATTTTACATGGAGCGACTGCCTATCTGACCTCCACAACCCAGTTAGTACTGGGAAATACGATACCCCTTGGTAAGACTGGTTGTCAGACTTTTTGGGCCACTGACTACTTTAACGACTGTCAAAGATCTTCAAATGACAGCCGGGACCAACGGCTTAACGTGCTTTCCGAGGCACGGAGGAAACTCGGTATGTAATGGGTGGTCACCCATCCACAGACCAACCTAGGCAAGCACGGCTTAACCTAAAGATCGACCCGAGCGGCTGTTATTGTTTAGCCACGAGCTCCTTTCACTTCTATTAAATGAATATAGCATACATACGAAAATCAATCATTATAACATAAATAAACCGGTTGGTCTAGATGCAAATCTATTTTCTTGTCTACAATCAGCCAAATCGAAATTACGATGTTTACCAAACTCTTCATCATGAATCGTTCGTCTTTGCCTCATCTGCATAAATAATCTAACTCGTGCAAATATTTGCTGATTTATTTCTTAGACAAACGAAAATAGCTAGGTAAGTATTATTGGCATAAGTAAAAGAATATTGGGGTTATTTATTACATTAAATATTTTCACTGCGTTGATCAGTGGTTGTTCTAATTGTCCATAATGAACTTGTCAACAGCCACCTCAATTTGGAGTGTCCTTTCAATTAGTGAACTTAAAAACACTTGCAATTAACGTGACCACCTATTAGCATAAGGATAAGCATAATCAGCCTATGATGTTCCCACTGCTGGGACACAAGCCTGCTCTCTATGAGAAGGTATGGACTATAATCCACCACGCGGGCCCAGTGCGGGTTGGCCACCTATTTATACCAATCAACTTAATATCGAAACGAAAGAAGAACCATTTTAAAAAAAATCTATAAACACAATTACTTACATGATTATTATGTGGCAACACACGCTTACGAAAAGTAAATTAAAAGCAAACACGATCAATTTTATTAACACACTCAATATTGATAACAACCAATAAAGTAAATTAAAAGTAGTTCAATGAATTAAAAGAACACAAATTGAATTTCATATTACACCTATTAAAAAATGGGACACCGAAGAAAAACAAAATGCTGGCAAAAAAAGAATGTAGAATCCACATCAATAAGCCGACAACAAAAAAAGTGCAGGCACACAATAATGATTGCGACAGATAAATAGCTGCGATTGCACAGCATGAGGAAATGGACGAGAAGTAGCGCCCATTCATGGTTCCCACACTGCCTGTGCGACTAAAATTGTAACAATGGTAGTTGACAAATACTATTATGAGTTAGATAGTTTTTAGGGTGATAATTATGAACTAAATAATTAAAGACTAGATGCGGTTATAGCAAAGTATAATCAGCCTAAAATCTTCCCACAGCAGGAAAACACGCTTCCTCTCTGAAAGAGAGTGGGCTGTAATACACCACGTGGGTCCAATGCAGGGTGGTAGATGTCATATATGTAAACCAAAAATTCTAATAATTTTTGGTTTACATATATTGGTTTGAAGACATGCCGGTTTCTTCACGATGTTTTCCTTCACTGCTTTGAGAGTAGTGGTGATGAAATGATTAATAAAAAGAAAAGCGGTTTTCTAGGTTCAAACCTATAACTAGTCAGTTACAGCTGTTTCCATCGGGTTACAAATGCTCTCGATTTTGAACACGGTTTACAAGAAATGAAACAATGAGAAACAAAATAACAATACCTGACTCACTAGTTTTAGGAAAAAGTAGTTTTCTGCCGTAGCCATTTTTTGTTGATGTAATTTCGACATAAGTCATGCACGAGGGTTTTTCCACATTGTCATTCATTAAAGCAAATGTGACAATGTCATAACTTGCACACAAAGGCTAGTGGAGACCAAGACTTGCCAACCAGTTATGGTTTACAGGAGGCAGGATAATGTAGAGGAAAACTTGGAATAAATACGGTATTCTTTTGATCGGAAGGTGAAACGATCGTCTAAGGAATATTTAGTTAGATTAGATGAAATCCAAATTAAGATTGAGTTAACATAAGAAAAAATATTCTAATTAGATGATAGACTATTTGTAGGAGACTAATAAAAGGAACCCAAGATAGAGGAGTAGTCGCTATAGACGAAGAAAGAAAGATTCAAGAATTTAGATAGATTAACTAGAATTAACTGCGACGCATACAAGAAAAGCTAAGTTAACGACTTACGACCGAGTTTAAAATTAACCACAAAAAAGGGATAATTCACTCAGCACCATCGTCAGCCATAGCTCAACACTGTGGAATGAGCAAACGCCACAATCTAAATTTACTAATACTACTATTTCTCAGTGAAAAACAATTAGATTTTTTTCATCCATCATTATTTATAGCTTAGAAACAGACTCTTATAGGATATAAAATATAGTTTTTGCTTCCTTCATTGCCATTAAAGGCTAGTGAACTAAAATGTAAACGATTACTAGAATCGTAACGTTCACTCGACCTTGTGTATCGATTTGATCAAATTTATTGTTTTTACCGTCATTAGGATATAATTTGTCCACTTCAGGTGTAATGCCGGTTTTTGGTTGATCAGTATTAGGGTAATGTATGTCTATAATTATTGTGTTGGGATTGTCATTTTATAGTTTAGGTTTGCGTAAAATAGTATTAAGTTCTGTTGCTGAATTAATGGTTTGAAAATCATCAGTCAATGCGTTATAATAATGGTTGCTGCTAGGTTTCTGCTGTCAGACATGGAATGTATGTGCAGGAACTGTAGCTTCTTCTTCATCTTTGTGTTTTCGATTGACCGAATCCTTGACAATTGTCCAAAGTGTATGTAAGTGGATTGTTTGAGAAAAATGCTTAGAGTTTTCATTGGACATCCAAGCGTTTTCTCCTTTAGACATTTTGTTCGTATCATTGTTTTCAACTTTTTCAATCGTTTTTTCCTTCATAACACTCTTTGTCTCTTTGTAAGTATCGTTCATTGTTTTAAAAACTTTGAATCGCTCTTGTTTCATTAAATGTATTGCATTTATAACTGTTAAGAGAGCAATTTCTTTCTTCTTGAATTTTCCTAATAATTTTCTTACATTCAATAAGTTCATCATTCTCTTGCCCTTATCCCAATTTATTTGGAGACTTATTTTCTTCTTCTTCACGTTTTAATATGTTGCCATTACCACCTGTCAACCCCGTTTTGCACTAATTCATCATCATCATCATCATCAGCCTATAATGTTCCCACTGCTGGGACGAGAAGAGAGGTCTATGAGAGGGAATGGGCTATAATCAACCACGCGGGCCCAGTGCGGATTGGTAAATGTCACATGTCTTCGAATTTTTGGTTCTAGGTCATGCCGGTTTCCTCACGATGTTTTCCTTCACCGTTTTTGAGAGCAGTGGTGATGAAATAAATTACACCAAGTAATGCGCCTGCCTGGGTTCAAACCCACGACATACTGTACGTAAGTTGGGGTCGCTACCACTGGGCCACCGCTGCTCTCACGTTGCACTAATTACGTTAGTACATAATGTAAACCAACACTAATGCCTTCTTATGCATGAAATAACCATCATTCATTGCAATAATAACTCGTTTAAAGTACCTTTGTAGCGTTACGGTTACAATTGTTTAATTATCTATCCCATTTTTATGAGAACATAAATAGTTAACTTTTTATCTTGTATTACATTTTTTGTGTAATACGCAGTGACTTATTGTCAGGCCTACGCTGTTTCCCCATACTTAAGTAATAATGTAATACCAAATGATCTGAAAAGAGTAACCATGGAATTTCTTGCCGGTTCTTCTCTATAGGAAACGACCAACCTTTTTGTCGACGTTTTATAAACTGTGCCCATCTGGGCCCATGTGAAATAAAATATTTTGAGTTAATGGGTTCTACCAAGGATATTTGAAAAACACAGAGTGCTTGAATTTGGATCTACTTTGTAGGCATAGTCGTCGCTAGCGCAACTACTAGTCCGGGTTTCTGTTCCCAGGTTTGGCAAAACGTTATAGAGTTTTCTATCAGGAGTTTCTCTGTAGCAGCCCGAAATCTCAATTGTGCTCAGTTGATGGCGATAGGCACGCCCCCTATTAAATGGGAGTTAAACATAACTGGTGGAATGCGGGTATAATACAGACACGCCTGTACCTATCCCTTTGGCGAAAGCCGGCGTGATATTACGTTATGTTAAATGGAACTAACTCTACGCATGAAAACAATAAGTTAAAACAAACTAGAATAACCATATAACCATAGTTAATTATTTTAAACGAGTTTCACAGTGGGTGTGACTTGCAACTTGTCCATTGTCAGGTCATTCAAATTACTTCAGCAAAGTACTGCACACTCCATAGCTATTGTATTTACCTTTTAAACATATTAATGCAGTACTGCACCTCTTAGAATTCAAGCCAGGTGTTCGTACAAAGGATGACTATTTCCTGTGGCATGCAGCGACTAGGAAGAAAGTCATACTTTACAATTTATAGCATAGTACATTCAGAATGGCTATGAGGTTTAGGATGTCACTTCATCATGATTATGGTCTACCTAGCATTTTCCCAACTAGGTTGGGGTCGGCTTCCAGTCTAACTGTATGGAACTGTATGAATTTCAATATTTTTGAATCACTGCATAATTATCCCAAAATAAAGCGAAATATCTTGCAGCCAGTTTTGGTCTAATTATGAATGTAGTAGAAATAATATCAGGCCCAAAATATGTGTTTGCAAAAAACCTAATTTACAAACATACAATACTGTTTGGTATTCAAACAAAACTATCGATTCAAAATAAAATTGAAGATAGGACAAAATTCAAAAATAGTCTATCAGAAACATACAAGCCGAAAAATGACAGTCGTGGTTCGGCCAACCAAGCCAGACAAATAGTATGAAAGGTTACCGAAATCTAGGTCTTTACCTAAACCGGTGCAAAACTAGACAATTATGCACACGTAACTTCGAAACTGGAGCACTGACAATGAAGTTAAAATGTTTAGTTAGCAAACACGCTAAGTGTTTGGAGAAAAATAAAGCTTTTAAAGAAAGAAACAATAAGTGTCTAATTATTTTGAATTTGAAGAGAAAATTGAAAATTAACTGACAAAAGAAGATGAACAACTGAACTTATTTAAAAATATAGAACCTCTTTCTCAGCATAATGCTGACAGATCTTTCGTAAGGGATACTGCATACGGGGTTCTTTCTTTCTTTAGAGAAAGATAACTCTCGAACTCCAAATTACTATGTAAAGAGCTCATACATAAAGAAGAGCTTGATTAAAGTCCAAAAAAAATTGAACTAGTCAAAATATCAACGCAAAATAAAACCTTGAACATCCAAAAAAGGGTAACAACATTAAACAAAACATCTACCGGAAACCAGCACTTCTAATCTTCACTTATTTTAAACATTGCCTGAAGCCCTGCAAACTCTATATGCGTATATAGCGTGAAGCATGCAACCAACCCGTCAGCTCAGTGACCTGGACATGCGAACAAAATTAGCTAAAAAGGTTATCGGTAAAGATCTAGGTCTCTGCCCAAATTGTGAATATGTATGCGAAGCTGAAAATTGTTAATTACGTTCTTGTTTCATTAAGCATGAGTTAATAAGGAACAAAAATATATAGAAAGGGTAACTGATGAAAAGGATATCAAAATCAAAATATTTTATTTCACATAGACCTACCTATATGGGCACTAGTAAAACGTCGACAAAAAGGTGCACGGGTTGGTGGTCGTTTCCTATGGAGAAGAACCGGCAAGAAACTCTTTTCAAATCATTTGGTTTTACAATATTATCATGTTACAGCAGTCGTGCCACAACACGAATTTCAAGTCGTTCGTGGTGCGAGTTCCGACTCATCATATTGAGACCTTCCTCAAGGAAGTTTTTTGGCTGAAGGGTGTCATGTATCGGCGTTACCGCGGAAGGCTACGCGACATCACGCTGTGCAACACGACGCCGTCACTTCGTGTACGATAGTTTATATTTTCTGGTTTTTATAAATACAGGGTGTAAACAGACTCTTCACGAAGCCGTCACCCAAGCATTATGTACATCAAACTAAGTAACTTTACGCAAAAATGAGTGCTGGGAAACGACTTTTTTTTTGGGCTGATAAATCAGGTTTTACAGTAGGACTCAATGTATCGCACTCAAAACATTGTGCTGATAGATGGATTTAATAGTTAGGGGGTCCTGCAGGTGTTTAAAGTAAAAAAAATACATTAAAAACCTGTATTTCAAAAAAAAAGACTTATAAAAAAGTTGGAATTTTGACCCCCAATATCTCCGTAACTAGAAGGCACGCAAGACATGGTCTTGAACAAAAAAATGATCTCAAGGCCGGGAAGAACAAGTGCCTTTCGGCTTCGTTAAGAGTCTGTTTACACCCTTTGTGTATGATAGTCTATAGGGTATTTTTGTTATGGGTGTTTGTTACCTGAATGAAATGATATATGTCTTAAGTATGGGGGGACAGCAAAGGCCCGACAATAAGTCGTTGCTTACTAAACAAAAAACGTAAAACAAGATAAAGGGTTAACAAAAGTTAACACGCATCTAGGAATCTACGCGGAATCTGTGAATCAGAGAGCAATGTATACCGGAAAATGGATGCAGATAGAACCACGAAGAGGAGGAGACTAAAAGAGAGATGAACAGGCTGTGCGATTGTTCAACAGAGTTAGATCATATTGTGATGGCAAGAGACAAAACTAAATAAAAGAGTGCCGATCAAATCAGAGAGATTAGACAGTTTTCTGCATAATATTTCCTGTTTCACTATCCATGATTTCTACTTAATAAAAATCTTAAATTCACTTACTGACTCACTACCTAAACCACTGTCTCTCCGTAATTCCCCATGAGCATCTTTCAATATAAGTAACTCCCATAGGATTTTTTAAAATCCGTCCCCTATTCATAGAAGGGGGTATACATAGGATGAAAGTTCGTATTTTTTGCAGCCACGACACCCCATCAGACACAGGGTTTAATCCTTTTTCAATGTTAACCAAAATTACTTAGAAACTGCACTTAGTAAGTAACAGTAAAGCTAACCTAGCTAACTTGGCAGTAAGGTGTTAAAGTATATTAACACGTTTTGCGTCAGTGGCTACTTATCACGTTTGTGCATTGTTATGAGAAATAACCTTTAAATATTTAGCACTTTTGATTCTTTTAACGAGACGCGATGATTCTATGGTGCAAGCCTAACTGTAGCCTATCGAATCAGCCCATCAATGTTCGATTCGTACCCACGTGTAGGGCCACCACTGCTCCAAACTTAACTCACTGTAAGTAAACTATGACAATATAATTAAAAACACCCAATTAACATCATTTATCAGAAATATAACCCTGCTTACTCGTCAAACGACTGCCAATTTCACGAAAAAGGTCAAATGCCGAACAATAGCGAGCCTTCAATTCCAGCATTACAGATTGCCCGATAGTGCATGAGAAACTTCAGGCTAAAAACCTCCACCGAGGTCGTCGGACTGTGTTACTAGAAGCGCTAAATCACGATAAGTCACTTTATTCCATTTTTCATTGTGTGACTGTGTGTGTCAGTGAACCCATGGGAATGAGGTGTGTGCGTCTATGGTAGCCTAGTAACGGACCATGTGTGTACACACACATTGTTGAAGTTTTGGGTTTCCGCTTTTCGTTTCATTTGTGCTATCTGTTATTGTGTGGTTTTTGGGTGAGAGGTAATTAGATCTACTCTGGAACTGAATTAACTAGAAAACATTTATTTTTATTTATTTATTTTATTTGGTTAACCATTTATTACTTACTGCCCCAGTAAAATTACGGTATGTGGAGTATCTTAGTAAATCAGCTTATTTTTCGAATGATTGATGATTCATATTAATGTGCGAACATCAGTAACTCATCAAGTAAACTATTCAATTTTACATCTAATTTGAAAATCTTGGAGCAAGAAATGGTTATTACGAAGTGTGTGAGCAATAACTTGTAATGTTAGCTATTTCATATCCCGCTAAGTAATCATGGGGAATTGCCTGGGTGTTACGAACATCGTTTTAGAAAAAAAGGTAATTTATTTTTCCAACTAGCAACACAAACTATATTTCTTTATATTGCTACATTTTGTTAAATTTTCTCGACGATAAGCTGCAAAAATTGTATTTGAGCAGCAATGTATATAAAGAAGAAATCTATTTCTACAAGATGTCTATCTATAAGCTACTTAGGTACATCAGTATCTTAAATTCCTCCTCCGACAGAAACCTTACTCACATACCGTTTGGTCTAACTAGAATTTTGAAAGAAAAACATTTTTTATAACGTAAGAGAGAGTCTTTTTTAAATCATTTCCAAACACAGTTAATTACGAGATTCAAGTTTGTACTCGTATGTATAGTCGTTAATTTTACGTGAAAAAAGGTTATAATTATAAAAATAAATCCATTATTTAGAAGTAATACGAAAATAAACCAACAGACACAAAAAAATGTAACTTATAAAAATAACACGGACTAACAAGGGTACATAATATTCATCGATCGAACTAACAATAATAATGACAGTGAAAATGGAAGGTCAGAGGCGTGGCTACTGACTATTGCCAGGTCTTTACCGTTCACCATAAATCGTTAACTTCTACTAAGAAAATGAGTCATTACGATCAATACGTGAAGAATATTAGTTATAGCTGGTAAAAGGAAAGACGAAAATGACTTTTTTTCTTTTCTTTTTTTAAAAACGTGGTCCCACACTAGGAATTTCTCCTGTATTTAATTAAACTCACATACACAAACAGCCAGACCCGGAATAACTATCTGTAGGCATTACAAATACATATTTGTTCCGTACGGGAATCGAACCCGCGACGCGTGCCAACTTTGCCGTCAATTGATGACAAGACGTACATATTTGCACATAATATCTTTGACAGTCGTTACAGGTAGTCAGTGGCTCGAAATTCTGACAAGCAGTCTTTCCAAGGGATATCGTATTAACCAGTATTACCTGGGTTGTGGAGGTCAGATACGCAGTCGCTCCATGTAAAATACTAACTATTAAATATCGAACCCGGGACCAACGAGGCAGACTAAAAAATTCGTCATGGAAAAACACAATAACACTTTGCCCAAACTGAAAATTGAACCCAAGACTAAATGCTCAGCATGCAGGCTATATGACCAATAAGGTAGACATTTTTTTTTTTATAAAAACCTCAACCCAAGGTATAGCGGATGGCTATGTGAGTCTATGACTAGCGATCCATAGAGCAAGAAAACTTCTGCGAATCAATACGATCTATAGGCAAGAAAACTTCCAGGGCTGCGGGACTGTTCGAAAGAGATACCGCGGCCCTGGAACACAAAGGGCAAGGAAGGAACAAGGTTCCGCTCTGCCCAGAGCGGGAGAAGTCATTTGATGATTTCACATGCGAAAAAAAAAAGGCAAGAAAACTTCTGCGAATCAATACCTACGATAAAACTATTTAATTCCGCTATGTATATTAAAAAATAACACTAAAAGTAGGTTACTATTGTAAGTTAGAAATTCTAGGACAAAGAACTATTAGGGTTGAATAAAATGAATTGTATTATAATATATCTACTGTTGACTTTTCGGGGTCAACAGAAAAAAGACCTAGTGATTTATGGAATGGCCATTACTTACTATTCATTTAGGGCAACGTTAGGCTGTCCCAATTTAGGGTCTTCCAAGAAGCTTTCTCACATTTCCTAATATAACATTTCATCACGACTGTAATCGTCGAAAGATTAGGCAGAAGGTGTACCTAATAGTACACGCATTTCGCCAGTTTTGTTGAAGTGAAACTTCTAATGCGACTTCCAACAAGGTTGCGTTGAACATTTAACGCTACCATGGAGGGGGTATGAAATCACTGTTGCGTTAAACGTTCAACGCTCCTGGGGAGGGGGAATAGAAAGAGACAGAGCGAGAGTGAATGCGACATATTACGAAGTTTCACTTCTTCCGCGCGGAGGGACTCCACGCACAATTTTTTTTTAAAAGGGGGCGGAGTCCAAACTTCGCTGCTGCTAATGCGAACTGTCTGATGAAAACACTGCCTGTCTTTGGAATCCAACCCGGGACCACTAGCTCAGCACACGCGCTTGTGACCACTAGACCAACGTGCTACGAGGCAGTCCTATTTCCTAATATAACAGGGGGCAACGTAATTAAAACATAATAGAGTTATATTGGTAATACCCAATAAGAGGTTTCGATTAAGGATACAGTAAATTACTACTACCACTACTTACCCCAAATTAGCCAAAATCGCGTGCAAATAATCACTAATGTCGATATTGATACATGTAATTTTAAACCTAATCAGGACACATTACGATTGATAATTGCCTAACAATTGAGGTTGATGTAACACTTATTATGAGTTATTTGTTTCAGAATTAAATCGTGCGTGATTTTATGTTGAGCCTTGGACGATTTTCCAATAAATCAAGTGAATCGGAAGGCAACTTAAGTATACAACCGTGTCTAAATAATATCAGTGGGACGGGTCGATCTCCAAGGTTAAGCCGCGCTTGCCTAAGTTGGTTCGTGGATGGGTGGCCATCCCTTACATACCGAGTTTTCTCCGTGCCTTGGAAAGCACGTTAAGCCGTTGGCCCCGGCTGTCAATTGTAGATCTTTGGCAATTGTTATAGGTAGAGTGTGGCCCAGAAGTCTGTCAACCGTCTTCCCAAGCAAGGGGTATCGTATTACCCAGTACTAACTGGGTTTTGGAGGTCAGATAGGTAGTCGCTCCATATAAAATACTGGTATTCAATTGCATCCGATTAACTGGAAGCCGACCCCAACATAAATCAAATCAAATGAATCGAAATATTTTATTTCACATAGGCCCAGATATAAAACTTATAAAACGTCGACAAAAAGATGCACGGTTCGGTTGTTTTTTTCCTATGGAGAAGAACCGGCAAGAAACTCATCGAAAACATACATATTTGTGAAAAGGCTAGGCAGTTGGTGATGACTTGATAAATATTGGACCGGCTTATACTTCAATAATTTAGAACTGGGTATTAGTTATTAATTTAGGTTACAGGTTAGGCTAGGGATTTCCCCGGGGTCAGCTGAAGGGGTGATTACACCGCAGTCGCTGGGTTAAGTATGTTTTGGGGACTGTTTGTAATGAATTAAGAATTGATAGCTAGAATATTCTGTATTATGTACACGATTCATTAGTAATAAGTAAAAATGTACCTGACACAATGATGATACAAAAATACAATAAATTACAATTTGAGGTTAATGAATTAAGAATCGTGGGTCGAACCCAGGCAGGCGCATTACTTTGTGTAATTTATTTCATCACCACTGCTCTCAAAAACGGTGAAGGAAAACATCGTGAGGAAACCGGTATGTCCTTGAACCAAAAATTCGAAGACATGTGACATCTACCAATCCGCACTGGGCCCGCGTGGTGGATTATAGCCTAATCCCTCTCATAGAGAGGAGGCCTGTGTCCCAGCAGTGGAAACATTATAGGCTGATGATGAATTAAGAAAAAGCTTTTCTGTTGGTAGATAATAGTTTCAAGTAAAATAAAGTTTCCCATTCACGAAACGCTGGATGCGAGTCGCACGGGACCGGTCAATGTGGCGACACTTGGGGGAGGCCATGTCCAGCAGTAGACGTTTTTTGGCTGAAATGATGATGATTCACGGCATCCACTATGTTCACACACCAACTGGGGTCTAAAATGGCCGCTTTTACAGAATCATACATAACAGGATCATGAATCATGTTCAAATTCTTAAAATAGTCACAGACCACAGAATTGTGACCATTTTACGAATTGTAACGTATTTTATCCATTTTAGGCCCCTGTACTCCATGCAACTGCTTTGCTTTAGCGGCCGGTTTTACGAAAAACAGAAGATGCTCAGCATACAGGGTGTAAACAGACTCTTCACGAAGCCGTCAACCAAGCATTATGTACATCAAACTAAGTAACATTACGCAAAAATTAGTGCTGGGAAACGTTTTGTTTTGGGGTGAAAAATCACGTTTTACGGTAGGATTCAATATAACGCATTCAAAACATTGTGCTGGTGGATGGATTGAATAGTACCTACGGGAAAAAAATACATTAAAAACATGTATTTAAAAAAAAACTAGAAGGTTGCCAAGTATGGTCTAGAACAAAAAAATGATCGCAATGACGGGGCGAACAAGTGACTTTCGGTTTCATTAAAAGTCTTTTTACACCCTTTATAGTGAACACGCAGTGAAGAAACAACCCCCAAAACTACCAAGGCAAACATACGACCTTAACTCCGAAAGGTCACACATAATAATACCAATTAAAAATACACCCCTTGATTATTCGAAAATTACCTAAGTTCTATACATACTTAATATTATACAAGGTGTAACATAATAAACGCAAAACCTCCCGTGTGGTCTCTCGGACCGAGAAACTGATCAACTTTTTTTCTACGAGTTATTGAAATTCGCAAAAAAAAAAGGACTTTGTAAAGGAACTGACGCGATCAGCTGATGTATGATAAAACTAAAAAAAAAGTAATGAATTTCCAAAAGTCATAGAACAAAACTTGTTCAGTTTCATGGTCTGAGACACCACACGAGAGGTCTTGCGTTTATTATGTTACACCTTGTATATACGAAAGTGGCTCTGTCATTTTCTGCATTAACCACTGAACCGATAGTAATGATTAACAGATAGTTTGGATCCTACAGATCCCAGACATCTATCTAGACTACCTTTGATCCTGGATATTTCAATTATAATATGATGCAGAGGCTGCGGGACTGTTCGAAAGACATACCGCAGCCCTGGAACACAAAGGGCAAGGAAGGAACATGGATGGGTTTTAGTCAGTACAAGTCTGACACTCCCTTCCGCTCTACCCAGAGCGGGAGAAGTCATTTGATGATTTCCCATCCGAAAAAAAAAAGGCAAGAAAACTTCTGGGAATCAATAAAAAAAATTATCCATTGTCCAGCCACAGTTAAACCTTGTTTGAACTGTCAAGTGTCACTTATGTCATTGTCAATAATGTAAATTTAAGAAACCCGGGGTCTCGAGTACCAGTAAGCGTTTTGTTATTGCCGGGTCCTGCAGTACCCGCTGGCGTTTTAGTGGTACTACAAAATACACGCAGACGAAGTCAAAGGAAACAGCTAGTAAAGTCTGAAGTATAAAATAAACGTCCTTGTACTTAACAGGGTCATTTATTTCTGCGTCAAATGCCAGCCTCGGCCATTACAATGGGCCAATAAAGGCCACGCTGATAAAACCTGACTGATGCCTGTGAACATGTTACAGGTCTAACTTGTAGGAACAATGACAGGATACCTAGGTACAGGGCCTATAGCCTGGGAACGTTTTAAAGAATGTTGATTAGTGAGGAGACGATATTTGTTTTTTTTCTTCAAAGGATTGTTGTTAAGTGCTGATGAGTCATTCCAATCATGAGTATAATATAGTTTAATGTGAATATGATTTTGTACGGATTGTGCCATCATGGGTATACAAGGGTGTAGTAGTAATTATTCAAGTCTATATAACATTCTAGTTTATGCCCACGGATTCACTCGCGTTAATATAGGATTTAACAATTCGGGTTATACTTCGCTTGTAATAATATAATTCCAAAATCTCGATCTATTATTATAAGAACGTTATTGTGGTTTTCCTCGGAAACAGTATTTTTTTTCGGGATGAAAGGTACCCTATATCCGTTTCTGTACATCTGATAACATATATGTAAAATTTAGCATGATTGGTCCAGTGGTTTAGGTGCGAAAAGGTAACAAACAAACTTACTAAGAGTCTTATCAAAATCAAAACCAACTTACTAAGAGTCTCGTCAAAATGCTTGCAACGTTGGCGAAAAAGTATCTGACCTCTATGAGAAAAGAGACAATTTTTTTATTTATCATTCTTTTCACCAGTTATAATGATCTCGCCAATCCATTTGCATTAGACTCACGATAAGTACGGCACGGTAAAATTCTTGAACATCAATTGGGCAGCGATGCAAAAGTTGGCCTTTTCATTAGTTCGAAACTTAAGGTCACGTTTTAATTCCGACCTCGAACATAGCATTATTGAATGGACCAGTCTGAAATAACTTTTTAAAACAGCTGCTAAGGAAAAAACCTTTCAGAAAGTTATATTCTTACAACAGGAACAAAAATAACTTTTGTTTTATTATATGGTAAACAACAGGGTGGAAGGGGACACCGAGGCACAAATTGTTGCGATGTATTCAGAACATCATTCGTTACCATGGTATCATACATCATTTTTCATGAGATTTTTCAAAATAACATCGTCCATACATTTGACCGTGTAGGTACTTTTGAAGAAAACAACTGCTTTTGAAGTAAAACTTCTTTACGCACTCTTGACTTGGGGAGTAAGCTGGTGAATGCGTTACGTTACGAGGCAAACGGAAGTTGAGAGGGAGATATAAGTTAGTAAAGATAGAAAGAGAGAGAGTTACGTTTTTGAATTTGACAGACGATTGTTCGGCATTTGTTTAAGTTTTACTTCAGTCGTTTTTTTTATTATTTACCGATGAAAAATTCTATGTGAGGGCTTAGAATGATCCAGGGCTGCGGGACTGTTCGAAAGAGATACCGCGGCCTTAGAACACAAAGGGCAAGGAAGGAACATGGATGGGTTTTAGTCAGTACAAGTCTGACACTCCCTTTCACTCCGCCCAGAGCGGGAGAAGTCACTTGATGATTTCCCATCCGAAAAAAAAGGGCTCAGAATAATACTGAACACGTGGTAACCTTTGTGCGTTGGTGCCCCTTCCAGCCTGTATAAATCAATATTAAGATCTTGACCATGTGTGTATCGTTTTTCTATAAAATGCATGACATGTGTCTTTAAATAATGAAGTTTCCAACATGTGGTACGGTCACTTGAGATTATGTCAACTGACCCTGTGTGTGGTCTTGTCTAGGATAGCAAAAAAGCCCCTAACATTATACGGCTCCTTAATGTTGGCACAGCCCACCAATAAAGCTTTCTTCCCTTTTTTTAACCTAATTCCGACTGCTGCCGGTGTTGAAAACATCAAAGGGCGCAAATACAATGACCTCATTGTTAACTATGTGTTTAAGCCGTTTGGAGTTGGAACACTAGGGCCATGAGGTCCGAGTGGGGCACCTAGTCTTTTGGGACATTGCCAAGCGTCTACCAACGTAAACTCTTCCCGTGTTGGCCTCATTTTTGGGTGCTCATTCAACGTGGCAAGCTAGCCTTTTGGTGATTATTCCTGTTGATAGCGATGCGGATGAATTTTTTGACGCCCTTCAATGCTTATCTTCTTTTTTAAATGTAATATACATTTAGGGAATTAATTATCAAGAGTCTTTCCTTATTTCTCACTTCTGATAAAAAGGGAACTTCTGTGCAATTACAAACTTTTCTTTAAAATTTGAATTTAAAATTTTATACATCGGGTGTCATCTACTTCATGGCCTGCCGCGAGCCCGCCTCACTGTGTCAGGGCACCGGTTACCTGCTAGTTTGGCCCACATTTTGTCCGGCATGTGGCAGACATGTCCTACCCAGTCCCATTGCCCAGGAGTGGGACAGAGCAGGCTTGTAAAAAAAAAAAATATGTCAAAAAACCACTGTTAGTACATCCATTACTGAGATTTTGTAACCTCTAAAATCCTCAAGTATAAGCCAAATATTGCCAACACGATAATCTGATTAGTCTGGGGTAGTTAGTAAAGTTTTGGATATTTTTCATCATCGCAAATCAAGCGAGAATATTGCGACAATTCTGTTTGACGCCTTAACGCTAAGTCGTGATGAGGTAACAAAGAGGTTTCGATTTTGAAAACCCTTTGTTTGGTGTTTGATTGTAAAGAGTATTCAGTAGATTAACAATGATACAAAGAGAAAGATTTTTCATTTTATTGAAAGAAATTCTCGTTTTCATATATCGTTGATTTTAAGAAGAAGGAGGTAAGTATGGCTTATAGAAAGTAGCTTAGATATAAATGAAATTAGATTAGATAAAATATGAATAAAGGATCTCTTTGGGAGACTTGGAACTAATACTACATAATAACATAACATCGTGCTTGTTATCCTCGAAGGATTAGATAGAGATTTACCTAGTAGTACACACACATATCGCCAGTTATGTTTAAGTCCCATAAAATAAGGGGCGAGCCTATTGCCATCAATCGGGCACAAATCCAGACTCCGTAGCTGCTACTGAGAAATTTCTGATGGTAAAATCCGATAACACTTTGCCCGACCCATGAATCGAACCTGGGACCGCATGCTCAGTAGTCGCGCTTGCGACCACTAGACCAACGAGGCAGTCACTAGACTATGAAGACAATACTGTTAACACATAATAGATCATAAACAAGATGATGGTTATTCAATACATAGGAAAGCTTTGCTAATTCGTGGAAACCAAACAAAACAAAACAAAATGAAATAAAACAATTCCAACTTACTCTCTCTAATTATTTAAAACTATGGTGTGCCCGACAGGGTCCATAATTGTTTCTATTTTTCTATTTACCACCTGTAAGTGTAGATTATGGATATAGAATAAAGGATTTGAATTTAAACTTACGAGTAGCACTGACGACTTTTATCAAATTAATTCTAATATTCGCAGTAACTACCTCTGTACGAGTAGTTGGAAATATTCCTAAAAATACTTTTACGCATAAATTAACCGTCAAAATCTTCTTTTTTTACAGTTTTGAACAAAGCCCTTCACCGTGCCTTCACGGTGGCGAAACAAAACTCGTTAAACCGCGAAGTAACCCGTAACATTAGTTTCGTTACAATCCGTAACGTTCAGGTAAATATCAAAAATCAATCAGCTGTATCGACAATTTTCTGGGCAATATGAAATTGACATTCATCGTTATCACCTCTGACTTCAGCAAATAAATTGTTTATTTATGTATGAATTGGTTATCAAAATCAAAATATTTTATTTCACAAGCTTACATGTGGGCACTTACAAAACGTCGAAAAAAAAAAGGTGCACGGTTCGGGTTGGCCGTTTCCTATGGAGAAGAACCGGCAAGAAACTCCATGGTTACTCTTTTCAAATCATTTGGTATTACAATATTATCATGTTACAGCATTACTACTTAAGTATGGGGGCAACGTAGGCCCGACAATAAGTCGATTATTATATTAATCTATTTGAAACAGATATACATATAGAAACCTTTGTGGTAACTATATTTTCGAACCGTCTGGGGTTGAAACTCTAGGGCCGTGGGGTCCGAGTGCTCATAGCCTATTTAAGGAAATTTCGAAACGCCAAGTTGACGCTTCCCGTGACCCAAGGGCTGGCTTTAACTTTGGCCAGAGGCTAAGTGTTGCCATACAACGTGGCAACGCCGCCAGTCTCTTGGGCACATTACCAGCTGACAGCGCGCGTTGAGGAGGAGTTTTTCGATGCCCTTTTATAGTTTGTTGTTAGTTTATTTATTTTAGTTGAATAGTTTTTAATTATTAATGTATATAGTTAGTTTATCCTAATAAATCTTTGAAACAGATCAGTTTTTTCATCTTCTAGAATTGTCTTGCGTCATTATATCCTCATTATTATGTACATATGTACTTTATATCCATCCACCTGCTAAAAATCGCCCACCTCGACATCAGTTGCCATGGCTGACCTAAAAGTCTTTGAATAGACTCCGGACTCAGGTTGGCCGCAGCAAGGAAAACACGCTCAGGTGGATTCATTAACGACTCTGCCCTGGAGTGTAAATGTGGTGCTGTTCCAAAAACGATGGGGCACTTAATATTGTGTCCTGCGTGTCCTGTTGTTTGTTAATTACAAGAACTGATGGATGCTACTGAAGGCGCCAAACAATTAAGATTGCCATCGCCACGCTAAGAAGAAGAAGCCAATGATATACATTTATTTAAAAGTCATTCTTAAAAATTCATTCATTCATTTCTTTTTTCGCGGGTAGGTGTTAAAAAAAGGCAGACGTTTCTCTAATATTGTTTTTATATTTAAAATAGAAATTCAAAGTTTTTTCACTTTATTGTCATAAATTATCAGTATATAACCTCTACACAACGGGTACTCACGTTTGCAGCACATTTATGTGACTCAAGTTATAATTTACACCACCTGCCAGCTCATCATTACTTATCACTGTTTTTCACTGTCACTGGACACAAGTAAGAAACACTACTTTATAATACTAAAATGTCTCAGTTCGATGAGATCATATCAGCTCAGAAGAGTCTAGAAGATAGCTTCATACGGAAAATGAACGAACTGGAGGCGCAGATTCAGTGTGCTGGACCTGCCAAGGATACTGTGGCGAGGGTAGCTGAAGAATTTCGGACCTTCAGGGAGCTGATCTTCAGCATGCTAAGTTTGCTAAGAAAACAGATTAGCGAGTGTGCGGGACAAGTCGACGGGTTAGAGACCAGGCATCGAAGAAAGGCGCTGATCTTCCAGGGCATAGCAGAGGTTGATGGGGAGGTCAGCAGTGCGGTCATCTTAGAGGTGATCAATAAAAAGCTGGCTATAAAAACTGTCACTGCTTCCTCCATAAAGGTCTGCCACAGACTAGGTGTAGCCAAAAAGGATCACCATAGGCCCATCCTTGTCAAGTTTTCAAGGTACGATGACAGGTCTGCTGTCTGGAGAGCGAAGACTGGGCTGAAGGGTTCTTCTATCTCCGTCAGGGAGTTCTTGACAAGGACCAGACAATGCATCTTCGGGAAGGCGCGGCTTCACTTCTCTATGCGGTCGTGTTGGACTCAAGACGGTGTCATTGTTATTAAAGCCCCCGATGGAAGCAAGCACAAGGTCACATCACTTGAAGAACTGAGTCCGCTGCTGGTAAGGTATCCTAAGTTTCAAACTTCTGGAGATAGCCTGAAAAGTAAGACGCGTTTATAATATGGTAATAATATTCTATTATTTACTCACAACATACCTATTCCTATGTAACGTAGTATTTATTTACCTTAGGAATTGCCATCTTTCTTGGTCTATTATTTATATGATTTTAGCTTTAAGTTGGGGCTTGTAATCATTGATGTATTTCGTCACACGTCTCTGTGACTATATTTTACAAGTTTCACATACAATAGTCAGTTTACCCCCAACAAGTTGTATTTAGTCTCATTTCTAAATGTTATGTTGCTCCTCATGCCAAACTGTCGTGCTTGTCAAATCCATGTCAAATCTGACATCATAATAATATTCAATGACGTTTTTTTAAGATCGGATACGTTCACCGAAATTAGATATTGTGATAAAGGCTTGTAGGGTGCGTTCCAAATACCATAGTTAAGTTTGCTGTCCTACTGTTATATTGTTTATGCGCCGTTATTTTATTTTTTTATTTCGTAGTGTGTTCTTTGTCATTACTTTTTGTATCGCTGTTTTTTTAATATGATGATGTTAGCTGGCGGGTGGTGCAGAGATGCAAACGCCGTACTAGATTTTAGTGTAGTTCTCTTATATTTATAGTCTTTATCTTATTGTATTTATATTCTATTTATATCTATGGCAACTTTTTCTGATAATGAATCTTTCTTTTCTGCCAACGAATCTTCTGCCACTTTTGATGATGATAGTTTTTGTTCCGTTGTAGACACCCTTGGCGATCTTTTACGACAAACTTTCAACCAAAACCTTGACCGGCTGTTTAACGTTTGTCACATCAATGCTCAGAGTATTCCAAGCCATTACAATGAACTTTATGATACTTTTACGAACAGCAACGTTCATGCCGTCCTGATTTCCGAGACCTGGCTTAAACCTGAACTCCTATCTACCACTTACTCTCTCCCAGGATTCGTTCTTCTACGGAATGATCGTGTTGGTAAGAGAGGGGGTGGTGTAGCTATTTACCTTCGTGCTGATTTTCCTTTCAAAATTCTCGCTACTTCATCCTCTAATAATTCGGCTGAGTTTCTTTTTCTTGAGGTTTCTGTTAAAGGAGCTAAAACCGTTATTGGAGTTGTATATTGTCCCCCTTCCCTTGATTATTTCATCGAATTCGAATCGGTTCTAGAATCTTTAGGTTCGGAGTATGCACATCACATTGTCATGGGGGATTTCAACACCAATCTCCTCGCCCATAACTCTTCTCGATCCTCTAAACTCCTTCATCTGGTCGAGTCAGCTAGTTTGCATGTGTTGCCTCTCCAGCCTACGCATCACAACATTGTCGGTGATGATACTTGGCTCGACCTAATCCTCATCTCTAATCCCGCCCTAGTCTCTTCACATGGTCAACATGACGCTCCCGGCTTCTCCCATCATGACCTTATTTTCCTGTCGTATGTCCTCAAACCTCCTAAACCCAAACCTACATTCCAGTACAGGCGTGCCTTTGCGCGGATGAATACTGGAAAACTAATCCAAGATGCTTCGAATATTGACTGGACACCTCTGGAGGAAGCCACTACAGTTGATGACAAAGTTAATCTTTTTAATTCAGCTGTAGTCAAGTTGTATGACACCCACGCTCCTATCAGGAAAGTCAAGTTAAAGCGCCCGCCTGCGCCATGGATGAACGAGGGAGTTCGAATGGCAATGCGACGAAGGGACCGCGCGTTTCGGAAGTTTAAAAAGGATCGGTCGGAGGATAATTGGACCTTCTTCAAAACTGCTCGCAATCGGTGTAATCAGATGATACGTAACGCTAAACGCCGCCACATTCTTCATAATATCACTTCTTCTTCTCCTGCTGATATTTGGAAGTTCCTTGGAACTCTAGGTATCGGCAGATCACGGCATTCAGACCTTCCTAATACATTTGGTTTGGACGTTCTAAATCGCCATTTCGCCACTGTTCCTACTCTTGATAGGCCTATCAAATGTCAAACCATCGACTATCTTGCTGGTCTGACGCGACCCAATATTACTCCATTTTCCTTCACCCCAGTCGACCCGGGAGAGATCAAGAAGATTATCCTCTCCATTAAATCCAAAGCCGTGGGCTGTGATAACATCAGTCGCCACATGATCGTGACGGCTCTTGAACAGCTCCTTCCTGCAATCTCCCATATCGTTAACTTTTCCCTGTACTCCGGTGATTTCCCTTCGCTATGGCGAAAAGCCCATGTGCGACCACTGCCTAAAATCCCTAATCCCACTCTTCCCAGTCACTTTCGACCAATTTCCATCCTTCCCTTTTTATCTAAAGTACTCGAGGCCTGTGTCCATAAACAATTCTCTCACTTTATTCACCAAAACTCCCTCATTAGTCCTTTCCAATCGGGGTTCAGGCCTGGCCACAGTACTGTTTCAGCTCTCCTTAAAGTGACCGACGATATAAGGCGGGGAATGGAAGACACTAAAGTTACCGTTTTAGTGTTGATAGATTTTTCCAATGCATTCAATACCGTCAGTCACGAAGTCCTTTTATCCATCCTCTCCTATAGAATGGTCTCTCCTGAGGTTTTGCGTTGGTTTTCTTCCTATCTTCAGGGGCGTCAGCAGTCGGTTCTTGCGAGAGACTCTTCTTCCAGCTGGTGTGATCTTGATGCTGGCGTCCCTCAAGGCGGTATTTTATCTCCACTTCTGTTCTCTATTTTTATAGATCTTATAACTACCGAGCTTCAGTGTGCGTATCATCTTTACGCTGATGATTTACAGCTCTACAGTCGGGCGGGTGTTGACAACTTATCTGATGCGATTGAGGAGCTAAACCGGGATCTAGCAGTGGTGAAAAACTGGTCTGATCGTTTCGGGGTAGCCGTTAACCCAACCAAGTGTCAGGCTATTATTATAGGGAGCACCCATAGCTTACGGAGGCTGAGTGGTTTAACGGTAGCGCCGGTAACTTTTGATGGCACTGTCATTCCTTTTAGCTCCGATGTCAAGGATCTAGGTTTGTATGTTGACACTTGCCTGGACTGGCGTAAGCAGGTTGCGATTGTGAGCAAAAAAGTCACTGGGACGTTGCGGTCGCTTTATAGATTGAAAAATATTATCCCATCACACATAAAGGTAATGTTGGTTCAGTCCCTTATCTTCCCTATACTTGACTATGGCGATGTGTGTTACTATGACCTGAATGCAGATCTCCTCAATAAACTTGACCGACTTCTAAATAACTGCATTCGATTCGTTTTTAATCTTCGTAAGTATGATCATGTGTCCGCACATAGGTCACGCTTAAAATGGTTACCCATCAGACAGCGCAGAGCGTTAAGGGCTTTGACAACCTTGTTTTCTCTTCTAGACAAACCCACTTCTCCTTCTTATCTGACTTCTCACTTCCAATATTTATGCTCTGCGCACAGCAAGACTCTTCGTTCTTCTAATAATCGTCTTCTACGATGTCCTACTCACCGCTCTGGTTTTCTTAAATCTTCTTTTCTTGTCCAGGCGGTTTTCCTTTGGAATGCGCTCCCTCTGAATATCAGGACGGCAACCAGTCGGTTCACTTTTAAGGTTAAAGTTCGTGAACACTTTCATAAGTTGGTAGACTCGTCTCACAATTAATTTGTTGTTTTTCTTCATCTATGTATTTTTATATCTCTCTTTACTTTGTATATTTTGTTGTATGTATGTATATATGTATTTATTATTATATTTTATTCTTGGAAATTTTCTATACTATTGCACCTACTGTTTTGTCTCTGCATCACCCTAAGGTAGACTGGTAGAAAATGCCCAAGGCATTAAGTCCGCCTTTGTACATTATGTGCATAAAGTTTTAATAAATAAATAAATAAATAAAAATTATAAAACTCTTCTTATCAATTACACTGAATAAGAAACAGCTGGCACTTTTCTCACCTTATTCAAACTAACGGAAATAACATAATTCAACCCAAAAACAGCTATATCCATCACTCTCACCTTGCATAAATTCCCTTTAAAAAACACACAAGTAGACCAGCCCCTTCCATAAGTTCCATATTGTCGGCCAGGTGTACCGTTAAGGGCGACTGCACACTGCACTACAACCATCTGTTTCCGACATATGCGACTAAATGCACATTTTTTTCCAGTTTTTTCTATGCAATTGAACTGAGCTTTTGGCAAGCAACGCTTGATAAAATGCCTTGGGGAGCTTTTAATGATGTTCTTTTTTTGTTGGTACTTGGTCACTTGAGAAAAAGATGGACCTCCAACTCGATCCTTGGAGAACGCAAATTGGTTTTTAATGTGTCTCAGATCTTTTTCTTTCACTACTTTTTAACTTGCAACACAGAGAATGGTATTTAGATTGCAATCACTTTAAGTCTTCTTTGCGATTGTTTTTTCTAAAATGTTTCAAATCGCAAACTTGAGATATAAGTTAAGTTTTATGTTCATTTAAAGAAACCAACAAGGCTGTGAAATAATTTAGAGAAACTGGGTCAGATTATTACAATTATTACAACAATTGTTTACCATTCATACTTATAAAAAAACCCAGAATTATTTTAAATAAATTACCATACAAACGACAGTTCTATCATCATCCTCGTTGACCAACGAAAAATAGAAACAATTAAGAAATGCAAAAAACAAAACCGCTCCAAATATTCACTGAACTACAAAAACGTTTACAAACTAAGACTGATATCCGTGCCACAAGGGCGATTAATTAAAAAATAAAAACTCGTGGCCATGCCTTTCTCCCTTTAAAAGCTAAAATAATTATAAGACAGCAGAACAATAGGCAATAAGACAAAATATGACCCGGTCATAGAGACACAATTACCGAGGCATTTATGTGAGTAAATAATGATGGCAGCGTTATAACTATACTTAGCCATTTTAGCCAGCTCTTTGCTAATAGAGAATGACAGGTGAACTTGCTTTAAAGGTCGTTTTATAAATAACAATTTTAATTTTGTTAGCTTACTAAAATGTCAATGAAACGCATCGTTAATTATTCGCATTGTGATGTGCTGACCTTATTAATTAAAAACTGTTTTACTAAGTTAAAAATATAATCATTAACTGTGTATCTTTAACTCTATTAATTTAAGCTTTAATTGTAAAAGCTTGACTTTAACTTAAGGGCAAAATAAAAGCTACATTTTGTGGGAATCATTGGAGGATTAAAAAAAAACTTGACAAAGTTCCTAAAATTTTCGATGACTGTATATTTAAAACTACGTATTTAAATCCCCTATCAGCAGCATAACATAAAATTACGCCTTTAATCCCCGAAGGTTTATGAAGAAGTGTAGAGTACCTAATAGTACATCAACATGTCAGTTATGTATGTATACCATGTAATAGGTGAGCCAATTGTTATCAACCGCGCACAAATCCAGCCGACGAATCCTTCTCTTAACGTTGAAATGTTAGTTTTGCCACACAAAACGTCAACCTTACTCGTAATAGTTACTGCCACTAGGTATATCTGAGATTCCGAGGCCATAGTACAACAATAACTATTATATAAGCAACAAATAATACCCACACAGACAGCAACATACCAAAACGTTGAACAAAATTCAGAGCAAAAATCGAGGAAGATAAATCACACAGATGAAATGATTATAACTGTACCTAACAACCATTCATACAATGAACACAGGGTCCCTGACACCAGGCTTACCCATGTGAAACATGCCCGGAAGACTAAAACATGTCAGATTTATCTACTGGCAATAATGAATGCATTTTTGTAGACTGAGGTAATTCAGTGTGTGTGTACCCCTATGTCCTTGTAAGAGTGAATTTTTAGATGACATTACAACACGCCTGTAATCCCCGAAAGGGTAGGCAGACGTATACCTATATTTCGCCAGTTATATGTTTAAATCCTCTGTAATAAGGGACAAGCCTATTGCCATCAACCAGGCACAAATCTGACTCCAAGCTGTTACCGAGAAAGTGTTATTGAATTTTTTTCATCAGTGAATTTCGATTAAATATTTGAATAAGGCAAATAATTATCTAGACTCTAGTTTCTGTGTTTAAGAACACCGCTTAGTAAAAAATCGACGACGGCGATCGCGAGTAATTTCTCTGTAATATTTACCAGGTAAAACAATGATGTCATTGTGCTTTCTGTAAGGACATACGGGCATTTTACGTGACGAAATGACGACACGATTTTTCCATTATAGAATTATAATAAACTTGTATGAAATTCGTTGCGATTACAAAGAAGTTGTCGTTGAAAGGTCGGATTTGCTGAGAATTAACAATTGTACTACAGCCTGCAGTGAACAAACATAAACTCACGACTTTTTCCATGAGTGCAGGCAGGAACTACAAAATGAACAGACGCCAGCAGGTCAATCTACCCGAAACTGTCAGATTTTCCAAACCAACCTTGAACCTAATGCTTTAGAGACAAAGTTGAAAATCTTTTAGAGAAATTTGACAGATTTTAGTAGTTTGATGTGTTGGCGTCTGTACAAAATGTATGTGTTAATTTTGTCCTTTGGGCCTGCCCCCATGGAAAACAGTCGTGAGAATATCATGTTCATACATACAACAAGGATCAGAGGGATCATCAACAACAAGGTCCTCTTATTCTAGCAGACGTCCTCTTCAATAATGTCATCATTATCATCATCAGCCTATAATGTTCCCACTGCTGTGACACAGGCCTCCTCTCTATGAGAGGGAATAGGCTATAATCCACCTCGCGGGCCCAGTGCGGATTGGTAGATGTCACATGTCTTCGAATTTTTGGTTCTAGGACATGTTTTCCGGTTTTCTCACGATGTTTTCCTTCACCGTTTTTGAGAGCAGTGGTGATGAAATAAATTACACAAAGTAATGCGCCTGCCTGGGTTCGAACCCACGACTTACTGTTCGTATGTCACGGTTGCTACCACTAGGCCATTGCTGCTCTCGGCCACCGCGCTCATAATTTCCTCATCAATTTGAACAGTCATCAAATTTTCCATACAAACAGATCACAGTATTGATCGTCCTTCGAAAAAACACCATTAAAACTTCCACATTCACCATAGCCATAGAGTATCGAGTCTATCGATATAATGTCACCACGACTAGTTCAAGGGCACATTTATCATTAATATATTTCATATTTCTCCATTATCGACCATAAAGTATACATTCTACTAATGAAGTATTGATATTTTCAAGGTAATATGCCTAGCAGCGAAATGTCAAACTACCTCGTACTTTTTATATAAAAAGTATTGTATCAAAAATTTTAGAAATAACATCACGCCTGTAATCCCCGTAGGATTAGGCAGAGGCTTATCTAATAGTACACCCACATTTCACCAGTTATGTTTAAGTCCCATGTCATAGTGGGCGAGCGTATTGCCATCAACCGTGGCTGCTACTGAGAAATTCCTGATGGAAAAACCCAATAACACTTTGCCCGACCCGGAAATCGAACCCAGGACCTCATGCTCAGCAGTCGCGTTTGCGACCACTCGACTAACGAGGCAGTCAAAAGAAATAAGAAATAAGTGAAAGTGTATTTGGACGTCTTATTCTTAGGCATACTGCTTGCTATACGTTGTACTTTACAGTCTTTGTAGGTTTTAATACTTTTCCTTCTTTAGTTGTTTGCATATTGCTGTTGAACTAGAACCACTGAAAATACCTTTAATCATTACTGATCTCTTGTTTGTAGTACCTCCCACCTTCAGCAGTTGCCATGTTCCTCTTGAACTATGACAACTAAAAATATGATAACAATTGACAACTCTCAAAAAAAAAAATGAGTTTTGCACTACACATTTTTTACGCAAGTAATGCACGTTTCAGGAATTGATGGAAGCTACTGAAGACACCAAACTTTAAATAGAATTACGATTACCGCCGACACGCAAAAGTATAGAAGTAATCCTGTTATGACGTTTAATAAAACGATTACTTCATCTTTGTAAACTTCTACCATGATATAATATCATTTTTTCGATAGTTAGATAGTCAGATATATAGGATATATCTGACTATCTAACTATCGAAAAAAGAATCTATCCTCTAGTAAACAATCTCCTAAATCATAATGACTTCTGACCAACTTCAAAAAGCACTCAAAGACAATAGCACCACCAAAAACAGCGTTTAAACTAAAACGCAAGATAACATGTAAACCGATAGATTTCACGGCCCCGGCCATGTAGGGAACGCGGAGAAACCTGCGCGTGCGCCTCTGTTCCGAATAGTGATGGACGTATGCGCAAGCCTAGACTTTAATGAGCAAGACGGACGGATTAGTAACAACAGACATATAGTATACCTATATTTCAAGATGTAGAAGACAGAGGAAATTATATGCGTTTATAAAAATATCGTTGTGCACTACTGCAACAATTTTGCGTTGAAGATAGAGTTTCATTAAGCAATGGTTTGATGGAAATCCCCGCGTAATAGTAGTCAGGAGTTAATTGGCGCATTTAAAAAGCTAGTGGTTGCAGCACTCAAGAAAAGAAAAATCACAATAAGGTTACAAAAGAAATAGTAGGTACAGATTAAACCACCCATAAAAGACCAATTAAACATTTTCGCAAATTACTGAATCAAATGTAAATCTCCAAGGTTTACAAGTTGTTAGTCATTTATATGGTCTCACAATTCATTATATAGAAGCAATTTAATCAAGCCAGGCATTTAATCAAATCATCAATTACAATAATCTTTTTAATGTAGGAGTTATTGACTTTAATGTCACGGCCTGTCTATAAGAGGATAGAATATAATATCGATATTATGACGATGTCGAACAAAAAGCTGTTTTCCTAGCTAGGTGAGGCTATTAAGTAGTTAATGTGACATTTAAAAGCACCCACGCTATGTGTTGGTCATTTTATATATAGCCTTTACAGGTTTAATGACTTAGGTAATCATTAAAATCTCAGTAAGTATTAATCATAAAGACATGACAGATTTAGAATCATATTTATCTTGTTATACAAGATAAATATGATTCTAGATAATAAGGGGTCGTAGAATGTTACCCTGTGGGATTCGTTTGGGAGAGACTCCTTAAGGAGTCCCACAAAGTAACATTCTGGGGCTATACCTGCTTGGAAAAATGTTTACGAAAAATCCTGTCAAGAGGGAAATTGGCTATCACATTCTAAACTTTAGTTGCTCAAGCTTTTTGAGGTCTATTCTTTATGATTCATCACTTTGCCTTCTTGTCTCATGTTACTTATGGTTGGCGTAAAACATCAACCGTTACGCTGATTATTCAGTAAAATGTTATGATTTAATAATTGACTTCTGCACTTTCTCGTATTCTTAATTATTTGCCTTCACTCTTGCGTTTTCGTTTCTTGCAACCAATCCCATCCCTATTAACACGCAACTGCCTTTCCTGATTAACAAAACTTATTAGCGTCACGCTATTAACAACATTTAGTTACTTATGTAATGTACTAACTGATGATTCCAATTATGCACATAGTTCAATTATCACTTTCATTTTTGTTATTTGCACTTGTATAATGCTGAATTTTGGTTAATATAAAGCAATCATTATTATATGTATAAATTTTGAAGCAAATACGTGACATTCCACTCTTCACTATTGCATGTTGATTTATTATTTTATCTGAAACTGTTAATCCAGTATCAGCATTAGCCATTATTCTAATAACGTTATCAACTTGTTAAACGAGCACAACAGGTCATGGCCTTACATAAAATAAATCACTTTGCTAAATCTGTGCCAATCAGTACTTAAACACATGGACCGTCTAAGGGTATGACATGGTTTACTTAAAGCTTTGCATGCCATGGTTACAGATCAGTCATCATCGATGTATTATCATCATCATCTGGCCTATTCCTATCTATTGTTGAAATAGCTTCCAGTCTAACCGAAAGCAGTTCACCAATTGTACCTGGAGTAACTATCTGATCTCCTGCGGAAACTCTATTAGGTGAAATAAAAAAAATAGTTATCTCTTTTGTAGCCATAATGTCCATCGTTTCTTTGACCGCCTGCGAACTCGCCACCCACTTCACACTTACAATTTTTCTAACGACATTTTCCTTATTCTTATGCATCACAGCCCCATATATTTACCATTTGAAAATCATCTTCAAATCCATCAAAAAACACGCATTTGTCATTCCCCAACAATCATCTCTTGTTTTACGCATTGTATGTTGTATTGACGTTACATATTGTCTCATGTCGAGAACTCGAGATAAATACAGATTATTTTGAGTTTATCATACTCTTTTAACTATCAATGAAGGAATCTATATTGTAGTAACAGACGTACTTCAGAAAGATATTGGCGTTGTCTCTAGACTTTGTAAGTAGGTACTAAAGAGAGCAGAAGACCATTTTCTGACCATAAAACTGTCTTTTATAAGGCTGGTCAGCTCTCGGCAATCACTCCATGTAACCTGGTGTTCAGTTGCATCCGATAAAACTAGAAACCGACGAAAAGAATAGGCAGATGAGAAGGCTAAGGATCGTCGAGGCGTGGTATGTAAATTAAAAGAGGATAATGTTGCAAATAAAATGGATTATTATTAGGCTACACCCATTAAATATCTATACATTGTTGCACTATATATTATATTGTACCATAGATACGCAAACCCCGAAATCAGCCCTATTTCAATTAACTTTCGCTGGACGGCTCATAAATTTTATTTGAAGCAAACTTTGTTTTACGTAAAGTATCTACCTGACGTGAAATCCATTGTTCATTCAAATTTTATTCAAACGATTTTCCACTGCCGTGATTACATCCATAGCATGAAGATATGCGACTATATGCTAATACTGTTGGAAAAAAAACCTTACTTTGTTCAACAGAATTGAGCAACCGCCTCAATTTCTCAAATTACAATACCTTTTCACTAGGCAATGCAAAACAGAAGCGGTTTATGATCGGAATGTCAATCAAGTTGGTTGGTTTGTTATGAGAGACATGCAAAAATAACGTCTAATAACGAAAAATATTATAATATTTTAATAATTAATAATCAATTTATTGATCG
Source organism: Lycophotia porphyrea (assembly GCA_950005105.1). Classification (NCBI taxonomy): domain Eukaryota; kingdom Metazoa; phylum Arthropoda; class Insecta; order Lepidoptera; family Noctuidae; genus Lycophotia; species Lycophotia porphyrea. The sequence continues at coordinate 14,877,637 of OX465403.1, forward strand.
AGAATCGAAGAATTACTGAAATAAAATGTGATGATATGCCGCAACCAGATAATTTCAGAGTATGTGAGGATGAAGGCATGTATGGATGTTTGTTACTCTTTAAAAAGAACTGACCGAATTTGGATGAAATCTGGCACACAGATAGTTTAGAACCTGGAATGACACCTATCCCGTGGGACTGTTACCGAAATCCACGGGGGCGAAGCCAAGGGCGTAAGCTCGTACAAAATAAAAAAGTTTATAAGCATTGAACCAGAGGATCTAAATGTGTTTCATTTCATCACAAGCAAATTCGAATAATACACGGCCGTACACACGGCATTGATGTACGATAAAATGTTGGGATCACACGTCAACAACCCACTGTTCATACGGTTCAAAACAAATGCAGACTGAAGTGCCATTTGATCACAAAACTAAACAGTATGATGTCTATGGCTAATTCGTTTTAAATGTTCCAAAAAATACCTCTAGTTGCTTATAACCACAACAGACCTATGAGTACATATTTTTGGAGAAACAATTGACCGGTTTGTGCAAGCTGCAGAAGTTTTTCTTGTAGCATTTTATTATGAAATTCGTAAAGGTGGATGCAGCTGCCAATTCTTCAAGAGCAATAACTAAAGATGTTCATCTTTCCACATATTAACGCGATACCCGACGTCTGAGGAATGCAACTACAATTTGTGTGTAAGAGACGTTTGTATTTACATAAGAATTTCTTATTCCGGATCAGCCCACGCGATATCTGAGAGAATTTGCGTAAATTGTCGGTAAGTGGTCGGATTTTACTCTTCCTGTTACATGGTGCGGGTCATTTCGAAAATTCTGATGTTTGTGTCTCAGCCAAGTAAATTACATGGGACAAGAGCGGGAAGATGAGATGACGATGGTTCGTAGCTAAGGCTGGAAAAGACCAGGGCCTGCAAGGGCCGATGCCTGCCAGGGCTGCGGGACTGTTCGAAAGAGATACCGTGGCCCTGGAACACAAAAGACAAGGAAGGAACATGGATGGGTTTTAGTCGGTACAACTCCCTTCCGCTCCGCCCAGAGCGGAAGAGTCATTCGATGATTTCCCATCCGAAAAAAAAAGGGCTGAAAATGACACATGCATCACAACTTTATATTATTGCATACAAATAAACTTATGCAGTAATAGATGCAGAAATTACTCGTACATCTGCCAAATATAGCGAGAAGAATGTAGATGAGGCCAGGTTTCGGGCCAACCAACCTTAAAACACTGTCGTACTATCAATAGCAGTTATTTCATATAAAATGCTGGTGTTTATTCCCCTTCGACCGCCATCGAAACTGCTGGTTCGTAACTAGTTGAGAAGGAGGAAAAAATCATCCTTGTTCTAAACCAGTTTCGACCCAAGAATTATATTTTTTTTTACGAAGCCACGGTTACGTACGGTTTATGGTTTTATTAACTAATTTATTTTTAGCTAGACTCGAAACCGACCCTGATTATGACGATATCGTTTCAGCGAATTTTTTTTTTTTTTTTTTTTTTAAATAAAATAAATAAATAAATTTCAGCGAAATGAAACGAAGAAGTGAAAAAAAAGCTACATTCCATTAAAGTTAGTTATAGGTAAAACATTAACTAGTCTAAGTCACTCAAAAAAAACTAAATTCATTAACTGGTTACTCCATAACGCCATATTGACAGCCCACATACTTCACCGTAAAAGGATACTGGAAATATAGTTATAGCCAGTCCATATCTAACAAATTGATCGGCCTATTTAACTGCCGGAACATTATGACATATATGTCAAGAATTGATTATTTCGATGGCAGTTTCATTGGAAAAACTGATATGGGTATCCTTGAAAGGTGTTTGTATTAAAGAATAGCTAGCAATTTATAAAGAAGACTTAACGAAGTCGAAAGGCACTTGTTCTCCCCGTCATTGCGGTCGTTTTTTTGTTGTAGACCGTACCTGGGAACTTTCTAGTTAGAAATATTAGGGGTCAAAGCTCCAACTTTTTCAAATTTTTTTTTAAATATATGTTTTAAAGTATGATTTTTACTTTAAACACCTCCACTACCCTCTTACTATTCAATCCATCCATCAGCACAATGTTTTGAGTGCGTTACATTGAGTCCTACCGTAAAACGTGATTTTTCAGCCCAAAAATAAAAGTCGTTACTAATTTTTGCGTAAAGTTACTTCGTTTAATGTACATAATGCTTGGTTGACGGCTTCGTGAAGAGTTTGTTTACACCCTGTATTAAGATGAAGTAGTTTGAATTTCGTCTTCTGATGGTAACTGACAAGCTTCTTCTGTCGGAGCAAAATGTTCTTTTTTATTCTGTCCTGTCAATTATCTTGTCATTATTAACTCCCTTTTCATTTATATCATCCCCTCACACCATACTTCTATAATTTCTTTGATCCTCCTCTCCCATTGCTTCTGCCAAACATGTTATAGTAATATTTGTTTTGGAGATTGTATAGATCATTGAAAGGCTCATGACCACTTACTTACTTATATTCTACTATTTTGAATGCAGACAGAGTATCATAACAGTGTATATGCCTAGCAAGGGCAAAGTTTCAACATTATTCACACTGTGTGAAAGATGATATGTCTAGAATGGAGGTGACTGCTGAGATGACGAGTAATAGAGAAGTATGGAAGAAGAAGTCATGCTGAGCCGACCCCAAATAAATTGGGATAAGGGCAAGAGAATGATGATGTAATGGAACTCTGGAAATATGCTAATTGAGGAAAGGCTATTTCATGGCAATATTTTTGAAGATATTGCTGTATGAGTCGCAGCAAACCAAGGTGTAGCTAGTGAATTACATAGCTACACCTTGGTTTGCTAACCCCTATTAGCCGGAAGCGATGGACTATGCCAAAACGTACAGCTTTTGTTCCTTTATGTGCGACAATCAATTTACATATATTACTCATAGACTCTGTATACCTTATTATCTATGTACAAAATTACAGTAGCTGTAGCTGACATGTTTGTTGATCTGTCATAGACAAGTTGAGGATTTATTACACGAATAATAATATGTTCTATAGTATTTATTAATATAAAAGTAGGTAGTATTATATGCTGTTATTTTATGATTACATATTCAAAACCACTGAGAAAAAGGTATAAGTTTAATGGAGAAACACATTGGCCACTTTTGGTTCTGGATATTTGTATAGAAAAATTATGAAATACAATATACAGGGTGTAAACAGACTCTTCACGAAGCCGTTAACCAAGCGTTATGTACATCAAAATAAGTAACTTTACGCAAAAATTATTGCTGGGAAACGACATTTTTTTTTGGGGTGAAAAATCACGTTTTACGTCATGACTCTATGTGACGCATTCAAAACATTGTGCTGATGGATGGATTGAATAGTACGGGGGTCGTGAAGGTGTTTAAAGTAAAAATAAAACATTAAAAACATGTATTTAAAAAAAAACTTGTGGATTAGTTGGAACTTTGACCCCCAATATCTCCGTAACTAGAAGGTTCCCAGGTGTGGTCTAAAACAAAAAAATGATCGCAATGACGGGGAGAACAAGTGCTTTTCGGCTTCGTTAAGAGTCTGTTTACACCCTTTAAAAACCAGCCAAATACAGTCAGACTCGCGCACGAAGGGTGCCGTACCATCCTAGTAGGAGAGCCCCCTTTAATTTTAAATTTATTATTTGTTGTTATAGCGGCAACAGATATACACATTCTGTGAAAATTTCAACTGTCTACCTATTAAGGATCATAAGATACAGCCCGCTGACAGACAGACGGACAGAGGAGGCTTAGTAATAAGGTCCCGTTAGTCACCTTTCGGATGCGGAACCCTAGTACACGCAAACGAAGTCGTGGGTAACATCTAGTAGTGAAATAAGAAGAAAGGTAGGCATTCAAACATTCTTTTTTTACAAACTATGGAGCAGATGTGCTAAAAATATAAGTCCCTAAACTATTTGAGTAAGAATATTGCGAAAGCGTAATACTGATAAGTGATAAACAAGAAGTTATGCGATCTTTGATAATGATAAACATTATCTGTAGCAAGATGGAAGCCATCTCTTGATATCACACAGATGAAATTACAAAAAAAATACTTCAAACTTTGTTGATAAGATGCAGATTATGACCGGTTCCCAACATCTACAGAATCGTTTTTTCATTCAGTCTTACGTCATGGAAATGCTTAACCGGTCCTTCGAAAATCCTGTAGGGAATTTTACTTCAAATGAATCGTTATAAGAATGCAAGATTTCCGTGAGTCAACTGAGAAACCGGTCCTAGAAATTGGCAAAGATTTTTTTTTTTTTAAAACGTTGCACCACACTAGGAACTTCTCCTGTATCGTGGGTGCGTTCACAAACATTTAAACTCACATACACAAACAGCCAGACCCTGAACAACTATCTGTAGGCTATACAAATATTTGTTCCGTGCGGGGATCGCAGCAGTCAATCGCTCAGCCACTGCGCCAACCGTGCCATCAAAGATAAGATGTGCGACGTTTATGCCTATTTTCACTAACACAGAGTGATACTTAAATTGATGCCATAATAAATGCGCTCTGTTGGATTTTTACCCTGGACTTAGCACCGAGAGTTTAAAAATCATAATTACATAATAATATCTTGGGACAACCAACACACTGCCATCTGATCCCAAACTAGGCAGAGCCTGTACTATGGCAACCAGACAACTGATAAACATACTTATATATTTCTAAATACATACATATTATAGATAAATTACACACCCAGAAACAGAACAAATAATCGTACTCATCGCACAAAGATTTGTCCTGTGTGGGAATCGAACCCACGACCTCCGTCCTAGCAGTCAGGGTCACTAACCACTAGACCAACAGTTCATTCAAAGGATACTATACAAATTACAGCTTTGATGAAAAGGTAGGTAGGCATTTCACATAGACTGACACAATAGGCGGTCAAACCATTAAAACACATTCATTTATTTGCGACATAGGTCTAGAATTCTAGTCATTCAAAGCGTACTTTGTTTTGTTAATCTAAAGTGCAGACAAGTAGAGTATTATTTTACCTTTTAAAATATGAAATACCAAAGTAAAAAGGTAAATACATTTATTAGGTTAAACTAACTATATACATTAATAATTAAAAACTATTAAACTACAAACTATAAACTATAAAAGGGAACAAAGTAAACAATTTCTTTTGAACAACAAATACAATTAAAGTGTGCAATCGTTGGATAACCACATAATATATGAAAGTAACCACGCTTCCGATTTCTCTACGAAAATGCTACACTAACACGTTCGTACAAAATTGTTGTTGTATGAAACATGTGTTTTAGGTGTTGCAAAATTTTTAATCTTAGGGTTATGACTTATTTCAATAACTGTTTTTGTCAATAAAAACACGTACATAAACTAAATAGTATAAAATACAAACGCCACAACGGCTGCGCGGATTTGGATGATAAAGGGTGTAAACAGACTCTTAACGAAGCCGAAAGGCACTTGTTTTCCCCGTCATTGCGATCATTTTTTTGTTCTAGACCTTACCTGGGAACCTTCTACTTACTAACAAAAAGCTAACTCATTTCAAAGTATCAAGTCTGTTCATCCGCATTCCTAGTATACGTTCAAGATCAAATCAAATCCAGTAATATTTCTTTTGTTAGAGCTGAAACTAAACATTTTATCGCACCAGCTCGGTTTTAGGCACATAGCCACAAAAAGGATCGTCCTAACAGCACAACAGCCTTCAAAGTAAAAGCAAGCTATAAATACTTAAACTTTCTCGTTCGTGTACGTACTAAGTTTTCTATTACCTAAGGGTTATCGAGGTCGCGTCAAGGGTGACTACCTGACCCTACTCAAGGGAAGGCTGTGACATTTAAACAAACATGTTTGTTAAACATGTTTACTGATTTTCACGCACATTTTTCACAGGTAAACTTTTTAGAAAAACGTGATACTTGGCTTTAGGAGTTAATTATTTTTAATTTAGCGTTTGAACTTCCTAATTGGTCTAGATTGTTTTGTCTATTTTTTGGCTAAGATTGGATGGCGTATACCACTACCCACGGTGTCCGTATATTTAAATTACAATGTTCACTTCACACAGTCTTTCAAAATGGTTAATACCGCGGCAAAACTTCAAGACGTGTCGTCTCAATCTGCCACAAAATAAAATTCCTCAACGATATAAGGAATCACAAAGCATCATTAATTTTCTAAGTAACTAGGTAAAAACGTAGCTAAGGAGTTTCTTGCCAGTTCTTCTCCACAGGAAATACAACCCGAACCGTGTACCTTTTCTCGACGTTTTATAAGTGCCCAATTATGCCAATGTGAAACCAAATATTTTGATTTTGGTCTTCGCGAGTCTCAATCAGGCATGCATTTTACAAAGACGCCTTCTTTTGACCGAAATGACTGCAGTTCAACCAACTCAACCAAAATGTTTTCACAATATCAACATGGTGTTTATTATGAAAGCATTGTACATATCTGAAACAATGTTTGTCTAAACAGTGAGGTGTTATGATGATACACTGTTGAACTCTCAAAGTAACATAACAATGACATGAAGTGTTATGAAGATTCAACCTTCACTGTTATTTTTGTCCTAAGGATTGTCTATGGCCAAAAATGGCAAAAATCATTTGTCATAGGATATGTTGTGAAATGTTTGTCAAATTACGAGAATTCCATTCATGTGCGATTTCCACCTGAGTATCCGTTTCTTTGTTCGAATTTGTGTCTATAGCTAATAGACTTGGCGACCACGTTAATAAGAACGTAACGTCGTCAATTTTTTATCGAAAATATTAATATCCTGTAACATTTTACTTAACATTATGTGCAACAAGCACAATCAGAATCATACATAAATACTCGTCAATTCTTAAAATTATGAAAATGTTAGTGAAACAAATATTTTTAATTTTGAAATCGACGTTTTATTTACGTTACTTTTAAAACATCGCGTGCCCCAATATTAAAACTTCAAGGATTTACGGAAAAACTATTAGTAGTTTGCCTTGAAATCCGAACTCTTTTGTCCTTCAGAAACGTTCACAGCTAAAATTCCTACCCCGGGGTCGAGGCACCAGCAAAAGTTACGATTAGTCACATGAACGTACCGTTTTACGATATAGGAACAATCGAACATTGTATAAGATAATCGCGTAGAATCGTTAAAAACACGTGTTTAAAACGCAGGTCGGTTACCTAACACTTAACGGTTGCTAATTGGATAACAACGTAGTCTGATCTCTCAACGTGTATGACGTTTATGTTAGTGAAACCGTTTCGTGTTTTATATAGAAGTGACACGCCAAGGATAGCCTATCTAGAGCAGTTCTTTGGTAAAACTCTGAAAGTAGGCCGATGGAAAGATTGGTTTATTATTTTAATCGATATTTTGGTTGGTTCAGTTGTGAAGTTCTTTGTGAATAAGTTGTTCGTGCTGAGATTAGAAAAGAGTTAGTTGTTCGTGTTAACAACTTCCCCATTTTGTATTGCTGTTATCCGGTGTACCTCAGTCTTGTTAAGACTGAGGTACACGAGACGTTTAAATCGTAAGCCTCGTTCCCGTCCTCAGACGATGCTACTTGCATCGAGCGACACGCGGGTGTCATTTGTTTCTTTTGCGTTAATACACGCAAAGGAAACGCAAAGGTGGCATGTTCTAAAAGCAATTTCTTTTATCCGCAGTAGCTGTCGTTGAACGTGAACCTCATGGAGTTGTGTCCAATCAGTTACTCTCCATTGCATTTTCAGGATCACACGTAGTGTTTTACATACCTATCGGCGGTATAAGCGAAAGTCACTCGTCAGTTTGTTTGGCAAACTAATTCCTTAAGAAAAACACCTAATGACTAAAACAAAGTTAAATATTTTTGTATTGACATACAACAACACTGTTACAAACGAATTCATGTCAAACATCGTATGATTACCAAACAAAGTACAGTTATGACAATAACACATAGTTAATGGTGACTCAAACAATAACCCATTAGAAGTGACGTCAAACGTTACTAAACTGCTGTTATGTCAAGTCGTCTAGTCATCGCACGTGTGTGGAATCTCCCTAATTAACGTCTAGACGAGCTGAAGACTTGGCCAGTGTAACTAGATATTTGTAGATAGGCAGCTTGCAAAGACAATAATTTATACAATTAGGTACTAGGTGGTGTTGTTTGGGAAAGGCATGTGAGCGACTTGGACATCAACGACGATTATGGAACAAAAGATGCCCACCTAGTTGTGCGAGGTCAATAAAAGGTTACCAGAGGCATCCACATCTCATTGTAAGACGACAGTACTAGAGCCATCCGTAAGTTTGATACCAAAACAGAGACTAAGCTGATAATTATAATATGCCTACAATGACAAACCCATTCGTGCACAATTTTCCACCCCCGTTTCAAAAAGCACATGTGCTATCCCACCATACATATTGCAAAAGGAGTAGTGGACCCTCCAGCTGGGTTCCCGGCATCGCAAGTGCGACTTGAGTGAACCCAATAGGTGAGTTCCCGGCACTGAAGGTGTTAAATTAAACACGGCACCAAAAGAGTACCCCAAATGAGCTTCAAAATGCCAAAACAGTCTTAACAAGACTTTACAAGTGCTTTTAATGCAGTTTTCAACTTTGCCGGGGGCCAAGACTCGCTAGACACCTCGATAGTTCAATTATTTATAAGTTCTAACTTTAGTGACCGCTAAAGGCCGCAGGTTCAAAGTCGTTAAAATGAAGACATTCGAATGTAATTACTGGTTTAGCTGCTCTTAACATGGGTATATGAATTGAGCTTTAAGTTAAAGACTATATGACTGTTTATTGTGCATAGGTATGTACAGGACTCAGAAAGTCAGAGTTCTTCTTCTTTCTTTCTCGTGTGGTTAGTGCCTAACCTGGTGTCACACTTTTTATGCCGGCCATGGGCAGTTGACTTGGCCTTACATGCTGTCGAGTAATATTTCTCAGGCACGCTGGTTTCCTCACGATGATTTCCTTCACCGAAGCAAGTCAGCGTTGATCGCTGATAATTTAAATTACTTTTTCAGTGGACCATGCGTATTTTTATGTATTCCAGGTTTGAAATCTGATCTTGTTTTGTATAATGTTGAACCCTGTCCATTGTTAAGTCGTTCCTAATATGCCTTTTAAAGGTGTAATCAGTATACCCGATTAATTAAAATCATCGAATTATTTTCTCAAGTCTCATATTTTAAATTGAAAACCTTATATGTAATATAAGTTTGCCAAAAGAATTTGTCTAAAATTTCTTTCAAAGTTAATTAATAGTTTCACTAAAGACTAAAACACATACAAAATATTACACGACAAAAATCAAAAGTCTGATGATATGGAGACGACATTAGCCTCGTCTTATCTTCCCGTCTCCTTCCCTTCGCATTTCCTCGGTTTCTCAATCGCAACTTTACCATGTAACCACAGTACAACTTGCCACCGTCGCGGATTAGCATCGAAGCCATTAGCCATTCATTTTGACCACCGACCTTGTTCGCTGCTGTCTCGATAAAAGCGTGACTTTATTGATGCAAAAAATCGTCGAATTCAAAAGGTCTTATTACGACAAATCGTCTGTTTAGACATTTTAATGCTAAATCTGAAAAGGTTAATTCTATGTCTTAATGGGTGTTGCACAATGTGAGTAAAGAGGTAACAGTCATCAAATTAACCAAAAAACGTCCACAATTGGACAAAAACGTCCCCTGTAACGTCGCTCGCCATATTATCAGTCCAGTCCTCCTCTTATCCAGTGGATTCACTCTGTGGGCGGCCTTACAGTGCAGCATCATCCGGTACTTGGTTACCATTTCAGAGTAATTTGGCCCCAATGGCAATCCGTAGGTAGCCTTAATTATTAATAATTTCATCTTCTCTGTAGGTACAATCGATTCATTGACATCATTACCATTTGACTTTCCTAAAATCATCGCTGAAAGACCAACATCATCTAACCTAATGTCTAAACGTCTACAACACTTCCGATCAAAAGATATTGAACAAATAGCTAATTACTCAAATGCATCGGATTCGTCGGCTGAGCTGTACAAGGCCGTGCCCTCAAAACGCCACTCTCACTTTGTACAGACAGACAGACGGATTGCTTCGTAGTTTTAAATACCGACGAAGTAGTGTAGTATAATAGTCAAGACTGAAATTCTCTTATAGAAGCAAAACAGACGATATCAGTTTATTTGATAAGAAAAGCGGTCGAGCTAATTGCAAGGAATACAGAAAGTGAAAATCTTGAGTAGGTGTGATTCAGGAGTCGTCTAGTAATCTCTCTTATTGAGTTTTCTTGATACAACTAATAAAGTACATTGCAATATGTATCTGTAGTTCCTTTAGAATTCTCGATACACTCAGTTATTGTCCTAATGCCTTAGAATCAAACTTCTAAATGTCCAAGTTTGAATTGAAGAATTCTCTTTCCTCTAAATGGAATCCCTGTCTTTTCTCCTCTTTAGAGTTCAGATTCATTCTACAACTTATCGATACCATTCACAGCACCAGCACATTGGGTTACTATGAGTCACCGCAGTTTAACGTGCTTGCCGCAACGTTGGTCCCTCGTGCATGCAGATGAGACAGCATTGGATGTTAGGTCATGTAGCTTAAGGATAATGAGCTCTTTGGCTTTGTATTTGGGTCAGCAGTCTGACTTGTTTCGTTGGTCATCTTTGGCGATTAGTGTAAGTGAGAAAATACTTGTTTTCTTATTACCGTTTTCTGCTGCTTGAGGATTGAATTTTAACCGAAAAAGCAGTACTCAGTGCTAAACAAAGGTTACCTAGAGAACAGTAATGGGAATATTACCAAAATCATGGTGGTATTCTCATGCCTGCTCCTGTTCTATGCTTACCAACATAGTAGTTCAATCGCCTAAACTTATCCAAATCCCAATACTCTTTGACGACAGTCACGATCAGAACATGTTTTGTTTTAGTTTACCCACCAAAGACAGCAGTAGCCCAAAGAATCCGAATGCAATCATCACGTGCCCAGATTGTATTAATCTTTAAGAAAGTAGACATGCTACGGCTAATGATAATGAAAAATTATACAATGTAGACCTACAACTAAATATACAATGAAATCATGAAATATTCATAACCTATAATTTTATCATCTAACTACAAAATATTTGCCAATCATACTCAGATCTCAGCAAGCAAGACAATGCAATGCATTCCATATTATCTATTGAGAACTAAAACAATAGAAGCACATTACAGATAGCTAAGTATATACAAAATTATATCGCAATGTCTGTCTGTCTGCTTCAAGTATTTGAAACCATTCAATTTACTATCATTATATGCGCTTCGAAGAGAATATCGAAATAATAGGTTTTGGTAAGAAATATTATGTCATTGTGCATTGTGTATAAGTATTTGTTTTAGTCAAAGTACCTATGCAAGAGTTCAAAACACACGTTGGTTTGGGAAATTTACAAGCGGTTTTTAAAATTAATTATGAGATATTTGTGTTTCGTAACCATTAATTTTAAGTTCTAAATCCAGTTACCATCACAACATTCTAACTCCTACTTACTTTAGTAGTATAATTTCTTCAATTACATAAAATTTAAACATAACTGGGGAAATGTGGGTGTATTATTAGGTACATTTCTGCCTATCCATCTCGAGGATTACAGACGTGATGTTATTTTATGTTATGATGAAAACAAAAAAAAAAACTGATACACTAAACCTGCCTAATAAATGGATGAGACCAAAACTATGGGCACCTATAAAACTAACACATATGTAGGAATGGTAATAATATTTTATCATTCCTACACATGTTTAAGGTGTTAGTTTCATCCATTTATTAGGCAGGTTTAGTTTATCAGTTTTTTTGTTGTTTATTAAAAGGTCATAAACATTCATCACACATTCGATCTCACAAATTAATGCCCTTAACAAAAAAAAGGTTGCCATTACACGCAACCTTTTTTTTCCGCACAGCCCTAAGCAACACGCAAACTCCCCAAAAAACACCATTTTAACGTTACACTTGGCAAAAAGTATACATTCAGCAATAATTACTACATTGTTAGGTCCCGTATGCCATCGGAAACATTCGGAACAGAGTCAGAATCATCACAATGAGATCGTCAAAGTAAGTACGTCTCTATTAGCCTCTATCTCAGTATTCTATTCTTTTCTAACCATATCATGTCTCATATTTTCCATATATCGTTTCTTTGGTGTTCCCCCACTCTTATAACCTTCTACAACCACACTCATCTTTTCGTTCTCAGTTCTCTCAAATCTTCCACCGAAATCAACTAAAACCTTTTTCAAAATCTACATAAGGCCATCAACAATAAAATAAGCTCTAATCTGATGTTATACTTTACTACATACGCATAGCAATCTTGTATAGCCGTAGGTTTAATCTAGAGGTCAAAATCGCCATAATTTTTACCCGTATGGTCGAATGACCTCAAAAAATTATCGTTAATAATAGCCATAGTTCTAAGTGTTTGGCCACGAACTAAACGGTCAAGCGGCAAGCGTATGTTACACAGCGGCTGCAGGAAATTCAAGTGTCTGACCGAAGCCTAAGCCGATTTATCAGCCACAACGCTTCATACAATTATATTCTGCTTTGGCTCATATAGGCCGAAACCGATGATTTGGCCGAAGGGGATTTTTTAGGCCGTAGGTGACCAAAGCCGAAGCTTCAGTTCATCATCATCATTGCGATTGCAATGTAATGTTATTAAAACTTCGGCTTGGGCTATAGCCGGAGGTTGTCTCTTGCGCGTGCGACACAACGGCACTGATAAGCACGAAAAAAATGCACGCACACGTGCGTTGCTTGACGCAAACTGTGGTATCGTCTGAGGCCGTGATTGAGGCGTAATGCTTATAGGTAACCATGGTGAATTCGGATTGTTACGTGTTCAGCTTCCGTGGTAATCATTGCTAGTTATATGTTGTATTGCCAAATATCTCCATAGCATGGTGCGTGGCTATAATTGTCCTCCAGTAGTTTGGATGTTATGACATGTTACATATTAAATGGTTGAGGAAGCTGTAGGTTTGATTTCCGAGTCTATAAAATTCTTGTTGACCCAATAGTCAATGGGCTAGTAACTGGCAAGTTATTTAGTTTGAAAGAAGATATTATTGCTATTTTCAAGTGAAAACTCTAAGGAAATTAAAAACACATGACATCAGGTCTATTTCCCCGAAGGATAAGGAATCGATCTTTTAACAGACCCCACACCCACATTTCGACATGCATATTCAAGTCCCGTTTAATAGAAGCACGTATATGGCCATCAACCAAACCCAAATCCAAACTCCGGAAAAATGCAGTTGGAAAAACTCTAACACTTTCCCCAAGGAATCTACTCCAAGAGCTCAAACAAGATCACTGAGGCACTCATCAAAAACCAAAGAATCCATTTTTAAAACCACAACAACAATAAACCAATCAATTTGCTGCACCGACAACCACAGCAGACTCAAATACCAACAAGAAAACCAGTTGGTAAATCTGCACACATCTCCAGGAAGTGTTTGTGAGCGGGCAAGGGCTGCTGTAATGGGAAACCTGTTCCACCGGTCAAGCGGGTCAAGTGACCAGGCTGTGGCAAGTTTAACATGTTTCGATACGATGGGCAGTATAGCAACGTGTGTCACAGATTTGATACGTATTGGAGGAGGCGAAAAGCTAGATAGAAAACAAAAGACTGTCAAGTTCAGCCACTGCTTTTTGCATTTGAAGGAGTTGACAGTCATTTGTTTTTAAGTTATTTGGGGTAATATTTTGCCCTAAATAGGTATTTACAAGAGAGATACAGATGTGAGTGACAACGCCGCGAGAGGATGCCCTAGAAGGACATACGCTGTCCTTATTGGTGAGGTTCTTCAGAAAGGTCAGGTGTGTAGCACTCGTATCCGGCATGAACGTGGACGAGGCAAAGGAGTATGTAAGGATCGTAGGAGGTGGCGTTCCGTGGTTTCTGCTTACCCCTATGGGGAGAAAAGGTTATGTAAGTATGTATTTTCACCCCCTTTTGGTGGATAAAGGTAAAAACATCAGTTATGAGCACTACAACAGATCAGCGTTCAGTCGTCTTAACTCGAGCCATTAAGGGCTTCTTTTAATTATAGTTACATTAAGGAAAAGTAAACCTTAAGTTATTTAGTAGATGCTACTTATTATATCGTGGCGTATAATAATATGATAAAAGGCCAGGGTAATAATAGGTGCTGCTAAGATGTAAAACCTGACATCGTTTTCATCGTCAATAAAAAGTGACTGATATTTACAATTGAACCTTTTAATATGACGCAACTTATCATTTATAATTGTTTCGATCCACTATCTTTCTGTGGAGCTTAATCTATGTCTTTTATTCATTGTTATCTTTATAATAATCATTCAGATCGCTTTCCTTTTCATAAAAAACACTGTCATTCGTTTATTTATTTATTACCTAATCTTCGAATTCACTATAATGTCATACAGCAATTATACTAACGGAACTAAAATCTTGGCTTGGATCTAATCTTGGCTACTTTCCATTTATGATGTCATATATTTTCTAATAAAAGTGGAATCTTCCTATGACTTATAAATTTTCAACAAAACGGGGTCTGATAAACTCAATCTAGTTTTGAACAGTAAAACTGAACACTTGCCAGTACAGTATGACCACTTAAATTGTGCAGTTCAAAGTGGCACTGCTTGTCAAGAAAAACTGGCCAAGTGCGAGTCGGACTCGCGCACGAAGGTTCCGTACCATAAACCGAAAAAAAACACGTTTCTTGTATGGGAGCCCCTTTAAATACTGAATAAGTTATATTGTTATAGCGGCAACAGAAATACATCATCTGTGAAAATTTCAACTGTCTAGCTATCACGGTTCATGAGATACAGCCTGGTGACAGACAGACGGATGGACAGACAGCGAAGTCTTAGTAAAAGGGTTCCGTTTTTACCCTTTGGGTACGGAACCCTAAAAAAATACGTCAATATGTTAAATTTGCTAGTACAGATAAGTTAGCTGATGTGTAATCTTTTGTGCCTCTATGTCTACTTAAAACATAAAAAACTTATTTTCTTTTATGTTTAAAACTCTGGCCTGAATAAAGCATTCGACCTTCTTAGATGAAACCATTTTATAATTCTTATAAAGCTAAGTTAGGCTTTGTCGGTGCATGATTCACGATAACGGTATTAATTCTGCTCTGCGAAGTTAAAAGACTTAACTTGTATATGTTTGTGTTTTTAACCTCAAACATGGTGATTTAACTGACGGCAACGCTCTGGAACTTGCTTCTAAACCCACACTTTGTAACCCGAGTTTCGGGACACAGTACGTACAAACATGCGCCACTCTAAGCTGCATCAGCGCTTCACATCAGAAAATGTCTGAGCAATATTTGCTTTTACACTACAAGACATGTATTCAAATCTCTCATGATACAAATATTGATATGGCCTACAAAAGATCGTATGTGAATGTGGGACAGTCACAAAATAAATGAAAGTGTAACTTGAGACAACAACTTTTATTAAAACCCTCGCTGTATTTGTTTTGGTACCTTCATCCAGGGAAAAAGCCTCCTGGTTTATTAGTCCTAACATAATATGTTTATTTATGCTTAGTTTATTTTCAGTAGTGGAAGTTTATTTGAAACGTGGGAAATCACCGAGCGCTATCAGTGACTAACTAATTAACATTATCTTATGATGAAAGTATTTTCATGTTTAGTACTATGTTATTGACTTAATTTTTACGCCATGACTCAGATATTACTAGTATTGGTAACAAACACTTAGCGAATTACGTACCTAGCTGTTATTATAACCTTACATGGTATATAAGTGCTTAGGTTATCTATTGATCGGAACATTAATATTGTTGGGTTCAAGTTTCAGTCGACTCTTTCTAAATGTTAGAAATTTACATGGAGTGACTGTCATTTTATATTATCGAGATATCGAGATAGAGGTTCTCTGTTGGAGTGATCCAACTGAGAACCTCTATCTCGATATCTGAGAACCAGAGTGTTCGACATAGCTCACAGAATAAATAACCAGAAGTGGCAATGGGCCGGTCATATTAGCCGTAGAATCTGAATATGATGGTTGGGGTAGACGTGTTCTTGAGTGGAGACCGCGAATTGGCAAGCGTAAGATGGGACGCCTTCAGGCTCGGTGAAGCGACGATCTTCGCAGGGTGGTTGGTAGCAACTGGATGAGAGTTGCTGAGAATCGAGTTAAGTGGCGTGCGATTGAAGAGGCCTAAGTCCAGCAGTGGACTTTTGTAGGGCTGATGATGACTATTATTTAACTGAATAGTAGCCGAAGGTTATATACGGGCAAATAATAAATATGAGTATGCATTGGTAGGAGTTAAGTGCTGGAAAACCAACAGCTAGGTCATGGATAAACCCAGAATGACGAGACACAGACAGGGAATCATAACTGCATGATACCAAAGGAGGAGGCCTTACTCAGCAGTGGGTAGAAAATGGTTGCAAATGAACTGTGTGTCATTTACTGGGAAATAGCCACGGAACTCTGGACACAAAAGGCGGAGAATAGGATGTTGCGTCGCTACATCGGCGAGGCCGCAATCCCAGCCTGACATATCCTGCAAAGGACAGCAATAGGCTGAGTAGATTTATCCAAGGTCTGACGGCAGCAAGCGAAGCAAAATTTCAAGACTCTGCGTGTATTCCACGAGCCACAATCAATCGATCTTATCACGTTAAAGGTTTATTGCCTCGTTATTGCAAAGAAACTATTCATTAATTTTAATTAATTGGTCCCCGATAGCCATCTATAGGAAGGTTGATTGTATAGTAATAGATACGCTTGGTAAGTCATGTTGTTAGTTCGATTCCCACTCGTTGTAATATTGCCTTGAACCTACATTAAGCCAAGCATCTTTGCTGTTGTTGGATTAGCAAAGAATGGGAAGCCCAATGGAACCACAAATGGACAGTCCGGAATATGATATGGATGAAAGAAGGTGACTAATGATATGTTGGCTATGGAAGAAGAAGATATATTGTGTTGACCCTAAATAAATGGTAGAAGGGAGGGAGGTTATGTATTAGAAGACAGCTACACGACCGATAACATGATATCTCTTAGATTGAATCTTGACGTCATTGCGCAATGACATCGTTGGAATGATGACAACATCTAAACTAATATTATAAAGAGGTAAAATTTGTTTGTAAGTTTGTATGTTTGTATGTAGGGGGTAATCTCCGGAACTAATGATAAAATTTAAAAAAATCTTTCATTGGTAGAAAGCTACATTATTCGTGAGTGCTATAGGCTATAAATTATATTGATAGCTTGCATATTAGCCGAGCTATCACCATTATTGTCGGGCCAGGCGGAAAAAAATACCTCTCGAAATGGAGTTATTTGCATGCGCTGCTTAGACCGTTGTATATAATTGAAAACAATGTAGGGCAACCTGGTCCGTTTTAAATAGTTCTACAAAAAAGTCCGCGTCACCATATTTCTATCTTTTATATTTTAGCAGATATAATAGCTTTTGTAGATTAAAAAAGTATTTTTCGGCATACTTACGTTTGGACGATTTTTTAAACAAAATATTAAACTTTATAAAAACATATATGTTTATGATCACAATCAAGATTTGCCCTTTACAGTATATAATAGTTTCGAATATAATATAAAATTAATAAATCGCAAAATGCCATCCAACATTAACGAACCGCATTAGAACATGGCCCTTGGTCAGTTGTTACAAGGTTACGTCACTGATAATATGGGAAGAAAGTACAGTGAGTCAAGCTCACGTTGAAGCAGTAGATTGAAAATTTCAGTCACTGTCGTGGATAGTGTAACTTTTATTTTTGCTGCCACCTTAAATGATAAATGATGTTTATTTTGCAAGTAGGTTTTTACAAACACTTTTAAACGTCAGTTTTTTAAAGCTAGATGGGGCCGGTGTTTCGTACCTGACTACTCTGAGAAGAAACAGCCGAAACAAACTCAGAGGTCATAGTCTCTTTTAAAGTCCAGACATAATCTTGGTTTACTCACATGAGGACTATGCAGATTAGTGTCTGAGATGGCCTTTGGAAGAAAGAACCACACAGATTTGAGCGGACCTGTCCAGTCAGTGCAAGCATTTGTCAGTTATCGTGAGCTCGACTTATAACTCAAGGAGCTCAACGACACGACGAACAATACCAAAGAAAGGACATTTGGGTAGGTCGCTTGCGAAGTGCTATTGAAAACCGGAACGCCTATCGTGCTTTTAAGAAATTTAAGCCCACCTAACTTGTGCAATGGCACAATTCTACTAATAAAAGATAACTTAATTGTAGCGACTATTCTCATCGGACCAGGAGCTGGCCAGTTGGCGCAGATCACGAGAATTCCAATGATATCCACGGACCTGCCTATATAGTTCAAGCAACTCCAGTTTCCCATAATTTGCCCTGTTTACTATTAACAAGTCCCAGTGACAAACATTCTCTTTGGTTGGCATTTACCTAAGAAAAGAATATTTTCCCCATGGTTCACGAATTGGATCACCCGCAAATAAGATTATTTTGTTACCAGAAAATAAAACAACATCAAAAATTCTAAGCAGAGCAGTTTTAATTTAAATACCTATTTAAATTCATTAGGTGCCTACCAGACTTAAATTTTATAAAATTCTTTCACCTATAAAATTATGTCGAGTTTCGCTAATATTTTGTGGAGTAATACTTATGGGCTGTATTTTCGAAATCCACGCGGACGAAGTCGCGGGCGAAGGGCTAGTAGCACAATATGATTAAGTAGATCTAATACCAACCTTAAAGGTAACCATTTCTAGTTTATCTAACAATAATCATCATCATCATCTAACTAACCAAGGATAAACACATTCAGTTCAACAACAGATTAGCATCTCCGCAGATAACACAGTTAAATCATTATCAAGTATTCAGGTTAAAGTGTACAATAGGCGTCTAGCTAGACGCGCCCGATTCGGCAAACTTATTGACCTGGTTCTTGTAAACAATGACTGGCTGTCAGATTCGCGTATAATATAAGTTTATTGTTGGATTTGTAGGTTAGTTAATATTTGGAGCGAAAACGTGAAGCAGACTGGGTGCCCAGGAACTTTAGAATTTATCATTTTAGTTCCCTATCCATGCCTATTAGATCTGTGGATATCACTTAGGCCCCTGTAGAATAGGGAACAGGATTATAAGAATAGGGGTCTTGGTGATTTTTATAAATCCAGGTTCACATGGAGTTTCATAGATGACTGCACCCTAGATTGCAAAAATGGTTCTGTTCCACCAACGCAACGGTGGTACTCTTTATATCGTGTCCTGCAGTCCTTTTGTGTGTCCAATACAAGAAACTGGCGCAAACCAATTTCTGAGTCAGTTTAATTAGGCTAAGGCTACTTCGAATTGAGTACAATTACTGTTCAACAGAACTTTATAGGGGTGGGATCCCCAAAACCCATAACCTCAAGAAAAAACAACCCCTGATTGAATCGTCAACCTTTACCGATAGAAAGGTATAAAAACTATACAATAGCTGACTGTAAAGTGAAGCAGGTAGTACAAAAACGATGCTAATCTGTTTGAAGGTAGTGCTACCTTCAAACAGAGCATCGTTTTTAGTTGTAAGAAGGGGCTTTTGTTACAAAGATTCATCTTTTGTTATGTAGATTACTTTCGGAGTAAACATCTTTCTTTGGGTAATTTGGATTCTTAATTACAAGTAAAAGTACAAGTAGTCTTCGTAATGCATTTTGTAGTTTTTTAAAACTAAACCGGGATTTTACCCAAGTTTATCTGGTCTAGTAGTCGCAAATGCAAGCTGAGCTTGTGGGGACCCGCGATCAGAATGTTATTGGGTTCTTCATTCTCAAAGCAGCTTGGTTTGGGGTTTCTGTGGCAATTGATTAGCCTCCTCTGTTTATTTTTTTTTGTTCTAAAGGAACCTTGATATATTACCACAACGCTCAATATTGGGTTTCTTATAGAATAGCAGTAAGAAGACAACAAATAAACTGATGTCGGAAGCAAAAGTTGGCTTACGCAAAATGAATAAAGTTGATATTTCTAAACCACTTTGTTATGGAATATTTCCATGGAATTTCAACTTATCTGCGTTGCAGTTTTCTAGATAAAATTCCATAATGTACAACATTTTATATCGCTTCAATGAGACATGCAAATAATGCACAATACATTCAGCGATATGGGTGATTTTAAATGTCCTCCACAAAGAGTCTTAAAGGGAACGTAACTCCCTGCTGCAATGGACACTCCCCTAGCTCGATGCCTCAAGGCACCCACAGGATAATCCGGTTGAGCAGACGAAAATACCCAAGGTTGACCAGCGAGATGCCATACAAAAAAAAGCAAATTTGCAAATTTTATTGACATAAGCACTTAATCAACATCGGACACCCACGGCCACGGGCGATCCCTGCGGATGATTATGGTGGTCATGGCGACTATACTTGACCAGACGGTTCTTATAATTTTATAGGCGATATAAAAGAATACGGCAAAAAGACAGGTGAATATGGATTTTTGGTACAAACTTAAGGAAAGATTTTATAGGCGATATAAAAGAATACGGCAAAAAGACAGGTGAATATGGATTTTTGGTACAAACTTAAGGAAAGTCATGTTAAAGACATTTAGTAGTAGGGGATTATGCTGCGCCAACTATAAATACATAGAAGGTTGGGAGGATGATAATGACTTGATGATCATCTGCCTGACTTTTCCCAACTAAGTGGAGGTCGGTTTCCAGTCTAACCGGATGCAGCTAAAGATGGTAAATTCCAGTTTTATCAACCGATCTCATCTCAACATCCAGCTCGTATTTCACCTTGGTTCACACCTGAACATCTCAGTATGATACCGTTGTATCAATACTATCAACTATGATAAGATAAGAACTTGCTAATGATAAGACAATGATGCTAGTGGTGACTGCCGCTGGAATTTCCGAAATAAATAAATGTATTGTATTATTTTAAAGGAGAATATTGATTTTGTTCGGTCGATGTAGGTTAAGGGCGCCCACACAAAACCGCGATGCGATGCGAAATGACGCCGCATCCCAGGAACTTGCAGGCAGAAGCTCGCAGATACTTGCGATGCATTGCGAATTCGCAGTTTTGTGTGGTCGCCCTAAGGGTCTAGGAACGGATTATGATCAGATCTTACTTCATGAAGCAAAACAGTTTGGGGAACCAGCATGCTGACGAAATGTAAGTATACTATAGAAGCCTTACCCTTCGGGAATTACAAGGATGATTCTTCTACTTTTCATGTGGTTAGTCTCAAAAAAAAATCTAACCTAACCTGGTGTCAGAATTTTAGCCGCCCATGGGCTTCTGCCTTGGCTTTACATGCCGTCGAGAAATATCTCTCAGGCATGCTGGTTTGGTTTCCTCACGATGTTGTCCTTCACCGAAGCAAGTGATAATTATGCACATGAATCCAAAAAATCAGAGGTGTGTGTCTTGGGTTTGAACAGGAGACCTATCACTTGGCAGTCCGACGGTCATACCACTAGTCTATCACCGCTATGATGATGTTATGTATTAAAAACTGACATGAGATATCCGTTAATCTGCACTGGGCCCGATTGGTAAATTATTATAGCCCACTTCTTACAGACAGAAGACCTGTGTCCCAGCAATTGGATCCTTATAGGCTGATGATGCTACGCTATATTAAAGGTAGAAATAAACTGGCCATGTACGGTATGCATAGCTTCATATAATCCAGTAAATCGATTGAGTGTTGCTATGACGCACTCATAGCTACCGTGAAGAGGTTAACGAGAAAATAATGACTTAATGCTTCTGATAACTAGCGTTGTTGGTCACACTTTCATATCAAATGCTTAATTTTTTTTTACAATTTTTCATCAAAGTTTACTGAAGTGACTTGTAAGTTGGTTTTCTATAAGTTGCACTGTTAATTCTACTATTTTGAGATTGATAGTGTGTCAAGCCAAGTTCGGGGACAAAAAGTCGACAAAAAGTTTTCGTCCTCGAACTTACACGTTTACACGTTCTCGTTATTTATGTAACTTCGAACGCTAATTTAAGTAGTTTCCGTAATATCACCAGTAAGTTCCGTATATCTCAAAAATGCACCAAAAGAACCCATGATTTCATCTAATCAGTCAATAAGATAAGCCGTACCTAGCTCATCCGCATTTTCCACGTTATTCAATCATGCCATTATAATCGACGTATGAACCATGACTCGATCAAGTAAAACGTGCTCAAATTATATAGATAAATAATCGTGACTGTTCCACCATTTAGAAAAAAATGTTAAATGATTCATAAGACTTGTTAATTTATTTTACATAAATGTCAATAATTGAGTATTAATCTAAACTCGTGGTTTGCGTCAAGCACGGCTTGGCTTGGGCTCAAGTTAATTTATTTCCTTGCTTCTAATGCATTTTTTAACAAACCAAGACTTCTGAAGTAGTAAATAGTAATTTGTAAGATGATGTATTATTATTATCCTTTATTTATTTATTTATTTATTTAAACTACATGTACAAGAGTGGTACATAGGCGGACTTAATGCCACAAGGCATTCTCTACCAGTCAACCTTTGGGTCAAATAGGACAGCATTGTGGTAGAGTACAAAAACAACAAATAAACAAAAAACCATTTTGCAAATAGTAGTGATACACATAAACGGATACTTACTAATACATATATATAAAGATATAATAAACTAATATATATTATCCTTTGTTCATTTTTCTAACTTACTAATTACATTTTAAAATATTGTTAAAAAACACAAGTATAAAAAAAAACATTTAAAAATATAAAAAATAGTAGCCCACCAGTAACGGAAACAGGGTCCAAGCTACCGGCGGTCAGGGCTCCAGAGAGAGGAACCTACTAACAACACGAGCCGTATCCAGGAGTACCGATTTCTGAATCAAGCCCTTGATCCAGCTGCCTAACGAGAGCCTCCTCAGGTATTGGTCGAGGTTCTTGGTAATTAAGCCATGGGCTGATACAACTACCGGCACAATGATCGCTGAGTCCACAACCTACATGTCGACAACCTCGCGAGCCAAGTCAAGATACTTGATTTGTTTATCTTTCTCGACTTTCACGAGGTTTTCGTCATGCGGGAAGAAAGATGATGAATTATTATTATAACACTAACCACACAAAAACATAGATTTACGGCAAAAAAAATACATGTCTTAAAACTACATAAAAAAAACTTAAAAAACCCTTTCGCTTTTACGCAATTAAGACTTTTTTTTTGTTTGTTTAGTTTACAATTAGATATCTTGGGCATCACAGTTAAAAATGCCGATGTCATAATATCATAATTCCCGTCTTAAAATCTCATCTGGATGCACGGTAGTGCAACGCAAAATTTCCATAGGTACTTTCCAACACACTTCAAGTGGGCCAATACTTTAGTTTATCAATCAGTCAATGAAATCATCAATTGTATTGTTTTCGATTTTATATAACAATATGCAATTTAAATCATATTTTTATATCATTAAATTATAATTATAATACCTGTGGCTTATAAGACAGTATAACCTCAAAAAAAGTTTACTCAAAGTAAATTTAAACTTATTTAAAGTAGCACTTTCGTAATTACGAAAATTGTAAAGCCTAAAAACTACATTGCATATTAATACAGTTTTTGGAATTGGATACGTAAAAGGTTTGGTTGTCGAAATAATGTATCACGTTCTTACGAAAATGCCCGATTTTTGTCGATTAGTCGAAAATTCTGCGGACGCTTTTAAATGTTTGCTAATGGATTAAAAAAAAAAGCGTGATGACTTCTGGTAATTAGTCATTTATTTGCATAAGTCTTTCCAGGTATTGATTAACATAATCTATTGCAACCGTAGTTATAAGAACTTAAAAACATTCGTGTTTTTTTTTTTGATTGCAAAGGGTAGGGGATAGGTAAGACAAAACACTCCTGCTATTAACATAATTTTCACTCCAATGATCCATTCAGAACATCCCCATTTTTAGAACGAGAAAAAGATGAGAATAATATAAAACTGAAAGTAGTGAATATAAAGATGAAAGTGATCCAATAACACAAAAATATTCGCTCCAGTCTAACTAATACATCAACAACGTCAGTAAATGAAAGGACATAAACAAAGAGTATATATTGCACAATTTTCAACAACCGCACACCGGCCAGTCTTTCTAAAAAATAGAACAACCACAACGAAAACACAATTAAACCTAATCAAGATCGAGTTAAAGTTGAAAATCGAGTGGGTGGAAACGACCGTAAAAATATCAGTGCACATCGCGTGCTTGAATCAGTAACAAACAGTGAAATTGATTGACTTACCTCAACTTTTTTAGAGTACTCTTCCGTCACGCGCTCCTGTTCTTTCTTTAACTCCTCGTTCTTGTCCAGAAGGGCCTTCCCTAACTCTGCTGCAAGGAGTAAATCCGACTCCTTCTGCTGGAGTTGAGCCCAAAGGTCCGGCTCCTGGCTCGTGTCCATAGTTCCTGTTGACTGCCTGGTCGCCGACATTTCTCTAACATACGCTTCTAAATCCTCAATAAAATGTTCGTCTGAAAAGCTTAGAGGCACAGGAGTCTTCCTAGTACCACTTTTACTTCTACTCCGTCTGTGCTTGTTTAAAGGTGTCGATGTTCTTATGGCTCCTGCGCCCACAAATTCAGTTTCGTCCGTTATAAAGTTAGGTGACTTGTTACGATCCGGTGGTTCTGGTTCAGTGTTGTGTTTTCTACTTCTACTAATAATTGCACTAACTTCACCAGCCATTTAATCGGACGAGTCTATTAAACAATTAGTGGAACTAACTTTGCACTATTTTGGTGTAGTTGTTCTTTTTGAATATTTTATCGATGGCTTGTTGAAACTTGGTGGTTTTGGGTAGTTTTATTTTTAATATGCTCTTGTTGATGTCGAAATCCTTTTTTAATGCCATTATAACAGTTGGTTATTCACGAATGTAACATTTCCGTAGCACTGGCACTCACAACACTGCACTGTTATGTCGATACACTCGCGGCGCGCGCGGCATAGATGTTACCTCGACAACGGTGCGGACACAACAGAATGCCTGCGAAACCTTCGAGGTAGAACAGCCCGCGTTGGACATAGATTATGGTAGCGGGGAGAGGTGGCGGTAGGTAGAAATGAAAGCTTAACAACTTATCCTATGAGTGCTTGTAACTACATATTAGTTATATTGGTCCGAGTTCACATATGATATTAAGCAAAAAAATAAACACAATTAAAAGTTTGGGACACTGAATAACAAAAAATGGGTCCTACCAAACGATTTATGAAAGGGAAGAACATTGTTTTATCAGGTTTTAAAGTTGCTTGCTTGTATCACGGTCGAAATGAAATAATATAGAAAAAAAATAAGTGCTAGTGAACCTAACCACTTTTTAAAACATACATCATTTTTTAACAGTAACTTATTAATTACACCATGACAATAATTGAATCCATTAGTCAGCCAAGTGATTAATTCAATACATTATCACGTCATATCTAATGACAAATGCAATTAGTGACGATAAGAAAAAAATATTAGGACACATAAAAGGTATCAAAAGAAATACCATATTATCATTCTTCGATCAATAATTAAAAATAAAGTAAAGATATCATTAGTTAAAAATGTCCATAGATTCCATGATCCGCTAACAGACAGCAGACATTTTCTTCTCATAATAAAAGGATTTCTACTAACTTTAAAAACAGGTTTTTGATAAATGTATCCACACTGCATTCCATACCAGTTTCATAGGTAACATTATAAATAAAAATGCCGTCCGCGTATGTAGAAACAACACCGCTCAGTATCTAATCTTTGGTGTAAATCAACACGTGCGTCAGAGCGAGACGGCAACCGAAATGTATCACCAAACGTCCAAGCCAGACAAGGACAGCTATACATAATCAAGGTGATACAAAGAGAGTGGTCAAACAAAATGTCGAAACATTTATTTTTATTGTTTGTAAACGTCAGGAAATGATCTCATAGTGATCCTATAAAATTCGCATCTAAAATAAACCAGTTTTTTTTCGTAAAAAGTAAACCTTGAATTATGTATTGAGTGGCTGCTGAGAAAATATGCCCACGGATTGAGTTTCTTGAGCATATTAAATTAAAGGTGTCGTAAAAAAGGATGTATTTCCGCACACCTTAATCCTTGTAAGGAGAAAGGGCAGTTTTGACAAGATTGAATGTTGTACCACCATTTATTTTAATAAAATATATTACCTAAACCTATTTATTGAACTTCGATCTTATTTATACTAAACCTTTTTTTATTTTTCGGGTGGGAAATCATCAAATGACTTTTCACACTCTGGGCAGAGCGGAAGGGAGTGTCAGACTTGTACTGACTAAAACCCATCCATGTTCCTTCGTTGTCCTTTGTTTTCCAGGGCCGCGGTATCTCTTTCGAACAGTCCCACAGCCCTGGCAGGATTTTCACTGAACTTGCCGATATATTTCTGGGCATCTAGATGATTTTCCCGATTGGCCCACGCTAACAAAGGGATATATCCCACTACAACACTTCCACACTTATAACCATCAATCATTTTATTTACCTCCATTCAATTGACTACAGAATTGTTCAAGTGATCGCAAGCGCGACTGATAAGGTCCTAGATTTGAACCCCAGGTCAGACACTGTTGTTGAAATTTTAAATCAGGACTCTAAGGCGACACTCTAACCGGAATTTGTCATTAGTTGTCACTTGCTCGGTTAATGGCAAGTACCTGGATGACCAAGCTTCGCTCGGTAACACTCGGTAAAAATGAAGCCTAGCTAGATCGATTTATCACCCCCGAAACCACCTGCATACTAAATTTCATGAAAATCGTTGGAGCCGTTTCCGAGATTCAGATTATATGTACATATATACAAGAATTGCGCGTTTAAAGTATTAGATTAGATAGATAAAATTACCCGCTGTCGTAATTTGGATATTCTATACCACACTTCCTACTACCCCTTCAGGGAACAGCCGTGATGTTAGGTTACACAAAACATCAACACACTTTTTCAGTCCGTCACCAAGCGACAGCATCGATCCAACTGAACTGAAATTCAGCCGAGCAAGCAACCAAAAGTATTATAAAATTATAAAATATTCAAAGAAAAGTTTTAAGAAGAAATTGTTCAACATGGCTGGTTTGATAGCACCTGCCGATGACATGGAAATGGAGAAGATCGCGGAGGATGAACTGTCCAAGTTGCAGAGACAGGTAAATTATCTTATACACTTTAGATATTTATTTATTTATTTAATTTTAGGAAAACTTACAGCTAAACAGACAGTGAGTAATAGTATAAACAAAATATGGCCAATTACAAGTTTCCACATGTAGTATGTAAATTATATAAATAGAAAATCCTTGATAGACTAAGTAACACCAAACAGGAAAATTACTATTTACGCTCGAAGAAATTATTACATAAAATTTTCTTTAATTTAAACAAACTAGTATTGAAGATGTCGATCTCAGCTTCCCGGCTTTATTGTTAAAGTATAGTAGGCCAGGCTCAAATGATTACTGCGGGACTGTTCGAAAGAGATACCGCGGCCCTGGAACACAAAGGGCAAGGAAGGAACATGGATGGGTTTTAGTCAGTACAAGTCTGACACTCCCTTTCGCTCTGCCCAGAGCGGGAGAAGTCATTTGATGATTTCCCATCTGAAAAAATAAAATAAAAGGCTCAAATGATTGGGCAGGTCAGCTGAGCCGCATAACGAACGCTGGACAAAGGTCTCAACGCGATGGGTGCTTGAGGATGGATGACGCCGCCGAGAAAGAGGTGGCAAGATAGACTAAGTAACACCAAACAGGAAAATTACTATTTACGCTCGAAGAAATTATTACATAAAATTTTCTTTAATTTAAACAAACTAGTATTGAAGATGTCGATCTCAGCTTCCCGGCTTTATTGTTAAAGTATAGTAGGCCAGGCTCAAATGATTACTGCGGGACTGTTCGAAAGAGATACCGCGGCCCTGGAACACAAAGGGCAAGGAAGGAACATGGATGGGTTTTAGTCAGTACAAGTCTGACACTCCCTTTCGCTCTGCCCAGAGCGGGAGAAGTCATTTGATGATTTCCCATCTGAAAAAATAAAATAAAAGGCTCAAATGATTGGGCAGGTCAGCTGAGCCGCATAACGAACGCTGGACAAAGGTCTCAACGCGATGGGTGCTTGAGGATGGATGACGCCGCCGAGAAAGAGGTGGCAAGATGATATGATGATGATATAGACGTGCATCACGAAGGCTGGTTCGAGGTGACGCAGGGTGCAGAATATTATGAATTGTCACTTTGTGACCACTTTACGAATTGTAACGTAATTCATATTATTACCCTATTATGAGTCCACTAAAGCGGCAATTTTAGGCCCCCTTTATGATCTGGTGGTAATTCATAAAAAATAACAAAAAAATCTTAGGTGTATTGTCAACTGAATGGGTTTTAAAGGTCAATAGTAACATCGGTACTCATGCCCTTCACGTCAGTGCAGAAAGTCTCGTTCAGACAACGACGAGGACTAGGCTGTAGAATAGATAGTGTTGAATGTTGACCTTCTTGGTGCAGTCACTAGTTTTGAATCTATGTATACTACTGTCGTAGTTAAGTTGAATTTAGAATGACAATTTTGTACTTGTCAATGTGACCGTTTTGATGGCTGTGCTCATGTATTTCTTCTTGTTATATTACAATATATCTGGTGAACGTTTTCTTTGATTGCATCTACGAAAAACCCTCTACAACCAGTTAACAGGGTTATGGGCCCAGAGTGCGCAAAGAAATGGATTTTTACTGAGATATAATGAGCGAAAAAGACCTGGCAACTATGTCTGCAGGAGGCGGAAGCGTAAGTGGGCTTTGTATTGAGAAACTGAAAGGGCGAGACAATTACCTCCTCTGGAAGTTTAATATGAGAAACCTGCTTATCCATGACGACCTTTGGTGTTCTATCGACGGGTATCTGGAGGACGATAAGTCCTGTCCGGAGCTGAAACGGCGTAAGGATGAAAAGGCGTTGGCTAAGATCTGCCTGTCAGTAGACGCTTCATGCGTGTCCCACGTGATGACTGCGAAGACAAGTAAGGATGCTTGGCTGAGCCTGGAGAAGGCGTATGACGATAAGGGCATAGGCAGGAGATTAAAACTTTTGCGGATGCTGTGCTCGGTAAAGTTAGACGACTTCGGTGGTGATGTGGACAAATATGTCGGCGAATGTTTGTCGTTGTCGCAACAGTTGGCGGCTGTAAATAAACCGATTGACGATGAGTTCCTGGCGGCAATTATTCTTCAGGGATTACCTCCTAAGTTTGATCCAATGATCATGGCCTTGGAGAGTAGTGTGAGCGACCTAACCAGTGACTTCGTGAAGGCTAAACTGCTACAGAATACGAAGTGGTCTGATAATTGCAAAGGTGGACATTGCCTGATTGCTGATAAGTCAGAGAAAAGGTTTGGTAAGAGGCGCCAAGAGAAGAAGCCGAGGTGTTGGAACTGCGGAAAATCTGGTCACGTTAAGAAGGAGTGTACCCAGAAAGGGGCTGCGATGGTCGCGACTCGGTTCTTGGCTGACACGTGGTACGTAGACTCTGGTGCGTCGAGTCACATGACGGGACGGCGAGACTGGATATACGATTTTTCTACAAGGAGTGTAGAGGTGAACGTGGCGAGCGGACAGATTTTGAAATGCGTCGGTGTCGGTAATGTGTGTTTAAAACTTGGAGATTATGATTTGACTCTTAAAGAAGTGATGTACGTTCCGGAAATGAGTGTTAACTTACTGTCTATAAATAGTTTAACGGTTAAAGGGCTTAGAGTGGAGTTTATTAAGTCTACTTGTAAGATTTTTAGAAATAAATCTTGTATAGCTAGTGTTAGGTCTGATGGCGGGGTATACAAACTGCATACTAACGCGATAGCTTTAAGTAGTTTAAATAAGGAGGTTTCAAAGGAGTCTTGGCATCATAGATTGGGTCATTTGTGTTATGACAGCTTAAAGTCACTGTCAAACGTTATTGATTTTCAGAAAGCAGAAATTACAAATAATTGCGATGTTTGCATTCTTGGAAAACAAATAAGATTTCCGTTCAAGAAATCTGGTCGTGACGTAGCGGTGAAGCGGTTAGATCTGGTGCATACAGACTTGTGTTCGATTCCTGTTGCGTCCCACTCGGGTAAGCGTTATATTTTAACTTTTCTAGACGATCACTCGCGGAAAGTATTCTTGTACTTCTTGAAAAATAAGAGCGAAGTAGCTAGCGTCACCATGGACTTCGTTAGGCTCGTGGAAAAACAATGTGAGTCCAAGGTAAAGGCAATACGCAGTGACAACGGTACGGAGTACGTAAATAAAGAGCTGAGCACATTCTTCAGACTGAAGGGTATTGTGCATCAGGTCACTGTTCCGTATTCGCCCCAAATGAATGGTGCGGCGGAGAGGTTGAACAGAACTCTTTTGGAACGGGTACGTTGTATGTTGTATCACGCGGGTTTGGATCACAAGATGTGGGCTGAGGCGGCTAACACTGCCGGGTACCTTATTAATCGGTCTCCGTCTAGTAGATTAGGTGGGATGACGCCCGAAGAGGTTTGGTCGGGTAATAGGGTAAAGTATGACCACTTACGGATTTTCGGTTGCGAGGCCTATGTTCATATTCATGACGTTAAGCGAAATAAGTTACAACCTAAGAGTAAGAGATATATTTTTGTCGGTTATGAAGACAATGGGAGATCTTACAGGTTGTATGACTCTGAGACACATAATATTAAAAGAAGCCGTGATGTCAAATTTAATGAAAGTGTGTTCCCAGCCAAAGAGCTAGGAACTGGACACGGATCAGCCACTATAGAAATATTTCTTTCAGGGGAAGAAGTTGACGATTGCAACAGTGAGTGGAAGTTAAGCGTGCCTGAGAGTGAGGTGGTTGGTGATGCAGCTCGGGAGTCTGTCACTGAAGAGCCGGTAACGAGGACTGTTGTGCCGGTTGTGTCGGCGAGCGGTGATGCTGGCGGCGACGACACTTTGGTTTTTGAAGATAGCGTTGACGAGGTGGTAGAGCCTCCGGAACCGAGGTACAATCTTAGATCTAGACAACCTAAGGGTTTGTACGCACATGATGTGATCCCAGCTGAACCTCGCACTGTTAAGGAAGCTCTGGATTCAGGGCAGAGCGACTTGTGGCAGCAAGCTATGCAGGTGGAGATTGATTCGTTCAATCAGCATGAGGCTTGGGAGTTGGTGGATCGGCCAATGGGCAAAAACGTGGTTCGGAATAAATGGATCTTCAAAATTAAGTGTGACGCCGAGGGGAAGATAGCCCGATATAAGGCTAGGTTAGTAGCCAAGGGTTTCACCCAAAAGTATGGTGAAGATTATTTTGAGATGTTTTCACCGGTAGTACGGTACAGTTCATTGCGACTGTTGTTGGCGGTAACCGTAGAGATGGATCTTGATATAGATCATCTGGACGTACAGACGGCGTTCCTAAATGGTAATTTAGATGAGGAAATTTTTATGTTTCAACCGGAAGGGTTCATTTCACCTGGTGGAGAAAATAAAGTCTACAGATTGAAGAAGGCAGTCTATGGACTGAAACAAGCTTCACGAGCTTGGTATCAGAGGGTGAAGGACGTGCTTCTGCTGACAGGTTTTGTTCAATGCCAACTTGAACAATGTATCTTTTACAAACGAAATGGTAAGTCGGTTGTTTACATTGCCTTGTACGTCGACGATTTCATTGTGTGTTACAATGATGCGCGCATGGCTGAAGAGCTGAAAGAGAGTTTGCGTAAACCATTTAAGATTAAAGACTTAGGTGCGGTACGGCATGTTCTCGGGGTCACGTTAGAGCGTGACAGGACGAACAAAACTCTTAAGTTTTGTCAGGCGCGTTATGTTGAGCGCTTGCTCGACAGTTGTGGTATGTCGGAATGCAAACCAGTCCAGACTCCTTTGGACCCAAACATGAAGTTTACTGATACGAGTGTATTAGGCGAAGGTATTGTTCCGTATAGGGAACTGATAGGTTCTCTTATGTATCTCAGTGTTTTTACACGGCCGGACATTACGTATGCAGTTTCGTACTTAAGCCAGTTTAATACGTGTCATACTATGGAACACTGGACGGCTGCGAAACGTGTATTGAGGTATCTTAAAGGAACTCAAAACGTTAGTCTTGCGTTTAGTAGGTCAGGTCATGTTAAAATAGAGGGGTTTGTAGACGCGGACTGGGGTGGTGACGTACGCGACCGAAAATCATTTTCGGGGTTTGTTTTTAAGTATGGGGGAAACACCATCTCCTGGGAATGCAGAAAGCAAACATGTGTTAGTTTATCAAGTACTGAGGCTGAGTACGTTGCTCTTAGTGAGGCTGCTAAGGAGGCACGTTGTCTTAGGGACTTGGTTACTGAATTGACTGGTAGTTCTGGGTTAGTTGTAGATTTGTTCAATGACAATCAGTCTGCTCAGAGACTTAGTGTCAATCCAGTGTTTCATAGGAGGACTAAGCACATAGATATCAGGTACCACTATGTTAGGGAGGCTGTGAATAATCATGTAATCAAGTTGAATTATTTGTCTACTCAGGAAATGGTGGCTGATGTACTAACTAAATCTTTGTGTGCTCCTAAACATAAGTTCTGTGTTGTGAACTTGGGCTTAGGTTTTTCTTGAGCCATTTGAGCCAGCGTTGATGTCTGAGTTCAAACAGTGATTGAGGGGAAGTGTTGAATGTTGACCTTCTTGGTGCAGTCACTAGTTTTGAATCTATGTATACTACTGTCGTAGTTAAGTTGAATTTAGAATGACTATTTTGTACTTGTCAATGTGACCGTTTTGATGGCTGTGCTCATGTATTTCTTCTTGTTATATTACAATATATCTGGTGAACGTTTTCTTTGATTGCATCTACGAAAAACCCTCTACAACCAGTTAACAGATAGTCTATAGATTTATCGAAGATAAACAGCACTAACATCTATTAAACGGTCATGAAAGGCTACTAGACTTGCCTATAACCTGCATATAGTCCTGGCGCAATATGGATTCAAATCTACCTGCCCATGTTAAAATTAAAGGTGTGATCATACCATACTGTTTGCAGTTCAGGGTGATGGAGATAGACAGGGCGACAGTGCTGAGCAGCGTGCAGCCGACCCTCAGAATGCAGAAGAACATCATCAATACCCTCAACCAGGATTTGGAGAAGATCATGATGGAGCTTAAAGTACACTTTTGCATACAGAGTAGACCTATAGATGTGATTACCCACACATAAAAAAAGACTCATAGGAATAGTTTAGATATCGATAGCAAATAAACGTACCGTACGTTTGATTTAATTGTGAAAGATGATAAAATGTACTTTGACGATTGGCGCAGTGGCCGAGCGATTGGCTGTTGCGCAGGGTGTCGCGGGTTTGAAAATAAAATTGCTCAATTGTATTGCAGATATTTTCGTTACATCTAGGCATCCCGTTGGCGACATTAATCATGTAATTAAAAATAAATTGAAAACAAAACCCCGACCCCGATTTTCTTTAATCATGGCTAAAAACATTCTCGCTCAAGTAACCTTCCGCAAAAAAAAAAAAAACCAAATCGGTTCGACTGTTTATTAGCTACTTTTCCACTGACAGATACACAGTTAAACTTATAACAACCTACTTTTTGCGTCGGGAGTTAAAAACTATCTTACCAATTATACTCAACAGTTTACCAAAAGCACCTCGAACCTCATGGAAGGCGCCAGAAGCCGGGAGAAGCTGATAGCTCTTCTGAAAGACCACGAGAAGTACTCGACCGAAGTAAAGGAGCATCGGGAGACAACCAAGGAGCTGGACTTCTTGCTCAAACAGGTGCAGAAGGAGATCAAGTCGTTAAGGAACAAAGTCACCGGGTTTGAAATTGTAATTACTTTCTTCTCATCATCATCATCAGCCTATAATGTTCCCACTGCTGGGACACAGGCCTCCTCTCTATGAGAGTGAATGGGTGTAAAAATATACTTAACGAAGCTGACAAGCACTTGTCCTCTCTCCGTCATTGCGATATTTTTTTTGTTCTGGGATCCTTCTAGTTACGGAAATATTGGGGGTTAAAGAATTTTCTTCGCTCCTCGTAAATACTGCAAAATCAGGACTCACAATCATTCAAAGGCGCTTGAGTCTGACTTACAGCAGCTTAAAGTTCCAACCTTTTCGCAAGCTTTTTTTTTTAATGCAGGTATTATACTTATCTTTAGATTAAATACGTCCATGACTTCTGTACTATTCAATGCATCTAACAGAAAGTGATTTTCCAACCCAAAAATAAAACAAATCCCAGCAGTATTTTTTGCGTAGTTACTTAGTTTAATGTACAGAATGCTGAAGGCTGCCGTTTACACCTTGTATATCAAGTATATATCCCCTGAATGTTTTGGCATAGATAACAAACTTACCAAGTGGTGCACCGGCTGCCAAATACTATTGCTGTGATATTCTGGTTCCTCCTTGGTGATTCGAGTTTGTAACACGTTACTTTTGAGTAGATTCGTGGACGCTGAGGCTTAGAGTTGGAATCCTTAAAGCTAAGCGTCCACGGTCCACCGCGCTGGAATCAGAGTGTACGGAGCGAAAGGATTCGTTGCTTTGTATTGATTTTTATGGTACAGCGTGCACTGGATCGGCATAACTGCGCCAGAGATCGGTATTTCTGCCGATGACTACGCGGTGGACGCCTTGCTTAAAACTAATAGGAGGCATAATGAGTATGTGACCACGAATCCATTCCTTATTGGTCATTGTTTTCGTCACTAAGAACTACAAAAGATAAAGGGTAAACAAAAACTAAGATTAAAAACATGGGACAACTACATCACAGAGGAATGCACACGTAATGTTGTGAATTCTTCTTTCATAAACTGAGAGAAACTCATTCATCTTAGTTATACAAGGTGTAAACGGGCCCTTCACGAAGTCGCCTGCCAAGCATTATGTATGTCAAACTAAGTAATCTACGCAAAAATTATTGCTGGGACACAACTTTTTTGTGGCGGAAAAATCACGTTATACGGCAAAACTTGTAAGTGTAACACACACAACACATTGTGCTGATGGATGCAGTGAAATAGTCATGGTCCAGAATAAAGAAAAGATCGCAATAACGGGGAGAACAAGTGCCGTTTTTGGCTATCATAGAAATGACATTTGAAACAAATCTTCACTTTTATCTACAACCGCAGGCCTACGCCAATGTGCTGACCGGTCAGACTCTGATCAGTCAGCTGGAGAACCGCCTCGACACCGCGATGAAGAAGTTCAACACAGTCAACAGCGAGAACTACTCCATGAGGCTGGAGATCGACCGGCTGCTGAGGGATCGGTAACTATGGAACAGTAACTTATTGAGAACTTGCAGTCAAGATAGATGGAAAAACTGATCCTGGTACACCTAACCTATAATAAAGTACCCAATTTAAAAAAAAAACGTGGTAGAAGTGAAACCTTCAAAAATGTTGGCTTCAAGATAAACTCTATATAATGCTTCCTATCTCATTTTCTCCCACGTTAAATCTTACAGTAACTGTAGACTGTATGTGTCAGTCACTTTTTACTGTCGCTTTTTCGTTTCATCGACTTTCAAATCAAAACGATGCTAAAGAAGTTTTCACTTCAAAAAACATGTGTGCAATTCACACGTGGTAGAAGTGAAACCTTAAAAAATTTCGGCTTCAAGATAAACACTGTATAATGCTTCCTATCTCATTTTCTCCCACGTTAAATCTTATGGATTTTTGTGTCTGTCTTGTCTGTTATAAGAGAGCCTAAACCGCTGGTTTTAAAACTAGGTAGTTTTTAATTTTCCTCCGGGGTTAAATAGGATTTATGAGAGTTTGTATGGAAGTTCGTTATTTTCCTTCTTATCACATTCTTCTCATTCATTA
Organism: Lycophotia porphyrea; assembly: GCA_950005105.1. Taxonomy (NCBI): domain Eukaryota; kingdom Metazoa; phylum Arthropoda; class Insecta; order Lepidoptera; family Noctuidae; genus Lycophotia; species Lycophotia porphyrea. The sequence goes on from OX465403.1 coordinate 14,913,682, forward strand.
TCTCTGTCATTTTCCTTCGTCACCATGTAAGAAAGAAAACACCGCTCGTTGGGTAATTAAAATCAGTTCGAAAGAGGTCTTATTTTGGGATGTTTTAAAGTTTTGTAGATGTGAATTTTAAGACCGTTGTTATTAAGCGTAAAATGATTGAAATTACGGCAGGAAAATTGCGACTTTTTGCTCGTCTATGAATTCTAGATAATGTCCAACTTTGAGAAATATGCTCACTGGTTAAAAAGCGTGACAATACTTAAAGTTCTACTCACTAGGATCGTCTTGATATTCGCCCAACGAAACTGCACGCTCTGTTTCATAATAAATTGGGTTCACTGGCTTTGTTTCTCAACTCGATTAGTTTGATAAGATCGCTGGATAAGAATGTTGGACTCAATTGGACAACAAAGATGGAACGCCAATGTTCATTATACTGATGTTATGTTGAAAGTAACAGCTGAAGAAATTTGCTGGGGAGTCCTAAGCAGGGAACAGGATAGATACAACGAAATTTCACCAGTAATAAGTCCCACGGAAGCAGAGAGTGCCCGCCCGTACGCAAAATACACGCTTTAGATTTGGAGTTCCGGACACCAGCCCGTTATACAATCCACATAACAGAGGCGCGAGCCTATTGTTTTAAGAAGCACAAAATCACGTACACGTATTTTTCCACTGTCTCTGTAGTCTGCGCCAGGCGTTAGCGAGTTAGCTACCACTAGACCAAGGAGACACTCCATGAACTGACCAGACATGTTCTTTTCCCCCAGACAATTCTTCAACACGCTCTGGAAGAACCAGATCAAACGCCTAATGGATGGCAAAGCGATGATCATTGAGCTGTTGGAGCAAGCTATCTCGACTTACGACCAGCGTGAGGAGTGGTGCGCCAAGCTGGACGCGCTCAAGGAGAAAGCAGCTAATGATTACAGGAAACATTGCTTGGTAAGTACTTAACTTACAAAACTGAATAGGCGCAAGCAGATATGAATTGTGTGTTAAGAAGAAAGATGGTTTCTACTAATAGATATGTTTATGAGAAGAAAATATGCTGCGCTGAACCCAAATAAATATGGATAAGCAAAAGGATAATGAAGAGAAATAAATTGATGCGTACTTTAAAAACATATTTCGAGACTCGTATTTAAGGTAATCAGGCTAAGTGTAACGACGATTTCCACATGGTGGCTGGTAGCTGCAAGATAAGAGAACTCCAGGATAAAGTCAAAGAGTGTGCTTGCAGAGAGGCATGTCCAACGTTGGATTGCTGTATGCTGATAATGCTTAATTGTTTTTATAGGAAGTCCGTGAGCTCCAGCGACAATTAGACCACAGTTTGAAGCTGGAAGAGTTCCTCCGAACGAAGGGCACGGTCAGACTGACGGCGGCCGACGCTAAGGCCGAGGCCAAGAAGTTGGAGCAGCAGGAGGAGGAGATGAGGATCTACAACAATTACGTTAACATCCTCGACGCTATCAAGGTGAGGGAGGGAAAAGTAGAGGAACCTAGTAGGGCGTTTTTGTGTCATAATAATGCGCATTTGCAAATGCGTACGACACTGGCTCATATGCGTCACATCTTATAATATAAAATTTTGGTTTTAACTGATAGTAAACTGTATAGGTAGGAAATTCGCATTTGACTAAGAACAATAAACAATACAATAGACAATGCACGCATCTTTCGAAAGTTATGATAGAATTCAAAATCAAGGGCATTCAAGGGGCGAACTTATTACCATCGGTAACACGTGAGTACGGGCTGCTATATGCTACTGACAATTTCCTAATAGCCCACCCAAGCCTAAAACATTTTAAATAACAATTAAGTAGGAAGACAAACATTCTCTTTGTCACTATAGAATATTGCACATACTCCTACTATTTGATTATTGATTCTGATGCATTCTCCACTCAAACAAATTTTCAGGAGTTCGCAGGCGAAGATGACGTGGACAAGCTAATCCAGGAGTTCACTCGCCGCGAGGAGGAGAACTACGCGCTGTTCAACTACATCAACGAGGTGTGCACCGAGCTGAAGAACCTCAGCGATAACGTTAAGATGCTGAGAGTTAATATTGGTAAGAATATCATCATCATCTGACTAAAGGGTCGGCGCAGTATGTCTTCTCAGCCCCTCTGGGCCTCCGGTATCTGGGGAAGACCGACCACCGAGAAACGAAAAAGAAAACTGCAACAGCGCCTTGGCACATTTATAGCAACCACTCATACGGGTCCACCATTTAGGCACTCGATCATTTTATGACTGCATACAATGACGGGTCCATGTATCAGTCATGCATCACTGTATAGAACCCGCGGGAAGAGAGGCAAATCCCGTTACCGTCTCCCAACTTCCTCTAGTCTTCACTTTTTTACCAACCACGCATCCGTGCGTAGCGTGGCCCCCTTTTTGTTTCTTCTTTTTTCGGATGGGAAATCATCAAATGACTTCTCCCGCTCTGGACAGAGCGGAAGGGAGTGTCAGACTTGTACTGACTAAAACCCATCCATGTTCCTTCCTTGCCCTTTGTGTTCCAGGGCCGCGGTATCTCTTGCGAACAGTCCCGCAGCCGTGGTAGTGTGGCCCCCTGCAATTTCATTTAAAGCAAAGTTATGTACATAAACTCGTAACAAAGACGTGAGCAGCAACGAAACTACGCCTTACATCTCCGATAACCATCACATCTGAAGTCACCCTCTTCAGTAGTTAGTAACCATCTTTAGTAGTTCGGTAGTTTTAATCTGGATCTCTTCAAAGTTCGAGTAAATCGGTTTCTTTTAGGCAAGCGAGCTCCTAGGCCGCATCAGCGCTTCAAATCAGTCGAGTTATGGCCAAACGTGACCCTTTTTAGTGTAAAAAAAACCCGGGCAGAACCAAACGGCTCAGGTAATATCATTCTATCAGCGATCGACGATGAAAATAACATAACTGACGGGTAGTTTCTGTTGAAAGTCGTTGAAAAATACGCCACTTTTCAAGGCCCTGAGAACTTAGAATGTATACCATAGTAACTCACTTATGATGACTTATAATAACTCCTTTTCTACCTCCACAGAGGAAGAAACCATCAAGCACCAAGCGAAACTGTTCCAGCAACAGGACAGTATAGAATCCCTGCAGGCTGCCCTGGAGGAGAAGCGCAAAGCAACGGCCAGCGTGCGCGCCACGTGCGACAAGAGCTCGCAAGTACTGGCCACGCTGCTGCAGCAGATACATACTTTGGCTCTGTTAGTAACTTGATCATCATTATCAACTTCCTAACCTTGTCTCTTGTTAGTTAGGGGTTCGACGAAACACAGTTTTTCTTTCACTCATTCATTCCTCTACCAACCGAATCTCTATAATTCACCTTTTTTACATAACTTCAAGTTAAGAACACATATATTTTTGCGCTGGTAACATTTATCTAGTCGCTAATGTTGCCAGAACCAAAAAAGATCAGTCTGGTTTAGTAGTATATCCATATCTGTAATTACCTCAAAAGTTTCAATATGATTATCGGTAATACCCCGTTTACATCAGTTATCTATATTTTAGGCCGGGTACTTACCTGCCTCCAGTTATGGGGTTGCCACTTAAAATTATTTTTGAGAAAATTATTCAAATAACACTGCCCGAACTGGGGAACAAACCCAGGATCAACTCAGTGCTATACTATAATAACATAAAATATTATATAACATAACATCACGCCACTAATCCACGATGGGTTAGGCACAGGCTTCCTATACTACGCCTAAATGTTCCCAGTTATATTTGAAAAAATATAGATCAAGTTTTTAACTTTTACTTCAACATTTTCAAAACCTTCCCAGATCTTCGGAGTGTGACTCACTGCCTCTCTTGAAGCTGCTGGGCAGACGATTTGACATCAACGTGACCAACGCGCGCCTGTATATCAAGAGCTTGGAGAAAAAAGTGCTTGAGATCATCGATCTCATTAAACTTGATGAGGTCAGTAATTACAAAAAGCTATCGCATTTACATAAATATTTTTGTTTTCATACACCACGGCTGAAAAATCACGTTTTACGGTAGGACTCAATGTAATACACTCAAAACATTGTGCTGATGGATGGATTGAATAGTAAGGGGGTCGTCGAACTGTTCTATACTCAATTCATCCCTAAGGCTCCTAAGTGCGTAGCATGCTGACGATATAGATGAATCAATAACAGCAAGCTCCGGTTTCCAATTTAAATGCGAATCTATGTTAATCCCTAAAAATTTTACCTTGTCCACTAATTCTATCTTGTCACCATTTATTTGTATATCTAAGTTGTCATTATTTCGAGTCGTAGTTATTATATTAAAGCCACCTGCTATGATCTGTACCCACTTCTTTTGCCACGTCCACGTTCATATATCAGGTCATACAAGTACCTACACTAGTGGCGAGGCTGTAATTTAACTATTTATTGTTTTTGTCCCTAGCTGATCCAGCGCCAGGCGGAGTCCAAGGAGCGCACGCCACCGTCCAGCCGCCGCCGCCGTGCGCGCGCCGCCACCGTGCAGCGCGCCAGGGACGCTGTGCCCGCGCAGTAGGCACAGCGTGCAGCGCGCCAGGGAGGCTGTGCCCGCGCAGTAGGCACAGCGTGCAGCGCGCCAGGGAGGCTGTGCCCGCGCAGTAGGCACAGCGTGCAGCGCGCCAGGGAGGCTGTGCCCGCGCAGTAGGCACAGCGTGCAGCGCGCCAGGGAGGCTGTGCCCGCGCAGTAGGCACAGCGTGCAGCGCGCCAGGGAGGCTGTGCCCGCGCAGTAGGCACAGCGTGCAGCGCGCCAGGGAGGCTGTGCCCGCGCAGTAGGCACAGCGTGCAGCGCGCCAGGGAGGCTGTGCCCGCGCAGTAGGCACAGCGTGCAGCGCGCCAGGGAGGCTGTGCCCGCGCAGTAGGCACAGCGTGCAGCGCGCCAGGGAGGCTGTGCCCGCGCAGTAGGCACAGCGTGCAGCGCGCCAGGGAGGCTGTGCCCGCGCAGTAGGCACAGCGTGCAGCGCGCCAGGGAGGCTGTGCCCGCGCAGTAGGCACAGCGTGCAGCGCGCCAGGGAGGCTGTGCCCGCGCAGTAGGCACAGCGTGCAGCGCGCCAGGGAGGCTGTGCCCGCGCAGTAGGCACAGCGTGCAGCGCGCCAGGGAGGCTGTGCCCGCGCAGTAGGCACAGCGTGCAGCGCGCCAGGGAGGCTGTGCCCGCGCAGTAGGCACAGCGTGCAGCGCGCCAGGGAGGCTGTGCCCGCGCAGTAGGCACAGCGTGCAGCGCGCCAGGGAGGCTGTGCCCGCGCAGTAGGCACAGCGTGCAGCGCGCCAGGGAGGCTGTGCCCGCGCAGTAGGCACAGCGTGCAGCGCGCCAGGGAGGCTGTGCCCGCGCAGTAGGCACAGCGTGCAGCGCGCCAGGGAGGCTGTGCCCGCGCAGTAGGCACAGCGTGCAGCGCGCCAGGGAGGCTGTGCCCGCGCAGTAGGCACAGCGTGCAGCGCGCCAGGGAGGCTGTGCCCGCGCAGTAGGCACAGCGTGCAGCGCGCCAGGGAGGCTGTGCCCGCGCAGTAGGGATGTGGTGCGACATGGACACCGTGGCTTCGATTCCTTTACAAATGGCTATAGACATCTCAAAATTGAAAAACAACGTTTCGGAAAAAAGTTCCCGAAGCCGCAAAAAGAAAACGGTTAGCAGAAAAGCATGAAAATACTTACACTTGGTTACTGTCCCTAATTTCAGTTTTTAAGAGGAATTCTTCATCAGCCCTCCTAAGTTTATCTTGTCTCACATGAACCGAGAAAGTAAGTATAACATAAGTGTCCGTTTCGATTGCTCGGACAGTGTCGTAGAAGAAAAACGACTACGACAACATTACGAAGGAATTTGTAAAACACTAACAATGAAAGTCGCAAATTCGTAGATCCAATATTCAGAAAGTTGTAAAGGTTTAACCATAGCCGCGCGGTCGAAATATGCAGAACCACGCGGCCACGCAGTTTTCTTAAACGGAGCTTTGTAGAGGGCCCATTCTTTTTGCTAACCACTGATACGATTTCCAAGAAAATGTAGACAGTATGTATTTTATTTATTTATTGGCCTGTCTACAACTGTTACACTGTTTATCCTAATAATACAAGCAATATGATACATGCATAGTGTTTCAATATGATGCGGTAGACAAAGCATGCAAAAACTAAATTAAAAACCTAAAAAAAATAATTCAATAATAGTGCAGAGATAACACTTTCAACAACAGTGGGTGCGAAATACAAAGATGACAGAAATATATGTATAAAGCCCTAATGCTTGGACTTGACGCACCATAAATCTTGGTCACCCTACTTCTAACTTGCATTATAGGTTTAAGTGCTGTAGCGCGTGAAGTCCAAACATTAGGACTTTATTCATACTGTCAACATTTTCTTTAAAACCTTTACAACTTTCTGAATATCGGATCTACGAATTTGCGACTTTCATTGTTAGTGTTTTACAAATTCCTTCGTAATGTTGTCGTAGTCGTTTTTCGTACTAATATAGCATTCCGCCTGTAATCCCCGAAAGGTTAGGCAGATGTACCTATTAGTACACCCATTTTCGCCTGTTATATTAAGTCCCATGTAATAGGGGGCGAGCCTATTGCCTTCAATCGGGCACAAATCCAGACACTGGGCTGCTTCTGAAAAAATCCTAATGGAAAAACCCAACAACAATTCTGTCTGACACGGGAATCGAACCCAGGACCTCAAACTCAGCAGTCGCGATTGCGAACACTAGACCAACGAGGCAAAGTAGGTATAATCTAGTAGTAATTAATTTATCGTTATCACAATATGTGCTCTGTGTGATTTACGTCACTTATGTAGAAAGAATAAAAGACATTAGTAAAACAAATAGAATTTTATTTGACTTTTATTATAACAGACCAAGCTATATAATTATTATATTTACACATGTTTCAAAAACATTGTTTTATCTTAGTTTCAACAAAATTGACAATTACATATTGTTCAAAAGACAGAAAGTTACACTAAGGCTTAGAATTAGAAAAGTATAAAGATACTTATTAAACAAGCTTTAAAAAAAACAATAAACTAAATATTTGCAAATGTACAGTCACATAACATACACTCACCTACAAGCAAAAGCGATTTTCTCGTTGAATAACGATTGTTTTGAAATGAAATTACTATTTAATAAAAGTATGGGTACCCAAAAAAGTTTATTCTTAATAACATGAAGTAAAAATCAAAACATTAGGAAAAAAAACACATTAAAAAGTTAGTTAGTGCATACATAATGGGTGTAAAAGTTCCCTTAACGAAGCCGAAAGGCACTTGTTCTCTCCGTCATTGCGATATTTTTTTGTTTTAGACCATACCTGGGAACCTTCTAGTCACGGAGATATTGGAGGTCAAAGTTCCAACTTTTTCACAAGTTTTTAATGTTAAAACTTTAAACACCTCCACGACCCCCGCACTAATTAATGCATCCATCAGCACAATGTATTCACACCCCAAAAAAAGTCGTTTCCCAGCAATAATTTTTGCGTAGAACTACTTAGTTTGATGTACAGAATGCTTGGTTGACGGGTTCGTGAAGAGCCTGTTTACAACTTGCATGGTTCAACAGCTAAATGGATATGCGTGCCATTTGGCACACCATTAGACAGGATAACGCATAGTTTTTGGGCAGGTACATAAATTAAGTTTGGTAACAATTGTTCGGAATTACACTTTACTTTATTCACTATTTCTTACAATTATAATTACTAATATTAGTAGATTTAACTATCATTATGAAGATCAGTCATTTCCTTGTATAACAGGATACCTGAAACCAAATAATTATAATTATAGAAATAATTTATTCGCATAATATGGGTAGATAGACAGTACAGTCAGCTTGACGATGTGGGTACCCCCCTTGAAAGCGCTTACATTCCCAACTGGGGCTTTCCATTTCTGGTACCTATTATCATCATTATCATTTCAGCTGAAAGACGTCCACTTCTGGACGCACACTGGCCGCTCCCGTGGGAGTACGGGGATAAAATATAGCCTATGTTACTCACTGATAATGTAGCTATCTATTGCTGAAAGAATTTTTCAAATCGGTCCAGTAGTTTTTAAGTTTATTCGTTACATACAAAAATACAAGTTTTTCCTCTTCATAATATTAGTACAGATTTAGACCAGGGCTGCGGGCTGTTCGAAAGAGATACCGCGGCCCTGGAACACAAAGGGCAAGGAAGGAACATGGATGGGTTTTAGTCAGTACAAGTCTGACACTCCCTTCCGCTCTGCCCGGAGCGGGAGAAGACATTTGATGATTTCCCATCCGTAAAAAAAAAGTACAGATTTAGAAGTATAGATATATTTATAGATTAATTACTCTTTAGTCATCTACTTATTATTTTTTTCGTTTGGTTACTGCCTAACCGGGTGTCAGAGTTTTTATACCGTCCATAACCCTCTGATTTGGCTTTACACGCCGTCAATAAATATCTCGTGTGGTTTCCTCGCGATGTTTTCCTTCACCGAAGCAAGTAATAATTATACAATACACACATGAATCTGAAAAATCAAAGGCGTGTCTTGGGTTCGAACTCGAGGCGTATGACTTGGCAGTCCGACGGTCACACTTCTAGGCTATTATTGCTGAATATTATATTATAAAAATAGAAACATACTTAACTAGTGGCTTTAATAATAATATGTCCTTTAGTAGTCCGTAATATGTGTACGGAACGTATTAAGGAGACCATAGAGCGAAACAAGGGCTCAAAAGTGTTCGCAAGAGACGCGTCTATTGGGCAAAGCCAGCTGACGAGGCTGAAGACGGAGGATGGAAGAGTAACTTCGAATAGCCCAGAGGTATTACGGGAGATAGAGAGGTTCTATGGACAGTTGTATACCTCAGTCGCAGAACCTGCTGCTAGCTTGGTTAAAGACCCAAGAGCCAAGTTAACCCGACACTATACCGAAGATATCCCGGACATCAGCCTGTATGAGATTAGGATGGCTCTGAAGCAACTAAAAAACCACTAGGCGACGGGCGATGACGGAATTACCGCAGAGCTTCTGGAAGGGGGTGGAACACCGATACTCAATCCTTCAGAAGTTATTTAATTCCGACTTGCTTGGAGGTAAAACGCCTCAGGCATGGAACAGGGTGTGGTGATCCTGTTTTTCAAAAAGGGTGACAACACTTTATTGAAGAATTACAGGTCCATCACACTGCTGAGCCATGTCTATAAGCTGTTCTCGAGAGTCATCACGAATCGTCTCGATCGCAGGTTTGATGACTTCCAGCCTCCCGAACAAGCCGGTTTCCGAAGAGGCTTTAGTACCATAGACCAAATACATACGCTGCGGCAGATTATACAGAAGACTCACCGGGCACCTTTGGGTATTGGACCGGATCTTGCGGAACACCAGTTTGGTTTCCGCAAGAGGCGCTCGACGGTGGACGCCATCATGCGCGTGAGAGCCCTCACGACGGGGGATGCGGTGTCCCGGGGTGTGGGGTGGTTTTGGCGGTGTCTCTTGACATCGCCAATGCCTTCAACTCCATACCCTGGAGCTGCATTAGGGAGGCACTCCGGTATCACCAGGTGCCGACCTACCTCCGTCGTATTGTCGGGGACTACCTAACGGATAGGGCCGTCATCTACCCCGGTCGCGACGGCCAGTGGAACCGGCGAGAGATGTCGTGCGGTGTTCCACAGGGATCGGTCCTAGGGCCGCCCTTGTGGAACATCGGTTACGACTGGGTGCTGCGCGCCGACCTCCCTGATGGCGTCAGCGTAGTTTGTTACGCTGACGACACGCTGGTGCTGGCGCAGGGGAGGTCGTACGAGGCGGCGGCCGAACTTATGACACGCGGGGTTGCGATAGTCGTGGAGAGGATCCGGCAATTGGGTCTCGAGGTGGCTTTGCACAAGTTCGAGGCCATGTGTTTTCATGGGCCTCGGAATGCGCCACCGTCGGGATCCATAGTAACGGCGGGAGGGGTTCCCATCGGCGTCGAGTCGACGTTGAAATACCTAGGGCTCGTCCTCGATAGCCGGTGGAACTTCGTGGAGCATTTCCGACGTTTGGTCCCCAAATTGGAACGGACCGGGGCTGCCTTACGCGGGTCCTGCCCAACCTGGGGGGTCCAAACGCCTCCTGCCGGAGGCTCTACGCGGGGGTCGTGCGGTCCATGGCCCTTTACGGGGCCCCGGTGTGGGCGCGTTCCTTGAGGCGGCTCGCGCCCACTACCTGAACGCGCCCCAGAAGGTGGTAGCCGTAAGGCTAGTCCGGGGGTACCGCACGATCTCCGGCGAGGCGGCGAGCCTCCTTGCTGGATTGCCGCCATGGGATCTGGAGGCGATAGTCCTCGCGCGCCTACACGAGTGGCGCGTAGAGGCACTACGCCGGGGGGAAACTCCGCTGCCGCGGCAAATTGTCGCACTGCGGACAGACTTCCGGCGCGATCTCATGGCGACATGGAGAGAGCGACTATCGCAACCCCGTGCAGGGCACGCCACAATAGTGGCGATAAGTCCCCTCTTTGAGGAGTGGCTGGAGAGGGGCCACGGCACCCTCACCTTCCGCCTGACGCAGGTCCTCACCGGACACGGTTGTTTCGGGAGGTTCCTGCACCGAATCGGGCGGGAGGAAACGCCCGGGTGTTACCACTGTGAGGGTCGCCCAGAGGATACGGTGGAGCACACGGTAGAGGTCTGCCCCGCTTGGGCGGAGCACCGCCGTGTCCTCGTAGCGGCGATCGGCGGCGGCGACCTATCGCGTCCGGCCCTGGTCCAGTCCATGGTCCGGAGCGAAAGGGAATGGGACGCCGTCACCTCCTTCTGCGAAGCAGTCATGCTAGCGAAGGAGGTGGCGGAGCGTGAGAGGGAGAGAACCTCTCGTCCCAGCCGCCGCGGGAGACGCCCCGGGCGTCGGGGGTCACGTGGTGGCTCACGCGCGCCTCAAAGAGATGTCAGCAAATAGGGAGGGGCCCGCAAGGGCCGATGCCTGCCAGGGCTGCGGGCTGTTCGAAAGAGATACCGCGGCCCTGGAACACAAAGGGCAAGGAAGGAACATGGATGGGTTTTAGTCAGTACAAGTCTGACACTCCCTTCCGCTCTGCCCAGAGCGGGAGAAGTCATTTGATGATTTCCCATCCGTAAAAAAAAAAAAAAAAAAAAAAAAGATTATACAGAAGACCGAAGAGTATAATCGGCCTTTATGCTAGGCGTTTGTGGACTATGAGAAAGCCTTTGATTCGATCGAAACTTGGGCGGTTCTTAGGTCTCTCCAGAGGTGCCATATTGACTATCGGTACGTGGAAGTGTTGAAGTGTTTGTATAACAACGCCACTATGTCAGTCCGACTACAGGAGCAGTGCATGAAGACGATTTCGATAAAGAGAGGAGTAAGACAGGGAGACGTCAGATCTCGGAAACGAGACGACGCCTTCAAACTCCTGGAATGGAAAGGACTTGGCATCAATATCAACGGCAAATACATCACTCACCTTCGATTTGCCGACGATATCGTAGTCATGGCTGAGTCACTGGAAGACCTAGGACAAATGCTCGGTGACCTCAATAGTGTCTCCCAGCAAGTGAGTCTTAAAATGAACATGGACAAAACGAAACTCATGTTTAATGTCCATGTTGCACCCACCGTACTCGCAGTTGGGAACACTACTCTCGAAGCTGTCGATGAATATATCTACCTCGGAGGCGGTCCGGTTAGGTAGGTCCAACTTCGAGAGAGAGGTCAATCGTCGCATCCAACTCGGCTGGGCAGCGTTCGGGAAACTACGCGATGTCTTCTCGTCCAAAATACCTCAGTGCCTCAAAAGTAGGGTTTATAACCAATGTGTGTTACCAGTGATGACATACGGATCTGAAACGTGGTCTCTCACAATAGGTCTTATACAGAAGCTCAAAGTCGCTCAGCGGGCTATGGAGAGGGCTATGCTCGGTGTTTCTACGTGATAGAATCACAAATGCGGAAATCCGTAGACGAACCAAGGTCATCGGGCTATGTAGCCCAGCGGATAAGCAAGCTGAAGTGGCAATGGGCAGGCCACATAGCGCGAAGATCGGACGGCCGATGGGGCAAACAGATACTGGAGTGGAGACCACGTATTGGAAAGCGCAGCGTGGGCCGGCCACCTGCCAGATGGACCGACGACCTTGTCAAAACTGCAGGGAGTCGCTGGATGCAGGTGGCATTGGACCGGACACGTTGGAAATCGATTGGGGAGGCCTATGTTCAGCAGTGGACAGCAACGGGCTTAAATGATGATGATGATGATATGTATATCAGTGACTGTTCACCGCAACCGCGCGCCGGCAAGACCTCTGTCACAATCTGTGTACAATCAACTCACGGAGTAAGTCGCGCTTCGGTGAGACATGGCTTTTCTTTTCCGATGGTGTTTGATATCATTATCAAGAAGTTGCCGAGTCTTAGCCTAGGAGTCTTACCTTTCCACCCTTCAGTCTCGTACCCTCACCGGCAGTCCCCGCGCCACCACACTGCTGGCTATCATGACGTAGTTGGTGGACCCTCGCGCGCGACATACCGCGCGGAGTAAATCCCGCTCCGGCGGGACGTGGGCTTTCTGTTCTGATGATGTTGTGTCTGAAATTTCGAGAGTAAGGATTAGCGATATAAAGGCAGGCAGAGCACCGGTAGGATGGTCAGACGCGATCGGAGGGCTGTTGAGGGTAATTCATGGTCCGGGGCGAGAGGGAATGGGACGCCATCACCTCCTTCTGCGAAGCAATCATGCTAGCGAAGGAGGTGGCGGAGCGTGAGAGGGAGAGAACCTCTCGTCCCAGCCGCCGCGGGGGACGCCTCGGGCGTCGGGGGTCACGTGGTGGCTTCCGGCCACCGTAGACGCGGACCTGTGGACGGTGGGTAATGGGCTAGCTCGCCGTCCGTCCGTCTTTTGACGACAGGCCGTGTTGACGGCGGGTTCGTGTTCCACGCGCGCCTCAAAGAGATGTCAGCAAACAGGGAGGGTGATGCCTGCCAGGGCTGCGGGACTGTTCGAAAGAGATACCGCGGCCCTGGAACACAAAGGGCAAGGAAGGAACGTGGATGGGTTTTAGTCAGTACAAGTCTGACACTCCCTTCCGCTCTGCCCAGTCGTAGTCAGATCGGGAGAAGTCATTTGAAAGGGCTGTTGAGGGAAGCCAGTACCTAGAGGTACCCACATAGCTTCGAAAAATGGATTAATACATACGTATAAGATATTCTCACCTAAAACCCGGCTACTCCACTTGGCCTTGCCCACACTGTGCCAGGGCAGGCGCGCGTCGGACGGCACGAACAGGGACAGCAGTGTGCTCACCACTTTGTCCACTTCCAGGTCCGTCACCTCCCACAGCATGCCCACTACCATCGGACTGGATCAAGTGAGATTTGTGTTATAGTAGAGATATATTTTTGTTACCGATTAGAAAAAATATGACACAATAAAGAATTTGCTTTGTTGGCATTTTTGTTAAAATGTCGAGGGAAAAAGGAACTGAAAATAGAAATAGTTCGGTAACATTTATTAGAAATGAATACTGCCCGTCAATTTTGTGTACAAAATAGTACTAACTTTCTGTAAATTGCTATCGAATGGCCGAACCAATTTGAATTTTAATAAAAAAAATGGTTGTCTGTAAATTCGGTTTACGGACGATAATTTTACGTGATAATGTCATAAGAAAACATTGACGAAAAATTGCATACTTTTATGAATTGAATTAAATTATTATCACTGAATTATCATTATTTTGTATAATACATAGATGCGTCACAAGCCGAACGCTTAGGCCGATCGTGCCTCTCTATCGCTTGTTCCGCGCTCTCGTTTGCACGCTCAGCTCAGGCGGGACGTGACACTTTTTCGTGCGTGCAGCCGGCGTTTATCGATTTATAAGACGTTATCACATAAAAAAGTTGAAATTTTGGTCTTTAGTATCTCCGTAACTAGGTATGGTAAGGAACAAAAAAAAATGCAATGACGGGAAGGACGAGTGGTTTTCGTCTTCGTTAAGCGTGTTTTTAAAAGAAACTCACCAGCCAGCTATGTGCAGATGGTGATGTGCGGCGGCGGGCGGCGCGCGCGGCGCCGAGCTGGCGAGCCGCACGGAGCCGCAGCCCGACAGCACGCACACGGCGCCGCCCCCCGCCCCCCACCCCGCCCCGCGCCCCGCCCCCTCCACGCCCGCCCCGCCGCCCCCGCCCGCCGCCAGTTGGCAGCCGTCGCCGTGCCCGCAGTACCTGCCATGTTACGTCTCATCATCCACCAGAACCATCTGAACGGAATGACATGTGTGAAGTGTCAACAAAAACAAAACAAAATGACATTTACGAAATGTCAACCCGACTGACAACCAAATAAAACGCAAACGTATATGCAAAGTTGCTACGTTTTAATTGTATTACTGGTTTTTAGGTTATATTAAAATAATTTATTAAATAGTTAACAATGATTTATGAATAAAAGTACAATTATTTTCGAATTTCTCTATTTTTTCTCAACGATTTGGTGCACGTGTACCTCGAGGTACATATTCGGACAAAGTTGTACGGGATTTTGTTGACCTCCTTTAACTTCTAAGATATTTTTTCAATTGGTTACAGATGAAGCAAATAAAAGCCTGTTAAAAGTGGTATCTAACTGTCATTTGTAGAATTTTTGACAGCCGTTACAGCCAAAAACCAGTCTTTACATGGGGTATCCAATAATTGGGTCGTAGAGTTAAATAGGTAGTCGTTCTATGTAAAATACTGGAATTCAGCTGCATGCGGTAAGGCTAGAAGCCGACGTGAATATAGTTGGGAAAAGGCTAGGCAGATGATAACTGTTACAATACTCACAAGAACACATGCGCATCACTGAGGTACTGTATGAAGTCCTGCGCGGCCGGGGGCTCCCCGACGTGTCCCTGCCACTGCGGGCACCAGTACTCCACGAACGACGTCATACGGTTCTCCATGCGGTCCAGATTCTTCTCTGTAAGTTATTTGTTCAGTATCAGAAGGAGGTGTAAACATTGTGATAGAAAATGGGTAGGAATATTATGTCTTTTGATGTAGATAGATAGTAGATTTGATTGATAGTGCTTTTGATTCTGATTTTGATATGATTTTTTGTTTTTTTTTTTAAATTTTAATAATGATTTTAAATTTGACATTAATTTTGATTTTAATTTTATTTTATTTTCAAATTTGTTAATGCTATAAATCTGTTTCTTAATTAATTGTTGTACTTAAATTTTTTGTTGTTTTTTTTTATGTTGTTATTATTGCAAATTACCAAAAAAAATTAATAGCTTTAGATTGTAGTACTTTTTTAGTGTCTTAATATTGAATTATAGATAACCATTATTGGTGCATGTTGTGTTAGCCTGTAACTAATTGTTGCACTTATAAACGTACTATTAAGCAAGTATAATTTTAATAAATAAAGTCAAATTAAAAACACATTTATTTCAATTAGGCTCAGAATCGGAACCTCTTTGAACGTCAAAATTTCATAAAACAGTCCCCTATAACGGCCGCTCTTGGTCACTTCCTAGCAGGCCCAAAGGCACCTAAGAAGCCGATTCCTGCCGGCTTCCCTTCAGGAGCAAGGCACTCTGATGAGTAGTGTCTACTTTCTTCGGCTTCCTAGTGTTTCAGCTGGGGAGAAGAAGCAGCGGTACCAACTTCCCAGATCTAGAGACAGCTGTATACACTTAAAATACTTTATAACTCTTTTGCTCGTAAAGGGTCTCTTATTTCACCAATTTCAATATCTTATTGTATCTCATTACGTACTTGTGCGATAATGTAATGTAAAACGCAAGGTTTCAAGATGCTCCGTCAAAAACGAACGGTACTTTTTTAAATCTTAGCAAAGAGTTTTTATGTCAGAAAAGTGGTCAACATTTTATGAATAAAATTAACTTTGGGAGATAAAATATAGTAAATAAACATTAAATTCTTTAATTTAATTAATTTTGACAATAGATTAAATCTGTAACAAAAACACAAAAATATGAATTTACTGTATTAGTAGTACTGGGTGCTTTTTGTGCCTTTGCCTTAAAAAAGCGCTGATGCGCGCGCCTCCCTAATTTGTGAACCAGTAAAAATTATTCCGCGCGCTTTTTCTTTTCGCTGTATTGTTATATTTGAAAATGTCGTCAAGTAATGATGAATGTATTAATTCGACACCGCCTGAAGTGTCAGAGGCAGCGAAAAAGGCTTCTCTAAGCCTCTTGCCCGAAAAATCGACCGATTGATACTTACAAGCGTATCAAAATTTCGTTTAAGAAAGTCCGAGTTTTAATTATTTCCTCGCAAATCTTAATATATATAAATCTCGTGTCACAATGTTTGTCCTCAATGGACTCCTAAACCACTTAACCGATTATAATAAAATTCGCACACCATGTGCAGTTCGATCCAACTTGAGAGATAGGATAGTTTAAATCTCAAATTATAGTCGCAATTTTAATTTATTGCTAATTATTTGTCTGTTATTATTTGACAGTCACAATTATCTGTTAACTCCAAATGATTCTAACAGATGTTATATTTAATCTTCTTAATATATATAAATCTCGTGTCACAATGTTTGTCCTCAATGGACTCCTAAACCACTTAACCGATTATAATAAAATTCGCACACCATGTGCAGTTCGATCCAACTTGAGAGATAGGATAGTTTAAATCTCAAATTATAGTCGCAATTTTAATTTATTGCTAATTATTTGTCTGTTATTATTTGACAGTCACAATTATCTGTTAACTCCAAATGATTCTAACAGATGTTATATTTAAAAATGGAACGATCTTATACTCAAAAGCATGGCAACCAAGGAGCCAACTTATCAAAGGTTTTATTTAAATATCGAATTGGCTTGCAAGTAGAAAGCAGTTTATTGAAAAAAAACAAATGAACTCATCAACGCGAGAAAAAATATTGTTGTTTGTGTGCATCATTGATTTTGAAAATTTTAATTCATTTCCTCGCATTATTTGCATGCCGTTTTTAGTAGGCGAAAGAACTATGTTTGTGTTATAAAATCTGTAAAACACCATATTTCAGGCAAATAAAGTCAAAGTCAAAGTTTTTGAAGTAAAACTTCTTTAGGCGCGACTAGGGAGTAACTCAGATTTTTTTGAAAATCTCTAAATATACTTAATATAATAAAGGGTAGGTAGGGTAGGTAGGGTAGGTAGGGTAGGTAGGGTAGGTAGGGTAGGTAGGGTAGGTAGGGTAAGTAGGGTAGGTAGGGTAGGTAAGGTAGGTAGGGTAGGTAAAGTAGGTAGAGTAGGTAGTGTAGGTAGGGTAGGTAGGGTAGGTAGGGTAGGGTAGGTAGGGTAGGGTTGGGTAGGGTAGGGTAGGGTAGGGTAGGGTAGGGTAGGTAGGGTAGGGTAGTCGAAATATTATTTAGTTGCATTATGTGACGCAAACGAAGTTGCGCGGGTCAGCTAGTATGTTATAAAACGTCGTATGACATACGTGCGCTTTGATAATTACAGCCTCTGCTTTCTTGTAGCAATATCGCCTCGCCTGTAATTTTCAACTTACCGCACTTATATCATAATGTACTATATTTCTTTCGTTAAGTACTGAATCAAGGATTAATGACTTTACCAACATCATACTTGGTTGAAAAGTACCTGTCGATAATTTCAGTCTCGTGTATCGTTTACTGGAAGTATAGAAAAATTGTGTTTTTCATACGAGAGACTACTAAAACCAGCCTTATTCACACAATAGTAAGGTTGATATTTGTTTGAGCCGACATACCTAGATTGATGACGTAACTACCTCTAAAATCAACCTAATAGAGAAAGCACTAAGGTCGACAGTTTTTTTTGTTACCTGGATTGATGACGTATCTGCCGACGTCACACTTGGTAGAGAAGTACCCATCGATAACTTTACTCTCGTGGATCTTGTACAGGTAGTATAGAAAGTGGATGTTCTCCATCCGGGAGACGGGGTGCTGGTTCAGTATGGGGAGGGTTTCCCAGGGAAATGTGTCTAGCATCTGAAATGTAAGGAAAAAAATTATTGAGTTCTTAATTTACTTAAATAAGTGTGTGTGTACGTACTTTAACGCATGTAAGTTATACTTCTTTGGCGTATAAAACTAAAATGTTGACTAGCTAACTTCAGGGTGTATGTTGACCCTGCCAGGGCTGCGGGACTGTTCGAAAGAGATACCGCGGCCCTAGACACAAAGGGCAAGGAAGGAACATGGATGGGTTTTAGTCAGTACAAGTCTGACACTCCCTTCCGCTCTGCCCAGAGCGGGAGAAGTCATTTGAGGATTTCCCATCCGTAAAAAAAAAAAAAAAATAGGGTGTATGTTGACTAGCTAACTTCAGGGTGTCGGTGACGGTGTGCGCGCGCTTCGCAAATTTACTCTCATCATTTTTCCCTGACGCGCCAAAAGAAGTATAACTTGAAAAAATTGGAATACAAATCAGGTAATTACAAGTAGGAGTGCAGCGGTGGCCCAGTGGTGGCAACCCCGACTTTACGAGCAGTAAGTCATGGGTTCGACTTTTGTGTAGGGTCCATTTGTGTTTTAGGTCCATTTTTTTTTTTATTAGCCTGTTTGAGTGTCCCACTGCTGGGCAAAGGCCTCCCCTTTTTCCTTCCAAACCTCTCTGTCCTGTGCAATATCTGGCCATGTTCGTCCCGTAAACGATATTAGGTCCATTACTTTGTGTAATTCATCACCACTGCTCTCAAAACGGTGAAGGAAAACATCGCGAGGAAACCGGCATGTCCTAGAACCAAAAATTCGAAGACATGTGACATCTACCAACCCGCACTGGGCCCGCGTGGTGGAGCCCGTTCCCTCATAGAGACGAGGCCTGTGTCCCAGCAGTGGGAACATTATAGACTGATTATGCTGAATTACAAGTAGCAACAAACGTGGATTAACAATTCAGTTTTGTTAATCATTTGTTCACCATTACACTTCAGAAAAAAAACGGGAACTATAACATCACGTATAGAGTAGAATATCGATCTTGTTGCGTTTCGAAGCACGCACCAAAGACGCGCAACAGCGCGCCGTTATTGCGCTCGCGTGACGCACTTGACGCGAGCGTATCTACAGCGGTAGAGAACACGAAAAGCGTTGTTTTGATCGAAACTTAACTGCAACAGCACTTCTTTAGTTACGTGAATTAGCCCACAGAGTGTAAAGATTTTCATCCCCCATAGAAATGGGAGGATTCTCCGACCAGACGGGGATTGTGTGTGCTACTGCCCGACAGTTGTTACAGGTTTTTCTATACAGGGTGTAAACAGACTCTTCACGAAGCCGTCAACCATAATGTACATCAAACTAAGTAATTTTACACAAAAAATAGTGCTGGGAAACGACTTTTTTTTTGGGCTGAATAATCACGTTTTACAGTAGGACTCAGTGTAACGCACTCAAAACATTGTGCTGTTGGATGGATTGAATAGTAACGGGGTCCTGGAGGCGTTTAAAGTAAAAATATTACATTAAAAACACGTATTTAAAAATAAACTTGTGAAAAAGTTGGAACTTTGACCCCCAACATCTCCGTAACCAGAAGTTTCCCAGGTATGGTCTAGAACAAAAAAATGATCGCAATGACGGGGAGAACAAGTGCCTTTCGGCTTCGTTAAGAGTCTGTTTACACCCTTTATAGTTGGTAAGTCGCGGATAATTTTAGCTGCGAGATGTAGGATTTCGGTGTTTACTTCATCATCTGTGCCATAGATGGCGGTACATCTTGTTCTATTGTTTTGTAGTACTTTTTGTAGTGCCGCTACAATCCAAATACCGCTAGCTTAAAGAGGAGTCCCTTATAAAATGTTGTAGGTACTAGAAATAGATTTAAACTTTTATAGATATAGATATAAAGCTCAATTCACCTCATCCACAATAAGTATAACCGGATGTCTCTTAGCCTTCTTCAGTCCCCATTCATCGTTCTCCTTGACTTTCGTCGCAGCCTGAGAAAACGCCCTAATACCATCCACAAGACCGAAATGATGGATCTTCTCAAAACTACTCGACAAACATTTTAAACAAAGTTCATTTAAAAATCTGAACTCTTTGGTGCAACTGCCACAATTGACATCCAAAACTTGTCGAACGTCCTCAGGGTTGCCATGCTCTGTCAATATTCTTCTGATGCAGGATTTTATTTGTTGTGATTGCAACACTGGAGAGCATTCTATTAGGTTGTAGAGGAGGATTTTTTGTTTTTGCGTTAGCCTGATGAAACTGCAAAGGAAATTAAGTAAATGAATACTATTTAAAAACCACTACACGGGCTGCGGGAAAACTAACCTCAAAACCCATAGAGAATATGTGGTGCAAATGGGCCTAAAAGTGAAATGACTACCTCCATTGATCTAGACTGCTAAGCTTGGGGTCCTGGTTTCGATACTCAGGGCTGCGGGACTGTTCGAAAGAGATACCGCGGCCCTGGAACACAAAGGGCAAGGAAGGAACATGGATGGGTTTTAGTCAGTCACACAAGTCTGACACTCCCTTCCGCTCCGCCCAGAGCGAGAGGGGTCATTTGGTGATTTCCCATCCGTAAAAAAAAAAACGCCTGTAGTCTTCGAAGGCTTAGGTAGAGGCTTACCTAACACTACACCCACATTTAACCGGTTATGTTTAAGTCCCATGTAATAAAGGGGGAGCCTATTGCCAACAACTAGGCACAAATCAAAACCCAGGGCTGCTACTGAGAAATTCTTAGTGGAAGAACCCAATAACAGTTCTCCTTGACCGGGAATCGAACCCAGGACCTCATACTCAGCAGTAGCGCAGTGACCAATAGGCCGAAGCAAATCACAAAAAAAAAACTCACTGATCATTTTCCAATGGCTCTTTCACTCCCTAAAATATGGTGGCTAATTTATTTCACAAGTATTATAACTCACCCCCAATCCTGTATAGTGGTGTCAACTAATTTGACAACTTTTTCTTTCAAAGTATTGTCCACTAGTTTGCCGGTGAGCAAGCAGCCCCAGCCTCCGAGCCATTCTTTGTCCATCACATTGATAACACTCTGTAAATGATAATATTATTATATTAGTTCATTCAACTCATCATCTGCATACCCCTTTCCAATTATGTCGAGGTCAGCATCCAGTCTTATTGGATACTAGCTGACAGCTTGTGTCTGCGACCTTTGACGTGAAATTATTGAAGTTATACTTCTTTTGGCACGTTAGGGAAAAATGATGAGAGTAAATTTTTACGATGCCCGCGCTCGGGCAAACCGACACCCTGAAGTTAGCTAGTCAACATACACCCTGAAGTTAGCTAGTCAATATTTTAGTCTTAAACGCCAAAGAAGTATAACTTCTTACGTACGTAATAAGTACACACACACACTTTTTTATGAAAATATTACTTCTCTATTTGAATCGGATTTTATAAACAATTTCAAGGGTTAATTTTTATGCATGCATAACAAATATTTTTGTAAAATGAAAGAAGCCGAAGTTACTCCTTATAACATCAGCCATCTGCCAGTAAAGTTCCGTCAAAATCGGTTCAGCCGTTTAGGAACAAACAGGCAGTGAGACAAAAATGAAAAAAGAAGTTAGAAGTAAGTAGGTACCATATACAAGGTGTAACATAATAAACGCAAGACCTCCCGTGTAGTCTCTCGGATCAAGAAACTGATCAACTTCTGTTCTACGAGTTATATAAATTCGCAAAAAAAATGGACTTTGTATAGGACTGACACGATCAGCTGATCAACATGTATGGTAAAACTAAAAAAAAAGTAATGAAATTTCTAAAAGTCATAGAACAAAACTTGTTCAGTTTCATGGTCTGAGACACCACACGAGAGGTCTTGCGTTTATTATGTTACACCTCGTATACTTGTTTGATATAAATATAAGGTTCTTTTAACGCCACGACTTCGAATATGCTTAGTTATCAGTTGACCAAATATTGTCGACGTTGTAGGGTGCTATCGCATTATGCTGTTATCAATGTTATGGTGTGCAAAGGTTAGATTCCCATGGACTTGTTTTTTTTTAACACAAACAGACAGTTTTTTTTTATTTATTTTCATAGATAACTGAATACCAGTATTTGACATGGAACAACTGGCTATCCGACCTCCATAATCAAGTTACTAGTCACACGATACCCATTGCTAAAGCAAAGCGTTGTTTAACTTTCGGGCTTCTTCTTCGAAAATCTATAAATGACAGCCGACACGACAGATCCCATTACTGAAGGAGAACTACATTTTTTTTTTTTCAAAACCTGCTGTAAAAACACATACTTCCAAAAAAAGCACGTAAAAGTTAAAAAATTACTTTACTTTCGGAAGTCGATGACTTTGTTTTACATATTTCATTCAATTTTACTCGGAGAAGTCGGTTTACCTGTAGATACATAAAACAAACCGGGCAAATACATAACCTCCTCCTTATTTAGAAGTCGGTTAATTAATAAAGTGACCCAGTGGCAGAGAGCAGCGGTGGCCCAGTGGTAGCGACACCGACTTACGAACAGTAAGTCGTGGGTTCGAACCCAGGCAGGCGCATTACTTTGTGTAATTTATTTCATCATCACTGCTCTCAAAAACGGTGAAGGAAAACATCGTGAGGAAACCGGCATGTCCTTGTACCAAAAATTCGAAGACATGTGACATCTACCAATCCGCACTGGGCCCGCGTGGTGGATTATAGCCCATTCATCATAGAGAGGAGGCCTGTGTCCCAGCAGTGGGAACATTATAGGCTGATGATGATAATTAATAAATATTATTCACTCATTTCCAATTATACGTATTTCAGCCCCAACTGGTTTTCATTCGCCTATTACGAGAACTACTTGGAAAATTTTGTCCAGCAGTGGGATACTACGGTGTAATAAACTAGACTGCAGGCAATCCTAATGATAATAATGGGCTATTAATGTACTAGAGTGCATTGCACTCCGCCATTTACGTGGAGGACGAATCAATTGTATAAATGATGTCATTTAACCATGCAAGGCGCACCGCGCTTCTGTCAATATTTGTAGTACGGTTCGAGGTTCAGACAGATTTCTAAATAGCCGTCAATGATATAACATCACGCCTGTAATTACGTAAAAGATAGGCAGAGGTGACTTATACACCCGCATTTTGCTAGCTATCTATGTTGTTACTGATCTAGACAGCGTCAGCGGGCTGCCACTGATAACTAATTGAAATATAATAAATCGAATTGTATCTCGCCCGCCCTGAGGATCGAACCCATTTTTTTTCTGGATGTGAAATCATCAAATGACTTCTCCCACTCTGGGTGGAGCGGAAGGGAGTGTCAGACTTGTACTGACTAAAACCCATCCATGTTCCTTCCTTACCCTTTGAGTTCCAGGGCCGCGGTATCTCTTTCGAACAGTCCCGCAACCCTGAGGATCGAACCCAGGACCCCAAGCTTAGCAGTCTAGATTAATGGAGGTAGTCACGACACTTTTAGGCTCACTTGCACCACCAAATTCTCTATGAGTTTTAAGCTTAACACATTTAAAACTTCATTCTTATTCTCAACAGCAAACGTTTTACAGAAACAGACCAATTTATTTATTTCGTATAACGGTTAACATATTCATATCATCATCATCATATCATATCATATCATATTTGACAAAAAAATGTAGGTATTAATTTTATTTAAATTTTATTTTATGTTCAATTTATAACAGTATTTTGTGGTGTTTGTATTTAAAAAAAATATATATTTAGTAAATCATAGTGTGTAGCACCTTCATTTATGTTATTTAAGTATTACTTTAATAAAATCTTAGCATATTTTGCACATTACCTTCATCCGTAAATCGATATCCTCTCGTCGGCTCCAATAGTTCTGTACAAGACGCTTGTTGTTCAGAAACTGAGCGTTATCTATTGTCTTGTAGTTCTCATCTAATAACGAGTACAGCTCGGTGAATAGAGGTCTCTCGCCTTCTGGAATTGTTGGACAAGTAATATTTAATCTAGTTTAGTCTGTGACTTAAACAAAAGGGGCGTATTTTAAGAACTCTTCTTCCTAACTAGAGAGTGGGTCAGATTCATTTTTAAAACCAGGCAGACGTTTTAGTTTGTGTTATTTACTTCATCACCACTGTTCTCAAAATGGTGAAAGAAGACATCGTGAGAAAACCGGCTATTCCTAGAACCAAATACTCGAAGACATGTGACATGACGTCTGCAAACCCGCACTGGGACCACGTGGTGGATTACAGCCCACTCCCTCACGCTCCCCAGCAGTGAGAACGTTATAGGCTGATATGCATAACATTTTTTTTTTCTAGACAAAAAAGCCGCATCAAGAAATTATCAGATGGGCCCTTGTTACATTGTCTATATAGTCTGTATATTATATATCTGGAGTGCCTTGTACCTAAATAGCTAACTAGCTATAAAGTATATCTTACATAAAATACTGTCGCGAAAAGCAGGACCAGTTTTGGTCATTGGCTTTTCTTGCGTGGTCAACTTTTATTGTACTTATTTATTCAATTGGCTTATGACACAGATAAATTGACAAATGTGACCATTCTTACATAATATGGGCGTTCCCATATGTAAGAATTGCCATTTGTTACCAGTAACACCAACACAATTTTACAGTGTACAAAGAGATCAACCAACAACAGAATCACCACAACATAGGTAGGTAAAGAAGGAGAGCAGCGGTGGCCCAGTGGTAGCGACCCCGACTTACAAACAGTAAGTCATGGGTTCGACACCAGGCAGGCGCATTACTTTGTGTAATTTATTTCATCACCACTGCTTTCAAAAACGGTGAAGAAAAAAATCGAGAAGAAACCGGCATGTCCTAGAACCAAAAATTCGAAGACATGTTACATCTACCAATCCGCACTGGGCCCACGTGGTGGATCATAACCCATTCTCTCTCATAGAGAGAAGGCCTGTGTCCCAGCAGTGGGAATATTATAGGCTGATGATGATGAAAGAAGGTCGACTCCATACAACGAGCGAACACGCACGCACACATAGACACGCTTCACATACAGCGAGTGCAAGCGCACTCGCAACTGTCATTTGTTTGAGATCGCCGAACGTAACCACTGTTCCGGGGGCCCGGGACATACAAGGATACTCGGATATGGAAAGGGACCGTAGGGCGTTGGTAGTGTGGGGAAAATGGTGGCTCGAAGGTTTTTTGGGGATTCCAGCAGAGATGATATGGATATGATATTTCGGTTCTGGATATTGATATAGGAATAAAATTATATCGGCTTCGGATACGGTTACGGATATGTAATTATTTCGGATTATCCGTTAGTTTCAGATAGTCTCGGTTACGGATATAATAAAAAACTAACTAGTTATGAAAACTGCAAGATTCACGTGGCGCGCGAGCGG
Source organism: Lycophotia porphyrea (assembly GCA_950005105.1). Lineage (NCBI taxonomy): Eukaryota > Metazoa > Arthropoda > Insecta > Lepidoptera > Noctuidae > Lycophotia > Lycophotia porphyrea. The sequence continues at coordinate 14,939,055 of OX465403.1, forward strand.
TGAAACAACATGTCGTTTTATTTAAACGAAACTATCCAAAACTTATAAAACGGATAAGGTTACGGATATTTATTTTTTCGGATATCCGATAGTTTCGGTTACGGTTACGGAGCTCCATAACAACCCTGGATTAAAGGCGTCATATTGTGTTATGTAACTTACCTTTAGTAACATTAGCAGGTATATGCACAGTCATAGGACCCAGCCCTGCATCCTCCAAGTAATCATTGGTGAACATGCTCAAGAATATTGAGTCTACATCAGTTCTGTATTCCAACAATGACTTCAAGTTCTCGTTAGGATTGTATGGTACAGTTAATTGTACCACAGTCCATTCTGAAATGAGAAAATCCGAGTATTACTATTGATTTAATTAGAATTTTAAAGCTTATCATTTTTAAATTACTATAAACTGAATAATTGCGATTTTTTTTTGGTTTAATTTCTATTGCATTTAATTAACTTAGTTTTAACTAGCGACCCGCCCAAGCTTTGCACAGGTGCAATGTAGATATAAACTTTCCTCTTGAATCACTCAATCTATTAAAAAACCCGCATCAAAATCCGTTGCGTAGTTTTAAAACTACGCAACGGATTTTGATCAAAAAGTCTTAAGTAAATTCAAATAACGTTTCTAAATCTCAGCCTAACTTGAAAGACAAAATGTAAGTGTAATACATGAAGATGATCTATGTAATATTATTAAGAGGAAAGATTTGTATTTTTGTATATAACAAATAAACTTGAAAACTACTGGACAGATTTGAATTTATTTCTGCAATGGATAGCTACATTATCAGCGAGTAACATAGGCTATATTTTAACCCAGTACTCCCACGGGAACGGGAACTACGCGGGTGAAACCGCGTGACGTCCGCTAGTCTTTACTATGTTAGAAAAAAGGAATAACAACGAATCACAATACCTTTAGGTAATTCCCTCAGAATCTTCTGAAAGTTGTCAACATTATTCTCTTTGGAGAAGCGTAGATATTTCTTGTAGAACGGCACCTCCTCATCTATTGCAAATGACTCCAAAACATTTGTGATGTCAGCTATATCATCTGATAGCAAATCTAAAATCTCTGCTTCTTTCTTTGGTCTAAAAATTACAATTGGAACTATGTAAAAAATCTTAGAAGTTAAATTTGACCGACTTCCTGGTTTCCAATCGAGCTGAAATTTTGCATGACATGTTTAGTTTGGGTGACAATGCATGGTTAGCTAAGTGATGTCATTCCAATATGGCGGACTAGTTTTTTTTATGCATTATATGGGTGGGCCCACGATATGGGTCTCAAATGAAAGGATTTGCTAAAAACACGACAAACTACGTCACTCTAAACCTTGTTTTTTATTTTTTTAAACTGTATTTTCTTTTAAATATGCTCATGTCAGCATTTACGTGTAGGTTTTTCAATTGGCATTAAGCCACTGCTAAATAATTTTGCTAGCAAATTATCAAAGACTACAGAGCAGCAAAAATTTTTATGGCAGTTAATATAAAGATTTTAATAACTACTGGCTTAATCTAGTGGTAGTAACCGCGGTTGCTGCGCATGAGGTCCTGGGTTGGATTTTTTTTTTCATTAAATAATAAATACCTAATGAAAATAAATTAAAAATTAACAATTTTTTTACATTATTAATAAATTATCAATTTTTAATTTCTGGGTTCAGCTGTTTTATTGGATACCAAGAAATTCTCAGTAGCGGCGGTAAAGTCTGGATTTGTTCCTGGTTGTTAACAATAGGTTCACCCCCTATTACATGGGACTTAAACATAATTAGTAAAATTTGGGTGTACTATTGCACACCTGTGTCCAACTCTTTTTTACGTATGGGAAATCATCAAATGACTGCTCCCGCTCCGGGCAGAGCGGAAGGGAGTGTCTGACTTGAACTGACTGACACCCATCTATGTTCCTTCCTTGCCCTTTGTGTTCCAGGGCCGCGGTATCTCTTTCGAACAGTCCCGCAGCCCTGGCAGGAACATGTGTCGAACCCTTCTGTGATTACAGGTGTGATGTTATATTATGTTAATAAAGAAGACGTATCAAATACTTACATAGGATTTGCATCTATTAAATCTTTTACAGGTTTTATGTAACTTGTGATTTTGTGCAGTTTATTTCCTAAAATGAAAAAAAAAATGTAATAAACTTACATCATTGCACAACAAAAAGAAACTTAAATAGAGTTGCTCCATTTAAAATAGTGGTATTCAAGTGCATCTGGTTAGACTGGAAGCTGACCCAATGTGAAAAAAGGCTAGGGAGATGATGATGGCTTTCCAACTATTCAGAAAACAGAACTTATCTATGGATAATAGAAATAATAATAATAAAGTGCCATACTATAAGTATGCGCCCGACCCAGTTCTTGATAATGGTAATATCACATTGTATTGGGATTGATCTATCATCACTGACAGGACTATTGTTGCCAATAAGCCTGACATTGTAGTGATAGATCGATTGGAGCGTTGCGCGATGATTGTTGATATAACAGTCCCCCATGACGAGAACCTCGTGAAAGCAGAGAAAGATAAACAATTCATGTATCTAGATCTAGCTCGCAAGGTTGTCGACATGTGGGACATGAGTACAGCAGTCATTGTGCCGATAGTCCTGTCGGCCAATGGCTTAATAGCCAAGAGCCTCTACCAACATCTGAGGAGGCTCTCGCTTGGCAGCTGGATCAAGGGCTTAATTCAGAAAGCAGTACTTCTGGACACGGCGCATATTGTCAAGAGGTTCCTGTCTCAACAGTCCTGACCACCGGTAGCTTGGACCCTGTTCCCAATGCTGGTGGGCTACTATTTTTTATATTTTTAAATGTATTTTTATGTTGTTTTTTATTTTAATATTTAAAAATGTAATGGATATGTACATAAATAAATAAAGGAAATAATAATAACTAAGGGTTTTGTGTTTAATGCCCAACTAAGACAACTTTTTTTTAAAACAAAGTTATAATTATGACAATAAATGTATTTGGTTTGACAATATTTGTTTTACCACCCAAGTCTATATTTGTTGATTAACTTGATTGAGCTAATTGCAATGGGCTCTTAGCCTGTATTACAAAGGTATTAAATATTTCAAAACTTACATTGAAATGTATACTATTTGCAGTACCTGCCTACTTACTTACTTGATGTTATTTTTAATAGATATAATTAGGTATATGTTCTATATACTAACCAGCAGCCTTCAACTGTTCTTCTCTATAAACAGCCATAGTTCTCAGTGTTGCTGATGATGCCTCACTCAAATGGAATGCACACCCCACGTCATCTTTTTCCGCTAGACATTCCTCAGCCATAAGTTTCCTACCACCTTGAAAGGCAGAATAAATGACTATCTTTACACATCAATCAGTTATAGAAAAAAAAAACAAGGATCTTTTGTCTAGGAAAAACTTGACAGATTACTTCAATTAGTTCAATAGTATCTACAGATATCTTTAATATTGCACTACATATTATATTTAACTTTTAGTTGTAGTTTTGTGGATTAATATAACATAGAAATGGGATTGTAAAAACTTACTTTGATAATTCGGTCCGTTAGGAGTTGGAGGCACGTCATAAACATATTTATTCAGTATATTTTTGAACAAGGGCTTCGTAAAATTGATCTCATTTGTAAATACATCGAAATCTTCCATGATTTAAATCACTTTTCAACTTTTAATTGAACTTTATAGTGTTTGTGCAATGTTTTCAAAATTCAAATTTGACGTAACGCGTTGTCGTTCCTATACTCGGACAAAACTTTTGAGCAAACGGTTATTGCTATCTCTTTCATACGGTTACAGGTGACAAAGACAGAAGATAGCCTCATTATAAAAATGCTAAAACTGCTGTTTAAGGAACGCGGTTGTCATTTGACGTTTCAAAATCCGTTAGGTATTACGTTCCGATTCACACCGGTTCCAAGTAAGTTACTTGGAACCAATAAAATAACACGCATAAGGATTAATTTATTTTTAGCACTATGATCTTGATCACTGAAGATGATATTTTATAAACGCATTTTTTTGAATCACTGTTACTTCCTTTTAATAGTAAAACTCATTAACAGTCCTAGAAATTGCGTGCTTATTCACTGCAATTAGCTTGTTGTATGTATTTCTGTCGAACTTTCTATTTGCCGTATAATGAGCTACGAAGACGTAAGAATATTAATTAGACAACGCCATTGATATTCCATACCAAGTATTATGCAAACGGCATTACTGTGTAGTACACACCTGTTGAAGCTGATATAAATATTAAAACATAGTTTTATAATACCCGCATGGTTCTCTGATGCCAAATCGAACATTTTACTTTCACAACCACGTGAACAAAGTACTAAAACAATTCTGTATTCTCAATATAAAACTGAAACTTTTCACCGTGAGGTTAGCACTTAGCAGCTTTTTTGGTTGATAGTGGGTAGGCAGGCAAGGTGCATCCAAAACATTATCATCGATGAGACTGATTTCGTACAGCTTTTTTGTTTTAGACTGCTGACTGGATAACAGTACTTGAATTTGACTTGAATCGAGAACTTTGTTCTTGCCTGCTGGGTTTGCAACATTTGAACCAAGCTGAGGATTGGTAACATAATAATTTGGCAGTTAAATGGTAATTTGAAAATAATATACCAGGTATTTTACAACTTTTTATTTCGTAATAAACATAAACAATGCGCAAATGAGTTAACCGTCGATTTGCCACATTACAATATTGCCGACTTTCACGTCGTAAGCAATTATACTCTTGGTAAGTAGGGTAAAATAAAAGTTTCTAAAGATTTTTTAAGTTAAAAAAATAACTGAAAGTGGTTACGCTTATATTGACTAACAAAATGCTCCTTACAAATAGTACAAAAATTATTAGTGGCACTAATAAACATTCTACAAAACCATACAAAATGTGTAGAACATCATCGACACAGAACATTTTTAGTAAATTGTGCAAATGTATAAGGCACAAAATGTATAATTTAAACGTCGAACAACAAATATGGCCGAAATACTTTTAAAAATACAGTTCATTATGCTTATAAAAGTGCCTAATAATTTTATAGATACAAATAAAAGGAGGTAAACTTGAGTATATGTGACGGAAAATGCAAATATAAACAGTGGACATTCTTTGCATTTACTAACGATTTGAACAGCGCGTGGATTTTTCCAAAATAAAGGATACAATACTGATGAATAATACAAGATGGGAGTATCTACACCGGTACATATTGCTATATTTAATGAGGCCTAACAAGATGCATCCTCGGAGACTGAGAGAGCAAGTTGTCGTCTGAACAATTTGTATCATGTAATATTTACAATTTTACAAAACAGCAACAAAAAACATTTTCAAGTATCTGTTTATTTTACACGTAATCGCATACCACCGGGTATCACGACCTATTTGTTAAGCCTCATGTAAACAATGATAATATGCTGAACTGTAAACATGCCGCCAACTCGGTTTCATGAAACTGAATGGCCGATGATGCGCTAAAAACATCTTTGCACTTTTAAATCTGGCAAAATTCGTTGCCATGGCTCATTTAACAGACGCCAGCATATCAAGTTACTACAGTCTGTCAAATTTCTTTAATAGATTTTCAACTTTATGTCTAAAGCATTAAGTTCAAGATTGGTTCGGAAAATCTGACAGTTTCGGGTAACTTGACCTGCTGACGTCTTTACAAAACAATTGACTTGTTGGCGATATGTAATTATGCTTTTGCTAATAATAGGTACTTAACTACAAAATATATTTTTATCACACATGTTAATTGCGTTTAGTCAAAGTTTTGAAATTAGTGCAGGAAGACTGTTTTTGCGGCATACCTACAGTAGCAGTTAGTTTTTGTTCAGTGTAGAAAGTAAGGTACAAATTCAATACAAAGCAACAGTTTTGCTATAATAATAAGCAAAAAGCATTTAAAAATATCACTTAAGTTTAACACATTTCTACTTAACCATAACACAAAAATAAACTATTCGAATGAATATAACAAGTTTAGAAATATTTTCGTCTATTACGAAGCTTTTCGTAAACCACAGAAGTGGGCATAAGTCGAAAACATGAATAGATTCTGAGAACTACCTAACTAGTTAGTGGTGAGTTTAGTTCCTTATAAAATCTTGTATACCAAAATGTTATTCACAAACAACAAATCTCATCTAAACTTCGTGTTACAGAATTACTACTAAATATGTATAAAAACCTACTAATTCATATATTAATTGAATATAAAGGCATTCGTCGGATATGACTCGAAGGCACATTTTTTAAAACAAAAGTTAGGATATAACTTCTCTGGTTATCCATCACAAGTACGTTATAACGTTAATTTGCATATCTACGTAACAAACACGATCTACCGTATGTCCCTAAAACATTCTACGTGAAATAAAGTTTTAAATCGATTTCTCCAAGCACCTCAGACTACGATAAATCATCTCTTTCAATAACACTAACCCTATACCACTTTTTAATATTTTTTTAACCGTGATTAATAATTAATCTACTAGTAAATCTAACGTTTTATAAATATTTTACAATAATAAAAAAAAACTTTATTGTATACACCTATTATTGCCCTCTTCGATATAGGTTTAGTAGTGTCGATGCTACTAAACATAGCATATAAATAAATAAATAGGTATATACACTTGACTTATTAAAGATAACGGAAAGACGCTCGATCATAACGTGATTCGCAAGATTTAAAGATTATGCATGCTTATCAAAATTTATCTTATTTACAATTCAGAGTAGATCGAGAAAAAAAGGGCCTTGAAATCTATCACATTTAAGTTTGGGATACTTAACAGGCAATAGCCAACATAAAATAAATTACTATAAAACTTGAAAAACAGCAAATACTGTCATTTCCAGATGAAGGAATTAAGTAGCTGTATTATGCGAATTACTGTTGCATTTATTCGACTGTACGCGTTCGTCCCCGCTCAAATGAACATATAGCGTAGGCGTTATACACTTGGAAATGCACGACCTCACAACACGCTTAATTTATTCCATCTCGTACAATCGCACCGCTATCATACCCCCGCAAAACTAGTTCAAAGTAATAAGTGATTTAAAAGCGCGGGGGCCGGACAAAATACCATCAAACTTAAAAAATATATAAAATGATCACATACATAAACAGTTCCGAAACTAAATTGTGGCACTCAGAAAATGGAAGTACAATAAAAGCCCGAGTGTCGATCAAGACATGTTGTTGATGCCAACCCTTTTGCTGAAAGGGGAGGCATCAAGAATCCTTTCATTTGCTTTGTCTTCCTCCCTGAAGTGGATCCGCGTTATCACAATGTCCCCTGTACTAAGAGTTTGCGAGCCAATCTCTGCTTTCTTAGCTTCATTGAGATCATTGCACTTAATTTCATCATAAGTGGAATTATGGCATCTGCAGTTACAGCTTTTCTTGTCTGGCTCTCCTAAGTTCAAAATTTGGCTTAGATTGGACCAATCCTTGTTTTTGAGCAATGGCAGTGTTTGTTCCATTGTTTGTGAGAATTTATCCTCCAACTCTCCACTCAGGGGGGCGACAGCCGATAGAATAGCCTCAAGGCGATTAATTTTCTCTACCTTATCCATATGTGTGTCAGATAAGATTTCATCCATCATCTGCATGGATTCTGTGAGGCTTGGTGGCTGTGTGGAGTGTGGGGACGATATTGGATCAGAGGGGTTTGACTCTAAGCTAGCCATTTCATTTTCTCTTTCATCTTCATCTGAATCAGAGTCCTTCTCCTGTCCAATAGCTTCTAGTTTTTCCAATTTCTTGGATATTTTGTGACAACCCTTCAATTTCTCCTTTTCCTCTTCAGTGAGTTCAATGTATCTGAGCAGTCTAATTTCTCTGTTGCTCAGTACAATATTCTTAGTTGTTTCAGCCAGTTTCTGCTTCAACTCACCAACTTCTGTGTTGATTTTTCGTTGTCTCTTGCGCAATTTTACTTCGGTTGGCTGGATATGCATAAATACTTGCTCATTGCTCAGTTCTTCAAATAGCTGCTGATTGTCAGGCTTAATATTGCTTGACATGTAAGCATATATAGCTGGATTGACCAAAGATAGGACATCTGATGCAGAGTAAATAATCATATCTTTAGTCAATGGTCTCCTTGCCCAATAACGTTGGTCCCTGCGGTACACATTCTTCAATTGTTCTTTCATAGGGTTCATAGGTGCATTATACAATTCACATAAGGCATTGAGACTAAGATTCTTGACTTTGTAAACAGGCACACCTTGTTGTTGCAACTGTAAAACAGCATGAGCAGCCTGTGTGTCAAAAACATTCTTCAAAACAATCTCAAATTGATTGTGTAAATTGACTGAATCATTCCGACAGTCATGTATAATTTTAACAACATTTTCACTCTCTAATAACTCCTTAATTTTACCCTCCACAACCATGCCTGGACATGCCATTATATCTAGTATGTACACTTCACCATTCATGGTTGCTATTTGACACAAAGTCAACACTCCTTTGAGTCCAAGGTTTATTCCTTCGCAGTCAAAGGAAACAATGTTCTTTGCATTGCGTTTAGGCACCATTATGCTTTCAATTAGTGTGGCACATTCCCTTACATTAGCTATGACAGTTGTGCACTGGAGCACCTTTTGGCGCCATGCTTCACCCATCACATTATTCCTTAAACTTGGAGTACCATTTGTTTCTTCAGCACTCCGCGCATTCAAATGGTTGTTGACCCTGTCCCGAACCATGTTTTCTGCCAAATTCTTTATAACAATAGAATTGATTCTTTGCTTCAGAGTCTGGTTTGCAATGTTAGCTTGAGGTCCTCGGGGAGATTCAATAGGACTGAGTATTCTGTTGTTTGCCGGACTATTTTTGCCATCTGATGGAGTTGGACTCTCAACTGGGGGGGGAATTGGGGACACAGGCTTCTCCTCGACCACAGGCTTTGGTACATCAGTCTTTGCTTTAGCTTTTGCATTAAGATACATAACAGGTATTTTTGGTTTACTAATAAGTGTCACCAAGTTCGATTGAACATGGAATGAGTCTGAAAATATTTTTAAGAATGCGCTCAAATCTGCGGGTGACTTGAACATTTGGTACCAATACTCTTGTGGGAAGCGTGACACAATTAAGTGGAAGAGCTGGTCGACCATCACGGGGCCTTTAGCCTCTATGCACTGTGCAACATAGTCCAACAACTGTTGGGCAGTGTCCGTGTTAATATTAGCTACAGGTAGATTGTGGAATTGTTCAGAATTTGTGTGTGCGTTACCTCTCCTATGATTCTCACTGACTAGAACGACGTTATCATCGATGATCTGGAAGGTGTCCGGGTGCTTCAGCAGGAAGTCCTTGAACTCCTTGATCCTCTGGCCGGAGATGTGACGCACCTGCGGGGAGGCCTGGCTGCGGTGCCCGAGCAAGCTCTTGATCGGCACCTCAGTGCCCTCGCCGTACTGGACCATCTTGCCCGCGAAGTACTCCTTCGCTTCCTCGATGTAGTCGTTGTTGGACGATGCGCCAGCCCCGCAAGTGTGCTTCTGGAACGTGTTGATATCAACATAGTCCCCGTCTATGCTGAACAACGCCGGGTACTGAGCCAGGAACTTCTTCAAGCCCGACTGCGACCCGCCAGCGATCTGTCGCATCTCCTTGGTGAATCCTTTGGCACCAAACTGGCAGGAAAGATCGTGCAACGTGCGCGGCTCGCCTTTGTCGAGTAGGCGTTCCACGAAGAACAACAGAGTAAGGTTCCTAGCGAGCTCATATTCCATTGATTCCATTTCCCTGCAGTTGGTGCCAATTGTGTTTAACTTAAACTAAATTTTTTCTACGTATATGTGTCACCCACAACACCATGAAATTTTTCTTATTCCGCACCTGAACCATAAAGATTATAGACGAAAGTGAAGTGCTGCTAATACAAAAACAAACTACTAAAAACTCATGACGTTGAAAAGAAATCACAGTAAAATATTATGTAACTGCAACGCACATTATCTATTCTACATAATCTTAATATAATTGCATGATTTGTGCTCTTACAATCAATCAATTAGTAATCGTTAGTCGTCATTAAGTTTGTAAGTTGTATGATGCAACGAACAATCAACAAGATCATTCAAAAGTTTCAAAATAATATTCATTTATTTAAATTGCCCACGGTAAAATAGAATCAACGATTTTCTGTTGTGTTATTTTGTAGGGTTAAAGTTTCTCAAGGCCTTTAGTTTCTCAAAGTGACATCACTATTTGTTCATAGAGTATTTAGTTCTTTTTCTTAACGGTAAAAAAGCAAAACATACTAAAACTCGTGAATATGGAATTCTAGCTTCTAGCTTCGAAATAAATATTTTACTCAAAGATAATTAAATAAATCCAAACTTAATTTAAAATAAATTAATGAGTTTTTGAGGATTTGCTTCAAATTACTACAACGCGCCCTAGCAAGTTAACGCTGGTAAAACTAAACGTAACTGTTGATTTGTTGTCAAATCTGTCAAGTTCAAGTTGTCAAACTGGTAGTATCAAACGCACATAGATTAATATAAGTACTGACGCAAACGCAAGTGAACGAATTAGCGAACGATTGTATTGGTCTCGCGATTTCCAATTTCCGATTGCTGTAATCAGTAATAATTGCTTGTATTTCTTCTCCATCATACTTCCACGAATCGCAATTATTGCTGCACTGTAACTAGCGGTTTTCTGTAACAATATCCTACTCTAATAACATCATGGTAAGTAGTTTTTATTAGCGTTGATTGCTAACACGGAACTTGTTCAAAATGTACACCCACTTTTTTCAATTGATTCACAATAAGCCGCTCAGAATGCACCGGCTTTCATAGCTTTCTCAGAGCATAACTAGATTGACTGTTTTCAAATCCTAACATAAACATTCCTACTAACAAGTGAAAGAAACATAATACATAAAACCACATCCATCAATAAATGACCTAACACATCTCAATGATATTCCCAGCTTGTCCTAGTACTCGGTGACCTGCACATCCCGCACCGCTGCAGCAGCCTGCCTCCGAAGTTCAAAAAGCTCCTCCTACCTGGCAGGATACAGCATATCTTGTGCACGGGCAACCTTTGCACAAAGGAGTCGTACGATTATCTGAAGACGTTAGCCAGCGATGTGCATGTTGTTAGGGGAGATTTTGATGAGGTGTGTATTGGATTTTTTAAGTTTTAAAAAACATCATTTTAGGGAAATTTTCTCCAACTAAAATATGGAACATTACATCCTTAAGGCAGTTTTTCAGGGTAGCCTGCGAAATTCAAATTTTATAGGCAAGTAAATTAAGCTTGGTAAAGCCATATTTGATACGGTCGGAATCATATTTTTTTCAACACCTACCTGACTGTGACCTGCAAATTGCAAAAAAACGTAACAAAATTTTAATTTTGCAGACTACCCACTATTTCTCCTTTATAAATTGTATTCTGTTCTACTGCTAGGTAAAGGTCTAAAATAGACTTCATAAATTATATCAAAAATTTTAGTTAAAACAAAGTTCTAGATTTTGAGTTCTTTCCGCATTTGCTTTACTTCACAATTCATTTACAAGTTTATTGAAGTTGAGAATACCTTTCACTATCCCATGCTTAACCAGAATTATAAATATTTCCAGAACTCTACCTACCCTGAACAAAAAGTTATAACTGTCGGCCAGTTTCGCATCGGTCTCATCCATGGTCACCAGGTCGTACCATGGGGTGATGAAGAGTCCCTCGCGCTAGTTCAGAGGCAGCTAGACGTAGATATCCTTATATCTGGCCACACACACCGCTTTGAGGCCTACGAGCACGAGAACAAGTTTTATATTAACCCGGGATCTGCTACTGGGGCTTACAGTCCACTGTTCAGGTAATATTTGGTACTGTTTTGAATAATTTCTTACAAGAAGCGGTCACTTAGGCTGTTATGTAGTTGACGATGATTTCAAGGGGTTCTTGCCATTGGAATTTGACTTTCATAATTAGCATGAAAAATTATCAGTTATATGCATAGAACAGGTTTAAATTTTTTTTTATTCCAAACCCATATTTCATTAATACTGCAAAAACATTACCACTTTCTATTTGTGTTAATAATTCAACTACAATTGTATTAACATAAATGCTGCCTGCTGCTGACTGCCTCGTTAACCAAGTGGTCGCAGCCACAACTGCTGAGCATTTGGTCCTGGGTTCTATACCTGGGACAGCAGTGTCATTGGGTTTTTCCATTAGAAATTTTTGTAGCAACCACCGAGTCTGGATTTGTGCCTGGATGATGGCAATAGGCTCGTCGCTTATTACAAGGAATTTAAATATAACTGGCGAAATGTGGATGTATCATAATTGGGTACACCTTTGCCTAAATCCTCAGGGGTTACAGGCGTGATGTCTCGTAATATAATTTTATTAACTCACGCATGAGTTCTAACCTATCTGACTTCCTAATTACAGGAATGCCACCCCATCATTTGTACTGATGGACATCCAAAGCTCGACCGTGGTGACCTACGTCTATAAACTGCTGGGTGACGAAGTCAAAGTGGAAAGGATTGAGTACAAGAAAGCTTAACTATTAATTATGTTGTAAAATAGCTGTATTTAATATATTAATAATAGATAAAATGTTTATTCTGAATAATTATTGTTTTAAACAAAAAAAGAAATGTTTTTGATTTTTATGTCGAAATTAAGGAATAAGGTGTATGGGTATACACCAAAAAAAAATCGAAGGTACTAATGTGTATTCCACGTCCCAATCGCGGATTTTGTGTACTAGCTCTATAAAATACAAGGTGGAATGATCACCAATGTTAAAATGGTTACCACGTATTTATTACATCATTCTGATCCCCCAACATAGAAATATTAAACCGTATTTTTTATAAATGTTCCATTCATTTTGAACGTGTAGGAGCTCGTGGCTAAATAATAAGAGCCGCTCGGGTCGATCTTTAGGTTAAGCCGTGCTTGCCTAAGTTGGTATGTGGATGGGGGACCACCCATTACATACCGAGTTTCCTCCGTGCCTAGGAAAGCACGTTAAGCCGTTGGTCGCGGCTGTCATTTGTAGATTTTTGACAGTCGTTACGTAGTCAGTGGCCCAAAAAGTCTGACAACCAGTCTTACCAAGGGGCTAGTACTAACTGGGTTGTGGAGGTCAGATAGGCAGTCGCTCCATGTAAAATACTGGTATTCAGCTGCATCTGGTTAGACTGTAAGCCGACCCCAATATAGTTGGGAAAAGGTTAGGCAGGTGATGACATTTTAAACGTGTATTGCAGTTTTATAGGAAACAGCTGTTTATTTTAATAAACAACGGAAAAATTTGATTTTTTTTTGTGGGATGTTTCAGAATGATCTACTGAATACCAGTAGCGAAGGGTCAATTTTGTATGAGGTAAGCCGGAGTATATAGGTATCTTTAATGTGATTATAATTATTATTTGTGTATAGAATACTGACTGTGCCATTTTTCAAAGGAAATCGGGTAGGAATCGAGTTGAATGGAACCTTCGCCACTCCCTTCCACCTGGTATTATTATCTCCTCGAATGTCACCATCACGGCGGGTAACGTGCGCTATTTGTTGACCAACTACCCGTTTGTGATTGCAATGGTGGCACTGCTTGCAAGTACAAGAAGCCTAAAACCTGCAATCACCACATATGGAAGATCTGTGTTGCGTTCTTATTATTGTCTTGTGGATAAAACTTAGAATTCACAGACATGACCCATCATCATATTTTGTGAAGGTATTTTCATCTAAAATAGGCTGAATGGATTGATTAATTTATATTATAATAAGGCATAAAGGCATCTTAATTTTTACACTGGTGTATAAAGTAGATAGTTTAAGTAATAAACAGCCGACCTTGGTAAACTAAAAAGGTCATGAATCTCACAGGCTTTCTATCTGAGATTGTATCATTTTCTACCTGGACCAGAAAAAAACCATAAATATAACGTCTCAGGGGGGAATTTGCTAGACATGGCATACATTTTATTTTATTTATTTGGAAGAACCAACAAGTACACATTATATATTACAAAAAAAAAATAGAATTTATACAGTTATACAAATGTTCAACCAACAACGTTCTCCACAGATACACAAAAGACAAAGACAATGTTGATGAAGTAAAAGTCGGACAGAATAGACAATTGCATGAGATAAACACTTAAATTACAGCCACTAAGGAACCAAAGACAAAGACATATACTATTCTCATCGATTCTGGATTGTGTCAAGTAAATTTTTTCTAAATGATCCAACAGATAGTGCAAATACATCCAAGTTAGAGAAAAACTTATTGAAATTGCCTGTGAGACGACGCAGAGGTGCCCGCAAGCCTGCCTTCGTGCGACTACGGGTGACGGCGAAAACAGGTCGCGTGCGCACCTCACGTCCCTGAATCGTCCTCGGGACAACATAGCGCAACTTGTTACAGATATCCATACAATCATATGAGTTGATACACAGATCGTATAGAAACATAGTATCTAGGAAAGTACGCCTAGACTTCAAATCAAGTCGCTATATGGGTGATAAATACGACTTCTAGTACAACGGATACATACATTTCATGAAGTAATTCTAGTAGACAGGTTGTAGATTTTAACACGAAAGTCTGACAACTGGTTTTACCAAAGGGTTTCGTATTACCCAGAAACTGAGCTGACTTTACGTGTGATGTTATAATTAAATTGTAATATATATTTGAATCATAGTTAAGGTCAACAACATCATCATTCAACTGCGAACTGCTGAGCACGAGGTCCTGGGTTTGATTCCCGGGTTGGGCAAAGTGCTATTGAGTTTTTCCATTAGGAATTTCTCAATAGCAGATACGGAGTCTGCATTTGTGGCCGGTTGATAGCAATAGGCTCGCCCCCTATTTCATGGGACTTAAAAACATGACTGGCGAAATGTGGGTGTACTATTAGGTATACTTGTGCTTAACCCTTCGGGGATTACAGGCGTGATGTTATGATTGTTATGTATGTAATGTAATCAATCAAGTCAGCCTATCACATAAAAAGTGTGTGTGTACTTATTGTTTGGCGTATAAAACTAAAATGTTGACTAGCTAACCTCAGGGTGTATGTTGACTAGCTAACTTCAGGGTGTCGTGTTTTCGTGACGGTGTGCGAGCGCATCGTAAAAATTTACTCTCGTCAGCGCCAATAGAAGTATAACTTTAATAAAATGTGTTATTATTATTTGGTTTCTGTAAAAATGTTTTCAATAAATACAATTTGTAACTATAAAATCTTTGATGACTTACTTAATCTTTTTTAGTTTAGTGGTCGCTAGAGCGACTGTTGACTGGTTGAGCATGAGGTCCTGGGTTCAGTCCAAAACCGAAAAACCCAATAACACTGCCCGCAATAAGTTAACCGAAACTGTCAAATTTTCCCAACCAACCTTGAACCTAATGCTTTAGTGATAAATTTGAGAATCTATTAAAGAAATTTGATCTGGAGTCTGTGCATATATTATGTGGACTTAAAAACTTACATTCACTTCCACTACAGACGTAAACAAAATCTTTTGGGGATAAATATAATGACCACCAAAAATAACTTTGTGACATCTATCACCTAAAATATCAATTGATCACCAAATTTAGTAAATGAGCACCAAATTTTAATGATGATGAAAACAAACTAGTTTTGCCTAGGCCGACTTGGGGCACCCCGACACGGATAGATTAGGTTAGAAGGGTATGGCGGGGTTGAATGAATGAGCGAATAGACCCCGCCATACCCTTCTTGGTTATTTTTTATAAATCATTCAGAAGTAGGAGCCCCGCGAAACCGGGCTCCGTCGACCAGTTCTCCCTCGACTCGGATACAAGAGCATAACAGTTCAATTTCTGGTGGTCATTAACTATTTTTGGTTCTAATTTCACGCTAAAGGGATCTAATTTTGGTGAACATTTACTATTTTTGGCTATCAAATTTTTTTTACGTTACATTTAACTAAATCTGTTGATTGGTTAAACATAGGCCAAAATCTTTTTAGTCCCATAATATTTCAAGCATTATAATCACCTTTACAACTTAACGTTAAATTCTAATTTCGCTTGCACAATATCGTAACTGCATAATTATGTGTGTATATCGAACAAGGCCCATAGTTCGTTGACACTATGTTACGTAAGGTTGCTAGTATAAAAATATGATTATTGCAATGATGTCAGCTTATCATTAACTAGCTGATGCCCGCGGCTTCGCTCGCGTGGATGTCGGTTATCGCGACCAAAAATAATCATGAAATTTTGATCCCGTTCCCGCAACCTATGGGAAATATCATTATATTTTAGCCAATGTATACAAAAACTTGACAAATTATATACTAAAACCTTCCTCGAGAACCACTCTATCCAATGGTGAAAACAGCATGAAAATCGGTGCAATACTTTTTGAGTTTATCGCGAACAGACAGACAGACGCGGCTGAGGACTTTGTTTTATAATATGTAGTGATTTACTGTCAAAGGATGTTTGTTTAGCCTTTAATGTATTACATGTTATATTTATGTCACTGATTGAGTATATAAATGTCGACGAGTACATACGGCGACACATTAAAAGCTATACATTTCCAGTATAAAATGGATTCGCTTTGTATAGGTTTCCTGTCCAATGAGAGATCCGCATAAACTGGTTTTGTATAACCTGATTGTTTGTCGTGCCGTACCCACCAAAGAAGTATCGTATTTCCCAGTAGAAACTGGGTTGTGGAGGTCAGATAGGCAGTCGCTCCATGTAAAAGACTGGCATTCAGCTGCATCCGGTTAGACTGGAAGCCGACCCCAACATAGTTGGGAAAAAGGCTAGGCAGATTATGATGATAAGACTGAAGGATTCCTTGTTCCTGAATTATCTTTCGAAGATTCTTTTTTAGTTTAAAAAGACTCCTGGTCAATGGAAACCCGGGAAAATCAAGTAAACCTCATCCAGTCCTTGGGACTGTCTTTTCAGAAACTGTCAAGAACGGCGTAGGGCCGATTTGGCGTCGTACCTGGACAAAACAATTACAAGATGGGTCATGATGATGACCCATCTTGTAATTTTTTTGATGATGCACAGCGGGTGAGAAACTATTATGTTCCCACTGCTGGGACACAGGCCTCCTCTCTGGGTGCTTTTATCGACCAAGAGGGCCCACTGCAATGTTTATTTTAGGACATGGACAGACACTGCCTCGTTGGTCCAGTGGTCGCTGTGGTAGCTGACAATGAGGTCCGGGATTCGATTCCCAGGGAGGGCAAAATGTTATCGGGTTTTTTCATCAGGAATTTCTCAATAGCTGACACTGAGACTTAATTTGTACCCTGTATACCTCTGCCTGACCTCTTGGGAATTGCAAACGTGATGTTATGTTATGGCATACCAGTATTGGACAGTAAATAAAGTTTCTAACCTTGAAACTCAAATCTATTAAGGAAAACACGTCAACCAAAACAGCTTTTGTTTGTAAACAAGAAAACATCAACAAACAAAATGAACATCGCAAATACAGTTTACGTGAGAAGCAACACGTTTAGAACTAATTATCTATTAATTAAATAAGGAAAAAGTTCTAAATCTGTCGTTATCGTAGACCAAGTTTCGAAGTTAAGTAAGTAGTTATAATTAACCTAAATTGCAATTGTTCAGCCTACGTGGTGACCCGTGCGTAGGGACGACGGTGTATGATAACGCGTTGTGTACATACATAGATGGGGCTAGTTCACTACGATTTTACTTGTTAAGTAGCTTTTAATGACTTGTTTAGGTGTATTTTTTTGGTTCATTATTGGTTCTGTACCTTATGAAACTCATCAGCTAAGCAACTCTCAGAAATCATCGATCATGCGATGGTTGAACAATACGATCAATGCGATCAATACGCGACTTCTGAGTGAGACTGTTCTAGGTTCGATTCCCGTGACAGTGGACTTTTAAATCAAGATTTTTTGTAATAGTCTAGAGTCGGTACTTGTGACGCTCCTATTGCAGAAACTTAGCTGGTGAAATAAAGGGTGTAAACCGACTCTTAACGAAGCCGAAAGGCACTTGTTCTCTCCGTCATTGCGATCATTTTTTTGTTCTAGACCATACCTGGGAACCTTCTAGTTACGAAGATATTGGGGGTCAAAGTTCCAACTTTTTCACAAGTTTTTTTTTAATTACGTGTTTTTAATGTCAGATTTTTACTTTAAACACCTCCAGGACCCCCTTACTATTCAATCCATCCATCAGTACAGAATGCTTGGTTGACGGCTTCGTGAAGAGTCTGTTTCTCTTCACGAAGCCGTCAACCAAGCAATAGGTGTACATCAAACTACTCGTAAGTAACTTTACGCAAAAATTAGTGCGATTAAAACGACTTTTTGGCTAAAAAATCACGTTTTACAGTAGGACTCTATGTAACGCACTCAAAACATTGTGCTGATGGATAAATTGAATAGTAAGGGGGTCCTGGAGGTGTTTAAAGTAAAAATCTTACATTAAAAACATGTATTTAAAAAAAAAACTTGTAAAAAAGTTTTTAACTTTGACCCCCAATATCTCCGTAACTAGAAGGTTCCCAGGTATGGTCTAGAACAAAAAAATGATCGCAATGACGGGGAGAACAAGTGCCTTTCAGCTTCGTTAAGAGTCTGTTTACATCCTTTAGTACCAACCATTTAACTAAAAAGCTTTACTTTTCCAAAACTTGTCACATCTGACCACGGTTTTATGATCTCCTAATATTGTCTCAACTGTCTACTTCCTATCTATTGCGATATGACAGATTCACGTGTATCTACTGGTGTTAGTGAAATAGCTCTTGTTCTTAAGCGATAGAGTTGAAAATCGTGCGTTTTCTTTGTTACTATGAGCGTTCTGTTTTTAAATGCACTTAAAGCTGCTGCATTTAGCACTTTCTTTTGTAGTTTTTTTGGGTCCCTTTGTCGTTCTTTTGATTGTGGATTTACTCAGATTCTTTTCGGGGAGTATTCCCATTTGAGCACCGATTTCAAGAGCACCAAAGATTTTCCCTTTTGAGCAAAGGGAATATCTTTGGCTCTAAGCATTGGTGCTCTTGAAATCGGTGCTCAAATGGGAATATTCCCTTTTCGGACATCCTTGTTAAAACCTTGACCATTGGCCACGTCAAGGTAAAAATCAGTCACACCATTGAAGACCAGATTTCTATGAAACTGTCGTTGAAAATTTTCTCCCTTTCATCACTCTAAAAACTAAGGGCAGCAAAACCGTTTCTTACGTCTAAGAAGAGCAGTTTGATTGATTTAGAAGATGTTTTAGAGGATCAGAGTGGAATGTTTCAAGAAGGACACTTGAAGTCCCCGACCAGACAGATCGGGGTCACCAATTTAGAGGATGGAGGAACAGGAATCCGATGGATGTTTTTGGTACATTGGTACCAAAAACATCGATCGGATTCCTGTTCCTGTTCTTTAAATTTTACACCAGTAGTATTGACTACTGGTGTAAAATTTAAAGAATTAAAGCCGGAACTAGAGATTCTATACCTACCAAAAAAAATCTCTGTGGAATCCCTAAAAAATAACTAAGCATTCTATCCACTCGAATACTGTGCTAATACAGCGGCATTTTGAAACTCTATCTAGACTTTCATATTGAAGCCCTCTGTCTTAATAAAGCGCTGTACTTGCTGCATTGCTTAATGGTCATAGACCCCAAACACAAGCACATGTAACCGGCATAAACACTCCCTCCCTTTCCTCCTCAGAAGGGCCACGGACCACGACATAAAACCGACAGCACGTTCCAAATTCAATTCAGTCCAATAGCTATCGAGAAGTGCATCGCGCGCGTTCGTATGCGTTCGGAGATGTCGAAATAATTGTTTGAAAAAAAAAAGAAAGTTGTTTGTTTATGTGAACTATTTGAATTGAGAACTGTTTAAAAAATGGCGATGTCGGTCGTGCGGCTGGGATTAAGATCTGTAGTTAATTTTGAAAGGAATGCAGCAGTTTTGTCAATAACCAGTGTCCCGAAGCAATTAAAAGTAAGTACTTAAATGATAAATGGGTTTATTAAATAGGTTGTCTGATTATATGTCAAGTGTCATTGACTCCAAACGGCGTTGCATTCTTGTTGCTTGGAGCGTAACTTGCTCGGATGTAGTTGCGGTGTTAAGGACAAAAACTATCTAACTATAGGAAACAAAAGAAAATCTGATTTCAGCGATTTCTGGGAAATTGCTGCTTGGAGAGAGTTGTCATGTCCCTGAAATAGGCTTAAAAGCCATTAAGTAAGAAAATGCTGCAGAAAGCAACTTACTGTGCCTGTAAGTAGGAAGGTAGAGGTACAGGATCTAAAAATAAAGGCCTAACCCTTTGGGTACGGAACCCTAAAAACATATTTTTCGACTAGCTAGGACACCGGGACAAAATACTAAATATGTGCGCCGCGAACTGAAAAAGTTGCGTAGAGTCTACCTGAGGGTCTAGACAAAATTACATTCCATCAGCGGTAACGGTGGTGGAAAATTCAAAAATATATTAGTTTGACACACGATAGACCAGAAAAATGCTTATAAATGTCAAAGCCACTTGTTTGTATAGAAAACGCTTTGAAAGCTATTGCCATGCCACTTAATCCTCAGACCATTGTCATTTCTTGTTTATACAAGGTGTAACATTATAAACGCAAGATCTCCGGTGTGGTCTCTCGGATCAAGAAACTGATCAACTTTTGTTCTACGAGTTATTGAAATTCGCAAAAAAAAAATGGACTTTGTATAGGAACTGACGCGATCAGCTGATCAACATGTATGGTAAAACTAAAAAAAAAGTAATGAATTTCCAAAATGCATAGAAAAAAGTTGTTCAGTTTCATGGTCTGATACACCACACGAGAGGTCTTGCGTTTATTATGTTACACCTTGTATAGTTGTTTGATATAAATATAAGGTTCTTTTAACGCCACGACTTCGAATATGCTTAGTTATCAGTTGACCAAATATTGTCGACGTTGTAGGGTGCTATCGCATCATGCTGTTATCAATGTTATGGTGTGCAAAGGTTAGATTCCCATGGACTCTCACTATGGCCTTAACAAAGACTGGTTTTTTTATGAACTCTGCCTACCGGTCATTACGTATGGCCGGTTAAACGCCACTAAAACGCCAGCGGGTACTGCGGGACCCCGCAATAAAAAAACGCTTAACCGCCATTGAGTACTCGAGGCCCCGGGTTCCTTAAATTGACATTATTGACAATGACATAACAGTGACACTTGACAGTTCAAACAAGGTTTAACTGTGGCGCGCCACTGCTTAAAGCTACAAAGGTACAGATACCTATTGGGCATCTTCAACGGATCACAAGCTTTTATTTTCCCTTTCTTCTAGAATCGATGACTTAGATTTTCTCCGACCAGTACCTTGCAACCCGGACTGCAATGTCGATTGCCTCATGCAAGCCCTGGAGGCAACCAGACATGGCTGATGGAATTGCCGTTGAGAAAGGCGCTAATAAGTGCCGTTATGGTTGGACTTGAGTACCAAGTGCTGGCTGTTCAGGGCGCGCCGGGCGTTTGGAGTCGTAGTCCTTTCATGCGCCCATTTATTTTTCGAAAAGTTTTTACCCGCGTTCACTATACTAAGCCGCACCTAGAAGTGCCTAAAATTGTGCAACATAATTATATAGGGTGTAAACGAGCTCTTCACGAAGCCGTCAACCAAGCATTATATACATCAAAATAAGTAAGTTTACGCATAAATTATTGCTGGGAAACGACTTTTTTTTTGGGGGAAAAATCACGTTTTACGGTAGGACTCATTGTAACGCATTCAAAAC
The DNA here is from genome assembly GCA_950005105.1 of Lycophotia porphyrea. Taxonomy (NCBI): domain Eukaryota; kingdom Metazoa; phylum Arthropoda; class Insecta; order Lepidoptera; family Noctuidae; genus Lycophotia; species Lycophotia porphyrea. The sequence continues at coordinate 14,960,914 of OX465403.1, forward strand.
ATTGTGCTGATGGACGAATTGAATAGGACGGGGGTCGTGAATGTGTCTTAAGTAAAAAAAATACATTAAAAACATGTATTAATAAAAAAATACTTGTGAAAAATTGGAAATTTGACCCTCAATATCTCCGTAACTAGAAGGTTCCCAAGTATGGTTTAGAACAAAAAAAATATCGCAATGACTGGGCGAATAAGTGCCTTTCGGCTTCATTAAGAGTCTTCTTACACCCTATATTTAGGTAGAACGTTTAAGTATAGCTTAAAGCGCCGCTGAGCTATTAAGGTGTACACAAAAAAAAGAATATATCCTAATAATTACATGAATTGACAAATAAAACTTTAAACATTAAAGTTAAGTGAAACATAAGTAATTAAGTAACAGTGTGGTTTGTTTACTGATAAATTGATAACCTATTATCTCAACGACCCATAGTGACTCGGTCTGTCTACTGGCTGACTGCTGGTCGATTACAATATTATGATCCTTATTCCCTTAAGAACAAGGACGATGTTTGTGCAATCTGGATATTAGGTCAGTATTGTCAGTTGGGAGCTTTTTATTACTATCAAACTGCATTTTTACGTAGATATGCAGTTGAGGACTTCATGCTTTAATCCTTATCTTACTAAAATTATAAATGCGAAAGTAAGTTTGTTTGTTTGTTTTTTACTTTTTCACGCCTAAACCACTGAACCGATCATCCTGAATTTTGCATATACGTTGTCAGATGTACAGAAACGGACATAGGATACCTTGTCATCCCGATAAAAAGTACTGTTCCCAAAAACAACAATAGCGTTTTAATGCTCATAGACGGCGCCACTTGTCTCTCGAATCAGAATTGAATAACAAGCGGAATACAACCCGAATTGATTGTAAAATTCTTAATGAACGCGAGCGAAGCCGGGGGGCAAAAGCTAGTAGTAAATAAAATCTGTTATTAATTTAAAAAAATCTGAAAAAAAATCTAAAATCATGGGGACCCTTAATAATAAATACTTAATCCAAGTTTCCTTGGCCGATTATACAAGTTATGTTTATTTTGACTAACTTTTATCAGAGGTTCGAAGATAAGAATTACCTAACTACCCCTCCCTTAAAATAATTTGGATGTTGTTATTGTATCTTTGTTTATGTACTGTTATGTGGCGTACGTGTGCGAGGCCGTTTTTTATATACAATCGGCTGTACATAATAATTATGTTTGTCGTGAATGGTAATCGTAAGTACCAAGTGTTTGGCCCTTCGCAAGGACATGAACTGTTATGTTGAAGAACGGATATACAGCCAGATAAAATGCAATAGATATGTACCTACATGACAACCTATTATGTGTTTTGTGCTATAAAAGCTAAGGTTATGCCTAGGCTTAGCATTTCCCAATTTATGTGCAGAGGTACATTCAATCAGTAAGCTCTAGAATACTAGCATAAGTATCTTCTCTATCTTAATGTTGTACCTACACACAGTACTTACCTACTGGGACACTGCTGACCTCCTCTTCCCGAATGGGAAAAAGTAGTAATATACCTCTTAGGTCCAGCTCGGATTCGTAGATGTTACATGTCTTCGAATTATTGGTTTTAAAGTTCTAAGGTAGGTACCCGTTTCCTCAGGATAGATAAGCAAGCTTTTAGGGGCCGTTCGAGTATTACGTAAACAGGTTTATTGCAATTTACCTTATTGTAAATACCTACATTCTGAGCACTGTCAATAAAAAAAACTCCCATACTATCATTTTTTACAAAAAATACGTGTAGGTATTAAGTTTACAAATTGCCGTATTATAAGTACGGTAGTTAAAACTAACATGTGGAAAACATGTCCGTTATGTAATCATAATCAACAGACAATTGATTTCCGTAATCAAGGCAAGTTGAAATTGGTGGGATGTTTATTACCCTTTCACGCAGAAACTAAATGGATTTCGATAAAATTTATAATACATAAGATCATTTTATCCCGGTAGTACGTTCCCGTGGGACACTTAAAAACTCCACGCGGCTGAAGCCGCGGGCATAAACTAGTTTATTAGACAGGGGATGTTGAGAGTCTGAGACTGTATAGCTAGAGCCCTTAACATCTCAGTTGCTTCAACTCAAGCATGTTTTCTATTATATAAACTAGGTAAGTGTTACTTAACGCATACGGCGCTGTGGGTCGCTGACCCCGGCACCGATCATGTGTTGTAGAAAATTGTTCAATGCTACTGTGCGACTGTGCGTTACACTGAGAGGCCCTCTATGTGGGTAACTTTAAACAGATATATTATGTTTAGACAAAAATCCAAATTATAGTGTCTGGCTTATCAAAAAGACTGAAATTGAATGAGATGGCTAAAAGGGTAGGTACTTAAATAGGTTTTTTTTTTAATATGGTGATTTAGTTCTCTTTAAACTCTTTTTAGTAAATACTAAAATACTTGAAAGTATCAGTCTCGCATTTGAAGTAGAGTAGAAACAGCCTTTTATTTATTTTTCAGATTGGAAATCATCAAATGACTTTTCCCGCTTTGGGCAGAGTGGAAGGGAGTGTCAGACTTGTACTGACTAAAACTCGATCTATGTTCCTTCCTTGCCCTTTGTGTTCCAGGGCCATGGTATCTCTTTTATATCGAGAAAATGTCATCTCTTATACCAACTTCTATGATCTCAATCTTAGCAGAAACTAGCCAGCCGTAGACCCAACTGTGTATCTTAATCTCCTATATTATTCTACCGGCATCGCTACCAAACTTTACATTTTTTTTTTTTTGTACAACTACTTTATAAATTATAAAGGGCCACTCGACCTCCTACTAGAGCCTACTCTTATGGAACTGGTTTGACCGGAATAGGGCATAATATTTATCCCTTCAATCATTTGCGTTGGTATTTGTAACATTCTTAATTGCTGTTGCATTGGATTGATCGTGTTTATTAGTTAGAAAACCACTTGATTCTAGTTTGTTGCAGATTTACAAATAGGCAGGAAGAGAAATCAAACTGAAAAATAGCCTTGTCTTTGCTCATGTACAGTCGTAAGAATAAGAATTGTACACTTCGTTTTGAATACGCTGTCGTGAAAACAGCCCGTCATAATGTCAGAGACGTGGATATTAGACGGTTTACTAATTACCCAACGATTAACGCAACTTCAGCCACCCTATTTGATGGTGGTTTCTAAATTGTTTCGTAACTTTGATATCACTAAATTACATGACATAGGTACGAGTAGATACAGGGTGTAAACAGACTCTTCACGAAGCCGTCAACCAAGCATTATGTACATCAAACTTAGTAACTTTACGCAAAAATTTGTGCTGGGAAACGACTTTCTTTTTTGGGCTAAAAAATCACGTTTTACAGTAGGACTCAATGTAATGCACTCAAAACATGTGTTTAGGTGTTTAAAGTAAAAATATTACATTAAAAACATGTATTAAAACTTGTGAAAAAGTTGAATCTTTGACCCCTAATATCTCCGTAACAAGAAGGTTCCCAGGTATGGTCTAGAACAAAAAAAAATATCGCAATGACGGGGAGAACCAGTGCCTTTCGGCTTCGTTAAGAGTCTGTTTACACCCTTTATAGGCTCAAATGTGAATGCCTTTTTAACCCCCAAAATCCTTTGACCCCTTTAATTCTGGATATTAACCTGTCACAGTAGCGCACGTAGACAGGCCAGGCCATTCATCTCGATTTATTTAAAGCATCAGACCACAGCTCAACAAAATGATATGATTTCTGTCCGTGAACTAAATAACTAATTCGCAAATCGTTGCGGCGAGGTCTCTGGAGCACCCGCAAGACCCGCATTGACATGAGCCGTTATCTGTGATTGTATTTCTGATTTGTGTGTTCAATGAACTCTTGTTCTGGAAGGTCAGCGACTGTTATTGTTGATTTTTGTGAGATATAACAGAAATTGACATATCGTCGCTGTAGATTTGTAGAATGAATACCACGTATGTCAAAACAGTACTTTTTTTTTGTTGTAAAAATCGAATGATAACCACGTATTTTATAACACGGCGAAACCGTGAACCCAAAGGTAAGTCCAATTTATCATTCAAAACATGAGCCAAAGGCACAAAAATATTTTAAACATTGAAGAAATGAAACATTTTTTTCGTTTACTGTAAAGTTTGGATTTCTGGACATACGTAGGTATCATTCTACAGCGACGATATGATCAAATTGATAAATTGCATTTGTGTTTTTTTGTTGTTATTATTTGTCCAGCGAATATCATTGGCGGAAGTTTGGCAAGGTCGACACCGGGGGCTGCTCCCTAAGGTGACTGTCTATGCCACTAATAGCGTTCTATAAGGATTCGATCATCGCTACCATTCTTGCTGATTACACTAGTTTACAGCGTTTTTGTTCATGAGATGAAAACCATGTGTTTGCATAGAGGATTTAATGCTTAATGAGATTCTGATTCTTTTTTTTAAAGCCTACATATTTAGATAGGCAAAAATAGCAGCTAGTTTCTTGATTTATTAGGTCTGGCCACAAAATTGACACTCTAGATTGCACGTATTTTTTTATTTCTTGCTGCGCAATTTGTAAAATTGTCATATACTACTTGAAAACCCCCTTTTTATTAAAATTTGCTACCGAAAGAAAGTAAATAAAGTAGTACCATTTTTATAGCTTCTGAAACCTATATGTTTTTTTACTACCTACATATTATTTTTTCTTGCAAATAAGTACAACGAAAATTGTTATGATCTATTTTACACTGTCTGGAGAACATTATAGAATTACATTACATGTTTGCTTTTAGGACAATTCATTCCAGATTAATACAAAACTTCTTGTGGGTGTTATAAAAAAAAACCTGACGTGATAAATATATTTGGCACTTATTTTTACTGACTAAAAGGTAGTTACAAAACAAATGAGTTTCTTGCCGGTTCTTCTCCATAGGAAACAACCAACCGAACCGTGCACCTTTTTGTCGACGTTTTATAAGTGCCCATCTGGGCCTATGTGAAATAAAATATTTTGATTTTGAATGCTACGGTTTTATCTTGTGAACAAAAAAAAAATGTAAACTAGTGTTATCAAAGCTTTCGTCGTCAGTCTGTCCAATGTTTAAGCGTGTTACTATAATTCTTAGCTTATTAGGGTTTACTTGTTTGATAACACCTAATTATTGTAATCAACGGTTTATTATCAAAAGTTATAAATACAATGTAAACAGTATCGATCAACAGGAAAACGATTTCGTTCCAGTTTCTTATTGACAAGACAGAGATGTAAATATTATTCAACCTCGTTAATTCAAGATGTCGCGGCAACATTTTTTCCATGGAAGTATACAATTAATTAGGTATATTATGGTCTCACGTACTAAAATTACATAACTAATATTATTGAAGTGGCGGAGCTGGTAAATTAAGTTATTCCTACGTTTTTATGCAATATGCTGATGATTATTTCAACAACAACAACATAAGTACATTTATTTATCCATCTATTTTAATGGGATCTTACAGACTAACATCCAAGATAAAATACAAATTGTGTTAGTAAAAAGAACCTTAAAACAACGTCAGTAACACTTCACTTTATTTCGTTCCATCGTGTGAATATTCCGTTATACAGGGTGTAAACAGACTCTTCACGAAGCCGTCAACCAAGAATTTTGTACATCAAACTAAGTAACTTTACGCAAAAATTAGTGCAGGGAAACAACTTTTTTTTTTGGGCTGAAAAATCACGTTTTACAGTAGGACTCAATGTAACGCACTCAAAACATTCGTGCTGATGGATGGATTGAATAGTAAAAGGGTCCTGGAGGTGTTTTAAGTAAAAACCTTACATTAAAAACATGTATTTAAAAAAAAACTTGTGAAAAAGTTGGAACTTTGACCCCCAATATCTCCGTAACTAGAAGGTTCTCAGGTATGGTCTAGAACAAAAAAATGATCGCAATGACGGGGAGAACAAGTGCCTTTCGGCTTCGTTAAGAGTCTGTTTACACCCTTTATGCATTTACATATAGAATCATATTATGCGCCTGCGCACACAAGCAATCTATAAATACACTGCAAGGCCACTGCAACGATCACTTCGTAGGGTGCATAAACAATGCAGTCTGGACAATGTAAGTAGGTAGCCTTTACCTAAAAAAAAACCGTAAATATGTAGTTTAATAAAAAAAAAAAACTACAAGTTAGTACCCTCGCACTTGGCTGGTTCTTGCTCCAACTGAAGTAATTATTAATGTCTGCTTAACCAGTTTTTATTAAACGTCTTGACACTTGCTGGAATGTCCATGGAATAAACGCATATCATTGATATTATCGATGCCAAATGTCATACTACGCACAATTGCACATAAGTGCTCTTGCACACGGCCGCACTGCATAATGCGGTCATTCCTCTCGTATATCGATGTATATGTGAACTGTCCAAGTTATATATATGTACCTATGTTAGGTCCCACTTATCTGTGGTTGACAACTCAATGATAAGCTTTGTGGTGGCAACTTTAGTGATTGGTTCTTTGCGTCAGATCATTCGATATTTTAAATAACTCAGAAAAAATGGCCAAGTGTAAGTCGGACTGGCGCGTGAAGTGTTCTGTACGTACTAACTTAGTAGGGGAGCCCCCATTAATTTTTTAATTCATTTTTATTATTTGTTAGCGGCAACAGAAATACACATTCAGTGAAAATTTCAACTGTCTACCTATCAGTGATCGTGAGATACAGCCCGCTGACAGACGGACGGACGCCGGACGGAAGGACAGCAGAGGCTTAGCAATAGGGTCTCATTGGTTAACCTTCGGGTAGGGAACTCTGAGAATAGACAATATGCCGATTTACTCACGATTTTTTCTTTTACCAGCAAAACATGTTGTTGGAACAGGTTTTGCAATTTTTGTTTCCTGAGAAAATGACGCTTAATCTCCATATCTTTTTCTTCCAGTTAATCCACACGAAGCCAGCCTGCAACGGCAATGTCTGCTACCTGGGCGACCTGCCCCGAGACCGGGAGCTCCAATCAGAACGAGGGTCCATTCTACGGCGGTACAGCAAACAGCATGGGCGTCCGGAGGAGGATCGACGGAAACGGTCAGATAGCGAGTCTGATTCTGACTCTGATACCGAGTGTAAAGGATATGATCGGGTAAGTTGATTTTTGTTACCTACATAGAAAATGGGAAGCATTATAAAATTCGGTAAAACTTTAGTAAGCCCGCGACTGTATGTTTTTAGGCTCTAAGTACGTTTCAGAGCGGTATTGTATTACGGGGTGGTGTCCGCAACTCCACGTTCAAAGCGTCTATTTTTCAGAGCGGTAGCACAATAATTACGTGTTGCAGTATAAAGAGACTCTAAGGAGTGGAGATTTATTTATAGTCTTCCCACGGATGTGTCGCGTTTCGGGAATTTCGATGATCTTTTATGTGGACCTTACCATGAGTTTATGGGGCTAGTTTTGAAGGTTATCCTCTAAAAAGCAACGGTTATGAAGCTGGCTTAAATATTTATTTTACGACATAAAAGCCATCCTCATTGAAGTCGTGGAAAGCTTAGGACCTCCGGTTATTCCTGCCTTCTTTTTGCCTCGATCTCAGAATTTTATAAAATCTTATCTCTTAAAATAATAATTTCTTTATGACCTCTCTTCTAGTCGGAGTTCTGGCGCCGTAAAATGCGCACGGTGCACAACATCCTGGATGTTGACAAGGATGGTCTGATCTCATCGAACGACTTCCTCCTCTTCGCCGAGCGGTTCAAGTCGCTTGGACACCTAACCGAGCAACAGGCTGAGGAGTTTACTAGTATTATTAAGGTAATTTTTATCTTGTATTGGATTGGGTAGTTGCGTGGTACCGCAGTATCTCAAGACGAAAGTCTATGACCAGTGCGTATTGCCAGTGATTACATACGGGACCGAAAAGTGGTCGCTCACAATGGGCCTTATCAGAAGGCTTAAATTCACCAAAAGGGCAATAGAGAAGCTTGGAGTTTTCTTGCGTAATCAAATCAGAAATGAGGACATCCGCAAGAGAACCGAAGTTACCGACGTAGCCCGAAGAATTGCCAAACTTAAGTGGCAGTGGGCCTTGCTCGCAGCAGAATGGATGGCCGATGGGGCCGAAAACTTCTGGAGTGGCGACCGCGAACCGGAAGACGTTGCGTTGGAAAGCTTCCTACTAGGAGATCCGATGACCTGGTGAAGGTTGCGGGGATCCGCTGGATGTGAGTCGCACGGGACCGGTCAATGTGTCGACACTTGGGGGAGGCATATGTCCAGCAGTGGACGTCTTCGGCAGAAATGATCATGATGATGATGATGAGTAGGTACCTAGCTTAGGCTGTGTTTTAGAAATAGACTACCACACAGTTGTTTGATAGGGTCGACTTTCTAAGGACGGAACTTTTAGGAAAATCGATGTTCCATCTACGTTTGGTTACATTATAGAAGTAGGATCCTAATCCAGAGATTTTTTAACATAACAAAAAAGTCCAGTCATTCCTCTGGACCCCTATGTCCGTTGAGATGTGACTAAGATCAAGTCCGCGGTAAAATAATCGTGACACTAATTTTCTGTTCTCCTGACAGATGACCTGGGAGGAACAATGGGGAGCCATAGACCCGTACAACTTCGTGACAGTGGAGCAGTACCTGGAGGATATGCACCACGTGCTCAACGACAAGTCGCTCAAGAAGAAGGCTCACCGCTGGCTGCCGTACTTGTTCAAGGTACGGTTCATCATTGGTCTACACACATAAACATCACGACTGTCACCTTTCTTGTTCCTCGCCGAAAGGCACGGGTGTCTATAGGTCTATTTTGGAAAATTGGAAATATTTCAGATGTTTATAGACCCATTACTAGGCCGAGTCATTTAATACTCGTATTTTTTCATTATCCTTTTGACTGCCATAGTCACATATGATGATGCTGATGTGATCCGACCGATTTCGGTCAAGGCGATTACTTCCAACTCCGCTGCAGTTGCTGTTCGTGCGCTCGCATGTGGCTTATGTAACCTATCTTTTTTGTGAGGCTCCTCGCACACTGCGAGCATGTGAGCACACCATCAATGTAATTATAGGTGATCGCCACAAATGGTCGGGCTTTCAATTCACGTGGTCACGCTTGGCATCGAGCCCAAGGCATCGCTTCAATTCAAAATCATGAACTTTGGTTTTAACCAAAGTCCTTCACTCTAGCCTTTGAGCGGCTTGCTGCTCCCACTGAGACGGATCTAGCGACGTTTTAGCACATCAGTTACATATACGAAACAAGCCAACGCGTGTCCTGTACGCCAAACGACACAAATAATATGTTACAAAATGGTAGGTGAAATTGTGACTTGGCATAGAGGGCACGAGCGTGCGTTTATGCTCTGGTGGTCAAAAAGTATACGCTATACGTTTTTTTATTACGCTGTAACTGAACTGCCAACTGGAATAATTCTAATTTTCTTCCTACGGTTTATCTGTTTGTTTTTCAAAGTATAATAAAATTATGTATTAGATGAAAGTACAGAAAACGTTGGTTTCTATACTTTCTAACTCCGATGATTTTTTTACACTCGGCACAGTTGAAGTCGCACGAATAGACTAATACTTCCGTGACAATTTGAAACTAATCAAACTAACCCGAAAGTTTTCATCAAAGTAAATATATTAAAAAATATGATTATTTTCAGGCCGTGGACAAGGACAAGTCGGGCTTCATATCAGTGAACGAGTTCAAGCTGTTCTTCCAGTGCTTAGGACTGGACAACGAGAAGGCAGCCGTCGCCTTCGCTGTCATAGACGTAAATGGGGTAAGCAGAATTATTGTCAAATATTTTTTTTATTTAACTGCCTCGTTAGTCGAGTGGTCGCTAACCCGACTGCTGAGTTTGAGGTCCTGGGTTCGATTCCCGGGTCGGACAAAGTGTTATTTATTTATTTATTTGGTACACCAACAGCAGTAGGTACATACTAAAAAATAATGTGAAACAATAAAAAGAAAATGAAAGTGCTGGTATGTATGCAGCATAATATTCTCAAGTCTTAATATTAAAGTGATACAATTTGAATAAAATATGAATACTAAGTGTTAATGGGTTTTCGTTTAGGAATTTCTCGGAAGTAGCCACGAGTCTAGATTTGTGAAGTCATAAGTGGGGGATTATGACGTCAGTTCGCCGGTAAAAATGTAATGACATTGTGATGTCACACGAATTTTCAACGCACTGTATCGTCTTCAATTTTTTTGCGATAAAAGACAAAATTGCCAAACTTAAGTGGCAGTGGGCAGGGCACATTGCTCGCAGAACGGATGGTCGACGGGGCCGTAAAGTTCTGGAGTGGCGACCGCGAACCGGAAGACGTTGCGTTGGAAGGCCTCCCACTAGGTGGACCGATGACCTGATGAAGGTTGCAGGGATCCGCTGGATGCGAGTCGCACGGGACCGGTCAATGTGGCGACACTTGGGGGAGGCCTATGTCCAGCAGTGGACGTCTATTGGCTGAAATGATGATGATGATGATGAAAAGACAAAAAATACGTGTCCAATATTTTTTGGAAATCTATCTGACGGACTAATTAGATTTTTGAAGTGAAAACTTCTTTAGCATCGTTGTGATTTGAAAGTCGATGAAACGAAAAAGCGACAGTAAAAAGAGACAGACACATAAATTCACAAGCTTTAACGTGGTAGAAAATGAGATAGGAAGCATTATACAGTGTTTATCTTAAACAAACTAACTTAAACTAGCCTATTTGTCGCCATGTATTTCATTCTTTTAATATCTTTTTCTTTCACAGGACGGCAAGCTATCTCTAAAAGAGTTTGTAAAACTCGGCAAGGAATTCTTCTGCTCTGACGACGAGAGGAAAGTGTCCAAAATGTTCTGGGGACCCCTGATTAACTAAGTCATTGTAATTATAGCTTTACGTTTAGGACTTACGGGTCATTATCAACTGCAGTTTTAATTTAGTTTTGTAAGTGCGTTTAGTTCTTTTGGTATGTTTGTGTTTATAAAGACAGCTATGTCATATGTATACGGGAGTAGTGGAGTTGTTTAGAAAGAGATGGCGCTACACAATCTTTATAGTTCCATCTTTTTCTTGCATTATACAGTCTGTTCAAGTTCATTAATGTTTCATATATGTACTCTGAATGGGGCAATACTGAATTAGGGGATATTACGAAAAAAACATAAAGGGTGTAAACAGACTCTTAACGAAGACGAAAGGCACTTGTTCTACTCGTCATTGCGATCATTTTTTTGTTCTAGACCATACCTGGGAACCTTCTAGTTACGGAGATATTGGGGGTCAAAGTTCCAACTTTTTCACATGTTTTTTTTAAAATACATGTTTTTAATGTAAGATATTTACTTTAAACACCTCCAGGACCCCCGATCTATTCAATCCATCCATCAGCACAATGTTTTGAGTGCGATACATTGAATCCTACTGCAAAACGTGATTTTACAGCCCAAAAAAAAAGTCGTTTCCCAGCACAATTTTTTGCGTAAAGTTACTTAGTTTGATGTATATATAGTGCTTGGTTGACGGCTTCGTGAAGAGTCTGTTTACACCCTGTAGTTTGTTCTACTAAAATACGGTTTCTAAACTCATACCAAAATCAATGTTTTTTAAAACCTTGAGAGTTGACAAGAGGCTTTCAAAAATCCTCAAACATTTCATAGAAAGTTTGAATTGATCAAAATATTTCATAATTCGGATTCCTATGTCAGCTACTCTCACAAATATGTGACAAAATAGTTGGTGAAATTGTGGATTGGCGTGGAGGGCACGCGCGTGCGTTTATGCTCTGGCGGTCAAAAGGTTAAATGAGACATAGAATGATGTTTTAAATACGTATAGCTCAAAACGTATATGTAGTGATTGGCGGTGTAAACGGGCTTCAGACAGTATCTATACCGCCTATGTTTAGATTTTATATGATTTTTGTTACTATAATGCTGTTATTTTCTAGAACTAGTTATTACTTATTACTACGGTCTTATGACGCTAAATAATAAGAAAAGTAAAACATTCCTATATTATGGAGCAACATTCATTATTTGAATGTCTAAAAATATTATTTGTATTGAAACTCGGAATAGAATCTCAATTTTAAACAATACTTTGCTTTGTTTTATTTGAATTAAAACCCATTTTTGCTCAGGAAAAAATGCGCGAGCAATTTACTAGCTGCATTGAAAATAGGACCATAACACCATTATATTACGGTGCGCGACTGAGTCCTGATGTCCGCGGCGATATTCATACAATCTTCTACTTTATCAAATATGGTCTATTTTCAATGCAGTTAGTAAATTGAGTGAGCATTTTCCCGTTGTCTGAATTGACTCTTATAATATTGCGTGCGACGAGATGTATGAACGTGGATAAAAACAAAAAGAGTAGGAGTTCTGCAGTTTCTGCTTACCCCAAGCCAAAAGGCGTAAGTTTATGTATGTACGCATTATAATGTTTTCTCATATGTAGGTAAGTAATGCAAAAAAACGCTATGTCTTTGTAATAATATCTTTATTGAGAAACAATACAAAATTAAATGAAAGTCAGTTCTAACAACACAATAAAATGTTTACACAAAAAGAATCATTAATTAAATTATAGTTTCACATTGTATTTTCTTCACGACAAAACAGTAATATTAATTGATGGCTTTTCAATATTATGTTCTATATTATAATGTAATCATCAACATCATCTGCCTAGCCTTTTCCCAACTATGTTGGGGTCGGCTTCCAGTCTAACCAGATGTAGCTGAATACCAGTATTTTACATGGAGCGACGGCCTATCTGACCTCCACAACCCAGTTACTACTGGGAAATACGATACCCCTTGGTAAGACTGGTTGTCAGACTTTTTGGACCACTGACTACCTAACGACTGTCAAAGATCTACAAATGACAGCCGTGAACAACGGCTAAACGTGCTTTCCGAGTCACGGAGGAAACTCGGTATGTAATGGGTGGTCACCCATCCACAGACCAACCTAGGCAAGCACGGCTTAACCTAAAGATCGACCCGAGCGGCTGATATTATTTAGCCACGAGCTCTTCTAATCCTTCAGTCTTACCACAGGTCGCAAAATAGTCGCTTATATCATAATGTAATAATACCGGTCAATGTGACGACACTTGGGGGAGGCCTGTGTCCAGCAGTGGACGTCTTTCGGCTGAAATGATGATGATGATTATAATTTAATGTCTCGAACAGTTGACAAAAGTAAGCAAAAGTTTTAAAATACAAAGGAAGTCTTTAGTCGATGCTAAAAAAAAAGGAGCTATGTTGGTGTCGAGAATAAGACATGACATGACAGATTATTTAATTACAAACAAGAAACAAATACTTATTAATACTAAGAACTAAAGTAAATCTAAACAATGCTGAGTTGGTCTTTGAGTAGCTTCGTCTCTTCAATAAGTGTTGATATTTGCCCGGTTCTGAAAGCAAAAAAAAAGTGTGTGTGTGTACTTATTACGCACGTAAGAAGTTATACTTCTTTGGCGTATAAAACTAAAATGTTGACTAGCTAACTTCAGGGTGAATGTTGACTAGCTAACTTCAGGGTGTCGGTTTTTCGTGACGGTGCGCGCGCATCTTAAAAAAATACTCTCATATTTTTTTCCTAACGCGCCAAAAGAAGTATAACTTCAAAAATAAGTCAAATTTTAGATTTTTCTTTGAAGATAACGACATGCTGTGCCAACCCTAACAAATTAGGATAATCCAATTTGTTTGGGATTTAGGGGGGAGGATGACGATGACTACAGATAATTATTTAATTTAAACGTATATTTTAGTGGTTGGAGAAAATACTGGTCTCTGAAAAAAATATGAAAAGCAAGGATTTAAGCTAAGCATTAAACGAATAACATTTAATACCTGCATCCTCCCCTGCATTACATACGGAAGCGAGACTTGGTCCATCACTCAAACTCACAGAGAAAAACTAGTTAATTGCGGGCAATGGAGAGGCAATAAAGCTTAGCGGCAGAATCAGCTCAAACGAAATCAGAAAAAGAACCAAAGTTGCCAATATACTTAATCGAATTGACCAACTTAAATGGAGGTGGACAGCTCACAAGCTACGGTCAAAGTGTGAGACATGGAGCTAGCTGGTGACACTCTGGTACACAAGCTGGTGACACTCTGGTACACAAGCTGGTGACACTCTGGTACACAAGCTGGTGACACTCTGGTACACAAGCTGGTGACACTCTGGTACACAAGCTGGTGACACTCTGGTACACAAGCTGGTGACACTCTGGTACACAAGCTGGTGACACTCTGGTACACAAGCTGGTGACACTCTGGTACACAAGCTGGTGACACTCTGGTACACAAGCTGGTGACACTCTGGTACACAAGCTGGTGACACTCTGGTACACAAGCTGGTGACACTCTGGTACACAAGCTGGTGACACTCTGGTACACAAGCTGGTGACACTCTGGTACACAAGCTGGTGACACTCTGGTACACAAGCTGGTGACACTCTGGTACACAAGCTGGTGACACTCTGGTACACAAGCTGGTGACACTCTGGTACACAAGCTGGTGACACTCTGGTACACAAGCTGGTGACACTCTGGTACACAAGCTGGTGACACTCTGGTACACAAGCTGGTGACACTCTGGTACACAAGCTGGTGACACTCTGGTACACAAGCTGGTGACACTCTGGTACACAAGCTGGTGACACTCTGGTACACAAGCTGGTGACACTCTGGTACACAAGCTGGTGACACTCTGGTACACAAGCTGGTGACACTCTGGTACACAAGCTGGTGACACTCTGGTACACAAGCTGGTGACACTCTGGTACACAAGCTGGTGACACTCTGGTACACAAGCTGGTGACACTCTGGTACACAAGCTGGTGACACTCTGGTACACAAGCTGGTGACACTCTGGTACACAAGCTGGTGACACTCTGGTACACAAGCTGGTGACACTCTGGTACACAAGAGGTGAAACTAGACAGCAGCGGTCAAAAAGAAGATGGGAAGATGACTTCCGCTTAACACGGACCTTACTGGACTAGAGTTGCAGCTGAAAGAGTGCAGTGAAAATAGTTAGAGGAGGCCTATGTCACAAGACACACCGAACTGAGGGACATCCTATTACTAAAAAGAAGAGTTCAAACAGAGTATTACCAGTTCGGAATAACAGGCTATACATAAACGGTATAATGGGTGCGTTTACAAGCACATTACTCTAAAACAATATGAAAACAGCGAAACACATAAGAATGCGTGCAAAAGATCCATGATGACATACTTCTAAAGTACCTTAAAGAATAAAAAAAAGGATGTTTGTCGGTTTGTCCTTCTTTCACGTATCATTGGGAGTAACGGGTCTTGTGATTTTTTTACTTGGAAATAAAATGTAGACCGGAAATTGATACAAAAGTTTCTTTCACTTTTTATCTCAGCAAAATGCAGTTTCTTGGTAAAAAAAACCGGACTCGCGCACCGAGGGTTCCGTGTTAACTTGTAGGTACTTTGTTATTAAACTATATATTTGCGGTTGTCAGATTCTTTTCTTTACATGGTCTGTAAGACATTGCTTCTTGCTAAATTTCGTGGTTCTAGGTCAACGGGAACTACCATATAGGTTTCGACCCAAAACCTTACTTCTGGTTGACCTAGAATTGTTAATTTTCGTTAAAAGCAAGGTCTTACAGCACAAGTAAAGGAAACAGTCCGAAAAAAAATAATTGAAAATTAAGGTAACTACGAGTTTTCGCAAAAATCTGAATTTGCCCATATCTTTTATCGTGTTGACTCAGGACCTTGATTTTAAAACACCTAATAGGTACTGTAGACCTCAGTATCTGGTATGTATTTCAACTAGCTAGGTCCACCCGTTCCTGAGAAAATCGGTGGTGACACACGGACAGACAGACAGACGGACAAGAGAGTGATCTTATAAGTCTTACCTTTTAAGGTACGGAACCCTAAAAAGAAGCGAAGTTGAGGATAAAAACCGTTAGTAAAACAAATAACATGACTCACTGTTGTTGTAGAATAGATGAGATGGTATCACTGTGAGACTTGCCGAGTGCTATGTCTTTCTTCTTGTATTCAGAGTGCCATTTCTCCAGCTGAAAATAACGCAATAAGATTAAAAAGTGTGTGTGTACATAATTATCGACACTAGAAAGCGATTTTGTCGTATCTAAAAAAAATGCATCTTTTCTTTATTGCATCATTGAAATAAAAAAAAAATACTGGGTCAGTCTGATCAACTTTTTCCTACGATGTTTTTTTTTTATGATACGACGTTGACTTTTTCATTTTTTTTTGTAGCAAAACATAATAAAATAATATGAGGTACAACAAAATGCGAGGACTTAAACATTTACTTCATATTAGATACATCATATTCACTACCTAAGATTTAAAAGCTAATTCGGTGTGCCTTGAAATATGTCTTTTTGTTAAGAGGCATTTTAATTTATTTGAAAAGAGCACTGATAGGCCAAATAGCCGAATACGGCATAAAGATAGACTTCGGCTACCGCCAATAAAACTAAAATTATTTAATAAAAATTTATACTGGATGTCGATTATTATTTACAATCATTTACCAAATTATCTTCAAGACTTACCACTGACAATGTTTAAAAAAAGACTTTTTAATCTACTACTATATAAAAGTTATTATACCATTAAGGACTATTTAGAAGACAAATCAATAGAAGCTGTAAATTGTAAGCTAGACTAATTAACATTATTGACATTGTGAATACATTTGCACGCCATGTTATGGCAGGATATACTGAAACAAAATTACTGTAACACCTTATGTACCATATTCTTGCAAATAAATATTTTGATTTGATATGTATTGTTACAAATACCAAGATACGGCAATATTGCTGGTTCAAATTGAAATATCAATTGCTGTAACTAATGTAAAACGCATGTTAGACTGACTTTAGAACGCTATCATTAGTGCCATCTGATAAAATTCATTATAAGAAATACATGTTCCAAAAATTACCTCTCTGATTCAGCTAGTTTAGGAGTTATGAATTTTTTAAACAGTTTTTTGGCTATGGTGTAAAGTTGAGCTTTTCGAGATACTACAAGATTGATTTCTTGCGTCGATATGTACGCAAGTAAGAAGTTATACTTCTTTGGCGTATAAAACTAAAATGTTGATTAGCTAACTTCAGGGTGTATGTTAACTAGCTAACTTCAGGGTGTCGGTTTTTCGTGACGGTGTTCGCGCGCATTGTAAAAATTTACCCTCATAATTTTTCCCTAACGCGCCAAAAGAAGTATAACTTCAAAAAATAATAATGACATTATAATAGGTGCATTCAATAGTGTCCGCAATCGCATGTGACTAGAAGAGTGATGAATATTAATGTTGATGGATGGCGAGGGAGAGGAAGACCATGGAAACGATGGATAGATTGTGTGAGTAATGATATGAACCAGGGCTGCGGGACTGTTTGAAAGAGATACCGCAGTCCTGGAACACAAAGGGCAACGAAGGATCATGGATGGGTTTTAGTCAGTAGAAGTCTGACACTCCCTTCCGCTCTGCCCAGAGCGGGAGAAGTCATTTGATGATTTCCCATCCGGAAAAAAAGGAATGATATGAAAGATAAAGAAGTAAATGATAGTTGGATGCGAGTCGCACGGGACCGGTCAATGTGGCGACATTTGGGGGGAGGCCTATTTCCAGCAGTGGACGTCTTTCGGCTGAAATGATGATGATGATGATAGCATGACTGTTGATACAGGAGAATAGAAAAAAAAACGTGTTGCGCCGACCTTAAGTAACATGGGCTAAGGGCAGGAAGATGATGGAATACTCTTGATGCAAAATAATACCATTTGCTGGGGATAAAGTGGTTTATATCACCATCATCGTCACTGTCAGCATATAATGTTCCCACTGCTGGGACACAGGCATCCTCTCTATGAGAGGTTATGGGCTATATATAGTCTACCACGCGAGCCCAGTGCGGGTTGGTAGATGTCACATGTCTTCGAATTTTTGGTTCTAGGACATGCCGGTTTCTTCACGATGGTTTATATGGTTGGTGGCATAAGGTAAGCAGATCAAATGAGGTAAAGTTTCGCTCGTATCGCTCACCTCGACAGACTTGTGCTGCGCGTGTTGCTTGAGCATGGATATCTGGTCGCCCAGTCGCTCGCCGCACCGCTTGTACCGCTCGAGCTCGGCCAGCAGTTCTCGCTCAGCTGGTGTAGCTGATGCTGAGGCTCGGATGTTACGGATTACTGCTGAGCATCTGTAAGGGTAAATAAAATGTAAATTAGCGAACTGCCTGGCTAGTCAAGTGGTCGCAGGCGCGAGTGCTGAGTATGAGGTCCTGGGTTCGATTCCACTCTCTCTCACTTTTGGGCTACTGACTTTTTTGTAAAGATTTATCAAAGATTTATAAATGACAAATCAAAATCAAAGCGTTTATTTCAAGTAGGCCAGTTACAGGCACTTTTGAATTGTCGACAAGATAAAAATGTAATGAAGCTACAGTCCCAGTCACAAGGCATAAAAACTGTGAAAGTACTGTAGTTGCCCATTCCCTAGCGTAGATCTCTATGGAGAAGAACGGGCAAGAAACTCCATGGACACTCTTTTAAATCAGTATATTTTTACAAAAACCTTGGTTACATCATTCATGTTGAGATGGTACATTATGTGAGAACGATGTAGCAAGATGTGCAGTGTGCACGTTAAAAGTGTCCATAGTAAAAACAAAATAAAATAACAATTCAAAAATAAAATAATTAATTCAAATAAGCCGTGGCACCCAAGAGATGACCAGTCACAACTGACAGCGCCCGTTCACGAACATGACGCATGTATCATATCAGCACCATTCAACTCAACCATTTTGAAGGGAACTAAATGATCCGATACACGCGCCACCATCAGCGAGACCTTTGAGTGAGTATGACATACTCCTAACCGCTAGGGCACATTCAAGTCAAGAAAAGAGTAGGTTACCAGTGAACGATAGCTATCTAGTACAAAGTACTCACACAATATGGGCTATGCGGCTATATAATACTAAAGAGATTGAATTTATACACTGCAAAGATAGTTGTACAATCTTCAGCAGCTCCAACAATACAGTTTAATGCTATCCAGTTATGCGGCCCTGTCCTTGTGGAGCAGCACCGCCGGGACCAACGCAACGGCTTATCGTGCTCTCCGGGGCGCGGTCGGGAGATGGTATACAGGGTACAGGGTGGCAACAGACTCTTACCGAAGCCGAAAGGCACTTGTTCTCCCCGTCATTGCGATCATTGTTTTTATTCTAGACCATACCTGGGAACCTTCTAGTTACGGAGATATTGGGAGTCAAGGTTCCAAATTTTTCACAAGTTTTTTTTTAAAACATGTTTTTTATGAAAGATTTTTACTTTAAACACCTCCATGACCCCCTTACTATTCAATCCATCCATCAGCACAATGTTTTGAGTGCGTCACATTGAGTCCTACTGTAAAACGTGATTTTCACCCCAAAAAAAAGTCATTTCCCAGCATAATTTTTTGCGTAAAGTTACTTAGTTTGATTTACATGATGCTTGGTTGACGGCTTCGTGAAGAGTCTGTTTACACTCTGTATAATGGATGGTCCATCATTCGTTTAAAAAACTTTACATGCTGGTCGCTCCTACAAGTACTAACAAAGAATATCCACCTGTATTTGAGATCATCCTGATGCTTTTCAGCTAACATACACTTTTCTTTGAGGACCGTAGAGTCGAGTTGAACGTCGTCTATTTCTTTCTGAAAATAACAATATAATATTTTTGAAAAAACTCGCTTTCTGCGGAAGTGGCACTTCAAAAGGGAACAGGATCTGTGCCGTAGATATTTGTAGAAACTATTGCCGTCGCGCTGTGTCAAGCTTGCCGCCGTAGAGTGCGATGGGACATCTGCAGCTCAAACCGATTATATTACAAAAAATTTAACGAGATCCCAGCCAGTCTTGGTGCTGGTTGGCACGTAGTAACCTAAGCTAACCTGCAGGTCCTGCAGCCAGTCCCGGTGCTGGTTGGCACGTAGTAACCTAAGCTAACCTGCAGGTCCTGCAGCCAGTCCCGGTGCTGGTTGGCACGTAGTAACCTAAGCTAACCTGCAGGTCCTGCAGCCAGTCCCGGTGCTGGTTGGCACGTAGTAACCTAAGCTAACCTGCAGGTCCTGCAGCCAGTCCCGGTGCTGGTTGGCACGTAGTAACCTAAGCTCACCTGCAGGTCCTGCAGCCAGTCCCGGTGCTGGTTGGCACGTAGTAACCTAAGCTCACCTGCAGGTCCTGCAGCCAGTCCCGGTGCTGGTTGGCACGTAGTAACCTAAGCTCACCTGCAGGTCCTGCAGCCAGTCCCGGTGCTGGTTGGCACGTAGTAACCTAAGCTCACCTGCAGGTCCTGCAGCCAGTCCCGGTGCTGGTTGGCACGTAGTAACCTAAGCTAACCTGCAGGTCCTGCAGCCAGTCCCGGTGCTGGTTGGCACGTAGTAACCTAAGCTAACCTGCAGGTCCTGCAGCCAGTCCCGGTGCTGGTTGGCACGTAGTAACCTAAGCTAACCTGCAGGTCCTGCAGCCAGTCCCGGTGCTGGTTGGCACGTAGTAACCTAAGCTCACCTGCAGGTCCTGCAGCCAGTCCCGGTGCTGGTTGGCACGTAGTAACCTAAGCTCACCTGCAGGTCCTGCAGCCAGTCCCGGTGCTGGTTGGCACGTAGTAACCTAAGCTCACCTGCAGGTCCTGCAGCCAGTCCCGGTGCTGGTTGGCACGTAGTAACCTAAGCTCACCTGCAGGTCCTGCAGCCAGTCCCGGTGCTGGTTGGCACGTAGTAACCTAAGCTCACCTGCAGGTCCTGCAGCCAGTCCCGGTGCTGGTTGGCACGTAGTAACCTAAGCTCACCTGCAGGTCCTGCAGCCAGTCCCGGTGCTGGTTGGCACGTAGTAACCTAAGCTCACCTGCAGGTCCTGCAGCCAGTCCCGGTGCTGGTTGGCACGTAGTAACCTAAGCTCACCTGCAGGTCCTGCAGCCAGTCCCGGTGCTGGTTGGCACGTAGTAACCTAAGCTCACCTGCAGGTCCTGCAGCCAGTCCCGGTGCTGGTTGGCACGTAGTAACCTAAGCTCACCTGCAGGTCCTGCAGCCAGTCCCGGTGCTGGTTGGCACGTAGTAACCTAAGCTCACCTGCAGGTCCTGCAGCCAGTCCCGGTGCTGGTTGGCACGTAGTAACCTAAGCTCACCTGCAGGTCCTGCAGCCAGTCCCGGTGCTGGTTGGCACGTAGTAACCTAAGCTCACCTGCAGGTCCTGCAGCCAGTCCCGGTGCTGGTTGGCACGTAGTAACCTAAGCTCACCTGCAGGTCCTGCAGCCAGTCCCGGTGCTGGTTGGCACGTAGTAACCTAAGCTCACCTGCAGGTCCTGCAGCCAGTCCCGGTGCTGGTTGGCACGTAGTAACCTAAGCTCACCTGCAGGTCCTGCAGCCAGTCCCGGTGCTGGTTGGCACGTAGTAACCTAAGCTCACCTGCAGGTCCTGCAGCCAGTCCCGGTGCTGGTTGGCACGTAGTAACCTAAGCTCACCTGCAGGTCCTGCAGCCAGTCCCGGTGCTGGTTGGCACGTAGTAACCTAAGCTCACCTGCAGGTCCTGCAGCCAGTCCCGGTGCTGGTTGGCACGTAGTAACCTAAGCTCACCTGCAGGTCCTGCAGCCAGTCCCGGTGCTGGTTGGCACGTAGTAACCTAAGCTCACCTGCAGGTCCTGCAGCCAGTCCCGGTGCTGGTTGGCACGTAGTAACCTAAGCTCACCTGCAGGTCCTGCAGCCAGTCCCGGTGCTGGTTGGCACGTAGTAACCTAAGCTCACCTGCAGGTCCTGCAGCCAGTCCCGGTGCTGGTTGGCACGTAGTAACCTAAGCTCACCTGCAGGTCCTGCAGCCAGTCCCGGTGCTGGTTGGCACGTAGTAACCTAAGCTCACCTGCAGGTCCTGCAGCCAGTCCCGGTGCTGGTTGGCACGTAGTAACCTAAGCTCACCTGCAGGTCCTGCAGCCAGTCCCGGTGCTGGTTGGCACGTAGTAACCTAAGCTCACCTGCAGGTCCTGCAGCCAGTCCCGGTGCTGGTTGGCACGTAGTAACCTAAGCTCACCTGCAGGTCCTGCAGCCAGTCCCGGTGCTGGTTGGCACGTAGTAACCTAAGCTCACCTGCAGGTCCTGCAGCCAGTCCCGGTGCTGGTTGGCACGTAGTAACCTAAGCTCACCTGCAGGTCCTGCAGCCAGTCCCGGTGCTGGTTGGCACGTAGTAACCTAAGCTCACCTGCAGGTCCTGCAGCCAGTCCCGGTGCTGGTTGGCACGTAGTAACCTAAGCTCACCTGCAGGTCCTGCAGCCAGTCCCGGTGCTGGTTGGCACGTAGTAACCTAAGCTCACCTGCAGGTCCTGCAGCCAGTCCCGGTGCTGGTTGGCACGTAGTAACCTAAGCTCACCTGCAGGTCCTGCAGCCAGTCCCGGTGCTGGTTGGCACGTAGTAACCTAAGCTCACCTGCAGGTCCTGCAGCCAGTCCCGGTGCTGGTTGGCACGTAGTAACCTAAGCTCACCTGCAGGTCCTGCAGCCAGTCCCGGTGCTGGTTGGCACGTAGTAACCTAAGCTCACCTGCAGGTCCTGCAGCCAGTCCCGGTGCTGGTTGGCACGTAGTAACCTAAGCTCACCTGCAGGTCCTGCAGCCAGTCCCGGTGCTGGTTGGCACGTAGTAACCTAAGCTCACCTGCAGGTCCTGCAGCCAGTCCCGGTGCTGGTTGGCACGTAGTAACCTAAGCTCACCTGCAGGTCCTGCAGCCAGTCCCGGTGCTGGTTGGCACGTAGTAACCTAAGCTCACCTGCAGGTCCTGCAGCCAGTCCCGGTGCTGGTTGGCACGTAGTAACCTAAGCTCACCTGCAGGTCCTGCAGCCAGTCCCGGTGCTGGTAGCTGAGCGAGCGCAGAGAGCGCAGCTTGCGCGCGATGGCGTCGCTCGCTCGCTGCTGACGGGACACGTACTCGCCGCGGAGCTTCAGCGTCGCTTGCGTTAGGAACTGGAACATTTATAAGATTTTGTATTGTTATTCTGTAAGAGATCGAAATGCTTGAGATACGAGAATACAAAAAGGAATCGTAAAAAATCTTAAAAAAAAAAATGTCTTGACCGGACAGCGTTGAAAATTATAGACGTATTTCCAAACTGCGTTTTCGCTAAAATTATGGAGAAAATCGTACACGTACAACTTTCTTCTTCACTCAAATTAAGTTTCTCCGAACGCCAACATGGATTTTTAAAAGGTCGTTCCACCACTACTAATCCGCGATCTGTAGTGACTATCTCTCAGAGCATATGTCCAGGAGGTCACAGGTCGACGTTATATACACTGATTACAGCAAAGGTTTTGATCGGATAGATCATGCGTTTTTAATGCGCAAATTGTTGGAGATTGGTGTGAGGGGTAGCTTGTACAGATGGTTTGTATCATATGTTGAAAATAGATGCCAGACTGTAGTACTCAACGGTTATACCTCGAGAGTGATGTACATTCCGTCGGGGTTCCCCAAGGATCCTTATTAGGACCCCTTTTATTTAATATTTTTTAAACGACATCGCCTCTTATTTCCTAAATTCAAAAATTTTATTGTATGCGGATAACATGAAAATTCTTAGTCAAGTGGCAACCATTGAGGATGCACACCTATTACAAAAGGATCTGGACCGGTTCGATGATTACTGCGATCGAAATAGGTTGGATTTGAATGTTTCAAAATGTTATATGTGTACATCGTCATCAAGAATCTTGGGGTAATTTTTGACTTAAAGCTTTTGTTTGATGCGCACCATGATAATATAGTCAACAAGGCTTCTAAAGTGATGGGTTTTATTTTTAGGGTGTCCTCTGAGTTAAAGAATGTCGAAACCATGAAAATTCTTTACTGTGCTCTTGTCCGTAGCTATCTCGAATATGCTTCTCAAGTTTGGAATCCAATTTACAATGTGTATATTAATCGCCTTGAAAGTATACAAAAGAGATTTTTAAGGTACACTCAATATCGTTCAAATAGTTATCTTTCTAACTATACTAGCTGGTGTATGAAATTTCATAATCTTCCTTAACATGAGCGAAGAAAAAATGCAGATATATCGAAAGCAAGAAAAAAAAAATATAAATAGGAAACTTGATGACACTGATAATGAATCTACTGACGTCTCTGAGCTGTTGGCCAAGAGTGGACTTTGTGTCCATCTGTGTTTCTTCGGAGACCTCATCTCCTTCATGTACCTATAGTGGAAACTGTCTACAGGGAACATTCATATATTTTAAGAGCATGTAGAATGTTCAATATGGTGTGCCGGGATGTTGAGCTTGATTTGTTTACCAATAGTGTACAGAAATTATAAAAAAAATATTAATTAACTTTTTCTTTGAAGTTTAACTTTGTTGGGTGTTGTGTTTTATTTTTGTTTATTCTCTTTAAGTTGTTTTTTATGTTTAACTTTCACGCTGTTTAGTTATACCGTTTTGTTAATTTTATACATAAGTTTATATAAGTAATTGGAAACTTGAAATTGGCCTTCTTCTACATATTACTCCTGACTACTCGAATGTATTAGCTGTAAGTTTTCTTAATATTAATAAAATAAAATATTATATATGGCTTCGGCCATATGAAGTTATGGAAGCCCTGTTTGTTAAGAGAAAAATGACGAATATCACATCTAGTAAATTTCCTGTTAGTTATATTGTCTCACTAGACAACTACAAACTATCAATGTATCAACAGACAAACTATATGTGGGCCAAATTTCATTCAAATCGGTTCGGAAGTTTTTGCCTGAAAGAGTAATAAACATTCTAACAAACTTTCGCATTTATAACAGTAATAAGATTTAGAAATAATAATATTCAAGCAGATTAGTATGTTTTACCTCTAAGCACTCCTTAGGACTAGGCTCCGCTTTCTTGCTGATCTTTAGAATTGGCTGGGAGACGTCTCTGGTAAGGATCTCTTGTACAATCGACGTGAAGGTCAGTTTCTGTCTCTGGAAGTATAATATAAACACGTCAGCAATACATAAAGGGTGTAAACAGACTCATAACGAAGTCGAAAGGAACTTGTTCTCCCCGTTATTGCGATTATTTTTTTGTTCTAGACCATACCTGGGAACCTTCTAGTTACGGAGATATTGGGGGTCAAAGTTCCAACTTTTTCACAAGTTTTTTTTTTAAATACATGTTTTTAATGTAAGATTTTTACTTTAAATACCGCCAGGACACCCTTACTATTCATATTTAATCCACCGATCAGCACAATGTTTTGAGTGCGTTACATTGAGTCCTACTGTAAAACGTGATTTTTCAGCCCAAAAAAAGTCATTTCCCAGCACTAATTTTTGTGTAAAGTAACTTAGTTTGATGTACAGAATGCTTGGTTGACGGCTTCGTGAAGAGTCTGTTTACACCCTGTATACAACATGAAGTCTGTATTTCCCGAAAGCAGAGAAGTAAAGTTGATTCACATTCGCCAGTTGCCTTAGTACCATGTAAAAGGGGCCTAACGTTTTGTTGGTACTTCTGGACAATTTTTGAAAATACTTCCCAGTTCGGGGAAAACCCCTGAACCCTACGCTCAGCAGAGCGTTTGCAAACATCGGTTTTTTCTAGTGTTGTGTTCTATGATTAAACTAGACTCCGGTCTAAAATAAAATCTTTTGATTATATTCTTAAGTATGTGGCGTATGCCAGGATCGTAGCAGGTGGCGTTATGTGGTTTCTGCCTACCTCCATCGAAAAAAGGCGTGAGTTTCCATATGTGTCTAAGTCAGATCTTCTTTTTATCTTCTAATTTTTTTAGGACAAAATTTTTTTATTTTTTTTATTTCATGACTTCTGTGTGTTTTTCTACCACATCATACCGGCTTACTTCATCAATTTTCTGCTATTCTTGTTTAAACAGAGGCGATTGTAAGTACTTAAGATTTGTTAATTTTCTATACGTACTCCAGAACTGCAGAACATACCGAATTCATGGGGAACAGTCTACGCGTCGATATCCCTTACATCCTGTAGGAAATCACGCGATATCAACATCCTCGGCGTCGCGTTAGCAGCGCTGAGGTCACTTTGATTGCAGATTTCAGGGTTCAGAAGACACGGTAGAAGATTAGAAGAAGCAAAGCCTTATGTAATAAGGTGTCCATACCTCTTTCAGTATATTGTTGATGTCATCCTGTTCCAGCGTCGGGTTCTTTAACTGAAGTTCTTTGTACAGCTGCTCTTCTAAGTCGAATGGCTCCAATGTTCTGTGTGGTAAGCGAATTGCTGTTTATTATGCTTTCGATGCAGTTATTCATATTAATAGCATTTTTTGACGTGACAGCGACTAATAAATCGGTGAACGCCGTCTGCATGCACGAAAAAGTGTCCCGTTACGCTCATTGTTCCGTTACGCTAATTGTACGCTTGCGCCGCATCTATCTCTGTTCCACTCGATTTTATAACGTTGTCACGTTAAACTATCGTCCGTAAACCAACTTTGCGGTGCGGTCACAAACATTTAAACTCACATACACAAACAGCCAGACCCGGAACAACTATCTGTAGGCCTTACAAATATTTGTTCCGTGCGGGGATCGAACCCGCGACACGCAGCGCAGCAGTCAATCGCTCAGCCACTGCGCCAATCGCCTGCGCCTGCCGTCGTAGTGTGTCGACTGCCGTCATATTGTATTACAAGGGTTGCTAAACGGAACGATGGAGCCCTGAAGTAACTCCTGAGCGAAGCAAGGGAGTTAAAACTAGAATCCTGAGTGCAGTGGGGAAGGAGATATTAACTTTACTTACCTAGCAAGTAGATTGCACTCAGTACACAGCACCAACAGCTTCGGTAAAGGCGGTGAAGTGAGAGCGAGTCCTACAGGCGGCGACACGTCGGTCCCGGTGCCCGTGCACACGAGGTGCCG
Organism: Lycophotia porphyrea; assembly: GCA_950005105.1. NCBI lineage: Eukaryota > Metazoa > Arthropoda > Insecta > Lepidoptera > Noctuidae > Lycophotia > Lycophotia porphyrea. The sequence continues at coordinate 14,987,884 of OX465403.1, forward strand.
CGCTATGCTGGAGCGGGAACACATGGCTGATAGCACCGCTTCCATCTCAGCTGTGATTCAACATACGATATTTTAAGCAAAACAAGAAGTATTAAAAAAATCTGTTTGTTTCAGACCAAATAAAAAACTAAGACACAGCACTGTCAACAGTAACGTGAAGCCGGTTTTGTAAACATGTGTGCACTGTGAGCTTAATTTTGAGTGTACTTTGATGTAAATGTGTGCGTGTGAGCGTGTATGCACGGAGCGAGGCGTGGTTTTGCGCATGCTACACTGAATTATTCGCAGTGCTAAGTCTTGGTTTTTTATTTGGTCTGAGTTTTACCCAGAATAAGTTGCTTCTAGGCTATCTAACCGTGAAACTAATGGCCTTGGAATAGCTAGTACCGAACATCGTCATAGCTTGATCTCACTGGTCAGGTGTTGTATTTTTTTTCCATGGTCATATTTACCACTTTCTCAATGGGACCAACATTGTAATCACGAAAAAAATTAAAAATGAACAGCTGTCCTATACAATACAAATAGACCAAAATGTATGGAGCAGCTGATATTTTTTTCGCAATTACAGTGTTGTTCCCATTAGGAAAATAGTTCATTTTGTTCGTCTGATCTACACCACACTTTGATATGCGATGTAGACACTCCCTCTATAGTTTCCTTTATTTATCTATATACATATTACTTTACATTTTTATTTTATTTTATTTTAAATATTTGAATACAAAACTACATAAAAAAACATTTAAAAATATAAAAAAATAGTAGCCCACCAGCATTGGGAACAGGGTCCGAGCTACCGGTGGTCAGGGCTGTTGAGAGAAGAACCTCCTGATAATACGCGCCGTGTCTAGAAGTACTGCTTTCTGAATCAAGCCTTTGATCCAGCTGCCAAGCGAGAGCCTCCTCAGATGTTGGACGAGGCTATTGGCTATTAAGCCATTGGCTGACACGACTATCGGCACAATAACTGCTGTACTCACATCCCACATGTCGACAACCTCGCGAGCCAGATCTAGATACTTAAACTGCTTATCTTTTTCTGCTTTCACGAGGTTCTCGTCATGCGGGACTGTTATATCAACAATCATTGCGCGGCGCTCCAATCGATCTATCACCACAATGTCAGGCTTATTGGCAACAATAGTCCTGTCAGTGGTGATAGATCGATCCCAATACAACGTGATATTACCATTATCGAGAACTGGGTCGGGCGCATACTTATAGTATGGCACTTCTGATTCCACAAGGCTGTACTTCAAAGCAAGTTGCTGGTGGATAATCCTGGCAACGAGGTTGTGTCTATGCAAATATTCTCCGTTAGCGAGACTAGAACACCCAGAAATAATGTGTCGGATCGATTCTCCCGGACGGTGGCATGTCCGACATATGTCAACCGTGCCATCCTTCACAATGTATTTCCGATAGTTATTCGTCATCATAACTTTGTCCATTATTGCACAGACAAAACCTTCGGTTTCCCCGAAGGTTTTGTCTGTCTAGTGGTCAACGTGACCTTCAATGACGACGATTTTCCATCCAGATAAATGTTTAGTCATGAAACGGAACTAGTATACCAAATTTGAGCCTAGTAAGTGAAACAGAAGATCACAATATCAATGAGTAAATAAAAGTAGCTCCTTACTCTCATCAGCCAGCGCATAGTCTACTAGATGTCCCAGCATAGGCAAAGTGATCGCATGCACGCCTCCTGCGTGTACGCATGCATATGTGTTGTTCGTGCACTGGAAATAAATAAATATCTACGTTACAAGTGTGTAACTTACAACTGAGTTGATTTTATAATGTTTAGTCGACTGCATGTCAAAGTAATAGAACCAGTATAAGTTGGCCTCTTATTCTGTTGACGTCAGGAATTGCGCTAAGCTAGCTCAAAGACAAGTGTTACCAATGACGTTGGCTGTACTATAGCAAAGGACAAAAAATACAGTGGAAGTTAAATCTAAGCCTTATGTGCAGGCTGTAAAGCTACTTTTCAGAAATCACAACACAGCTTGGCAAGCTCAAGGAAATAGTGAAAGTTGCTATTGAAAAAAGGTCATAAAATATTATAGGTTTTAAGGAAAATGAATCTTATGAGCAGGTATGAAGTTACTTTTCAAAAATCATGTTTGATTTTAACTTACTGGGTACAAGTGGACGGGATAGGAATACTGCAAGTCATCGTCAGGGTTGAGAATGATATTCAGTTCTACAGCTTCGACCACGTAGAGGGCGTGACTGTCGCCGTCTTCTCTCTCTGATGGCTGTGAACAGAAAACAGTATCATCATCAACATCATCATTTCAGCCTAAAGACGTCCACTGCTGGACGTAGGCATGAAAACATGTTTCTTAAACAATGTTGTGGCACTTTTTTTTACCTCTGTGTAAAAAACTATATTAGTTGCAAAGTTTGTTAGTCAAATTCGCAAACGGAACTTAGTTTAAGAGGGCTATCACAAAATTAAAGAATTCAGTTGCGCATCCACTGCCGCATGCCGTCTAATTTACCTAAAACTAGACGGCATGCGGCAGTGGATGTGCAAGTGTGCATCTAGCGAGGTATACTACGCACATATGCAAACAGCTATGCCTCGGATTCCAGGAACAAACCAAAATGACCAAACAAGCTAAGGACCGCCCGTTCCGAGATTTATATTGATTTTTAAATGGTCTAATTATTTTTTTCAAGCAAGGTAAGACCTTACTTATTAAATATTTTTTCTTTGAATTTGGATTATAACTTCATAGATAAAAAATATCATTTCGGACGAAAAAAGGTCAGTATCTTTCTTTTTACGGTTTTTTTTTGGTGTATTTCTGTATGAAACATAAAAAATTGATTAAAGCATTCCAAAGTACACCACTCAATTGTACCATGGACATTTTTATATAATATAATATTATTATATCTTTTATGTAACAAAGCATCAAAGATGCTCAAAAGTAGGATTTTATGAAACATCCTTTGAGACAAGGTTTTTACTCATGTACGTAAACAAATTGAAATATTTGTTTAAAACATTCCCGAGAAAAATAATCAAACTTTCTCGGGCATATTTTTATTAAATTTTGGGGCCATATATAAACCATAATCACACATCAAAAATCGAGTAAAACGCTCAAATACAAGAAAAATGTGATAGCCCTCTTAAGAGTGACTAGTGTCTGATTAGCTAAGTCATATTATGATTTGAGAAGATGCCAAGTTTCCACTTACATTAGGCAGCAACAAACAATGGTACAGCGCCGCGGAGCAGGTAGCTACCACCACCAGGGGAGGAGTGTCCCCTCCCCCTAGAGCGGTGATGGAACACGACTCTGAGCCGTAGTTGTCGTCAGCAGGAGGGTACATTGCTAGTGGGCCTGATAGCTTTGGGGCGAGAGGGCTGAAAAGTACAAATAATTCTACGTTAAATGGGGCGGCAAACACGATCGAAGAAAGTTTAGGAAAAACGCAACGTGTTTTCCGAGACATGGGGTTATCATTATGCCAATTTCTAAAGCCCGTTCTGCTACAGAGTAAAAAAACAATGGCACCATGTCGACTCGGTAACCGAACCCTGAATCCTACGCTCGAATATTGCGCTTGCGACCACAAGAAGAGTCACATAAAGTCAAAACAAAATGTTGTGATGTCGGAACACAAAACCTTCGTCCTTCGATTCAGTCGATATTTTAAATGAAACGGTGCAAAGGTTCAAAGAATAAATGAGTTAAAAAAGCTTACCTCTTACGATCAAGCTCGCACTGCATCATATAAACATCACCATTCCCCCTCAAGATCAACAGGGTCTCGGAGTCCGGTATAGGCGTGAAGTCCACCGCTGTGTCCCCCAAACTGTCCAGAATGTTCCTGCCGGCTAGCTGGCCAGAAGGCTTGATACCGATGGACAGGATCTGCACGAGTTTGGGACCTTTCTTTAAGGCTATGTTGTAGAGCCTGAAATGGGAGAGGGGTTTCTATTTAATGAACTGGGTTAAAAAGGATTGGAGCCATCAGGTATGTGTGTGTGAGAGAGATTATCAGCATGATGAATAACAGTATCTACTTTTGCAATTTACTAACGATGGGTGATATTCCTTCTAAGTTTAACCAGCATTGCTCGCTTTTGAAACCTCAAAAGAATGGACCTAAAGTTTAAGTATTTAAATAATGATAATTTGCAAACAACAAGCTGTAACTGAGGCCAAATCTTTAAACGTTACTTATAGGTAATTCGGCTAAGCGTTATTCCTGTCACAGCCACATAACTGTCAAACTACAATTGCAATATAAACCACATGTCTAATTTAAAACACGGGAACAGGAAGTAACGTTTGTAGATCTCGGCTTGAGAATTCCATAGAAAACAGTGATACAATCGGTATGGTCCTCCATTGATATTCCTGTATGCTGAATACAAATCAGCAATTTATCTTGGACATCACACAAAACACTAGTTACACATCTTACCTGATAGTGTTATCAGATCCCAGCACTAAGACATGTGATAGTGACCCTGGATGCCAGTGTACCCGCCGCACTTCACCCTGACAGTACAGGAACCGTTCGTCCAGTGAGTAACTCCTGAAAAGAAAACAATGTTGATTATAGTACACGTGAGTACATTGCAGCACGTGAGTACAGAGCAGTGGAGTACATTTCGATGGCGGAAAAGACATTAAGCTATTTCATGCTGAGATACACAGACGAAACTTTAAGTTAGCTGATTTGGGAGAGCCGCATTCACCGATGCGAAAACGGTTTAAGCTGGTCAAAGAGACTTATATCCAAGAATCAAACTAAAATAGACATGACACAGATGACGCGACTCGACCATGATCACTTGCTAAGGTTAAGGTTAGTTTTATTTCCGAAGCTAACCCTTACTGGCCAGGAATGGCGATGATTACATCGATGACTTTTACAAATCGACGATTATCATGATTCTCCTGTCCTTAGACCAATTTATAAAGGGTGTAAACAGACTCTTAACGAAGCCGAAAGTCACTTGTTCTCCCCGTCATTGCGATCATTTTTTTGTTCTAGACCATAGCTGGGAACCTTCTAGTTACGAAAATATTGGGGGTCAAAGTTCCAACTTTTTCACAAGTTTTTTTTGAAAAACATGTTTTTAATGTAAGATTTTAAACACCTCCAGGACCCTCTTACTATTCAATCCATCCATCAGCACAATGTTTTGAGTGCGTTACATTGAGTCCTACTGTAAAACGTGATTTTTCAGCCCAAAAAAAAAGTCGTTTTAATCGCACTAATTTTTGCGTAAAGTTACTTAGTTTGATGTACATAATGCTTGGTTGACGGCTTCGTGAAGGGTCTGTTTACACCCTGTATAGGGTCAGCGCAGCATGTCTTCTTCTTCCATACTTCTCTATTACTCGTCATCTCAACAGTCTCCGTTACTTAGCGACGATCAAGTTCTTCTTCTTCTTAGCGTGTCGATGGCAATGTATATTGTATCGGCCCAGAACTGAGCTACTAGTTTGGCGCTTTCGGTAGCATCCATCAGTTCCTTTAGAGAACAACTAACAGAACACGCAGGACACGATATTAAATCTCCACCTGAGCAGGTTTTCCTTGCTGTGTCCAACCTGGGTCCGGAGTCTGTTTAAAGACTTCCAGGTCAGCCATCAAGTTAATTATTTAGGGTTTATGTGTTGTATGGAGTGTCCAAAAGTAACCGAAATAACATCCAATTCAATTTGTCTGTATTGCAATAAAGAAATGCGGTAACCTACTTACCTACCTACCTACCTGCGGTACCCTGTAAAAACAAAGCCGATAAAATCGTCCGAAAAAAATCCGGTAACATCCATTACATCTATGATAAATAAGCGGTAAGACCGCGGTGCCCTCACGTGGGCCTTCTAATAATTTGATTATTCGCCGGCCATTTTGTTTTTTCTCCTCATTTTTGGCGGGAACGCGGTCTGGATTAATCGTGCGTTTAGAACTCGCCTTCTTGTCGGATTTACTTGTTTAATATTAAAATGGGGTCTGTGATTCGGAACTGTAGGTGAGCTGAAATGTAAGGTGAAATGAGCCACATTTTGTGGGTAGACTTATGTAGTAGGTACATTTTTGTGGTTCGGACCATATTAAAAGTTGGTAAGGTACGGTTTGATTGAAATTGTAGGTACTGCGCAGAGGTGTGGCTGTGGATAGTGGCGAAATGCTATGAAAAGAAACTGACAGAGCTTCTTCTTCCTATCGCTGGTACCTAGAACTTCGCCACTTCCATCGCGTCGTCGGTGGCAGTGGACGCTGGAGGTTGAAGTTACATCTTCCCACTTGAGTCCGGAGACGGTTCAAGGACTTCAAGGTGGATCACGAAAGGTTAATGGGTGGGGAAAAGCTATTTTCCCACAGCTTATATCGGGCGTCGGCCAGGTTTCCTGATAGGGACGCTGCGGTTTAAAAAAAACTGTGCCTGCTTTTAATTCGTTACTTTGGCAGTGGGGCGCCGTATAGTGGGTGTCTTAATAAACCGCTAAAAATTGGGATTTATTTTTGCAATTCATAGATCTTCTGATTACAGTGTACCGCTTTATAGATCCGAAATAGATACTTTCTTAAAAGTTCAGAAGCTTTGGAGCCTATACACAGTTGCTGGCACGTCGGCAAATTTCGTACCCGTTCAGTTGATAAGTCGACGGCTTCGGTGATATCGTTCCTGGTTGTTAGTTAGCTTGTGCTTGGACCATGAAACACCGCATCAGCATCACACAACATTTTTTGCAAAATTACACTAAGCGTCTAAATTGGTTTCTGTTCAGCTTATGTTGGACACAATTCATGATTATGTTAAATGCCACCTTACCAGGTGGCATTTAACATAATCATGAATTGTTCTAATTAAAATACAGCATTCGTCTCTTCAGTCTAAAAACTTACTACCAGTGACCACTTTTAAATTAATTTAGGCAGGTTATCCTTCACAAAAAGCCCAGTAGCGTTAACGTTCACAATCACAAGTGTATCAATAGGCCCCGCCACAGCACGGCGCATGCTACACGTCCAATTTGACGCTAATCCCATTGCCGGCCGCGTTCGGGACTCAGTTACAGCAGCCCGTTCATATGTACGACTTCGTATTCATTGGTGGCTAGAGTTGTAGCCGTATTTTAGGATGTTGCGTTCTCATTATGTTCCTACAGCTGGGACACAAACCTCCTCTCTATGAGAGAAAGTAGGCTGTAAGGCCCAGTGCGGGATGGCAGGTATAACAGGTGTATTCCCGTTGACCTCACGGCCTGTGGCCCCACCGGTGGTCAACGGAGTTGTGTTGTTTTGAGAGTAGTGATGATAGAGTCTCTATCGTGAGTTCTAAATTCACCCCATGGTTTAGGGGCAATAACTTATATTATGTTGCAGTGGAAAGTGGTTGCCACATTTTTCGATGAAAATAATCGTACAAGGTTGGAATTGGCTTCTTTCCATTATAATGGTCCGTTCATGCAGTTATCGGAAAATACAGTCATGGAGGCTGTGCCTGGATGTATTTTCTACTGAAGTTTTTGCATCTTTAATCATGAAAATTAATGTGACTTGAATAAATAAGTTCTGCTGGATACACATGAATATAGAACGAATACAATAAAAATAGAATCTAAAGAAGTCCGCCGCTGGTCAGCTACCAAAAGATAAATCAAACAATTTTTACATACCAAAGAAAAGGGTAACCATTAGGCGGTCAACTAAAAAAAATACACATACAGTGAAACGTAAAAATTACAAATGGGATGACATTAGAACAAACGGGGTATCCGACCCGGTCCGTAGTGTCTCCGGAACAAAAACCGATAAAAAACGGCGAAAAGGATCCGATCCGGTAAAAAATAAGAATCAGACAAAGCGGCCGGACGGCCGGTAACCTCTATACGTGTCCAGTTTTTTTACGAGCACCCCGCAGCCCTTTTGTCCTTCCGGGAGGCCTTTTTTTAAATAGATCAGGGGCTGGCAAGTAAAGACCGCGGCCGACGTCCACCCTGAAATATTATTGTGGATTTTTCTGCTTGGCATTCATAAATATTTCCCAGGGAGAGGCGCACAACCCCCTCCGACTACCCACTGTAGGGGATTTACTCGAATCGGCGTAGAATTATAAATTCGGTTAATAAAATATGATACGATAAAGCCGCTTTTTTCTCTGGCGGACCTCTATTATATTTTGTTTAATTTAAATATGAATAATTAAATTTAAAAAGGAAATCTCGGGGCTAATGAAATTTTTGTTTTCGAGGTAATGAATTGAAAACACCGAGTGTCGCTCGCTCAGAGCTGTGTTATTCTTTTCTCGCTCATTCGGATTCATCCTTCGTAGTCTAAAAACGCCTGGAAAATATAATATTTTTTAAATGTATTAATTATGAATACGAATTATATTTTTTCCATGTTTATCTGACCCTTTATACTATCGTGGGGTCCTACACGAGCGAATTGTATTTTTTAAGGCCTACAGAGTAATTAGAATTAATTATTTTTTTATAACGCGCGGTGGAATTAGGAAATTTCGGTATTTTCAGTGCCCAGTTAAAGTTAGGGCCCGTTATGTGAACAATGAACTACTTTCGTAACGGCCTCATCCCTCGTAATGACCGTGGAACAGGCAGTCACAACATAATCACACTTTTAATATTCTACACCCATACAAATTGTCGGACACAAGTAAAAAGTATAAAAAGAGAGTGCGGTCGAGACATGGGTCCCCAAAACCTCGAACAACGCCTTTAATCAACACAAACGCACCCGGCGATCAAACGGCCGAGAATTAAAAAAAAAGCATCGATCCAGTCTGCCACAACCACAAGGGATTAAAATCGTAACGAACGTATAAAAATATTCAAATACAATACTAACAAATTGATACAAACACTCATTAGGTGCGGATCGCGGAAGGCGCCCCCCCTCCCCCTCCGTGTGGGGGGGTTGCGGCCCCGCCGGCCGATCTCTACCGACATTACAATCCACATCCAACGTACAAATATTATCTAAAATTCCTTCTCATTTATAATCCTTTTGTGTCCTCAGCGCGATGTCCTCCGTCAAATCCCCCCACTCCCCACAGGGGTCGGGTGGGGGTATTTTTATATTTTTAATCGCGTTGGGCATTATCCAAATGGACATTGGCGGGTGCGCCGACTGCCGGTGCCGTCTAGATCATAAATTCTCCTTTCGTTCGACACCGGGCGCAATGTTTTGTTTTGTCCCTTCAGTAATGTCTCCTTTATTGGTATCGGAGTGAAAAAAAAGTACCCTCATAGTCATTAATTACAGAAGATTTGTCTGTTGGTGACTGGCGAGTTCTTGGCGACTATTAAAAATACTCCGCCATCTGTGGCTTTTCGTTGGCTGATTTTTTCGGCGTCTTCGCAAATGAGGATTGATTGTGGCAATCGTTTGATGCAGATTCTTATTGAATACGATGACGGCTTGCTCCGTGATCGATGGTCTGCCTTTGTAGACACAATTAGGTTACAATTTTTGTGGAGCTGTATAGAGGGAAGACAAATTGTGTCAGGTCAAATTAGGGAGCCACATTTATGATTTTTGCATAGACAGTATATCGATCTTGTTAAGGAAAAAGTATGATTCTGGCGTCTGCAAAACTTTTGAAGATTTCTTTCTATATGCTAGTGAGGATAGATATACCGATAGAATCTAAATTTGTTACAAGAAAAGGATTCCAATATAAAAAGCCACTAAACAATTCTGTATGAAACCCCTACATTTAATCAATGCTCAAACGCTAACAAATGATCAGCAAAAATTCGCCGAAAAACCAGCCAGCTACGGAATCGTGAACGTACATAAATTTAGGTGCCGTACAACCAGCTCCCACGACGGCCGGGTCCGAAGTTTCACACCATTAATTCTTGCCCGCAGTCCACTGCACTTTTTCCATCGTTCCTCAAAAACTCCCACCAAAAAAAGAATCGCTTTTCTATATGTAAAACAGGGTACTGTGCTCAAACCACCGTTATAATACGGATCATCTATACAATATCAATTTCGTCTAATATATTGGGGTATTTTATGTTTTATTGGAGCCAGGATTTTGGTCCCATTAAACTTTTTTTCGAATTTTATGTCACGGAAGATATTGTTCTTCTTGTTTGGGCTTTTAAAATAGGGTGGGCTGTGGGCTTGCGTAATGTATTGTTTTTTGAGTTATGTTGTAAGTTATAGGAAAGTAAGCCGAGTGGTTTTGTTTAAAGTGGTATTTTGAATATTTGGAGCTCGATTTTTAAATCATTATGTAAAGAGATCTAGTTTGGCTTAAATTTCCGGTTTACCTGACTATATCATATTTGGGATACCTACTGAGCGGTATAAGACATCGGAAAGAATTAAATACAACATACCTGTTACTAACTGTTATAGTTAACAGTTATAGTATAGTAACTGTTATAGTTAACAGGTAGGCAGATCCTGAAGATTTTGTATTGGAATCCAGTTCAGTCAGTCGTAGGTTATAGGCACCTGCTGGATACAGGCTGCTCGCAATTTAAGACAATAAACGAAATCAAACTTGTAGCTAAATAATAACAGCCGCTTGGGTTGATGCTCAGGTTAAGCCGCACTTACCTGGGTTGGTCCACAGAAGGGTGACCGCGCATTACATACCAAGTTTCCTCCGTTCCTCGAAAAGCAAGGTAAGCCGTTGGTCCTGGCTGTAGCCTGGTTGTGGAGGTCAGATAGGCAGTCGCTCCATGTGCAACACTGGTATTTAGCTGGAATCGGTTAGACTGGAAGCCGACACCAACATAGTTGGGAAAGACTAGGCAGACGATGACACGGAATCAATTTAATTTGATCTTACTTTTAGGCTAGGATTATTAAACAAATTACTTCAATAAAAGAAATTAGCTGCTAATTACACGGTGCAAATGAGCTAATGGTAACCCTTCACAGAATAATATAGTTTATGTAAATGATGACGGCGGGCTCCTGAAATAATTGACGCAAATCGTGTTCATTATCAAAACTGGTTGTGGAGTTGTTTGACCACAGATAATAGAAACAACAGTGCTTGACGGTTCTTGTGTTTTGGACAAAAACTATGGGAATGTGCAGCAAAGTTGATTTTTTAAGAGGATTTGCAAGGATATATCAGGAAGTTTAAGTTTTTTTTTAAGTGAAAACTTCTTTAGCATCGTTGTGATTTGAAAGTCGATGAAACGAAAAAGCGACAGTAAGAAGAGACAGATATGTACATAAATTCATAAGATTTAACGTGGGAGTAAATGAGATAGGAACAGTGTTTATCTTGAAGCCAAATTGTTTGAAGGTTTTACCTCTACCACGTGTGAATTGCACACATGTTTTTTTTTTAGAAATCTTGATTCACACTTGTTGTATGAATATTATAAGATGGACTAAGTTAAGGCTTCACTAGACCTCGCAGAAGATAGCTGGACGAGTTGGTCAAATCAAACGACAACTGGAACACACTAGCTGTGGTTAGAAAGAACTGGGATGCCATAGTGAGAGGCTTTTGCCCAGCGGCTGACAGTAACTAACTTAAGAAGAATACAGAGTTTGTATTTATTAATGAAAAGCTTTTTTTTTTCGGATTGGGAATCATCATATGACTTCTTCCGCTCTGGGCAGAGCGGAAGGGAGTGTCAGACTTGTACTGACTAAACCCCATCCATGTTCCTTCCTTGCCCTTTGTTTTCCAGGGCCGCGGTATCTCTTTCGAACAGTCCAGCAGCCCTGGCAGGCACAAATGAAAAGCCTGCATTTAAAATATTCATGCTTCCTTCTTGAACGATCAGTTATAGTTAGATAGAACTGGGATGCCATGGTGATAGGCCTTGGCCTAGCAGGCTAACAGTATAACTTAGAAAGACTGCAAAGTTTGTATTAACAATAGAAAGACGACTAGCATTTAGAACCTTTATGCTTCTTTCTTGAATGATACCACGCTCATCAATGGCGACAAAATGTTCAAAGAATCATAAGTATACCGCATCTAAACCAGGATACAAAATTCGCAACCTTGTCCCAGTCACTCGATAAAACCTGTTTATCTGTTAAAACAAACAGTTGATTTGGACCACAGCATACGTTTCCCAAACCTTTCGCAAAAGCGATTCGGTGAGTTTGTCGTTTTCGCGCGTTTGGCAGAAAAACGCCGCGTCAAGTGTCGAACCGAGGTGTGACGTAAAGTATTGGCTGCGAAAATGTTGGAATGAGTGGTTTTGATACTTGACAATTTAAATAAAACGTTGTATTTTTCAAATATTTTTTTTCGTTCGGTTATAGCTTTCGTCCTTTTGCTGACATTTTGACTTTTCTTGTTTGTTTCATTTTATTTTTTTCGTTTTGGATTTTTAACTAAGTAATTTCGACGGTAATTGCGATTTGATACACTTACGGTATTATGGCTTAGCTTTAGCCTGTGTCTGTTCTGTTTGTATGTTCCGTTCTAGCTTGGAAAATGTTATCTATCTACTCACAGGATGGTGAACTCTGGCAGTTTGATTTGTGCTTTATTTAGGAAATATTTTAAAGTGAAAACGAGCGGTAGTTGCTTAAAACCTTCATTCCTTGCTTATCCTCTATGTCATCTGTGCTATATGCTTTACTTCTCTATTATAAACTCGTCTTGTTGGATTCACGATTACTTTAAATGAACCGGGAAAAGAAACAGTATCAACAACGCCTCGTCGCACTACATTATTATCGTGGCCAAACAACGATCACTTCGTCCCAGGCCAACGCTTCGCAATTTTTATTCAAGCTCCTTTTTTTGGCCACAAACCTCCTTTTTGCCCGCAACCGCGTCCGCGGTCGAAACTGTTTAATGATTTGAAAAACGTGTTCTATCAGCCTTTATTCGGAAACAACCGAAAAAAGGCGACAACAAAGGGTTCAGAGTGCAAATATAGACTCATCGGTAACCACTCTTCTTTCCCTGAACCCCTATAACACGCCAATTTCACCTTTATTCCCTTGACTTTAGAAGCACGTTAGATTTTTTAGCGCGCAGTTTTTTTTTGTTGAAGTGTACGCACAGATCTCATCGGCAATTTATTATATTTTGTCCGTTGGTGAATTTACGATTATTTGAACGGCCGGTGGTCTGTGCGATTGGCTGTTTCTAACACCGATAATACGTGAATATATCGAGGAATGGTTGAACAAAAGGTTTTGTGTGTTATGGTAATGAAGCTCGATGAATTTTATTGAAAGGCAAATATAATAAATATTAATTGTTTTTATTTTGAAGCCAGTGTTTTATGGACTAAACAATCGATCAACATTACATTGAAAAACCAATGTAAACCTGAACTATATTTTTAATCAAGATATATACCAAAATATAACAACCTAAACATTTTTTGCATTCAGTGAGAAAATGAGACATGTTAAATACATTACAAGTTCTCTTTTCTAAACAACCCTACATTTCCTTACACAAGCATAATTTGTTGTTCCTACAAATCCGGTCAGCATTACCAATAGTTAACACTGAATCCTTTTCCTTTAATTAATTTCTGAAACGTAAGACACTGAGCAAGCATATCAAGCTTGTAGTTTTTCCGAAACTTTCGATAATAGGATATTTTTTTTATATTGGGGTACTTATCCACATAGACGTCTTAATAACATAAATAAAATATTTAATCCAATACAGCAGAGGTCAATATAACTCCGTCCGTAAAATTTACGATATATTTACATATGTGATAAAAAGTCGTGTTCTACACGGGGTCGTCGGTTCAATTCCCGTGCTCGCTTTAATTAAACAAACCGAATATAATATACGGTGGCAATTTTATACGTGTGTGGTGTCCTAACGACACTTTATAGATGAGTTGTGAACACATACCATTTGTCGGCACATATTAATTTATTATTGTTCAAATTTATATGTGACGGGAGAACGGGATATTTATGGTTTATAATAAATTTCGACATGCTGGCTTTTTGTTATGGAAATTGACGGGAGACGAGGTGTGAATATGTATTTGTTTTTCACACATTTTATTTTGGTTTCTTCATACCGTTAGCACTTAGCAAAGAAAACTTTAGATAAATGTATTGTTTATTACTAACACTAGTTTGTAAGCTCGCAATTTTACTAACAAATTTGGATGTAGTCTTAGGATGAATCTGAAATAAATGATTTATTATTATATTATATTATTATAAATAGAAAATCGACTTAAAATATCACTGTTTTTTTGTATTAAGTAATTAAAAAACAAAACTACAGTAAAAAAAAAATCATCTCGGAAGTAATAAAGGATCAAGATCTCTTACATCACCTATATGCAGTTATTTAAAAAGAAAAATCAACAACAATATTTTCATGTTTCCAGACACTATTTTAGCGTGATTCCCCATCGAGTTTCCAAAGTAATACCAACTAATGAATAGGGGAGTTTGAATAGAAAAATAGAATGATTAATTTATTCTATTTTTGCGCGTGATGGTTAATATGCATGCGTTGTTCGGGCATGTCTCTGGGGCTTAAAACATGCTTTCTATTATTTATAACGTATTTAATGCTAGGGATCATCGTGTGTGAGCTATTTTTATCAATTATGCATGAGGACTGGACCATTTAAATGTGGTGTGCGTTGTTATCTAAACGTTACGATCGATTTTTGTTATATTTTTGACCGCTGTCGGTGCGGTGATGACGCGTCGAAGAGCACTATCGGCCTTTTATGTCGTCAAGAGGCTTTTAAAATGTATTTCTTCTTCTGGGAAAGTATTTAAAGAGCTTCTTAAATATTCAGTTCAGTATTTTTTTTATTCAGTTCGCATAATAAGGTATAATATTAAAAAGCTAGTAACAAAAGACAATGATTTTATTTAGGTATCTAATTACAACGGTTGTAATAACCAATTACAGTACGTAACTAAAATTATAAAAATAAAAGAGATTATAATAACACATTAAAACATAAACAAAGTAAAGCACAATTTGACACTTTCATGAATTCCTCTCACAGTACTTCTGACATTACCAAAAAAATCTTCGTCCATCCATCCGCAAACAGACCATTTGTTGGATTAAAATCCAAGAGATCATTAAGCGCGGCCAGAGTGCGAGGAATTGGAGACTTAGCTCGTGCAATAGTACGACATGGAGGCACGGCAAACAGCCTGTGCTTTCTGCCCCAGCAGTAATTGTCTGGAACAAAGAAGCGCGCCAGCACATCTAGCAGATCAGGAGCGTCAATAGCGCCACGGAGCGTCTTACAGGCTGTGATGCTTAAGCGCTAGATACACATTCCCTGGACTTCACGCCAGGATACACTGTGTCGTGGGGTCCATTCTCGTCCTAAGTAAGGGTAACATGTTAGCTTTAACTGAAGTAATTACAAAAGAAATAGAAAAATGTAGATAGACAAAAAATCAGTTTCTTCTTATTATTTAAGTTAAATAATAACATTTATTGTACGCGAAATTATAACATTTATTGTTACTTCATTTAATGATATAATTTTTAATAATATTATTTGTAAAATGGAAAAAAAACGATAGTTATATTATGTTTATTGTAAATTCTTCGCCACTTCAAAGTTATATCGTCCATTCGCTTATGACCTGTCAGGAACGCTTCACTCCGCGACCAAACTGTAATTGATCCCAACAACATTTTTTACGCGTCATAAAGTAAATATTTAAAAATTATATTGAGGTTTGAGTTTTTAATCCGATTATTCTTGAGAAGCACCTAAATAAACTCCGAGTACTCAATTTTTTTTTCTTATTAATTAGCTTCCTACGAAATTGGCTCCCAATAATTTTAAATGTAGCTGCAAGAAATCCAATCTTTGTCTGTAAGGGATTGGAAAAGTTCCAGTCTTTGTCTACGTTATGGGCAAAGAACTGTTTCTGTCATCGTTGAATGTTGAATGGGGCTGATCCATGCGTCATGTTCGTTAACGGTTGTTGGGACTGGTCATCTCTAAGCTGCCACGGTTTATTTTAACTACTTACTTTGTTTTTAAATTTTTGATTTATAATCTTTTATTCTGGGCGCTCTTAACGTACAAGTATTTCTACATCGTTCTCACATATATGTATAATCTCAACATGAATGATGTAACCAATATTTTGTAACAATATTTTGATTGAAAAGAGTGACCATGGAGTTTCTTGCCCATTCTTCTCCATAGAGATCTACGCTTTGGAATGGGCAACTACAGTACTTTCACAAGTTATTATACTTTGTGTCTGTGACTGTAGCTTAGCCTTCTTTGTGTTTCTGACATTCAAAAGTGCCTGTAATGGTGTAATTGAAATAAATGCTTTTGAGTTTAAGTTTGAGTTGACACTTACGTCATGCAATACGCAAAGCAACATGTTTCATTTCTTCCCAAAAGCTTCAATCTCTTCAGAAGATTAGAAAATGCACGTGCACGATGTAAAATATGCCACGCAGGCTTGAGTTGTCCTGTCAGGTACCTGAGAACGTTTGTCAAGCTTGGAGTATGGTTGCCAAGCGACCGCCACGTTGACGGATGAGAAGCCTGTCTGAAGGATTGCTGAAGAAACAACATCACTAACACAGAGGTGTTAAAGGATCTGTGGTTTTGAAAGAGACGGACGGAATGAAGTGTTTAGTATTCACTATGAACTGCTACTCTTTTCTATAACTCATACATACATAAACACACGTTTTATTCCCATGGGGATAGGCAGAAACCACAGAACGACGCTACGATCCATAGAAATTCCTTTTGCTTCGTCCACGGTCATACACGCACGCCGGTTGCGAGTACCAAGCACCTTTCTGAAGAACTTCACCAATAAGGTCAGTATGTCTTTCTAGGACGTCCCCTTTTTTCTACAACTCGATGTGGTAATAAACGGCAGCATAAGTAACTACAAGGTGTAAACGGACTCTTCACGAAGCTAAACTAAGTAACTAACTAACTTTACGCAGAAATTATTGCTGGGAAACGACTTTTTTTTGAGGTGGATAATCACGTTTTACGGTAGGACTCAATGTGACGCATTCAAAACTTTGGGCTGATGGATGGATTGAATAGTACAGGGGTTGTCTTAAGTAAAAAAAATACATTAAAAGGTATTTAAAAAAAAAAGTTGAAACTTTCACCCCTAATATCTCCGTAGCTAGAAGGTTTCCAGGTATGGTCTAGAACAAAAAAATGATCGCAATGACGGGGAGAAGAATCGCCTTTCGGCTTCGTTAAGTCTTTTTAAACCCTTTATTTAACAGTCAATTCCTTCGAACCTTTAATTAACCGACTTCAAAAAGGAGGAGGTTATTTTCCTTATAGTCGTATTTCCTTCCTTAACACGAAAAACCATCAATACACGAACAGGTACACACCATCAAGTCCATCCACGGGCTCCGGTAATCAACGCACCGAACGAAATGATCACAATAAAATATTTGGGGTGAAAATGGCTTTCACCATCCGAACCCCGACTTTTCACCTTACGCCGGAAACAACAAACATTTTTCGCGAGGAACGCCGTGGATGTTGTAAATATGGATGGGATAGCGTTTGATTTCTTTTATTGTGAGGTGATCACATCTGATGCAAAAGTGACAAGAACGTCTTTTGCAACGAACTACTCAATAAATAAGTAGAATTTGCTAGCTTGCACGGCGTGTGGATTGCAATAGGCTCGCCCCCTATTCAATGGGACTTGAACATAACTGGCGAAATGTTGGTGTTCTATTAGGTACACCTCTGCCTAACCCTTCGGGGATTACAGGCGTAATGTAATGTAGTTTGCTAACTAAAATAATACCACCGGGCACAAATTCAGACTACGGGCTCCTCCTGAGATATTTCCGACGGAAAAACCCAATAACACTTTACCCGAACTGGGATTCCGACCCAAGATCCTCATCCACAGCAGTAGTGACCACTATACCACAGAGACCACCGAGGCAGTCAACCATATACTTACTCGTATGGTAAATACTACGGGCATATTAAATGTCTTGATCCAATCAGTTAGGCGAATCCTAGGAATTAAACAGCATGAACAGAATGTTCTATGTGAACATTGATGGGGTTACTAAAAATAAATAAAACACCCATCGTTTGGCTTTTCTAGTTTGCCTAAATCCGTGTAAACCTTTTAATAATTAAATGTATAGCGATGTGGGAGTCCGGTGTTTCACGTAAATCGTCGATCCGGGATAATACTGATCAATATTAACGATCGGCGAACACTTCGTGTGTTTCCGCCGCGGTTCGGCCGCGTTCGCAAATTGAATTAGTTATGCCCTCTGATTGGCCCCGTGTTTTATTCGTCACTGATTGCGTGTACGTTGATGACGTAATAAGTTCGTTCGTTGTTTGAAATTGGGTGTTGATTGGTAAAGATCGGTTGTGTATTTGTGGGGATTCAGTAAATTTGGAAATTCGCTATAATTAAATGAGTAAAGGGGAATACTATACATTTGAATAAAATACATTAGCATTTTAATCTTGCCAGGTCACGTTTTTTTGACCCACCTATGCTTTCAGACTTCCAATCGATAATATTAAGATCTTATTCTTTTAACCAATAGCTCCTAAAGATTAAATTGTTTAAATTATTGTTTTGTGACATACTAAATCACCACACCACACTACTTTTTCATGCGAAAAAACAATCGCAAAGTCTTTCAGAGTTTAATAGAATAGAATAAGTTCACTTAACTTAATAAAAAAACTCATGATAAGCGAGACAGGAGATACAAAACTCTTTACAATATGTCCACCTATAAAACGAACAAAGATTACTACATTAATGCGTCCAAAGACCAAATTCGCTTACACAGACCCGCCCACCCAAGACCGTATTAACCAAAAACGCGAAAAACGTCACACACGATTATAATACTAGAGGGGGTCAACTATCTGCCTTTTGAATTCACCCTAAATCGCGTTCATACGAACTGAGAGCTTAAAACTAATACATCTGGGTGGCGTGTGACTGGAGTGGTGGGGGTGGTCTGAGGGTGGCATGTAGAGAAGGGGGGAGGGGGAGGAGGTCGGTGTTAATTATTCACATTTTAATTTACGAAGCCCGGTACTGGCCAGTCGCAACGGGGAAAAATGTCTTGCGATCATTCGACAGTTGTATGGAGTATGTGGAGCCGTGGAGTGATGTTATGGAAGATTTTTGTATGGTGATTAGGGTTTTAGTGATTGTATAAAAGAGGAAGAAGCTGGGAAGCTGGTGGTGGTATGGTAGATCTCATTTAGAAATATTTATAAATAATGATAATAGACTGGTTGTACCTAAAGATCTTCAATTGTAACTAAGCAGCGAAGTAGCTTATGATGCCAATACTTCTGATACATAGTATAAAAGATAATCTAAGGAGTATTTATTTTGGTCAATTTGCAAGGAAAATTAAACTTAAAGTCGAATGTTTAGATGTCAAAAAAGATAACAATTTACCAGAAGACATAAAACCTACAGATCGCAGCAGTGATGTTACTGATTTGATTAACAACAATTGTATTAAAACAGCAAGCCTGAAATCATTTATTAAAAATATTTCGCGAAGGCAAAGGCGCATACTCCGACGTCCTCAGGTACATTATTCAAGCCAACATTCAAACGCTACGCTCAACCCCAAACGTATTAGACATCACTTTCATGACACATGCTATGAATAAACGAAACAAAAGTAGGCCCCACCTATGAGTATACCTATCTCCCTCTATCACTATAGAAGAGACAAGGACAAAGATAGTGCTCCTATCCGATACCGATGAGAAAAACGATCAGAATACGGACCCACGATTGCTATCTAAATAATTCAAGCGCGTATTCAGTCTCTGTAGCTCTTTGCAAAATTCTACACTCTATTTTTAAAAGCGTCCATAACCTTTATAACTCCCAACATAAGGGTTATATTCAAATGTGTCACAGTTTAGAAGTGTTGACGAAAATGCGGTGCAAACGTATGGAGTTTTTACAGGCTCTTATACGAAAATGTCGAACCGAATCGGTGTTCTCATACGCAAAATGTATGGGACAGAAATTTAAATTCGTGTATGCAGGAAAGGTTCAGAAGATTGGATGGTTAATTAGTTTACTGTTTTGTTGCGAAAGTAATTTAAACGAAATGCTTTACACTTCAATAATTTCCGAACACATCTGTACACTTTTTTTTAAGGAATATGTCACTGGGAAGTTAAGTATGGTCCTAAGATACATAGAGAGACTTTGGCCTCATATTTATTTCTGTTAGTGGTGGTTGATGGGATCTGTCAGTCCGCGGTAAATCCAGGGAATTGCCGTACTGTTATAGCAGATAAAGATTTTGACAATAACACTGCCCTCGTAACAGAATACACGGTAAGCTAAATTTCTGCACTGCAGAACTGACACCGAACAGACAGTTTCGTGCCTTATGCGATGCAAGTATACAACTTCCAACTGTCACCTTGCATAACCCTGCAAATGACAATACCAAGACCCCGAGAAACACACTGCAGAACTGACACCGAACAGACAATTTTGTGCCTTATGCGATGCAAGTATACAACTTCCAACTGTCACCTTGCATCGCCCTGCAAATGACAATACCAAGACCCCGAGAAACACACTGCAGAACTGACACCTAACAGACAGTTTCGTGCCTTATGCGATGCAAGTATACAACTTACAACTGTCACCTTGCAAAGCCCTACAAATGACAATACCAAGACCCCGAGAAACACATACATCTCTCAAACAACATATCACCCTGGTACTTCTGTTCCAACTACATCTCCCCCTTTACATTAGCCCGGCGAGCACTCTCAAAAACAATGAATATGAATCGTAAAAACTGAATGACAAGATGCGGTAGATAAGGAGCTCTAATAACGCGTCAGTGTCGATCACTGTGCGAGATGAGGCCGATTTGTAATGTAGATGTGTACTGTACCATCCCTTTTATGATAGCTCTCTCCGAATTTATTGCACACCTCAATGGAGTTATGAATATGGGTTTTTATTAGGTTTCTGTCTGATGTATTTTAATTGGGTGTTTTGATTTGGACGACTGTCTTATTTCGTATTATGTGAGTACTCTTGGACTTTACTGCTTCATATTAGTGTGTTGATCGGTGAATTTAAATGAAATGGCTCAAAATTTGGCGACCGCAGTTAGGTTCATTCCATATAGTATCAGTTCCTTTTAGGCATCATCACATTACTGCTGTAGTGGATATTAATTAACAAGCCTTCCAAGGTCGTTGTATAAGCAAATGGGAAGTTATTTCTTTAACTTTGCCAAAATGATTTGTGATTGCGCTATGGTCGTTTTGTGCGTGAAAAGACCCCTTTCTCACTTTTGGGACAGACACGACGAGGCATCTCTCATCTTAAGATCAACTGATCATCATCGATCTCTAGACTGCAAAAACTGCCAAGATGGACACAGCTTTAAAATTTCGCCGCCAAAATGTTTACGAAATCGTCAAAGCTCAAAATAACTAAGAAAATACATCTCCCATGATCGGTGCAGCAAAACATCGCCAGGTATCGAGCGGGTTCATTAAAAGGGCAGCGAGGGTGGGCCTTATCCAATATTTATTAACTTATTTCAAAGAAAATCGTATAATTAACACCATAGCTTCGCCCCCGGAGCCAACACCCCACGCGAGAACCTTCGACGGTGAGCGATAGAGTTGATAATGCAGATGCGTCATGATAACGGATATTGTAGTAATAAGCCTAGATTTTATAAGTGCTGTCAAATCAATTTAAAACCTTGTCGTTGTTTCTTTTCGCATAGCTGTAGTTTGGGAAATTTCAAGTTTTAAATGAATAGGGAAGTTGAGTTAGTTTTTGGCAGGCGTGCACCATCGACGATAATCGTCGCTTTTCATGAAGAAAAGTATAACAGATTCTTTCGTAATTTATATTTAACTAGAATAACGAGAACAAAATGTCTCTAGCATAACCATTTAACACGTCTTTCTTATAACAGTCGACTTTTCATTTAAAATGTTAACTCAGAAGATGTAGTAATTTACCTGTAACTTTGAGGGAAGCCTGTTTATTTCTTCAAAAACAACGTAACAAAACAGAAAAGATAAAAAGTTACTCTCTACCAAAAAAACAAATCTTTGCAACATCCTCCCCGCCAATCACCTCCCATCCGTACTCAGTAGGCACAAAACGCTGCCTGTAAGTTATTTGCCAATTACCTGTCTGTCGGTTCTCTTCTCATCACTCTTAGTTCTCAATTAGTATTCAGTCTCACTCCTTACATGTTCCAAACTTAATGAGAATATGTGTTGGAGTCGTATTTTTGAAATTCAGACCCTTTGAAACAACATGGCCATCGCAAAAATATGTTAATGTCACCTGTGAAGCGGCTATGCGAGCAAAATTGATTAAGTCTCCTCGCTAAGTAATGTATTTTTGATGTTAAGTGTGGATTATGATTACTTTTGGGTTTCTAAATATTGTAGGAGTTAAAGGACAGGTATGGATGGCATCTCGTTAAAAAATATGGAATTTGATTTTGTCACTTGAAGAACGTTGAAGGGAGAAACAACTAATAGGAACATTTGCAGGGAATCTACACAATATAATATTATGCCAAAAATGGGATGACAATGAAGCCAAAAATGAATGAATGATCACATACATATTTGGCCAAGAAACATTTTGTTTGTTGGAGAGAAAGAATGAAAGAAGAGTTGTTAATTTTTGTTTGCTATTTGAGACTTCTAACGGCAACTATGAAGAAGATAAACATCTAATTTAAAGTTTCACTTACCAGGTTTGGTAACTTAAGGTAGGCAGGTAGAGAATACCCAAAGCAGCCGTCGTATTTTTAATTGCGTACAAAGTTTAAATAAATAAATCTAGGTGAAGCACAACTCACACATAATCTTAAACAAAAACGAACTCTCTACAAGCCAGAGGGTGCAAGCAAGCTATCGATGCACCCCATTGCCCCCGCTTTGATCTCGCCGCCGCCGATCGGCTAACTGGATTATTTAACGAGTTCTCACCCAATTCCGTTAATTGGTCTGTAATCCGGTAGCTAAATGACAGGTACAGGGCTTACGCCAAGCTTGCTACAATACAGAGTTTGATTAGTGTTCGTGTGAGGTTGAATGTGTAATGTGAACTTTTTGGTGAGAGTTTTGGTACATTGGCCTTTATGGGAATAGTTTATGGCTGAAAGTTTCATCTATTTGCAATAATGTATTGTTCAATTGATACAAGGTGTATCACGAAGCCGATTGTACATCAAACTAAGTAACTACTTATACTATTATTGCTGGGAAACATTTTTGTTTTTGGTATGAAAAAACACGGTTACAGTAGGACTCAATTTAATGCACTTAAAACATTGTGCTGATGGATGCATTTAATAGTACGGGGGTCGTGATAGTATTCAAAGTAAAGTTATACCATTAAAAACTTTTATTACCTTGTGAAAAAGTTGGAACTTTAACCCCCAATATCTCCGTAACTAGAAGGTTCCCAGGAATGGTCTAGAACAAAAAAATATCGCAATGGCGGGGAAGCAAGTGCCTTTCGGCTTCGTTATGGGTATTTTTCACCTTTTATATTCATGGAAACACAAAAGATATCTATTGAATTTGCTTGTTTTAGATCTTGGAAGACTATTTGTGTTTTACTATGTCCATCGGATTATCATTTCATAATTTTAGGAGTTATGAGTTTCATACTTTTAATTGTGCCGATGAAATTGATATAATAACGTATTTTTCATTTCATCATAAAATTGATTGATTTTTTCTAGTAACACATCGACTATAACACAATCTAGTATAAGGATGCATCGTATTCTATTGACCACTCGACCAGCTCAAGGTCAATATGTGACTACTGACTTACGGTCGATTGCACCTGTATTATTATCTATATCAACCATAACAAACACAAAGTAAAAAGTTAACTTGAAATGGATACTGCACTAAGCAAACAAAACCACACACATCAGAACAAATAGAAGCGGTCACTACTTTCATCCATTTCACAGTAACTTCCACTCGTTCTCAAACAAAATGTCTTTTTAATTCATCACCGGCTAAGCTAAGGGCGGCCACAGATCTCGGAGCTTACGTCGTACGTAGACAAGGCAAAACATGCATGCATACGATTGTCGCAAAAGGTTATTTCTGCAAGGCGGTGGTTTGTGGCCACGGCTGGTCTGACGTTCGGACTGACGCCTGTGGCTTGCTCCGTGCTTCTTACGGGCTTTACGACTTGCTCAGTGACAATGCGTAGGTGCGAGAGAAATATTGGAGTGGTCAATTTTCTGGTAGTTCGTATTTTAGTGCGGGCTTTCTCGAGGGTTTTGTGGTGTTGGTTTTGGGGACAACTTTGTGCATATTTTGTTCGGGTAAGAGTTTTGCTGCTGTAGCATTTCTTAACGTGTCACCAGGTTAGGTTTCACAAGTTTTTCTCAGCTTATTTTAATTAAAAATCAGGTAGAATTAATTTAACGAAACAAGCGATAAGTGAGTTTTACATTTAGTCTAAGCTGACACATGTAGCAAGTTTTTAAAATCACTTATCTTAAGAATTCAGTTCAACAAATGTTCAGATGAGTGGTAGATTGAATGTTAGTAATCATATTAGTTAGTAATATAGTCTTAGTCGAAGTTTCACATCTAGAGAAAATAAAACTTGAACTCAACTTTCTTTGCGTTACCAAGAAACTTAGAACATCATCAAAAGGAGCCCCATCCATTTTGCTAACAGTTCAACTAAGAGTTCCTTACCGATATATTCCGAATGTAAGTTAGAAGCTAGTCCGTAGCGAAATAACACTAAATCTAGACCAAGTTCGAGCATGTTGGCTGTATATTTTAGAACTTTCTTTGTGTAGAAATGGTTCTAGCATTAGATGCTAGTAAGAGAGGATTTGCACTGAAGAATTGTATCAGCCCACATTAGGTGACGGGAACAGCGTAGTAATTCATTTGGGTAACCCAATTTGAAAATAATTGCAGTTGATAATAAAGAAGAGCAAGCACCGTGTTTGTTAAACTAGAGGCGGACCGAAAAACAGCATTATAGTTATCACATATTTCTGACCACGATGAGCAGTGCCATTTACAGAAATTTGTGACACTGGCCAACAATCGGTAAAAACTTAAAACATGATATGAAAATGTTCCTAAATGCAATGTACTTGTACTAAAACGAAGACTACACTTTAATCATTCACCACCTTGCAAATAGAAGAGTTTTCCAATGTCCTTACAAATACAAACACCGCCCACAGTCACCACTCATCAGCATACATGTGTTAATTAAAATTAATTCACACATGTCTGAGCGTTAAATTATTCACAATTATAATTGTAATAATCAGGAGTCCGACCTAAGACCATCCGAACCTAAAAGCCGGGGCTGGCCGTATTAATATTATCACATATCCGGGCAGTGGAGCTCACTGGAAGAATTTTTAATGCTATGCTTTAATTATTTTGCCGTTGGCCCGGTTGGGCGCCAGTCTAAGTTCCATTCACATTAGAGAATTCATTTTTGCTACGGCCGCGCCTACGTTCTGAATTATTAAGGTGCTTGCCGAAAACTGAAAATTGCTGAGATCACCGGGTGCCAGACGGTGTGTATTTATGAGTGCGTAAATTTTCTAGAGGTATTCTGTAACCGTTTGTACATTATGAAGAGGGCTAATTAACCGGCCGAGTTCGGGTGCTGTTAATAATGGAGGAGGTGCTACGTAGTTCTAATGTTAGATGGGTGTGGGTAAAAATCTAGGGTCTGTATAATTTGGATATGGTGTGAATTATTGACACTCTCCGTCCGCTTATGTCGATGTTTGTTCGTCTTGGATGTTTTTTACCCGAGTTAAATTGAATTTATTGACTTTACATACCTCTGATATTTTCGATCATTTTAAAGTAAAATTATTGCCGGAATAATAAAGCATCCTAGCATTTGTACACAGTGTACATTTGTATTTGTCGCATTTGTAGTACGTATCAGCTTTAAACACCGCAACAAAATTCGCAATATAAACACAGCCGAAAAAAATGTTAATTAAAATTAAATCTTATCTAGTGAAGCCGCATCACAAAGAAACAGACGAAACAAAAATGTAATATGATTAGAAACAAATTACACACGCGGCCACGATTAGTCCGGCTCACGGGGGCTAACCAACCGTGGCCCACGTTGGGCGCCACTCTGCCTTTGTCCGGCCACTTTCTTTGTATATTGTACCATTTCATGCAAAATTTAATTTCGTTTTCAAGACTCGTGCGGAATGATATTACGGTCGGCGGACGCCACCGCCGTTTGTAATTTCCCTCCTCAAGTGTGTGTGGACATCGTGCCTTTTTCATCGCATTCCGTTTCGGTGGGTGGGCATGGCACCGGCCCGGTCCGGTACCGTTACGTTTACTGCGGCGTTGTTCGGAATTAAACAGTTGGATTGCAACCGCCGTTAATTACTATACACAACTACACCCAGGTGGTTTATTGGGTGCTCTTTTAAAGCTATGTGCACGATTTTGCTGGTTAATCAAAGCTTCCACTGGCATTCTGATATTCCCGGTAGTAATATTGCGCGATTTGCTTTGTTAGAAATGAAATTGGAAATTAGCTTTGTGTCCTCATGTATTCTAGAAATGCAGATACGAAATAATTCAGCATACAATAATAAAAGTGATTGGAACCGAGGTTTGTAGGAAAGTAAGATTCCAAAGGCGTCTGAAAACCAGAAATAAACTTAACTGTCGTACAACATAGACTATATCACACAATTTGATACGATTACCACGAAAAATATTAAAAGCAACAAGTCCCCCATATCCCCATAATATTCCTGACCCGAATCCACAGGGACCTGACAAAAGATTCAATATAACCCCTATCTTGTAAGGAACTCCCAAATCCTTTCAACCCTTTAAGAGTTGTATCCCCAATTTGTTATCGATACCGGTGACACGGTCCAGTAGCAAGGAGACTCCCCGAAGGGATAAAAAAGGGATTCTTTCTGTGATCTACCCGCAAATCGGTGTACACACAATAGGGGGCGATTAAGGTACTTAGGTTCGACGTGAGAAAGGGATTTTCTTTTTCTTCAGTTTTTTATGGCGTTTGATCGGTTTTGGGGAGGAAATGCCGTGATTTTATCTTGTATTTTGTGGATTTTGGGAAATCTTTTGATTGGCTACTTAGCGATGTCAGTACAAGATTTAAAAGATACGTACGTTAATTGCGTTTCCAACTAAGATCAGCAATTTTTCTATTTTTTTCAATTTATCATCATCCTCATTCTTGCCCTTATCCCAAGTTATTTAGGACCAGCGTAGAATGTTTTCTTCCTCTATACTTCTCTAATAGTTGTCATCTCACGAGCCATAATAACAATTGAAATCAATGACTTCAATCAAAATACTCCTCAACATAATTTATTTTCTAAAAAAAAGCAAATCCGTCATTTAATCTACCCCTAAGACCATACAAAGATATTTAGTGGTACTCTCAATAACTACCCCTAACATCCCTCAAACATGTTTACACTGGCTATCCATGTCCAGTCTTGTACAAACAGCCCCGTACAAACTGGACGGGGGCTAGATATTTGCATATCGGTCTCTTACTTGTTTATTGAGGCGTCTATGAGATTATGTTGCTTAATAAAGTTTGGCTAAGATGCTGATGGTCATTTTGTAAGGTAGTTTGGTTTAGCGTTTTAGGTAAGTTTGTTTTTGGATTATTTTGGAAGATAGTTTTCATCCTTGTGTCTTTATTGGGTAACAATGCTTCATATCACTTGACTGTTAAGGGGATTTAAATAGTTTTCTGGTAGCTGGAACCCCTAGGTATAATGTATTGATTTTGTGGTTGAGACTGTGTGTTAAAAAAAAGACAAATACTCACCTACTTCGGGATATTTTTTTTTAAGAAAGTCAGGGTGTAGTAACTGCAACAGATGTGCGTTATTTCACAATTCGTATTATATCATATGTACGAGTATGTTAGTATGTAAGGTTAAATCTGCGGGCCAAAGTAGCCTGAAAAAAAATGTATGTTGTTGTTGTTGTGAATGACCAGATTTCTGAATGTGGACGACACAAAAGTATGTAAGGATCATAGCAAGTGGTCACCTATAGTTTCAACCTACTCCTACGGAAAAACGGCGTGAGTAATAAAGGTATTTGTACTCTGCATCGAAAGAGCCACGAATATCGTTCAGCCCATTTGATTTGACTTAAAAAATATCAAGTGACTACGACAAGTAACTTGACACATAGAAACATCGCAACAATGTACCCAAAATCCTACACACCAAAAAATTAATCCAGCCAGAATCACCGATAAGAATAAAATCTCCCATAAAGACAAAGAATAAGGAGGTATAAGCTGGGTGTATTGGGGTCCCGAAGCGTCCGTACGTGTACTTCGGATTAACCAGCAAATTGGTTTAAGCCAAAAGCCCGGATCACGCCGCAAGAGAATCAATCCCGATCGCTGTAGACGTGAGGGCTAGTGTGGAAGCGGTTTGAGGTGAAAAAGATAAAATAGCAGCAGTCAGAAAAGAAGACAATATTTATAACTTTGAATCGTTGGAAGTGCCACTGAATTTTGGGACTGTCAAACTGTCTTCTGCGGTCAAAAAATCGTGGGCACGAATTGCAGCTGAGGACCCTCATCAATAAAAACTGCGCTCGATCATAAGTATGTACCATCAGTTACCGATCAAATAAAATACATTTTTGCAGCTCTAAATACTCAACCACCAATAGGCCCATTATTTATATTCCAAATGATCAGAAGACGTCATCACGAAGAAATGAAACTGCACGACTGTGCGAGATCTACTCCTTGCTTTCTTGGCACGATTTCGATTCCAATAGATTCTAATAAGATTAGTGTTGTCACACGGGTGTTAGATAAAATAGTTTGTGGCCTATAATTGGGGTTCAGGTCGGCCCGACCGATGTCAAACAGGGCCATTCCAAAAGGCACCCTAACCCCTCTAATCAAAGCGTAATTTGGTGCAAAAACATTGTTCATGGTCATCACTCGCATGACTAGACAATATCGACTTGGAAGGTGATCTCTCTGCATTACATTTCCAAATTCGACTTTGTCTCGTTCAGTTTGGGTTTGTTTTTGCGTGTGGATGTCGTGAATAGTTTTCTCCGATCGAGTCCCGTTTACAAATTGGATCGGTCGTCGGGTAAATCAGGGTTACCCAGTAATTGAGACTTACAGGATCGTTCGGTTTGTGGGTAGGTCGACGCGGTTGAAGGATTACATGCGATGTATCGCTATCTATCGATCTTGGGTTAATGTATGGGATTTGTCGTTGATGGTTATGGTAGTAGATTATGGTGTTTTGTGGTGCTTGAAAGCGACATTTAGTTTTGATGTTTTGGCTTATACAGTTGCTGATGGGTATAATTTTTTTAATTTCTTCGTTCTTTCCAGCTTTCATATTTAGACATTTATTTATAAAAATATTAACAACCCGTAATTTCCCATTGTAGGGTAAAGGCCTGTTCTCATACAGGGAATGCGTGAGCATTTGCAAGGTGGAGTGGAGTGGCTAGTTCAGACTTCATCATCTTCATCATCATTTCCGCCGAAAGACGTCCACTGCTAGACATAGGCCTCCCCCAAGTGTCGCCACATTGACCAGTCCCGTGCGCCTCGCATCCAGTGGATCCCCTTCACCAGGTCATCAGTTCAGACATGTCTGCATTATTTTATAAGTCCAATGTTTCCTTCACCAAGCCAGTGATGTCCAAGATAAACTTAGAAAGACATTTTGACATGAACAAAAAGAAGTCTGTATAAAGGGTGTAAAACGACTCATAACGAAGCCGAAAGGCACTTGTTCTCTCCGTCATTGCGATCATTTTTTTGTTCTAGACTAGACCTGGAAACCTTCTACTTACGGAGATATTGGGGGTTAAAGTTCAAACTTTTTTTTTAAATTCATGTTTTTAAGTAACATTTTTCCACGACCCCCGTACTATTCAATTCATCCATCAGCACAATGTTTTGGGTGCGTTACATTGAGTCCTACTACGAACGTGATTTTTCAGCAAAATAAAAAAAAGTTTCCCAGCACTCATTTTTGCGCAAAGTTACTTAGTCCGGTCTGTTTACACCTTGTATTGATTTTTTTTATTTACTTGCCTATACTAGATTCCAGACACAAAGGCCCGTTAATCACAAACACAATCAATCCCTTACTTTCGAACTAACATCAAACAAACATCCTTGGACGCAGGTTCTATTCCCGTGCGAATCTACTTGTTTCGTTTGTGTTTGAAGAGGATCGACTGCTGTTTGATGTCTGTCTGTGGCAATAATGGACGCTTCATTATTTGTTAGGTTTTAAACAGTTTTTTAGGTTTTTATCTTACCTAGGATAGGTTTTTTAAGGGCTTTCGTTAACAGTGATTATTTTTTTAATTATGGTGATTAATTTTTTAATAATTACTAACTAAATTAGTTATGGTGGAATATGTCTCATGAAAAAGGAAGGAGTAAATGATGCCGTGACGTCTGACAGGAGAGAATGAATGGAAGAAGAAAACGTGTTGCGCCGACCCCAAATAAAATTGGACAAGGGCAGGAAGATGATGATGTCTCAATGATCTTTGTAGGGGATGATAAACGGTCCACCATAATAGGTTAGTTACGGTAATAGATATAAGGTTAATTTAAAAAAAAATCCAATACGATGTTCCGTTCTCCGTAAATCTTATGTTAAAGCTTTCATAGATTTCCTTGAAAAGAAGGTAAAATTTTCAACACTGAACCAAAAGGTTATAAAAAAACAGCCAAGGTACCATTATAGTAGGGAATTTAACCCCTTTAATTTTTGTTTTGTTGGTATAGCGGCAACAGAAATACACATTCTGTGAGTACTTCAACTGTCTACCTAATAAAGATCATGAGATACAGCCCGCTGACCGACAGACGGACGGACGGACAGCGGAGGTTTAGTAATAGTATCCCGTTAGTTACCCTTCGGGTATGGAGTCCTAAAACTACTGTCAATTCAAATCATGACAGTAAGGGAAGAGCGAGGAAACTCCAACACAAGTATTTTTAATTACTTACTGGGGTTGACTCATTTATGAAGCATGTAAGTTTTGAGACAAATAAAACATTTTCATTTTCATTTCATTTCAATGAGAATACCCAAATCAATGTAGGAAAGGAATCAACTTCTAAACAACCAAACACGGAACATATTCTTCTCTAAAATCACAAAATAAAAACCGAGCATACCTGAACTTACATAACCAAAACAGAAGCAAACACAGTAAATATTCCAACATTATATTTAGCGGGAGATTCGCTTCGGAAGCTGGGAAATGCACCGAACGGCGGCGATAAGGGGTTATCAAAGAATATACGAGCCCACTCGAGTTGAAGATGTTGCGACACAGAGTAAATTAGTTGGGAAAATTGTGTTTAAAGATTATTATAAAGGTGAAGGCAATTTGTGATTGCTTGTGGTTAATAGGGTTTTGGTTTAGATGATTTTGTATTGTGTTGGGTTGTGGGGTAACTGTTTGCTGTTTTGTAGCGTTGTCTGATATTAACGGTATAAATATCATCTTCGGTAGGGAAATACTTGTAATAATATCATATTATTGGAGATTTTTTTGGGTGTCATTAACTATTTACTATTTATATTATTGGGAGCCAGAACCCCCACTTCTTCTACTTCTTAGCGTGTCGAAGACGATTTAAATCCAGTCAGCTTAAACTTTGGCGACAGCTTAGGCACTTTCAGTAGCGTTCATCAGCTCACCCCCACTGGTGGACAGACTTCTCCTTCAAGTATCGTCACAACCGGTTTACGTGACAAAAAATGTACTCTTGCGGAGAATCGTACTCGTACTCTTAATATTTGATCTCAATCTTCCCAAAGATTCTATCCAAAACTTTATTCTCTGCACAACTTCAACACCGTGCCAAAAATCATGGTATCATCCATGTACACTGGCGTATAAACAAAGTGTAAAACTCAAATCCTCGGTGCAGACGGCAAGACTGAACATCTTAGCATAATTAGCCGAAAGGGGCCGTTTATTGCTAATATTCGTAGTAAGGATTAATACCAACGGGTTCAGAGCTGTGCTGGGACTGGTAACTGCTATTACCGTAAGTCAGGCGGGGTGTAAGATGTATTTGGTTGAACTTGGTGCTATTGCATGTTTTTTTGTTGACGGTGTTAGTGAGGTTCTTTGGGTGGCTAAGGAACTGAAGGGGTAAAAAGGATTTAATGTAAACTGGTTTAGCGGTAACAATATAGATACGTATATGTTTGTTAGTTGAATTTGGATAAGAGAAGACAGAAAGAAATATTTATTAGGAAGATTCCAAAACTACAGATTACACACCACAACGAAGACTAAAATAGTATAGTAATTTCTTTCCCAACGAAAGATTATACAGAAAGAAGTTTACACGCCCGATAATATTGCAAGGCAACATTTTAGAACAGTAACAATCTTTGCCATCAATATAAACGACTTGCTTCCCCTAACAGAATAAAAATTAAATCAATCCTCCAACCTACTTATCATAAACTTGAAAACAATTTTGATACTTGGTCTGCGCTCAATCGAAACACTTAATTGAAAGTCATCGACTCGTATAATACTCGTATTAGGGACGAAGCCACAATACATATCGGTACGTATAAATTCTAATGCAGAAATCCAAAAACATTACAAAAGCCACCCCCTTGAGCACCCGTCTGGATGGTGGATGCGGGCAAATCTTCGAATTAATTTTACTGCCGAAATATGCAAATTTGGAGATATAGCCGCCTAATAACATGTACAAAAGAGTGGTGACTCCGAGCGCGAAACACTTAGACTATATTGTGGGGGTATTGGGGCAGCTTTGTGCCTAATTGGTGTTTGCTTCTGAGAAGTTCGCATTAGTAATATGGACTTCTTATTCCAAAACATTTCTTTTTAGCAATTCGAGCGTTATCTTCCTATTTGCGATTTTCTTCTTGTACTAGAAGTTATGATGTTTATCACTTGATTATTTTTGAAAAGCAACATAGATGATACTTACTTTCATTGACTACAGTGTGCTTATGTTGGTCTAAAATTTATGATTTCTATTTTAACGATTGTCAATATAAAATCTCTCTCAAGGAACTCAATTCTGACCATGATCCTTCATTAACATTCAAGGAGAACGAAAAGAGGAGAATTTCCAAGGAAACCTTCAAAATCTTGACCACCAACTTCCATCAAAGAACAGTCCCATCTAAAAGTTGTCATCTAAACAATAATCTATGCCTTAATCGTTACTTCAGGCTAACATTATAGCCGCTTCGAGGAGCTTAATAGGTTACAAAATTTACCGTGATAGTAGAAAATACACGATGCTTACGTGCCAGCTTTCTCGGGAACTTATCAGGCTTTATTAGATTTCAGGTGTTTAGTTTCTTCACTAGACGTGGTTAAGCCTTCATTTTATAGTTAAAATTTGTTGCACTATATTGGGCTTTGTTTAAAACTTTGTTAGGGGCGAATTTATTAGTAATTTTTATGGTTATGAGGTTGCTAGAAGATTTTGCTGCGGTGACTTGTTTTATGGATAAAGGCTTCAAGTTAAAACTACTAAACAGCACTTTGATAGGTAGGTAACTATTTGATGTACGTAAATAAGTCATCTCACAATAAATAAAACGGTTATTGGTTCTTTTGAATTAGAAACACTCAGAATAAACTAACGCATATCTAATAAACTCTTATTTGGATTAGGCAGTTTCTTTAGAATGTGCCCTTTTTATTTCTTCAGTTGACCATCTGTGGCATATCTTGACGATATAATCATCATCATTTCGTCCACTGCTGGACATAGGCCTCCGCTAAGTGTCTCCACATTGACCGGTATCGTGCGTCTCGCATCCAGTGGATCCTAGCCATTTAAATAATCATTTCAATAAAAATAAATATGCACAGGCACACAACAACGGTAGATTAGGTCCACTTACTTGCACAGCACAGTATCCTTGCCAGAATCAAAGAGTCCTGCCCTCCCCCATCTTGCAGGAAGCTCGGCAATGGTGACTCCTCGTGATCCCCATACGCAGATCCGGCTGCCGCATCCACTGGTCATGATCCTTTCCACATGGAAAGATGGCGGGATGAGAAAGAGGAGTTTCTGGAAAGAAAGATGTAGATCGATTGATATCCCATATGGTACGGTGAAAGAAAGAACATCAGGATGGGACGTAAGACTATTTTTGACGGAAAAAAGAGAGGGCTTAACGAATGTGAATTTAACACGTGGGTTAAGGATAAAGGGATATAATTAGGAATAAAGATAAAGACCATCAATAAGGAGCTTGATTTGAATGTTGTCTAAGTTGTTTTTAAGATTTAAAAGACTGTTTATGTGAGTGATGTTGAATGCCCAAGGCATTAAGTCCGCCTTTGTATGGTTTCTTTTTTTACTTGTGCATAAAGTTTTAATAAATAATAAATAAATAAATGTTGTTTTTTTTAAAATCAACTGCAAAGTCGCAATTTCATAACAGGCATTGCCCACTAAGATTTTGGGACCATTTAGCCGTTTCAAATATTGACGACATTGTAAATATGGAAACCAAAACACATACGCCAAATACGTTACCAAATCATGTTAAGATCATTCACGTAACCTTTGCTTTACAAGACAACGTACATTTCAGTGTTAAAACAAGCCATCAAGTCAAACAAGCTGCGCTGTGAGTCGATCTCGATTCTATTTCACACTCCGCGATCAAGGCAACTTTTTCAATTTCCTTTAGAAATAAGCGCTATGCGGACCGCGGGCGGCCGTCAAACGATAAATGATTATAACTATGACGTCAGGGGAAACGAGGCAAGGCGCCGGTGTAATGAGAAATAAGACGAAAAAATCCGACGAAGCCAGGAAGCCGAGAACGCTTCCTACTTTATTTTTTGTTCCTTTTATTGATTAAAAAACTTTCCTAATCATATTTTTCCTTCGTCTCCGGAGATAGTTAGGTTATCGGCGCTGCTGTGGATTCTCATGTACATTGTTTTTGTTTTATTTTTTTCGGGGATTTCAATTTTGATGGATGTTGCTGTTTTTTTATTACTTACTATTTACTTAAATTAAAATTGTTTAATCTTCCATAGTGCATCTGTGTAGTGCACCTTTCCATTAGAATATGTCATATAATTTTCCGGGTAGCCATTAAGGTTATCCATGTTATTGCACAGCAGGTTGATCGACAGCTATCTTATCCATATGTATACATTAAATGTAAGACCACCATAACATAAGCAGGATTGGTATTGACTCAGAATCACGTTAATGTCTGCATCAGCGAGCGGAGTTTGCGTAGCTGAGTTTTGGGCCAAATTTCAATCTTCAAATATTGATGAAAATCAAATTTCAACAAATAATGATGAAAATTTGTCATCGACACGTTAAGAAGAAGGATCACGTTGAGTAATAGATAAAGGAGACGCCTTTGGCCTGCACTGAAACAACAAAAGCACTTCAAAATAAAAATCTTCTATAAGAACTAGCGTACCTTACAATTCTCTACTGCCAGAAAAATCTCAAACCTCAACAAAACAAAACAAATCTAAATCAATGCACAACGAAGCACCATCCAAACCAGATATTAATAGTCTAATCGCGATACTAACTATTGCACTGTTTCCAGTACATTAACCGCCGCGCAAACTTGCCAGGCACAGCCCCTGTTACAAACTGTTCAATGTACTATAATGGACTATTAATATTCGGGTGGTCAAAGGTTTGTCATTGGCGTTGGATTTGAATCTTTGTTGTTGGGAGATGGAGCGTGGTTTCAGTTAACTGGTAAAGGGAGATTGCTGAACATAACCAACATAACATCACGCCTGTAATCCCCGTAGGGTTAGGCAGAGGTTTACGTAATAGTAC
This sequence comes from Lycophotia porphyrea, assembly GCA_950005105.1. Lineage (NCBI taxonomy): Eukaryota > Metazoa > Arthropoda > Insecta > Lepidoptera > Noctuidae > Lycophotia > Lycophotia porphyrea. The sequence continues at coordinate 15,023,782 of OX465403.1, forward strand.
ACCCACATTTCGCTAGTTATGTTTAAGTCCCATTTAATAGGGGGCTAGCCTATTGCCATGAACTGGGCACAAATCCAGACTCCGTGACTGCTACTGAGAAATTCCTGATGGAAAAACCCAATAGCACTTTGCCCGACTTTGCTTTTTGAGATTGTTGAATTGTTTAATAAATGCTGATTATTTATATGGTCCTTAGAAAAAGAAAAAAGAAAATATGTTTGCTTGTGTGTGTCATAAGTACTAACAAAATGCTTCCCTTCATTTGGAAACATTTTCTTTTACTCGATGAAACAGAGTAGAAAATATAAATTGTAATTATAAAGAAATAACAGGTTATACCGAAAAATATAAAAAAAAACATGATTAAAAGTCAAACTGTAATCGAAAACATTCACAATGAATATTTATGTATACCCAAAGACAGAAATATATCTACGCGAGAAACAATAGAAGTTCACCCTCTTCGGCCATTATTTAAAACATTGAAAAACCCGAAACGGCCACAGTGCATTAGCTGGTGATTATCGAAAAGAATCAAAGTGGGTTAACCCTACCGAATGGAACCCGGAACGTTTTGACCCACGCGGCAGCGTTCAGTCGGGGTCAAAGCGAAAGCGGAAAACGTTTTGGTAACGTTTTTTAGGAGTATTGTAAGAGTCGAAATTATGATATTGTATGGTTTTTATCGCACTTAGAATGATCAAAGTAGTAGTTAGTTTTCACAAGACTTTATCGAAAATCGAAGCAAAATATGTTTGTGAATAACTAATTAAAAGAATCGACAGCGTTGAGGAGGAGTTTTTCGATGCCCTTTTATAGTTTGTTGTTAGTTTATCTATTTTAGTTTAATAGTTTTAAATTATCAATGTATATAGTTAGTTTAACCTAATAAAGTATTAAAATCCATTAAAAGACAGGGTTTCAATTATTGGCTGGCTCATAATGACTATCTAATGGTTATTGGCAATCGTTATCTTTGGCAATCTGCAGTACTAGATATATTTTGTGTCATCCCAGAAAAAACAGCTAAAATGTCTCGTGCACCAATTATACTCTAGTTTAATACCAGATAGTTTGAAGGCACTTTCATACCTTAGAATTCTTTAAGTTGTTATATAGTATTTTGAAAGATTCAACGATGTTTCTGTTTCCGTCTTAGCTGGCAACAAACTTGAGTATTTCTTAAAAAATACTACTTTATTTTTGCTATCCCACCCCCATCACTGGCACCCCACAGTGTGACCAACTCGCACGCTGCGGTCACAGCGGGGCGGGCATAAATTCAGACGACGAAAACCTCCGACAGTTCCGAAGCGTATCCTACGCGACGCGATAATGGCTTCGAAGTTCACGCCTAAAATATAGCCAAGCAGTTTTACGAAAAAAAAAAGAAAATTTTTTGGAGGTTGAAATATGGGTTTTTGTGGATGATAATTATGACTTTTCTTGTGTCAAATATTGATGAATAATAATTACTAGCCCGCACTAATTAAATATAGAGGATTGGAAAGAAGATAGGGACGCCTTTACTCTGTAAACGGCTACACGAATAAATCTTACTTCTTGCTATAATATTATAAATGCGAAAGTTTGTAAGGATATTTATATATCAAAGATACAGGAATTGCGCTTAATATCTAAATAATTACATCTCGACATAAAGTACCTTATACCCACCAAAAAAATTACGTATGCAAATTCACAAACAAAAACCTACAATAAAAATAAGAGCGGGGATTACTGTGGTTACGTATTAAAATTCCTGATAGGTACACACATAGCTGAACCTCGAACAATTAAGGAAAGGTGGGTGTCTAAGGGACCCCCGCGCGGCGGCAGGGTTATTCGGCCATATTTAATAAAATAATAATATTATGAAAAAAGAATTAAATTATTCAACCCGCGTACGTCCGTGTATCGCGATCGGTGTCCCAGCCAGATATGTATAAATTTTTTTTTCGCCTTTCTGGTTTACGTGACCGAGGAGGCTCGCAAAGATTGCCAGCGCGGTGCATGTATTCAAATAATTGTTTGTGTTTTTTCATTTTAATTCTTCCACGGGTGGAATTTTAATGATGCGTTTGTATAAAAGATTGGAGGATGCTAAGCGTTTATATAAAATTTTCGCAGCAGGATTAAAAAGGAAAATCGCCTTTGGATTAAGAGCGAGCGGTCAGTTTTTATAGGTACGAAACTCGTGTTTTTAGTTTATTTTTTTGCAATTTTGTTGAAGTTATTTATGTTGAATATCAAATAGAGCTGAAAGATCGTTTTTATGTGTAGATATGGGAAACCATAATGAAACTATGACATAAAAAATATGTAGATTTGTAACACTTAGCACAATAAGACACAAATATTAATCAGACTATCGGAAATGGTTTTAGATATAAATGTGTTTTCTAAATAATCGTTGCTTGCTTATACAACAATTAAATTGATACACATCTTCGAAAAATTTTCATCATTCGATTTTTTTTTACCATAACAGACATCCTTACTTCCTTAGTATATATATTATATAAATAGTATTATAAATGCGAAAGTAAGTTTGTTTGTTACCTTTTCACGCCTAAACCACTGATCCGATCATCCTGAAATTTTGCATATACGTTGTCAAGTGTACAGAAACGGACGACCTTTCATCCCAAAAAAGTACTGTTCCCGAAGAAAACAACAATAAAGATTTTATTGTAATAGATGGCACCACGTGTCTTTCGAATCATGATTGAATTATATTATTACAAGCAGAGTACAACCCAAATTGTTTGTAAAATTCAAAATTAACGCGAGCGAAACCGCGGGCAAAAACTAGTGCATGAATAAATCGCCTTTTTCTCATGGTGGTAGGGTAACTGCACCGATCAGTTAGGTCAGTCAGGTTAGTGCCTAACCTAGTGTCAGTTTTTATGCCGCCAATGGGCCTCTGATTTGGCTTCACATGCCGTCGAGAAACATCTCTCACACCGGTATTCATGAACGTTACTCAGTGCGCGTGGACGCACCACAGTGTCCCAAAAACCTATTCATAAACAATACTTGAGAGACGAACGACACTATGCGCTCATTATAATGAACGCACAGATATGTCAGTCAGTTAACCCGAGTGAAGTCGCTTCACAACGTTAACCAATCACAGGCCCCATTCAATGCTATGTGTCCGCACAGCAAAGAGTCGTTCTTGAATACCAGTAAGAGGCATGCTGCTTTGATTTCCTCACGATGTTTTCTTCATCAAAGCACGTGATAATTATACAATGTTGACATGAATCTGAAAAATCAGAGGTGACTTCAGCTTTATGTCCTGAGTAATAAAGTTGAAAACTGGTCGACAGTCAGAGAGCGTGGTAGTACTTGCAAACATTCCTCACTCTGAACATTAAATTCCTCTTCTAAATTAAAAAAATAATCATATGCTATTACAAAATCCGACGTAGCCCGAAGAATTGCCAAAGTGGCAGTAGGCAGGGCACATTGCTCGCAGAACAGATGGCCGATGGGGCCGAAAAGTTCTGGAGTGACGACCGCGAACCGGAAGCCGTTGCGTTGGAAGGCCTCCCACTAGGTGGACCGATGGCCTGGTAAAGGTTGCGGGGATCCGCGTGATGCGAGTTGCACGGGACTGGTCAATGTGGCGACACTTGGGGGAGGCCTATGTGCAGCAGTGGACGTCTTTCGGCTGAAATGATGATGATGATGATACTATTACAAAACCGACATATCATAAAGCGGTATATTTGCTAACTAATAACTTGCCACATAAACCGATCAGTTTGCAGCGCTAGTATTATGAATGAAGTCTTGTAAGTCGACATGTTTTAAGGTTAGTACCGCTACTCGGCGCTAGATGGCGCTAGAGGTTGCAAGTTGTGTTCTAAAGCGGAATTGGTGGTGAGTTTATATAAAGGCTGATTTGTTTGGTTCTTGTAGATACTGGATAAATTGAATAGGATAGATATAAGTCATACTAATTGCTTATTTATGACTACAATTAAAATATTAATGATCGCGTGTTGTTTGAATTTTGCTTCGGTAATCACTCTGAAGTTTTCAGAAAAATCGTCATCAAATCAAAAATCAAAATTCATTTATTTCATCAGCAAAATATGTTACACAAACAAAATTAGTGATTGGAGCCTCCCTTTAAGCAAGTAATGCCTGTATTGGGAGACTCCGCTCATTCATCTCAATTTTCAATTTTATTATATAAACTATATATTTGTGTGAGTGTGTGAGTATATGTTTGTGTGTAATTGAGTATGTTTGTGACTGTGTGAGCAGGTTTGTGTGTGTGTATAATAAGTGTGCCAACATGTGAAGTGAGGTGGTCATATGCCTAGCTTTTTCCCAACTATTTATTTATTTATGTATCAGACACAACGATCCATAATTTAATTAGTAAGTACACTTAAAACTAAAGCTAGTAGGAAGTCACATAATCAAATACAAATACAAACACCACAAAATACTGTTATAACTTGAACACAAAATAAAATTTAAATAAAATTAATACAATAATTTCTTGTCAAATATAATAAAAAAAAATTGGAAAGTACGAAATCAATGATAAAAGTTAATAATTGCAATACAATCATAATCAATCATTAAAAAATTAAATTAAAAAATCTAAAACTATGTTGGGTCGGCTTCCAATTTAAACAAAAGCAGCTGAATACCAGTATTTTACAAATTGTGATAGTAAAAATTGTGTTTGTTGTTTGAATGGTCATTGAAAACTTGGGAGTATAATAAATAAGAGATACCTGCAAAAAAGACGTTTATTAGTTTTCAAACGCAAAGAAAGTTAGCCTACGGAACTCATACAAATCAACTGTAGAAAACTCGTAGACCGCTACGGCGTAGACTACTACGCCGTAGCATTAGTTACGATGCTACATACGATGCTGTATAAACAGCGTTAATGCAATAACTAGTCTTAGCAGATGTAATCTAAATTAATGGCGGAAAAAATATTAAAGAATTAAAAAAATACAATAACCAGCCCATATCTATACTAATAATATTTTTTTTTAATATTTTATAATGTTTTTTTTTTATATTGTTTTATATTTAAATATTAAAAAATGTAATGTGTAAAATGTAATGTGTATATAAATAAATAAAGGAAATATTAAAAACATTTGTTTGTAAGTTTGTATGTAGGGAATAACCTTCGGAACTACTGATTCGCTTCCGAAAATTACAGTATCCTTGAGTGTATAGGCTACATTTAAAATGTTCCCATGTGGAAATTTCTGTACATAAAGGGAGCAAAAGTTAGTTGATCAATCTCAATTTTCTTTTTCTTCTTAAGAAAGAGTTATTATTAAATGATAATGAATCAAACAAAAGTCACCGACTTCTGAAGGTAAAGTTTTTTTTTCACTTTTTTGTGTTTTTGAAGTCGGTTTTATTTTTTGCAAAAAAGTTTTTTTATATAAAAAGTGATTAGTCTTTTTAGGAATTCCTCGATAGAAATCACAAGGTATGGATTTGTGCCCGGTTGATGGTTATAGGCTCGCCCCCTCCTAAACATAACTAGCGAAATGTGGGTGTACTATTAGGTACACCTCTGCCTAACCCTTCGGGGACACATCCTTATTAAAAAAAAAAAAAGTAAGTTTGTTTGTTTGTTTGATACCTTTTCACGCCTAAACCACTGAACATATCATACTGATATTTTTCACGTTGTAAGGTGTACAGAAACGGACATAGGGTACCTTTCATCCCGAAAAAAATACTTTTCCCGAGGAAAACCACAATAGCCTTATGATAATATATGGCGCCACGTGTGTGGCGAATCATGATTGAATTATATATAATTCAATCATGATTCGAAAGACACGTATGTTATTATAATTACAAGCAGAGTACAATACGAATTGATAAAATGTATTGATTGTCAAATTCTAAGTTAACGCGAGCGAAGACGCGGGCAAAAGCTAGTTTAATAATAACTCTTTTATCTAGTACTATATGGAAACTAATGAAAAACCCCATTTTCCTTTGTGAACATTTTCTAAAAGCTGCAAAATGACCTTTGACATTAAATAAACAGGTCTTTGCTTCAAAGTTAGTTTGTATCTTAAGTTTTTCAATCCTCATTAGAGTACAGGAAGTACGGCAAGTGCTCGAAGAAAAGGTGTTCAGATAGATTTAATTAGAGCAGTGCCTAGGATGCAGAATAGGAGTTAGGCTGCTATTGGATAGTTCTTCATCAGCCTATAATGTTCCCACTGTTGGGACACTGGCCTCCTCTCTATGAGAGGGAATGGGCTATAATCCACCACGCGGGCCCAGTGCGGATTGGTAGATGTCACATGTCTTCGAAATTTTGGTTCTAGGACATGCCGGTTTCTCTCATTGGGTAGTTACGGTTATGAGAAAAAAAGAGGGTTATTAAGACACCTGTTTTTAATGTAACATCACCGTTTTCTTGGGTACGTTGGCCCAGCTAGCCCAATCAAATTCAACGCCTCCACAGCAAGATGCAATCTCTGGCGGGAGCGGTTTAAACCCCCTGACAACATCAACGATCTATTAGAGAACCTTCCACATGGGCACGAGTTGTCGTGGCTGACTTGGAAAACTCTTAACAGACTTGGAACCCAAGTTGACTGGAGCAAAGACAATCTCTGCAGATGGGGATCCATGGACGGCTCAGATCTCAAGTGCATTTGCGGCGTCTCCTCACAAACTATGGCCCATCTTGCACCGCATGCCCTATCACCTGCGCTCTTGATGATTTATTTACTGCATCAGTGAGCGGGGTATGCGTGACTGAGTTTTGAGCTAATCATACTATTTAGACTTTTTCCATCGATACGCTAAGAAGAAGAAGACCTTTTGCATTTTTTTTTAAGTTTTATTTTCTACGTCTGTCTTCCTTCTAACCGTGTCCATGAAAATTTAAATTGAGGCACCCCAAAATTTGCACATAGTCGTGTTTATAAGTATGAACGTGAACTGTTGAATAAAATCAGAATTGGAATTCCTTTAGAAATAAGAAATGTTTCTTCCAGATGATCAATATATCTGACCAGCAGCGTATTTGCAAAACGCACTCCTGATGAAAAACCACTTCGTCAAACGTAATGAGCATTCATTACGCGGCATATTTTAAAGTCTGTGTTCACGAAACCCAACTTAACGTAATAGACGTTAAATTGTCAATGAAGTCATAAGAAGTCTATAAAACCAGTGGGCTCCTGGTTTAACTGCTACTTATTTACCAACATCTTCTCTTGTACTAATGCTTAAAAAACTCTGACCACTCACACACCAATCTCTCAAAAAAAAAAAAACAACAAAGGAAAATTTTCTCAGCCACCATTAGCGGCTTCTTCCCAACTTATATAAGGTCCACCTGTCCTAAAAACACCAGGGTGCGACATCGAACCGCGAATAGTTACAAAACTCGCGGCATAAATCAGCCAACTCCAGCGTAACGTACTCTCTTCAGGGCCATTAGCATTTTTTATGCATAGGAATCGATCCAGCGACCGTCTAATGCCTCCCATGATACATTAATATCTTAGTTTTTATGACTCTTCTGCAACAATTCGTCTCGTATCGCTGCGTATAACCACCTTCACTTCCACATGCAAACTTCAACTTTGTCTCCTCTTCTTCAAGGTGTGAATTGCTTTCTCGAAGAGTTGGTAGGATGTGGATTTGCTCACGGATTAAGTCGCGTTTACAGTTTAGCTTAAAAGTTACGCTATAATTGTGAACTGTACAAATATTTTGGCTAAGATTGGATTAAGGTGTGTGTTTAAGGTGGTTTTTAGTTGAGGCAGTATTCATTTGTTTTTAAAGTTTTTTGATTAACAGCTCTCTAGGTGACTTGGCGAACTCAGGGTGGACATTATTGTAGTTTGCAGACAGCTTTTATATGCTTAAATCAGAAGCTGAAGACATTAGAAATCCCTCTCAATCCATCTTCCTCTATAACACTTCCGCAAACTTTTTGTAGGTTAGGCTTTTCATGGGGAACTGTACTCCGGCTATACTTTTGGCATAGCAGAAAGCTTATACCTTTAAAGAAGACTGGGAGTATTGGGACACAAAATTGTTTAAAAAATGTACAAATATTCTTGGTCCTAAGACCCATGAACACACCTTTATCCAAATCGGAGTTGATAATAGGTGGATCTGGCGATTTCCTTAACGCCGCCATTTTTCTTTCACGGCCACTTTGAGATTAAAAGTTTGGAAAATGAAACGTTCGGCGCTACTTCGCTATTTTTAACGTATCGGAGCATCGGGCGTTTTTAAAAAGTTTCAAGAGAGAAAATGTGTTTTTTTTTTTCTGGTGGAAAGATTTCATGGGGAGTAGGTAGTACGGCGATTTGAATTTGGAAGTTTATAGCTTTGATTATCTATATAAAATGATTTTTCTTTATGGAATGTTATTAGTAATAAGTCCACCATTCTCACTGTTATTATTTGTTTTGTTTTGTATTTATTTGTTTGTATAAGTTTGTAACTAGGTTTGATAAGGAAAATTCTGCCCTTTCGAACAGTTTCTTAACTAATTTATTAATTTCATATCATGCTTTACTCTAGCTTCTGATGAGCGTAGCAGGAACGTAGGAAAAACTGAATTATAGTATCTATGCTGTTTTTATATAATACACTAGGTGTCCCACGCAACTTCGTCTGCGTCAAACCTAGATAACGACTGCAGCGCCATCTGGCGGGCTAATTTGTGAATCTAAACCATCCAGGGTGCCACCCAAACGCATACAAAAAAAATCATCAAATCGGTCCAGCCGTTTAGAAGGAGTTCAGTGACATACACACGCACAGTAGAATTATATATATAAAGATAGCTACGCCACCAAATTAATGTTTTACTTCTGTATTAATAGCTAAACGTCATATTTGCAAGGAAAGCCGGTTCAGGTTGAGTCATAGATGACTCTACTCTGGGGTGCAAATGTGGTGTAGTTTCACAAATGATGGGTCACTTAATGTTGTGTCTTGCGTGTCCTGTTGTTTGTTCATTACAGCAACTGATGGACGTTACTGAAAGTGCCAAACTCGTAAAATTTTGCGCTGAGTCATAAAGGGTGTAAAAAGTCTCTTAACGAAGCCGAAAGGCACTTGTTCTCCCCGTCATTGCGATATTTATTTTGTTCTAGACCATACCTGGGAACCTTCTAGTTACGGAGATATTGGGGGTCAAAGTTCCAATTTTTTCACAAGTTTTTAAATACGTATTTTTAATGTTTTTTTTTTGCTTAAAACACCTTCACGACCCCTGTACTATTCAATCCATCCATCAGCCCAATGTTTTGAATGAGTACTACCATAAAACGTGATATTTCACCCCAAAAAGAAAAGTCGTTTCCCAGCACTAATTTTTGCGTAAAGTTACTTAGTTTGATGTACATAATGCTTGGTTGACGGCTTCGTGAAGAGTCTGTTTACACCCTGTATAAATTGCCACCGACACGCTAAGAAGAACAAGGTCTTTTTACATAGTCAAAGTCGTCATTATCCTCAACTCATAACTTACTCCAGATCATCCATTTGCCTCTAAAGCAAAAATATGAGCGATATTATGTTAATACACGATACACCACGTTCTGTGCTGGCGGGCTGCCAAGCAACGTTATCGGGAGCGTCCTCTGAATATTATGACCGATACTTTAGCTAGGATTAAAAACTTATTTAGTTATTCTAATAGCGAACACTTGGTTATTTTGGCACTCTGGGAGTTTTGGGTAAGAAATGGTTGGTGTTTGTTTGGTTTTACATTAGCATAATTGCTTTACGTTAAATCTTATTGTTATTTAAAATTATATTGAGTATGCTGATATCGTATGTGTATGTGCTTATTGCGATATATTTGCGCTGGATGCGAGTCGCACGGGACCGGTCAATGTGGCGACACTTGGGGGAGGCCTATGTCTAGCAGTGGTCATCTTTTGGCTCAAATGATGATGATGTACTTATTGTATTTTAAACAAGTAAAAGTGTTATGAGTGACTTATTCATTTAACTAGGATAAAAAATAAAGTTGAAAACTAAAACCGAAGTACTACAAAAATTGCAACTAAAAGTGTATAAAGGAGACAACATATAGTTTTGTTTTATCGGTGGAACATACAACTCTTCCTCGGTTTTTACGCAGTCGGGTGAAAAGAATTTAACATCACGTGCGAGTCATCTATCATTCTAATTCATCATCATCATCATTACAGCCGAAAGACGTCCACTGCTGGACATAGGCCTCCCCGTAAGGAGGGGTTTTGCCATAATCGCCACGCTTGGCAGGCGGGTTGGCGGTCGCAGTACGGTTGTTACAAAAGCACAGAGAACGCTGCTGCCCATTCTCTGGTAAATCCCTTAGTCGCCTCTTACGACACCCACGGGAAGATATGGGATTCTTTACCTCCGACGCCATACAGAACCATCATTCCAAGCCACCATTATTCTAATTGATTGATAACAAAGTCCCTGAACGCTTAATTTGCTTCTTGACAAACCAATCAGCCTAGACCTAATAAAAAAACTAGCTTTCACAATATTTATGTCAAATTGTGTATCAAATTATCTCGTCATACAGTTAATGCGACGCTATCTAAGCAGCGCACACGGCCGAGCCGATATCCTGGCACGGAGCCATTTTGTCAGCGTAATGCTAGGTATGGGTTGAACCTAGCATAACGCTGACGTACTGCTTTAAAGATTTTGTATCGTAATTTTGAAGGTAGTCTTGATTTTTGTGGGAAACTCTGACAGCCTGTCTTGCCAATGGAGGTAAGGAATAGGCAGTCGCTCCATTTAAAATACTGCAATTGGTAAGACTCGAAACCGACTCAACGCAAGTTGGGAAATGGTTAGGTAAATGATAATGATGGATGAACAAAGATGTTAGAATACATAAGAGAGAGGTATTTCCGTTATTGCTAAATTGATACTTGGCTGTTTTTTTAAAAACTGAATAACTGTCTGATTGGCTTCATAAGTGCTAAATTAAATCATGCTTGCAGTAGAAAACCATTGAGAAGAATTGGTGTCTGATATATCATCCTGCGTTCAAAAGAAGAGGGCATAAGGAAGATATAAAAATTTGAAGAGATTGTTTTATGAATTTATAACAAGGCTTTCGAAGCCAATTTAGATTCGGTAAAAGCCAAAGACATCCAAAACAAAACGCCATTACTCCTAAACAATACAGCCCAAACAAAATTTTCCGCCAACTTGAACATGGGATATTATTTTTAATATGAAAAAAATAAACGCTGAACCGTTCGCGAAATCGTTGCGGCCATCTTTTCCATTACCGCAAATTACCGGGAGAGGCCAGGGCTAAATAACGTCACGTATTTAATTACGAGCTCTGCGGAGCCTCAAAAGTGACGCTTTTGAATTGAAAGCTAGAGTTTTGGGACACATTGGTAAGGGGGCTTGGAATCTGGATTGGGAGTTGGTCCTTTCGATGTGTTCAATTCTTCGGTTCCAGTAATATTGGAGATAAGGCGTGGAAGTCTTGATAAGTTTGTTTTGGAAGTATTCGCTGATGAATAGAACTATAGATAAAAATTCACGGCTCAAAGAACCAACAAAAAATATTTGATAGATTGCTGCATTCAAAGAGTAGATCGTATCGGACTGGATTAACTCAAAAGGTTAGACGAAGACAGGTGATTTTCAAATGTCTTCTCCTTATTTATACATCTACAGCAAACAAGCTAAACATTTTCTCTATCCGTGTTTCACAACAGCCGGAGGTCAATCGAGTCGGCCACTCTAATGTTTACTGATAAAAAGAAAACCAATTTGTGTTCCACCCCCGACCGCCCCTACCACAAAGGAGCGCTATCTAGCGATAAATTATCGAAATTATTGCATTAAAAATTCCATCTAGTAAGTCAAAGCGAGCCATTATGGCCGCTCTGGGCGATGTTCAGAAGAAAAACGACGTAACTACATTGTTCCCCGTACTCTTTGTGACGTTCTAGTTCCGTATATGTAATTTTTCTTGGTAAACGTTATGGGAAACCGTTTTTCTCTCGGAAGAGGCGAGATACTTTGATATATTTAAGTTGTCGGTTACAGTTTTTGTTTTAGGATTTTTAATGAATGTTTCGAACGAATTTTAAATTGGATGCTGTTGCTTTTTCCCTATATTAGTGGGTGTTATTAGTTTTTGTACTGTAATCACAAAGTTTAGAGGGAAAGAACTTTGTATACGCGCGTATATCGTTTCTATGAACTGCTTGCTTTTCTTACTACCATGTGGATGAACTAAATTCTAAGAACGGGCAACCGTTTATTATTTGGAGAAATTGTGTCCACGTGTTGATTACAATCCATCCATACATCCATACTATACTATAATAATATTATAAATAATTGCGAAAGTAAGTTTGTTTGTTACCTTTTCACCACAGGCCCACTGAACCAATTATCCTGAAATTTTTCATATACGTTGTCAGGTGGACAGAAACGGACATAGAGTACCTTTCATCCCGAAAAAAAGTTCCCGAGGAAAACAACAATAACGTTCTTATGATAATAGATGGCGCCACATGTGTTTCGAATAATGATTGAATTATATTATTTCAAGCAGAGTACAACCCAAATTGATTGTAAAATTCAAAATTAACGCTAGCGAAGCCACGGGAAAAAGCTAGTACAAAATAGTTATTTGCTATATCAAAACGAAATCTTAATTGAAAAATCTCGTGAGGCAATAGTCAAATCAAAGAAAGGAATGACTACACTCCGTGTAAAATTATAGATTACTAACGGACGGCACGCGGTTTAACCCGCGTAGTTCCCGTTCCCGTGGGAGTACGGGGATAAAATAAGCCTATGTTACTCACTGATAATGTAGCTATCCATTGCTGAAAGAATTTTTCAAATTGGTCCAGTACTTTTTAAGTTTATTCGTTACATACAAAAATACAAATCTTTCCTCTTTATAATATTAATATATTATTAAGTAAAGAAAGTATAGATATCCAGCTTGAGAAGCTATTACAGCAGTAATCCAATTCATTCCCAGAAGACTGAAATAATCCAGAATTCTACTACAAAGTCCCGTACCATCGATGTATAGCTACGTTCAGTACGTTCCCACGTTAGCGTGGAGGTGCAGCCAATTTCCTGGAGCGCCTCATTCCGGCTAATTTTCATATTAACGAACACGTCTGGCCTGTCCCGAACGATATGACTTGTTCGTGTAATAAGCTATTGTTTATTAACTGGCAGGTTTTCTTGCTGAAGAACTGAAGGGAATTAGGTATTGTGATGGGGAAGGAGTTTTTATACGATAGTGGATGGGTGTATCATTGGCTGATTGTAAGATTTATTTAAAGATAGATGGTAAATGTGTCTTGAAAGGAGGCGGGGAAACATTAACATCAGTTTCAGTGCCTTTTTATCAATAAATACAGTCAAGAACATTAATTCTTTTGTATAGTATGTATGCTATGTCAAGTTCTATACGATTGTCGTTGAATGTCGGTTGTGCCGATTTTCAGGGGCCATGCAAATTGCGAAGCAATTTTTTTTTTGTTTATTTACATGTGGCGTTTCTCGGACTTTTAGGTGAATTTACGTGATTCCAAATTCTTGTAAAAATACAATTTTACTTCAACAGCTATCTATTACATAGAATACATTTATTACCCATCAGTTTTCTGATATTAAGTACTCGGAAAAGACCTTTCCGCCAGGGAACTACTCCGGGAAACTACGTATATATGTGGTTTAAGCGAAAACGATGAATTTATCTGTAGGGTTTACGATACATATTTAGTAATACCTAGTCATGTTACTTGCCTTATTAGTAGTTTTTCGGTAGATAAAAATTAGCCGGTAATTATCTTCGAACATGGCTGTTGTTTTTTTTTATTATTCAATACACACCTTTACAAATTTTACAAGACGTAAACATATCACACAAACCATCGTGGATTTAACAGTGGTTTGCCATAAATATATAATATAATTCAAATAATGTTCATGTTTTCTGACTATGCTTTTCTTCGATTGGGAATCAAGGTAAAAATTAGCCGGTAATTATCTTCCAACATGGCTTTTGTTCAAATATTGTTCATGTTTTCTGACAATGCTTTTCCTCGATTGGAAATCAAGATTAAAAACTAGCCGGTAATTATCTTCCAACATGGCTGTTGTTCAAATTTTGTTCATGTTTTCTGACAATACGATTTTTGATCTTGATTTCTAATGAAATCAAGATCAAAAATCGTTCATGAATATCGTATATCATAACAGTTAAAAAAAAAAAAAAACTATCACGAGTATTTTTACCTTTCTATGCAGTCGCCATCTTCCTGTCCTTGTCCCAGTTTGTTCATTTGATGATACTGTATCATCGATGACGAATCGGTACTATAAAAACAATTTTTTTTTGAAACCGTTGTGAATCCTAATCTTCTGTTTTTTGGTGACAAACCGGGACAGTGTCGAAACGGGCATAAGTCATGTTACTTGGGGTTGGCCTAATACGTTTTTCTTTTCCATTCTCCCGTCCACTGTCACGCTATAATTTACTTCATTCATATCATTAGGTATAGCTTCATTACGAGTACTCCAACTTTCCATACAACACTTCACTTCTAATTTCCTACCTTACCTTTACCTATCTGACCAACCGCCAATTTATCCGAATGTCCCACCAAGTCCTGGCGAACAATTTAATTTAAAACAAGAACGTCCGACGGAATCGCCCGAACTCACCCGATGATGTACTACAATATTGCACGCCTTGTTAATATAAATTTTGCACGGGCCATAGTCTAGTTCAGCATAAAAAATATAAATTATATTCGCTTGGACAGTGTTTTGGTTCTGCATGTTTATTTTTTGTATAGGGTAAACTTTTTGAGAGCTGAGGTGTGTAACAAACATGTGGTACATATTCTGTGGTATTAAACACATTAAAAATAGATGGAGTGTCATGATTTTCTTTTTAATTATGATTTTAAATTCATTACTCATGAAATACGGCCTCTATGAAATAATTCAGGGCATTGATTTGTATTTTATTGCAATTAAAATCTTATCTAGAAAAATTGTCAAAGAAATTTTATTGATATAGCTAAGTTAATTGACTACCAGCTAAAAGTGTCCGTACTTTCAAATCACATTATTACTGTCCCACGTTTCATTTTACGTACCTTGTTAATCTGCTAAACAACACACTTCCTTGAATAATCTATTCTGAGAAAAAAAGCCACAAAAAAACAATTAACACAAAAAATTAAAAACCTAACACTCTCTATAATTGGTTTCTAATTTCCAACAGATCCCTCGAAGAGAAAATCGCTTGCGACTAATAAGCGCGTCCCCGCTAATTCATCATTGTTTTTCACTAATAAAAACACGACAAAAACACATCTTTTTTTGGCGATCCCCTCTCTCAAGGGAGGCGACACCTACAGGTGAAATGTGAAAAAAAAGTCGTCGATTTGTTTGTTAGTATTGAGTTTATTGTTGGTTTTTAAGATGTATTTTGGCAAGCTAATTTTAGATGGCCGCTTGGGCTTTCTGGAGGAGGCCTTTACCCTCACTACCTGAGGGGTTCATGCATGCATGTCATTTTAATTAATGTTATTTTCAATCTAATTTTTTTTTTAATTCATGTACCTACTTCAGATAATTATAATCCATACAATACGTTACATTAACATTCAATTAGCACATCTATACTAACATTGTCATCATCATTTCAGCTGAAAGACGTCCACTGCTCGACATAGGCTAACATTAAATAAAATAAAATTAAAACCAATTTGTACAATACCTACTACCAACATTATGTTAATTAAATTAAATTATTTACGATAAAATTATAAATTAATCAAATTTTTGTTAGCATAGGTCAACTTTAAATCTATGTATATTTTAAACTATTATTGCATGAAATAAAAGGCTTTTTTATTTTATAATTTTAGATAACCTTTTAAGTCTATTTGAAAAATGTATACAACAAAGTTTAATTCAGCAGGTATTATAATTACCTGCTGATTTTTTTCTAATAACTATACAATTGTAGCGGACAGTACAAAAAGTTCCACAGCAACTTACAAAAAGTACTACAGCGCCATCTATGCCACAAAGGAGGAACTAACATCAAAATATTAAATCCCGCTAAAAAAAGTCAACCGCGATGTAATACCATAGAGAAAAACCCAACAGCAACTCGATTAGGAATCTTCCTTTTTCTACAGGGGATGAAGAACTTTATACCCTGATCCTCATATCCCTACACATTTATTTGGCA
This sequence comes from Lycophotia porphyrea, assembly GCA_950005105.1. Lineage (NCBI taxonomy): Eukaryota > Metazoa > Arthropoda > Insecta > Lepidoptera > Noctuidae > Lycophotia > Lycophotia porphyrea. The sequence goes on from OX465403.1 coordinate 15,040,052, forward strand.
GACATGTCCTGGTTTTGCATCACTCTTTCATGATAAGGCATGACTTTTTTTAGCACGCGTTTATTAGAAGACATTGACTTGTATTTAATTTAATTTCTTAATGAAAATGCACGAAAAGAAAGAAAGTTAATGCGCGAGGAAATGCTAAGAGCACGAAAAAATGGACAGTATGCAGTAATACGAAATAACAACTTATTTGTAGATGGGAAACGTATAGTTACTAGAGAAGAGGCGACAAAAGAGAAGACATACCGCAGAACCGCCAAACTTAACGAACAAATAAACAATGACGACAAAACCTTCGCTACACAACAAAACAAACCTAATAAAAACGACTATACTATAAATAATACTTTTCGAAACCACAGAACAACAATTTAAAATTTTATATCAAAACATACAAAGTATCTACAACAAACAACATTTACTTGAAGCCTTCATTCACGAAAAAACAATGTATAACGCTATATGCCTGTGTGAGACTTGGCTATCACCAGAAAAATTGAGTAACGTACAGTTTAGCGGCTATAGAATTGCAGCATCCTACTGTCGCCGTACTCGGGGAGGCGGAGGCGTCTGTATCTTGTTGCAAAACCATTTTGAGTACAAAGAAATCTGTGAAATCGGTAAAATGTCTGTTGAGTATTGTATAGAATTATGTGCAATAGAATTACCTAGCGAGAATGTTCTTATAGTTACAATTTATTGGAATAGAAGAGAGGAGGAAGTTTTTACTCGCCAATTAAAAGAAATGATGTGTTATATTAATAATAAATATTTGAGATATAACGTGATATTAGGAGGAGATTTCAATATAAATATCTTAGACAACTGTCTAAAAACTAACTTGTTCTTAGATCTTATGCTAGAACATAAATTCATACAACATATTAAAGTCCCCACACGTATCTCACAAACTACCTCAACATGTTTAGACCTCATTTTTACAAATTTTGATTATAGGCATACTTATACCACCGTAGAAGAATTAGGGTTCTCAGATCACTGTGCATCCATCTTTCACATGAAGTTACTTAGCGACAGCAATAAAAAAACAAACTGGTTTACGAAAAAAAGATTATATAATACCCAAAATATAGAAAACTTTAAATCTGAACTAAAAAAAATTAATTGGAATAAAATAATACAATCAAATAAAAATATTGATGAAAACTACTCTGCGTTCAACAATATATTAAATGAAATTCTAAATGCGTGTATTCCTCTACAGCGAATTAAAATAAAACCGATATATAAGAAGTACTGGCTAACTAAGGGTATTAAATTATCTTGCAAAAACAAACGACTACTTAAAATACTAACCATTAAAACTAACAATCCCATATTATCAAAATATTATAAAAAATACGAAAAAATCCTAAAGCACTCTGTAATAACAGCAAAAAAACTACAGTATATAAATAAAATAAAAAAATCAACAAATAAAGTAAAAACTATGTGGAATATAATAAACGAAAGAACAAATAAATCAATAAAAAGCGAAAAAATTAACATAAAATTACATAAAAATGATAAATTGATAACTGAACCTAAACAAATAGCAAATATTTTTAATGACTTCTTTGCTTCTATTGGGGAAAAATCCTCATCAGCAAAAGGAGCCCCTGTAATGTGCCCCACAGAAAACACCATGTTCCTCAGCCCAGTCGACCCCTATGAAGTAAACAAAATAATAAAAAATTTAAAAAATAAAAAGAGCTTTGGAGTAGACGAACTTCCTCCATTTCTACTTAAGCAATGTGCAGACGAACTAACTCTACCATTTTTTAAATTAATTAACCAATCATTTGAAGAGGGAACTTTTCCCATTCAACTTAAAAACGCACTGATAAAACCCATACACAAAAAGAATTCCAAAACCGACCCTAACAACTATCGTCCCATCGCACTGCTACCAACTGCGTCTAAAATCTTTGAAAAGGCTATGTGTGACCGTGTATACTCTTTCTGTGAAAAATATAAAATACTAGACGACTGCCAAAACGGTTTCCGTAAAAACAGGTCTACAACGTTAGCAGTCTATAAATACGTACAAGAGGCTCTAACCATAATTAATAAAAAAAACTACGCCATAGGCATGCTGCTCGATATGACTAAAGCCTATGACAAGGTGCAATTTAAAATTCTATTAGACAAGCTACATGGGATAGGAGTACGAGGAAAAGCCCATGAATGGTTTACATCATACCTCAAGGATAGGGTACAACTGGTAGAAATTGAATTTTTTGATAAAATCAAAAATGAAATAATTAAAATGAGATCTGACAGTAAAACAGTAGATGCGTCAATCCCCCAAGGTAGTGTTATAGGCTGCCTTTTGTTTTTAATTTATATAAACGACCTCCCTAAAATTATAAACGAACCATGTGTTCTATTTGCGGACGATATCTCTCTGCTCACCTCATGCCAGAACGATGACAATATTAACGCTAAATTAAATGCCCTTCTTTCTACAGCTGTAAACTGGTTGGATAACCATAATCTTGAAATTAACTTCGCCAAAACAAAATTAATTACTTTTCATCCCCATCAAAAGTCTTCTTTAAAACTAAATTTCATTTTTAATAATACAAAACTAGAACAAGTAAATGAATTTACTCTCCTCGGTTTGTCCATAGATACCCACATAAATTGGAAATCCCATATACAGAAAATAAGAGCAAAACTATCTAAATTTTCATACGCCCTACGCGAAATTAAAAAAACTACTAACATTCAAACTGCACTTGTCACTTACTATGCATACGCCCAGGCATGGCTCAGCTATGGGGTCATGCTGTGGGGAAACAGTACAGATTCACAAACCATATTTATCCTACAAAAGAAGTTAATTCGAATAATAACCAACATAGAACAAACAGATAGCTGCAAACCACACTTCCGAAAACACAAAATACTCACACTTCCCTGTTTATATATTTTAGAATTATGTAAATTTGTCAAAAAACACCCAGATTTTTACACCACTTGTGAAGAAACACAACTAAGATACAACTTTCGACACAACAAAAACAAAATAAACAAACCTCAATCCCGACTTAAAATGCACTTAACCAGCCCTTTAGTTATGTCCATACAAATCTATAATAAGTTGCCAAACGATATTCGAGAAATAGACAAAACAAATATATTTATTAACAAATTGAAACAATTTCTGGAATCCAAGGCATACTACTCAGTAAAGGAGTATTTAGATGACAAATTAATTGCAAAATAAAATTATTCACTCTCTTATATACCAACCATTACGAAATATGTATAAAATAATATGAAATGAAGGAAACCAAATATAAATATGAAAATATTAATAGGTACATAAATAATAAGATAATTTAACTATTAATAATAATGAAAATACTCCTAATAATTCTATAACAATTACCAATATAATTCCTATACAATACATAAATAAAAATAACTAATATAACATATTACACATATATACACAAACTTAATAATTAATATGTACATATTCATAATTATGCACCCTAATAATTTATAATAATACATATTTAAATTTCTACTTAGCCCTCTTCCTCTCTCCTAATTTTGCTGTGCCCGACAGGGTCCATATTGTTCTTTTACCTTATTACACCATCTATAATAATACATATGGAATGCAATAAAGATTTGAGTATTGAGTATTGAGTATTGTAATATTTATCAAGCCCAGAGTCATTCACCTCAAAGGATCAGGAACCCAAAAATCAAATTAAAAGACAAACATAACATCACTCCTGTAATCCCCGAAGGGTTAGGCAGAAGTGTACCTGATAGTACACCCACATTTCGCCAGTCATGTTTTTTTTTGAAGTCCCACGTAATAAGGGGCGAGTCTATTGCCATCAACCGGGCACAAAAAAGACAAAGCGTGATTATTAAATTATTAAAATATGTTGTCAAAACAAAAGGAGCGAAACCGTGAAAAAAGCACTAGTGGGTAATAACGGTGTCAGCTCCTCGTACTCGTATAGATTGAGAATATTTTAAAGTGATGTGCTCGTAGCAAATAATGAAATTATGCCGGGAGGGGAGAGTGGGGCGAGACGGCCCATCTTTCGCTTTTTCCTTCTTTTGTTTGTTTATTCGTTATTTATCGGTAGATCGAGGAGCCACGTTATAGATTAACATCAAAGGCATTTTACGGCGTATAAGATCTCGTTAAAATTGAATGGGCTCCCGTAATGAGGGGGAATTGGTGTTCGGATCAGGTATATTTTTGGAGCTTTTTAATAAACTTGAAAGAAGTTGAAAATTATTGCGAAAGGTATGGCTCAATTGCGTTAGAAAAATTTGTTGTTGGAATTGTGAAAAGTTATTCAAATATTTGTGCAAAGTTACGAAATAATGGGTAGTGTTAAATAACAATAGGTCTTTAGCAATTCACTAATAAGATCTTTAGTAGACCATAAGAATGACAAGAACAAGACTTATTGAGTAAACCTACAATTATAACTTACTAGCGGACGTCACGCGGTTTCACCCGCGTAGTTCCCGTTCCCGTCGGAGTACGGGGATAAAATATAGCCTATGTTACTCGCTGATAATGTAGCTATCCATTGCTGAAAGAATTTTCAAATCGGTCCAGTAGTTTTTAAGCTTATTCGTTACATACAAAATACAAATCTTTCCTCTTTATAATATTAAAGTATATAGATATAGAAGTAAAGACAAGTGTTATTAGCAACTAACAAACATGATACAGTATTGTTTTGCTTCGTTGGTGTAACTGTTGTATGACGTTCCAGTTCAGGCATAAATAAATGCTTAAACGAAGCAAACATTATTCCAAATATCTTCTACTAAACCCACCACATAAAATTCCTCAACACACATAAATACAAAAGCAAGAAATTGTGATCAAAATCGTCCGCAGACCACCCGAACAGTCGTTATTGTGCTTATTGTTGTTTTTAATGAAATGTGACCGAAATGATGGCCGTCGAAGCTTTGTCCGTAGGATCGGTGTCCATTATCCCCCTTTTCCTCTTAATATCGTGAAGGACCGCAATAAAATTTGCTTCGCCTTTCGGACGGGGTTGCATCAAACTGATCGTATGACAATTTTGGAAGCTGTCGCGTTGATAAAGTGGTTGACGACTGCTGAGCATTGTGCGTTCGATTCTTTTTTTTTTCTTTTTTTTTTAATTTTGTATTTTGTGTTATTGGGTCTACCAGGATTCGTTTGCAGTAGCAGCTACGGAGTCTGTATTTGTGCCCGGTTGATAGCAATAGGCTCGCCCTCTATTACTTAAACACAACTGGCGAAATGAAGTTGTACCTACCTACTATAAGGTACACCTCTGACTAGCTCTACGAGGATTACATCTTCATCATTAGCCTATAGCAGTCCACGGCTGGACATAGGCCTCCTCAATCGGACGCCACTCAACTCGATTCTCAGCAACTAGCAGCCACTCTGCGACATCGTCTCTCCACCGAGCCTGAGGGCGTCCCACCTTACGTTTGCGGTCTCTACTCAAGAACACGTCTACCCCAACGGTCATCGGTTCTACGGCTAATATGACCCGCCCATTGCCACTTCAGCTTACTTATTCTGAGCATTTGCCGAGCATTACATGCGTGATGTTAATGTTTATGTCTTGACGGAAACGGTAATAAAATTTGCTTCGATGTCCTTACGAGTTCGCGTGAAGCTGATTATGTGACGACTATAGAAGCGGAGATAAAATTTGTGATGCGTTTTATGTTTGACCCTTATTGGGATTTGTCTGTTTTCGGGATAAGGGAATGGTGGCAGAAGTAAATCATTTAAGTTTTTTAAGTGAAAACTTCTTTAGCATCGTTGTGATTTGAAAGTCGATGAAACGAAAAAGCGACAGTAAAAAGAGACAGACACATAAATTCATAAGATTTAACGGGGGAGAAAATGAGACAGGAAGCATTATACAGTGTTTATCTTGAAGCCAACATTTTTGAAGGTTTCACTTCTACCACGTGTGAATTGCACACATGTTTTTTTTTTTTTCTATACGATAAAATAAATTGAAACCAGTGCCACCAGCTTCTGACATTTCGTATATGGTCATTGTTGGTTAAAGTGGAATAGAATACATTAAATTATGAAGATTAAACACTAAGTGTTAAAATGCACTTTTGTGTGTATTTTCTTAAGACATGGTTAATTATTCTTCGTAATTGAACACTACTGTGTTCTGTATCTACAAGAAAACAATGAATGCGAACGACGCAAACGCTAATACGATTCCAATGCCAACAAAAACTTCGGAACAAATACCCCAAATCTGTTTTCGACTATCGAAAAAAACGCCATGCAAATTCAGGGACAACGACCGAAAAAACAAGCGAAGGAAATTAATAAAGCACCCACTAAAGCGAAAACAGGCGGAAAAATAGAGACGGGGGACGAATAGAGAGAAAAAATGCCGACCAGCAACGTGCTCTTCATTACAGCGGAATGGAAACACCGGATGAATTGATCAATCAGAAATTTTATGGCCAAGAATCACTCAACGGAAAATAATTCTCCGGCCGTTTCGTGCTTGGCTCATCGCCGCTGTTTTAATTTCGCTCTCTTGGGGAGATCGAGTGTCATCCAATCTATCTGACGACTTGAAAAAAAAAATGCCATCATCACCCCGCCCTCCCCTCGTCTCGGAGACTGTCTTAAAGACAGCGATTACGTCCGTGGGAGCTTGGAGACGATTGTGTGATAAAGTTGCTGGTTATTGATACTTCTTGTTGATATCAAGTATCGGAATTTTGATGTAAGGTTTAGTGTCGTGTTAACAGTAATTTGGATGTCTCATATAGTGGACTCACAGTGCTTTACCCGCAATTTAATTTAATTTGGTTGTTTGTGTATGTGAGTTTAAATGTTAGTAAACGCACCCACGATACAGGAGAATTCCTAGTGTGGGGCAACGTTTTTAAGAAAGAAAAAAAATAATTTGCAAAAGCGTGATGATGAATAATTATCATCCTTCTCCAAACCTTGTCGCAATATGTTTCGGGTCGGAGTAGCACGTCTTCTACTTCTGTACTTTTCTATTAATAGTAATCTTCTTTGTAGCCATATCATATTTCACACTCCATCCATTGTTTTTTATCTGATTGGAACAACCAGTTCGCCAATTTATGGTTTGAGAGCCTTCAAGGAATAATATTTGGCATGCAAGTTAGTTTTACGTTCATTTTTAATTTCAGAACAAATCGCCAAAATAGCGATTCCCAGTGTTTTTAACCCGCTACGATATGTCTTATTCGAAACTGAGCTTAATCCCAACAGATTGAAACGTGATAATTGTTCACTAATTATTCAACACGCCCAAACACCAATGTATCGATGTTTAGATTAACTAGAACAAGCAATTTGAGGAGTAATCGCACCCCATCAGAGCGTCATATCGCATTCTGTTTGCAATCACTAATTAATCAAGATCAAACGGAAATAACAATCGCTTGCACATTCATCATCTTGACTGACAGTCTCTTGTTTATGAAGAAAAAATAGACTCTGGGTAGTCGGAAGATGTGATATGATAACAGACTTAAAGAAAAAAAAATGTGTGTGTACACGCGTTAGAAGTTATACTTTTCTAGAAAATAAACGAAAGTAAAGTAGTTTATAACAAGGTCTAACATCAATTACCTATACAACCTAACCTCGTAGCTCCAGCCGTAGATTAAAAATGATAACCTAGGCTTGTCATTATCTGACACTACGAAAGTAAACAAACATTGGGAGAAATAAAGTAAAACTAGCTAACTTCATGGTGTATGTTGACTAGCTAACTTCAGGGTGTCGGTTTTTCGTGACGGTGTGCGCGCGCATCGTAAAAAAATGCTCTCATCATTTTTCCCTAACGCGGCAAAAGAAGTATAACTTCAAAAAGAAATAAAATCGATTTAAAACACACACTAAACGAGACATAAGTTGGATCGGGTCACTCTTCGTGTACTTACTAATTAGTTGCTTCGGTTGACTTCACGAATGACTCGAGTAATACTGAAAAGAATTCACAACGAAAGAGAGCCCCATATCACCGACTGTCGCAATCTCCAATCCCCACACTCCACAGGGCAGTCTCATCCTACCTATATAAAATAAGTCACTCTAAGTGTATAAAGGCTGTAAAAAGACTCTTAACGAAGTCGAAAGACTATTGTTTTCCCCGTCATTGCGATTTTTTTTTGTTCTAGACCATACCTGGGAACCTTCTAGTTACGGAGATATTTTTTTTTTAAATACATGTTTTAATGATTTTTTTTTACTTAAGACACCTTCAAGACCCCATATTATTCAGTCCATCCATAAGCACAATGTTTTGAATGCGTTACATTGAGTCCTACCGTAAAACGTGATTTTTCACCACAAAAATAAAAATCGTTTCCCAGCAATAATTTTTACGTAAATTTGATGGCTTCGTGAAGAGTCCGTTTACAACCTGTTTGGTCACATCGATATAGAATCGATGTGACCAAACTAAAAAAGAATTCAAACCAACATCATTGTGTCATAAATACATTCTTATTTATGTACATTAACAAGCCAAACAAAAAAGATGCGTCAGCTGCCTCCGATTATTCCAAAAAATACATCGTCCATCGCTTATTATCCGAAAATTTGGAAGATAATTCGCCAAAGGAAAAGATGGGAAGGCATTAAAATAGCAATCAAACTGGCAATTTTGGGGTGAAGTGTACGAATTCAAAAAAAGAACTGGGTACTGATTTGCGATGCAAACCTACTAAGATGGCCGCCTATATCAGATTTGAATAAAGATCTGCCGTGGACAGGGACTCGTTCCGAATTCGTGAATAATTGAAAGGCCGTTTCTTTATATTGAATTTGTTTTTTTGACGGTCAATTTGTTATGCGGCTTCAATTAGAGGACTGGAGAAATTTTCAACTGCCTATTTGCGTAAACATAAAAGGACCGAAAAATATATGACATTGAATTTTGTTACCGTTTGTACTATTTATTGAGACCGTTTTAGTCAGAGGTGCGATGATGAAACAGTCTTTAAGCGTGTATGCCTTGTATAAGGTCCATAATCATATCATTGTTTACTTTGCTGGCTTACTAAACAATAAAAAAACAGATTATTTCGGTCATAATTAACGAAAACTCAAGAATTTTCAAAAGCATTCAATAAATTGCGCGGCAAAACACTAGGCCCACAAAACAATTGATTTCCATACCCCCGGGAGCATTCAAATGAGGAGTGCAATCGCAATACCTACAGCACAAGTTGCAATCTTAAAAAATAATAGGCATTAAACATCACCCCATGATCAAGGTTTACAGGGACTCGAACGATCAGCCCTGGAGCCATCTTCATTAATGAAAACCATAAAAGTGGGGTTCGGCGGCCCGAAAGATCGTAGCGTAAAAATTCGCGTCAAACGACCAACGCCTTATTAAGCCCGCGGGGTGCAGGTGGGGGCGAAAAAATTATAGTATTTAACGATATTAAGTTATTGAAGTTAGATTGGTAGCTTAATTGGTATGAGCGGCGATCTGGATCAATATTTAATGGTTTGGAAAGAAGTTGGTTTCAGTGTGGATCAACCGTGTTGGCTATTATTTTTGCTGTACTCGACAAGGTCCATCATGATTTCAAAAAAATGTCAGTTACTAAGTAGGTACACCATGCAATACATAATTGAACATGGAGTACTACAAAATCGGCTTTTAGTGGTTTGAAGGGGTTTCAGTACTAGTATTGTCAAATTACGAATGTAATAAGACTTGCTAGACTTCTGGTTTAATTTATGTATTTGCCATTACTATCATGATGTTGACCTTTTTGTCTCTTCTGAGCAAGCCTGTCGCTGACCTCACTAGTTGTTTTCCATCAGGTCTGATTGAGGTCAAGAGCAGGCCCAACAGGCAACAAAATAATCTATTCCCTAATAGTCTGTATGATCTATATTAATTCATGTTTTTATCCGATGTTTTTAGATCGATCTGGGTGTATTTATAAATACCTTCTCATAAACTAAATAATAGCCTTCAATACCAAGCTGTACAAATATTTAATAGACTGCCAGCGGACTTAAAAAAATTGTTTTACACTAGCTCTTTTAAGGCTAAGCTAAAAGCATTTCTGTTGGATAGAAGTTTGTACTCAGTAGATGAACTGTAATTTATAATTCAAATATTATTATAATTTTTTTAAATGCTATTTATTGTTATTGTTTTTGGTATTTTTATGTATTTTTTGATCTTGTATGTTTTTGTTCTGCATGTTTTATATGATTGCATGTCACTTTAAAATGTATTCATATATCAAACACAATATAAATTGTTCATGTTAAATAAATAAACGGAAGCCTGTCTAAAACTTATAACTTTTGGCAATAAGTTGAAGTCCCAAATTAAAGTGTTTTTTTTTTTATTAAAAATACAATCCCTGAAACAGTGTCATCAATGTTATCTCTTCCAGAAGTAACTTATCATTACACAAAGCAAAAAAGCGATCCACTTTAAACTTAAAAAACCTCAACAAAAAGCATTGAAAAATTCGCGTTCCGATATTATAATGATACAGAGGAAACATTCGCGTTATTAAAACGTACAAGTAGCCTATTAGTAGCGAACATATTTCAAATGAGGGTAAGGCCAATGCGAAAAATTGTCGGGTAGGTAACTAACGGAGTACAGAGTACAGAAAAAGATTAAAAGTATCTTTATTTATGTCTCGCACAGGACAAAATTAAAAAAAAAAAAACTAATTTATAAAAAAAAAAAATCTAAAAAAATATGACATGTATTAAACTAAATTTGTCCTGTACAAGGTCAAAAGGCCAAAAGGTACCTTAGCATGGTTATATTAAAATATATCACAGCGCTGATAGTCTTCTAATAGGGCCCAAGTGATGCTACGGTCAGATAAGAAAAATTCAGTGTTCAATAAAATATAAAGTGTAGAAACGGATCACACAAAAATAGAAAATAGAGTACAGGGACGCCTTGACGACCGTGACTAGAGGCGGCATTGGCAGCACTTTTCAAATCACCGTTTACTTGAACTACGAGTCTATGACAGTAATGATGACGTATCGACTCTGACAACTTAGAAGGCGGTCCGTGACATTTTTTTCCATGCGATTTTTGAAGTTATACTTCTTTTGGCGCATTAGGGAAAAATGATGAGAGTAAATTTTTACGATGCGTGCGCACACTGTCACGAAAAACCGACACCCTGAAGTTAGCTAGTCAACATACACCCTCAAGTTAGCAAGTCAACATTTTAGTTGTATACGCCAAAGAAGTATAACTTCTTACGTGCGTAATTTGTACACACACACACTTTTTTTGGAGACCGAATCCAGAAATTCCGTAACGAAAATAACCGTACTACTGCTGGAGCTAGGAGGTTAGGTTGTATAGGTAAACCTATACAACCTAACCTCCTAGCTCCAGCAAATAAATAATTATATATAAAGTGAATAAATAACTATAATTACATAAGTTGATAAAAAATGCTATGCAATAGCTTTACCGCGGCAGTCTTCGAGTGCCACACGTCTTTTTTAGTACTGTCATCTCTAAACGCTGTTGTTTCTGTGTTCTGTGGTAAATAATAAAGGTAAGTTCGCGAGTCGTGCCCATTAGTAAGAGCTACAGGGTTCGTCTCGACTGACGTGTAGAAAGACGTTGTTGGTATTACGTAAGTTTTTACTTGCTATTGCCATGTTTTTGGGATGCCGTCTGAGGGATACATTATGGAAGAAGATATTGAAAAGCCTATTGAATTTTTATTTTCAATTATGGGTGTATTGGACTTGAGAAAATGAATTTTAAATTATTTTTGGTGATATTAAACTCGGTTATATTATCATTAGAGATACATGTTTCAACTCACGGCCAATTTCGTAAAAGTTATACCTTTATCAATCACCGTCAGTTAATTGATTTTATTTACAGATTAGGAAAAGCCAATTAATTTGTTTTACAGCTTCAGACTTCAAAAAAGTCTATTCCATTTCATTCACTTTTTTTAAATTTTTGTTGTTTTCTTTTTTTGTTCTGTTCTGTTGTATTCTTAATGTTTTGTTATGTATGTGTATTATTATTATCTTTTATTCTAATTTTGTATGCACGTCATGTCTCTGCGACAAATAAACGTTTTTTCTTTCTTTCTTTCCATTTCCCTCACCAGATCAGAACGAAGCAACCAAAACACTGGTAATTATCCCTATACCCGATACACGTTATCACCACAAGGATACGTAATAAAACCCCAAGTATCATGTTTTTGCGTAACAAGCAGACTAAATTACGACAATTATTCAATGTAACCGTGTTATCGGCAGTTGTAAAATCGGGAGACAGTGGGGGAGACTCATTAAGGTGAAACACGGGAGGAGGCAACCCCCACAATTTTGATAATGTCGCCGGTATAAAAAGTCCCGGCCAAGTTGAATGATGTATTGGTAGGTTTTCCAGGCCGGGTCGGATGGGTTTGGCCGCTATCTCTCAGGAAAGGTGGGAGTTTTCTAGAATTTGCAATTGTTGTGTTATCATGGCATTGTGGTAGGCAATTTGAGGGTAGTGATGAATGGCATCTTGGTTTGTTTTATTGCAAGAAAATGAAGAATACATTTTTCTTGAATACTTCAGAATGCAAGGCTGCCAATGATGATGATGACTTCAAAATTCTGAACATGACCATTTAGTTAAAGCTATGCGTAGGAATATTGATGATCTTACTTTCTTAATTGACTTGATAAGAAATCCTATTATACGTTATGTCAATACTATAAAAAGAAATGCATGGCTCATATTCAAAACAAACATTCACGCACGTTAAAAAGAACCTAATCTTAACTTCCTAACAATAATATAATATTATAAATGCGAAAGTAAGTTTGTTTGTTACCTTTTGACGCCTAAACCACTGAACCGATCATCCTGAAATTTTGCATACAGGGTGTAAACAGACACTTCACGAAGCCGTCAACCAAGCATTATGTACATCAAACTAAGTAACTTTACGCAAAAATTAGTGCTGGGAAACGACTTTTATTTGGCCTGAAAAATCACGTTTTACAGTAGGACATAATGTAACGCACTCAAAAACATTGTGGATTGAATAATAAGGGTGTCCTGGAGGTGTTTAAAGTAAAAATCTGACATTAAAAACATGTATTTAAAAAAAAAAAACTTGTGCAAAAGTTGGAACTTTGACCCCCAATATCTCCGTAACTAGAAGGTTCCCAGGTATGGTCTAGAACAAAAAAATGATCGCAATGACGGGGAGAACAAGTGCCTTTCGGCTTCGTTAAGAGTCTGTTTACACCCTTTATACGTTGTCATGTGTACAGAAACGGACATAGGGTACCTTTCACCTCGACAAAAAGTACTGTTCCTGAGGAAAAGAACGTGTCTTTTGAATCATGATTAAATTTATTATACAAGCAGAGTACAACCCGAATTGATTGTAAAATTCTAAATTAACCCGTGCGAAGTCGCGGGCAAAAGCTAGTCAGCTATAAAGGGTTATACATTGTTGGCATTGGTTGATTAGAGTTGGGAGACGTTTAAAAAAAGAAAAATGTATGGTTAACTTTTTCAAAATCAAAATATTCTATTTCACATAGGCCCCGATGGACACTTATTAAACGTCGACAAAAAGGTGCACGGTTCGGTTGGTTGTTTCCTATGGAGAAGAACCGGCAAGAAACTCCATGGTTACTCTTTTTACAATATTATCATGTTACAGCATTAATAGTTTTATTAAACAAACTCAAACTATTTTATATAGACCAAATTAACTGACAACCAAACAGCAAAGATTCGTCGGGTGGGTGTTACTTAAAACCATCAAATATGAATCGCTCCCAAATTACAGCAAGCCAATCCATTCTTGTTAATCTCAAAGAATATTCTGACCTAGTGATCTCACATGCAGCCGTCAGGGACGAACCCATGTCATAGCATCCGCAACTATGATCAAAGCTTATAATTGACCGGGTCCCGTCTGCATCACTGCCTGTGGTACAATGTAAGAGGATTCAGATTAGTAGTATTAACGATTGAGTTCTCAAAGGATTTGTTAGTGATAGTGGTTGTAAATGAAAGGGGTCGGGGGTAATATGAATTTGGAGTTTCTGGAGGATGGTTAGAAGTTTGGTTAATATTTTTAGTTGAAGAAAGGTACAGTATTTATCAACACTTCTTTTTCTGCGTGTCAATGGCTTTTTACTAAATATGTTTGGCCCAAAATTCAGCTAAGCAAACTCCGCTCGCTGATGTAGTCAAGAGATCGTCAAGTGCGCAAGTGTCAGGGCATGCAGTGCAAGATGGAAGATGGGCCATTGTCTGTGGAGACATCAACACTTACAAGTTTGTTTTAGACTAGTCGTGTGCCGTAAGGGATTTTCCAGGGTCACAAATTAAGAATTTCTAAAAACAAGTATTCGCTTTAGATGAACATTTTTATAGAATGCTTTTTAGTGCACACCTTGAGCACTAAGAAAGCTTTGTATACAAACGTTTCATAAGGAACTTTTGGGCAACATTTCATGCTTCCTTTTCGTGCGGTTTAGACTGCACCGTGTCTCTCAGTGAATAAAGGGTGTAAACAGATCCTTAACGAAGCCGAAAGGCACTTGTTCTCCCGTCATTGTTATAATTTTTTTTTCTAAACCATACCTAGGAACCTTCTAGTTACGGAGATATTGGGGGTCAAAGTTCCAACTTTTTCACATTTTTTTTTTAATACATGTTTTTAATGCAAGATTTTTAATTTAAACACCTCCAGGAACCTGTTACTATTCAATGCGTCCATGAGCACAATGTTTTGAGTGCGTTACATTGAGTCCCACTGTAAAACATGATTTTTCAGCCCAAAAAAAAAGTAGTTTCCCAACACTAATTTTTGCGTAAAGTTACTTAGTTTGTTGTACATAATGCTTGGTTGACGGATTCGTGAAGAGTCTGTTTACACCCTGTGTATAAGTAACTATTTTTTCAAGTAGATTTCGTGAAATGGTCGACTAATTTGTGATCATCAAAGGGTATGCTAGGTACCATCATCATCATCATCTTTCTGCCCTTGTGCCTTGTGTTCTATTTGGGGTTGGCGCAACACGTTTTCTTCTTCCATCCTCCTGTCAAACGTCATAGAATCATTTACTATTTTCCATCTAGGCACCATCGAACTAACAAGATACAAAATGAGGGATCAAAAACGGTGCCTGCCAGGGCTGCGGGACTGTTCAAAAGACATACCGCGGCCCTGGAACACAATGGGGTAAGGAAGAAACATGGATGGGTTTTAGTCAGTACAAGTCTGACACTCCCTTCCGCTCTGCCCAGAGCGGGAGAAGTAATTTGGTGTTTTCTCGTCCGAAAAAAAAAGGGATCAAAAACGGTTCATAAAGAAACTGTGTCATTGTCTTCTTAATATTCGTCTGAGTCCTCTCAATCTGTGGTCAGTCTCATTATCCTTGGATTTGCATTTAATTTTCCACTACAACATTAACCGTTTATTTTATATTTCGTACTAGAATTCGTTCGTGAAGTGTCGTCTAAGTGACGAGAGCTCTCGTGCTTAGACGCCGTTAACACTCGGAGGCTGGCGTGGATTTCCTATTCCTCTTTCAAGTCCACTTCATGATTAGTGGTTTTGCTTTTATTAGTTATATAAATGTTGGTAACATTTTGTTGATAGTAAAATTCATGTCGGTTTTGTTTGTGATTCTTTAAGCAAACCACAAAAACACAGTTGTTGCAATGTTCTTTAATCTTTTGACCACCACAGAAGTCTATGGACGTCAAATCAAAAAGTGCTAACGACGCCATGGACGGCATAGCACGTCGAAAATAACACTTTTTTACAGTTCCTTGGCGTAGAGAACACAGATTTTCGTTATTGACGTGGCGGTCAAAAGGTTAATAAGCCGAGAAGAGTATTTCATCTATATAACTTACGTAGATGATATAGTTATTTGCTTTTTTTAGTTTTTACCGTCACCAATATTAATATTTCCATAAAATACAACAATTAGACCGGTTTAGGGCAGGTTTTCCATAGGTTCTAAGCATCATTCTCTTGTCCTTATCCCAATTAACTTGGGGTTGGCTCAGCATGTCTTCTTCTTCCATAATTCTCTATTACTCGTCATCTCATCAGACACCTCCTTTCATGTCATAAAATTCTTTACACAATCCATCCCTCGTTTCTTCGGTCTTCCTCTACTCTTATTATTATTATGAGCCTGTTGTGGCCCACTGCAGGGCAAAGGCCTCCCTTCCTTTTTTCCATTCTTCTCTGTCTAGAGCTATTTCAGCCCAATCCTTTAGATAGCAGTCCAGCTCATCGCGCCATCTCCTTCTGGGCCTGCCGCGTCGCCGATTCCTGTTGTTCGGAACCCAATCTGTG
This sequence comes from Lycophotia porphyrea, assembly GCA_950005105.1. Taxonomy (NCBI): domain Eukaryota; kingdom Metazoa; phylum Arthropoda; class Insecta; order Lepidoptera; family Noctuidae; genus Lycophotia; species Lycophotia porphyrea. The sequence goes on from OX465403.1 coordinate 15,056,453, forward strand.
GCTATTTCCGCCCAATTCTGATGCGACATGCGGCGTATATGGCCTACCCAGTTCCATTTTAGTTTAGCGGCTGTGTTGCCTACGTCTGCAATTTGTGTTTTGGAACGAAGTATACTTCCTTATACGGTCAGTAATTTTGACTCCGAGCATACTTCGTTCCATTGCTCGCTGACAGACCCCGAGTGCGGACTTTTGACGTTTCGTTAATGACCACGTTTGCGCTCCATAGGTGCGCTCTTATACCCATCCAAATTAATACTCAAAACTTTCCTCACGTCATTTTCCTTCTAATATTAGCTTACATAACATCCTACTCTTGGATACAAGTCAGAACTTTCACCAGATCTGCGCGCATCTGAAAAGAAGTCTACATATTTAAGTAAATCATGCTCCCAATAAAATTACCACTTAAAAAGCCGACTTCGGAACCGAACATTCTCACTGCGGCCAGAATAAATGCATCGTCATTAGGCAGGGTCGCTTCATTAGTTATTCATCAGGACTCTTCAGCGAAAACGCGCGTTGCCAATTTGCACATATATACAATATTTTTTTAACGAGCCCGTTTCATGCTAGTACGACGAGAGTATTGAATATGATATTTTTTCTAAAGTTTGAAGGATAAATAGACACAAAATTGTAACACAGTTTACAAATGTTACTTTCAGACAACCTTTGAATGGACTGAACAACCTAAAATAATAAAAAAAAGGTAGATGAAAAAAAAAATCGTTAAATACTTTTATCGGTTTCACTTTCCGGGTAGTAGCTATTCCACTTTAAAACGAATAGCAATAAAAGTCATCCTAAAGTTATTAAATGAAATGCGCAGCCGAAATGAGTTCGAAAAATTACCACTAAACAGTTCCAAACAGCAACTCAGTACCCAACTGCCCTCTTCAACAAAACTGGAACACGGTACACACCTAATTCACCTCCCAGTGAACCCAAGATCCATCAAAACATATTTATTCCTTCCCGTATTTCAAACAAGGAGCGAAATTCACAAATAAGGTCTTGCAAATAAGACGCCGTGTTACAAACACGGGGGTATCTAGGAAAAATAAATTAAACAACCACCTTGGAAGGCAGGGGATTGATCCGGGAGCATTATTGTATCTATAAACATTTCAATTGCGGTGAGACACGCTTATCCGGGTAGCAAAGATCGCAGAGGGTCTGAAGATGTGGAAGAAAATTTTGGAGGAAAACCTTTGGGACTTACAGTTTGAAGGAAAGAGAATGATTATGTGTCAAATGTTGTATGTGGTCACATACAACATTTATTTATTGTAAGGCACGTAAGGATGTTGATGATACTTCAGTTGGATTTTTCTATGTCAATTCCTATAAATTGGATTACTTCCTCTACCGATACTTCAATTATGAAGACTGAGAACTCCGTTCTATTTTCACACCAATGAATTATTTACAAAATTTCTACACAGTCCCTTAATCCTATAAAACATTTAGTTATTCAAAAAGATACAGCCGAAATAATTTAGCAAACATTTTTGTCAGGTCTTGAGTAGCGAAAGACGTATCTTTCACCCCGAATTTAACACAGAAAGGCCCAAAAAGCGGGATTCAAGACAAAGTACTACCGTTCTTATCCCTCAACAAATAATCTATGTAAGGCTCGTTCTCACGGCCGATATATATGCAGATGGAATTATTGCCGACGACGGTGTTAAATAAAACGCGAACACTGGCGTCGGGTCTCTTCAACAGGATTACTGCCTAGTGATGAAAAAGGGAAAATCATTTATTTTATTACCTGTGGAAAAATAATAAGCCTTCGGAGAGGCCGAGGTCAAAATATCTCTGGAATTACGTGAAGAATTTTGAAATATAATTAGAAGACTGTTTAAATGTGTGCTGCTGAATATATTTTGTTTTTTTTTTTTGACAGACGAATTATGGAGAATTTTGATCCAACGTTTACGAGGTAGCTAAGATGAGTTTTCACACTGACTTTATCTTTGGATTTTTAAATCAATTTTAACAGCACAAAATCGTTCTCTACCGACAGTCATATATGCATAAACTTACAAAGTTTATGACACTTACTTACGCTATCTGAATCTTTCTATAGCAGCATACGTTGAATTAAGTATTGATCCTTAAACATTTCCTCCCTAATAACATACAAAATAAAGAATCATTGTGATTTCTCCACTGACACCCCTTCCTCAGTCACTGCCAATCATAATATTCTTTACTATGATACAAAATTCATCCCCATTTTCGCATCACCCTTACGAGTATCATACGTTTCAATCAAAATTATACATACTCGTATAAACGTCGGTGCGATCTTCTTGCAAATTTTGTTGGTATACAGATGATTATCGATTGAGTTGCTCAGTTTACAAGTTGAGGAGGCTGATAATACGATACCAGGAATTACCTAACAGGTAGCATACGATTTGTATAGAGTGAGTGAGTGTGTGTTGAAGGTTTTGGTGTGACAGCCCGTATGTTAACAAACGAAACGACAAAAATGACGGTTTAGAAATGACGGAGTTATGAGGTAACAAACACAAAAAAAATTACAACCGAATTGAGAACCTCCTCCTTTTTGAAAAAAGTCGGTTAAAAAATTAAAATAGTAACGCGAATTTGTACTGTGCGTTATTTTACTTTGACTTCCACTACACACTGCCTAGCTAATTACTATGTTGAGTGTTTTTGACTATACCTTCGCAACTGCAAAGCAACTTCATATTGAAATGTGTATATACTATACAGTGTGCATGCAAGGAACACATTTGTATGCCTGTTTCTTTATTTATCTTGTTCTGTATTTTCAGTTACGAGAACGGAATGATTGAAGGTAAGATAATAACGAAGGAAGCTGCACAAACAAGTGCACAAGAAAGAGATACCGCGGCCCTGGAACACAAAGGGCAAGGAAGGAATATGGATGGGTTTTAGTCAGTACAAGTCTGACACTCCCTTCCGCTCTGCCCAGAGCGGGAGAAGTCATTTGATGATTTCCCATCCGCAAAAAAAAATATGGTGTATGTTGACAAGCTAACTTCAGGGCGTCGGTTTTTCGTGACGGCGCATATCGCGCATCGTAAAAATTTACCCTCATCATTTTTCCCTAACGCGCCAAATGCTTCAATAAATAAATCTTTCGGTAACAACAACTCTATAACCATACACGGGGTGCGGTACCCGTGCGTTTTTCGCGGGGTATTATCAATTATTAAACATCAGCATGGAAATAGCACCCGTGAGTCCATCTCCCCCTACATTGCGTACTGGTATAAAATATTCCTGGATTACTGCTCAGCCCTCTTCGGCACCGTGAAATGGTTTTCGGTTTTGTGCATGTTATTAGCAGGATTTGCATGTTTCTGATTTATTGTATTTTTCGGTGGGGGGCGGAGTTTTGATTAAGATGTCAGTGTCTTCGTTGTTCCAAGTTTTGGGGAGTCTGGAGGTTTTCGTACCGAATTACAATATCATTTCATTATACATACAGGTATTTCTTAAAAACTCAGTCTAGAACAGAAAATGCTGTTCCTCTTTCAAGTTCTTTACATGATTAGGTAGTGGTTCTTTCTTTTTATAAATGTTTGCAACATTTTATCGTTAATTAAAATATTGTTTTATAATGCATACTATAGGTATTTCTCAAAGAGAAACCATTCAAGAACAAATATCAATTTTTGACAAGAAAATGCTCTTTGAGCTGCAGTTGGAATACTTTTCAAACTATTTAAAAATCAATGCCTAAATATCTTAACTACTGAACTTTACGCATAAAATTCTAACGGGAGTTAGTGACTAAGATCTAACTGTAGTTCCTAATCTGTTTTGAGCTGCGATCAAGTGATAGTGTGGAACTGAAGTAAACAGATCGTTTGATGCTGTAGTACTTGAGGCGAACAAGTGTGTGACTTCGACAATAGTTTGAGTATATAAACTCACGCGTCATTCCCAAGTAGGGTAGGTAGAAATACAGAACGCCAATTGCAACGATTCTTACCCATTCCTTTTGCTTCGTCTACAATCAACAGGAAATTGCAACAGGTAAACGGAATAGCTTCATATCTCATTGACAAGACGATGCCATCAGTCCGGTATTTCTCAATTGGCTAACATCTCGAGCCGAGAGCCGAGTGGTTGTAATCAAATGCATTGCTCTACTGTTTGCCTTGCTTGGTATTTGAGCAGCGGAGAATTAGCTAGCTAACTCTGGTAACAGTAGACTATGGGAATAGCCGGTGCATTGTCTTAACTTATTAATTGATTAAAATAATGTTAAGTATATGCAGCAACGGCAGAAAAAGGCCGTTCGTTTTTTTTTTATTTGGAAAATCACCATGTAGATTTACGCTCAGGATCATCTAACAATATCTTGACAACAAACCAGCTCCAAATCTTTATAATCATCGAATTCATCTAGGTACTAGTTACTATCACAATAAGTGAACAAATCTGAAAAGCGCATTTTTTATTGTTTTCATTTTAACAAAAATACGATACAATAATAGCGGGAATTCTCTTTTAATTTCTTAGACTAGTATAATTTCTAAATTCTACACTAACACTAACCACAAAGGAGACATACTAAAAACACCCTAAAACTAATTAAATTCGATCTGATACACTCTCACGTCTCCCACAAATACCTGTACCTACCCACCATTCAATTTTCTAGTCCATTTCCGAACAGCATAATTAAATTTGTCCGTTTTACCTTACGGGCGACCGTTTTTCCGACAGCCCCTTACTTGGATATCAGGTCGATCTGATTTTATTGTTTTAATAGATCTTTTGTTCTTGATTAAGAAATAACGATGGATTTTTGAGATAACTCATTCACATTACGACTAAAATATACTGTCTTGCACTACCATTTATACATACATACATAACATCACGCCTGTAATCCCCGTAGGGTTAGGCAGAGGTGTACCTAATAGTACACCCACATTTCGCCAGTTAACCATAGCATTACCACCACTTGCTACCATTTATTTTGGAAAAAAATAAAACAATATGTATCTAAGCAATCGGTTAAGTCTCAATAAGCAATATTTCATGCCATCATCCCCAGAATCCTTCGCATTTAATACATCTAAGAAACATCTGTTCTGATATAATCAAATTAATCCATCTAGGAACAGATCGAAACGTCAGACTGGACCAGTAGTGAAAATAATTTCATCCGGAAACCATCCAAATTACTTAGACTCTCACCTCACTTTGCTATTCCCCTCGGTGAGTCCAGAACAGGGAATGTATTTGGGAAGGGTGGGAGGTCTTGATAAAATGGAGTCGGATGTGCGAAATGGGTATTATGATGGATGGTATGCCGACCGAATGGTCTTTTGACGGGTCCATCGTTCAATCGTCGACAATCGCTCTTTGACACGGAGTGAGTGCTAAGAAACGATTGGGGCCATTATTTGTATGTCACAGTAGGAGACTCGAATTGTTATGATAGGAACAAGATTGATGTTTTTACAAATATCGCAAACCTACCGAGTAAATTTGGTCTAAATAAGTTTTATAAAGGAATATCTAGGACACCTATTAGTAGGGTGAATAACAAAAGGAAAAAATAATGAAGAGGACGCATGCCTTTAAGCAGCTTATGATAAGTAACGCACGTGACCAGAGGAATGTTATATAAACAATACTAATGAAGTTGACGTCCTACTTCATTAAGATCCCCCACCCAAAGGATTAACTATCAACCGATAACAATACTTCAAAAATAATATAACTACAACCGAAAACACGATTGAACCGGACAGGCAGATACAATCTACATTTAATTAACGGTCAAACCCAAACGCCACAAAACATCAAAGGCTATCTAAATACGCTCAGAGCAAAATCGTCTAAACATCGGCATTAGGGACCCTCTAACAATTTGTGTCTTCATACGAGGTAAAATTTTCACCCACGTTTGTCCAATAGTCTATTAAAACCTTACTACCAATAAGACTCTATCCTTTGTTTATAATAAACACTTTCCCTATCTTCATCCTGCTCGCTCTAGGCTTTCTTTTCATCTTGGTGTCTCGTTCTCCCGTTTGTTTTGTAGTAGCATTCTAGTGCATATCTAGGGTAGAGCAGTACAGAATACTCCCCAGGAACGTTAACGACGCACCCTGAGTATGCCTGAGGCCGATTCAATTACTACTGTCGTATTATTTCGACGAAAATATGTATGTGTGTTGTACGTTTGTTGTGGTGTATATTAAATTCTGTTTCGTGTTTATTGGTCACCGTCGGCGATGTTTGGATAAGGGTTGAATGTTACAACACCCGTATATTGGTACGAATTGTTGGTACCTGTTTAGATTAATTCTGGGTGCTCGTATGTCCGAATTTCTCGATATTATGTTTGGTACTAAGTTTAAATTTCGCTGAAATGTTGTTAATTTTGCTGACGTGAATAATTTCTGACCAGGCATTCATTAAAGAACTATGTATGAATTGGTACAGGCTATGAAATCAAAAAGTTTTTACATTAATTCATTTCTGAATTTACCTGAATTAAATGGCACAGTATCACTTGATCGACCCAATAGTTAAGCATCGGCTATCATAATTCCCATTTACGAAGATCGCGCCGTCATTATAACTTAATTCTAAGGGCAATATCAGAGGCGAACTATAATAGGTTTGATTAACTAGCGGCGGCCCGCAGGGTACAATCATCGGCCCGATATCGCCCTTAAACAACTCGATAAGGTGTTATCGGTGGCCCTTGCTGCTATTTATGGGGAGTTAATAGTTATCCCTCAATTTTGGGCCCGATTTGGAGCAGCGATTTTATTGATTGAAAGATTCTATACAAACGTGTAATTTAAATAACTGAATAGAAGACATTGTACTTACTCATCGTTAGAACACTGCTAGTAAGTGGTAAAATGTAAAATACGAAAAAAATTACTTATGTAGACAAACTGCAGGAAACTTTCTCTGCGATTTCAAAATTGGTTCGATTTTGTTTGCAACGTTTATATTTAAATCAAATTATGAAACCACCTTTATAGGAAAGTATTGGACACAATCCACATTACCATTACTTCCATCAACCATAAGCCTTCATTTACACTAAATGTGTACCAAGAACCAAATAAACAGAACCACACACAACACACCGACGATGCGTGCGGTATATTAATTTTTCAACGAGTGCAGTGGTGCTCTTGAAAACGTCGCCGCTGGCGTCGCAGACAGTCGCGAGTGTTGCAGACGCGCCTGTCTAGCCGATGAGCTACGGAGCCAGCGGAGCGAGAGCGAAGCGAACACGCAGCGAAATGGGAGGCTGCTTATTGTAGGATTGTTAAGAGCTAATTGAGAATTGGAAAGAAATAGCAGATTTGCGACCGATAGAAGGATTGGAGGGAGGGCTTTGCCTTGCAGTGAGTCAGTACGGGCTGATAAAAAAGGAGTTCATTGAATTGATCCCAAAAGACATGCCCAGCAGTGGGATATAATTTATTAAATAAAAAAATAGGAAACTGATTGAACATTGCTCAGTGTAGTTGATCAATAAGGTTACGTTTTATAAACCAGATCTGTGTTTTGGTCAAAAGTATTTCGATTATTAGAACTAAGTCCAAGACATTCTTCAGCTAATAATAATTAAATTCGAGAAAGAAAAGCAAATCAAGTATCTTGACTTGGTTCACGAGGTTGTCGACATGTGGAATGTGAGTTCAGCGATCATAGTGCTGCAATGGCTTAGTTGCGAAGAGCCTCGACCAACACCTGAGAAGGCTCTCGTTAGGCAGGGCAAGAAGATCAAGGGCTAGATTCAGAAAGCGGGACTCCTGGACACGGCTCTTATTGTTAGGAGGTTCCTCTCTCTAAAGCCCTGACCTGTAGCTTGGACTCTGTTCCCGATACCAGTAGGCTTTTTTATATATATATTTTTAATATAATTGTTTTTAGTTACAATGTAAATAATAGGTAAGAAAAATGAATAAATGAATTGGATTCCTTTACACTCATTTTTTTCACAATCGCTACTCTTATAGCCTTGTTACGGAGGACGCACAAATACAGTAACGCAAAGCGAGCTAAATATGGATTCGCTGTTTCCCATTTACCACGTTATCATTTTTTGTTTTTTAGAATATTTTGGTCTAAGTATATTAAAATTGTCTAGTCAACAATTAATCCGTTCAATATTATGCAGTTTGTATGCGGGATAGAAACTACATTTTATAAGATTGAACGTTAAAGCTCAACCGGATCAGTGAGGATATCATAAAAGAACTGCATTTGTTTGCACTTGATTGCAAGCGTTTCATCAAATCAAATTGCTCAGTATTTCATTGACAAATTCATCACTAAACTATGTAACTGCAACGGCATGAAATTGATTCAATTGCCAAATGTGTTTAAGTAATTTACTTAAAGGTTTAATAAATACCGTACTTCGACTATGCTACAAACAATCTTGTACTTATAATGTACCTACATTGATGAATCCTTCCTTAATTCAATCAAAATAACGTATTTTCAACATATTTTTTTATAAAACCGCTCCACACACGCGAGCCTTGCAAATAATAACATGGGACGCTTTATTTTCTATGTTTTCATGAGGCCTAATTTGTTTAGTCTTCTTCCCCCATCATTGTCTTCAAACATGGGGGCCCACGAATGATCAATTATAGAGGTTTTCATATGCAAATGTCTCGGGAGCAATTTTAATTATGTGTTTTGATTGCATTATATATTGATTGTGTTCGTTACCAGAGGTAGAAGGGGGGAATATAAATGTATGTGATTAAGTGTGTATTGGTTGGGACTCTCATTTCTGTAAATTAAACATACGTATGTACGGGTCCCGGCGGTAATAAAACATACCCAGTCTTAAAAAAAAGTGTGTGTGTACTTATTCTTTGGCTTATAAAACTAAAATGTGGACTAGCTAACTTCAGGGTGTATGTTGACTAGCTAACTTCAGGGTATCGGTTTTTCGTGACGGTGTGCGCGCGCACCGTAAAAATTTACTCTCATCATTTTTTCCCGAACGCGCCAAAAGAAGTATAACTTCAAAAGACAGTATTACACGAGCACAAGAGACGATGATCTATTAGGACTAACTTTTTCTAGATCTCGATATGCCATATCTACGAACGGATGTGTACTTTATTCTTGTTACATTAATCCTTGGATTCCCCTTGATGTCCCGTCCAGACGGAATAGATTACAGTTCGTACATGGGCAATCATAGTATCCAGTTCGAGATTAATCTTACAGATTGGGAGAACATACCTTTGTGTCCAAATCATTAATTTATAGGCAGATGATGAATGTAACATACCTGTAAACGAAAAAAAATTGTTAGAATGAAAAGATTATAAAAAACTATCTGTAACAATTAAAGTTAAGATAGGTAAGGCACATAAACACATTTTCTCTTCTTTTTCTCAAACACTATCCACCTACATTTCTTTTTAAATTCTTCATTCACACCTCAGAAATTCTTAAGAAACAAGCAGTACTCAAATATTATAAAGTTATTATACTGGGTTGTCTACTGTGTGTAAATAAATAGTAAGATAAATAACAAAAAATTCGAACGCTTCGACTACTTTGAAATTGAGAATATTTTTATTGCAGACTGTTCAAATCACTCTAAACCAATCAACCCGAAAAACAAACGAATTCTTCTCCCCGATCAAAACCGGGACTCAACAAATCAATTTCCCGTTAAAAGCTATCGCAAACTGGGGTTAACATTTAAATCAGTTTGCTCAATTTATCCCTAAAACCGTTACTTATGAACAAAAGGCAAACGTCTAAGATTAATATCATCCCAATCCCAATATCGGATCTGTAGAAGTAACGGGTTTGAGAATCGAGAGCACCCCTTCGTGTCAAGTTGTGCGTAACGAATCGGTGAATTTTTGATCTTAGGGGGGTGTCACCGGCATTATTAACACTTAATATTTAGAGGCAGGGGATGAAGTGTGTTTAGTTACTGTTATCCACTGTTTTGTGGATGTGTGCTGGTATGTTTTGTGGGAGTGGGAGGTTTGGGTTGAAATTGGCAGTGTAAAAGTCATCAAACGATAGATGATTTTAGCGTGTATCACTTGTATTGATTGAGTTAATACATACTTAAAGTGTGCACAAAATATATTCAGGAATCCAGTTCCAGGGTTTACTTTCAATAGTTTACTTTCAATACTTATTGATGCTTAAGGTGTCAAAGATCTTGCTGATTCCTCAACAGCAATAACTTCTACTCCATAAAACACGACAACATTTAATTTCTCCATGACCCGTTTAGAAAAGTTTAGCTGTAACACTTCCGAAACTCTCCCTTGCACTAATTGCTTACACACAACATCGCTCCAACAAGAAGAAAAAACACCTATAACATATTTCGCAGTAAAATTACGTCGAAAATATTCGGCTGGCGATAAGTACATAAAAGCTTAAAGTTTAAACCTCCTGGAGAACACCCCTGCTATTAAGCGTAAGAACGGGCGCAGACCGCCAAAGTGTCACAACTCAGTGTAATTAATATTTTAATTGGGCATTTTGTGCGCTGTTACTTAGCTGATATTGCTCGATAAATTCTGTGCCGCTAATAATGTCTAAACCCCTCGGTAAGTGCTTTTGGTTTTAGATTCTATATGTGTGTTGAGTGGTGATGGCACATTGTCAATTGACAATGTAGATACAAGATATATGATAGATATATACCTCATATGAGTTACTTTAGAAGCATTTTTGCATGAGATACTAAAATCTTAAAAAATCTGTTACATACACTACTTTGTCAAAGGCTTTTCTTAAAACTAAATAGTGAAGTATCCAATACAGTTTGTGAATGGTTAATTATTATTCTTTTTTTTGGTTTAGAATTTTTATTTAAAAAAAATACACAATTTTCTCTATCTATAGTTTAAAAGATTTCATACATAGATACATACAAGATAAAACAAATACGGAAGATTACTCTAAATGAGAAACATAACCATATTGAAAAGATTCCTCCACATTATCCAAATGAACTTTCGCAAATCATCGACTCAAATCAGAAAGAACATAAACACTTCATTAAGTACCATTTAAAAATCCGCTATTAACACAAGGGTGAAAATCATTTCACCCTTCAATCACTATAATCACCTAGCAATAACTGGGTGAAATCAAACATGCACATACAAAAACTATGCTTTGATCCGATACTTTTGTTCAGTCTAATGAGACACCTGAAGTGTGGAGGGCGATAGAAGGCCATGGAAACGGCTGGATATACGAACATGATGTGGTTTTATTTTTGTCAGGTAGTGAGGAGCCCGCAAGGGCCGATGCCTGCCAGGGCTGCGGGTCTGTTCGAAAGAGATACCGCGGCCCTGGAATACAAAGAGCAAGGAAGAAACATGGATGGGTTTTAGGCAGTACAAGTCTGACACTCCCTTCCGCTCTGCCCAGAGCGGGAGAAGTCAATCGATGATTTCCCAGCCGAAAAAAAAAAGGTATTTAGGTAAGGTGTTTATTCAAATGAGGGAACCGTAGGTTACTGTCTAGGCATCTGAAGTGGGATATGAGCATCGTTACCATCTAGCTGACTGGCTAATAGTGTCACCATCGCCCGAGCAATGTTTTGAAATATTACATTTCAAGCGGATTCGGAAGTAAAAGAAGCCAGACGAAAGCCCTAAGTAACTTTATGAATGATTTTAGTTGAGAAATCACCATTTTTACACTTTTAGTTGTAGAACTTCTTCAAAGTATGTTATTTATACGTAGATAAGGGTGCAGGTATCCGACTTTATGTTATGGACCATGATTATTGATCTGCCGGGACGTGATTGGATAACAGAGTAACATTATTAATTATTGGGCTTCTGGGAATTGTCAGCAGGGTTATATGAAATATCATTTTCCGTTTTCTTTCCAGCATTCGACAAAAATGAAGAAAAGACCTATTTTCTGGACTGACTTTTACTTCTCGATAGTTGGGCAGCTTGTATTGTTTTTTTTTTTATGCTATATTACTAACTTCTTAGTATATTCAAGTCGAGGTAAATAGATTGTCAATCAGTAGGTTGGTAGCCAGATCGCGCAAAACGATTATTTATTTATATCAAAATCTAAGCATTTATTTCAAGTAGGCCAGTTACAGGCACTTTTGAACTGTCGACAATGATAACAATGTAATGTAATGTAGCTACAGTCCCAGTATACATCATCAAGGACTCTTACAACGACTCCAAACTTTTAAACGAAAATATAATTTTTGCTCATAGCAATCTAGTTTTCCCGCCACCCTAGGTGCCATACACAACACTTAACGCAGTTTACGATCCGCGGTAAGCACGCGTTAAAAAGCGGCAGAGATCGCGTCATATCGCTCTCGCCTGCCTAATTGGTATCTTTGATCGCTTAGCACCGACTTTTGACAGGAATTACGTTGAGTTCGGTGGCGTTTTTAAGTTCGTCTGATTCATTACCTATGGTTTGCTTTTTTGATTTATAGCTTCTACTTTACATAAACAGAAGATAAATGCTGTGGCGCAATCCGCGGAGGCCCATTGGTATCGGACCTGAATTCTAGTTGGAGGTTGTTAATTCGCACCTAGGCAAGCTCGTTACTTTGTATAATTTAATTCAACACCACTGATTAAAAAACGGCGAAGGAAAATATAGTGAGGTAAACATCTACGAACCCGACTGGGCTGGTGTGATACAAACCACTCAGAGGCATCTTACAAAGAAGAGGACGGCGTCCAATAGTGGGTACATTCCAGGTTGATTTTGCTTTTGCTCCGAAGGATTGGAGATTTTGGAGACTACGAATCCATTTACAGCTGTAGTGGCCTTTTAATAAGTTCTAATATACCAAGAATAAATTCGCATTCATTGACAATCTCTTTTTAAAGCTCGGAGTCTCATATAATTATTAAAAATTAAATAATTTATATATATATTTTTTTTTATGAAAATATATTTTCATTTTTCATAAAAAAAAATGATTTTAGAATTCATTCACATATTCCCTGATCCAATTAGTGCGATGATAATGAAATGGGGTAAATCTAATTGCGAACTCGGCGATCCCGGGTGGTCTCTAGAATCAATAAATCATCTTGTCTCAAAATGTTGGCAGTTGTTCATTTGATACACACGGATGTTGTATTGAGGAACTTGATTTAATCAAAAACCTTTACATAATATCTCGTACAGGACCTCATGCTGTGATAGAAGTACCAACTAGTCAGCAAGAAGGTAGCGGGCAGACTGCCCAAGGTGCATCAGACTTCCGTGGTGACGTTAAGTTTCTCCACTCGTGAAGGCAGCACTTCACTTGCAATCTAAGATTACTAGAATATGCGATGAACGGAGAATGTTGGACTGTTTGTAGGGGAGGCCAAAAGGTTTCTCAGCAAGACAATTCAGCCTAAAAACTCGATAGTTGAGTAGGTAGGGCGTGATGAGAGAACGCCATTATTTTCAAGCTGTACGGTTAAAAAAAGGGTGTGTGTACTTATGTACACGCGTTAGAAGTTATCCTTTTCTAGAACATAAACGAAAGTAAAGTAGTTTATAACAAGGTCTAATATCAATTTCCTATACAACCTAACCTAGCTCCAGCAGTAGATTAAAAATCAAAACCTAGGCTTGTCAATATCTGACACTACGGAAGTAAACAAACATTGGAAGAAGTAAAGTAAAACTAGCTAAGTTCAGGGTGTATGTTGACTAGCTAACTTCAGGATGTCGGTTTTTCGTGACGGTGTGCGCGCGCATCGTAAAAATTACTTTCATCGTTTTTCCATAACGCGGCAAAAGAAGTATAACTTCAAAAAAACTGTATTCTTGGAAAAAGCTCGTCAAATTCATTACCAGTATCACATGTACATGTATTAATGAAACAAAGTTTCCTGCAAACACTTGTAGGCCTAAGTCAGTCGCAAGTGTAACCACAAAACGCCCTCTCGGGACTGGCTCGTATGTTGTACACAATGGCCCACGATGGCACACAGTGGTACACTGTACGTTCATGGTGTCATGGTTTTTATTGCACGACGTATGTACAACGACCTATGTTTGGATCGAAGATGAGATTTTTGTCGAGAGAGACTTGTGGTCCTTTTGTAATGAAAGTTGTGATTGCATGAATAACATTGATAGATGATTGAATAACCAAATGTCCTTATGAGTGAGGTAAAGTCCATATTTTCCCTTAAACTGAAAATATGGTTTTCATTTTTGGTATCTATAACGTATTACCTCATTGCGCAACAAACTAAGGATGCCAATTTTTTATTTTGACAATTCAACAAAAACAAAATATCTTTTGTGTTATTTTGGCTCAAAGACGATTTTTTTTTAATTAAGGTATTGATTATGTTTTATTGCAAACTCCTTTATTATGCTTGGCCCTGTCATGACCATAATCAGCCGATAATATGCCCTCTGCTGGGACACTGCTTCTTTTTTTTGAAGGGGAATAGGTCGTAATCCATCAGCCGGGCCGTGTGATGTTGTCTAGGACATGCTTGTTACCTCACTGTGCTTTCCTTCACAATTTCTAGGTACCATAATCAAAATGATTGACCTAAATTGATATTTGGTAGGAATCATCTCCAAGTTCGCAAGCAAAACACATACAATCTGATTAGTACAACACTATATAAAGCTGATATATAGACACAGTATTCTCAGTGTCTTTAGTTGGAAACGTATTGTGTTCAACGACGTTACACCATCGGCATCTTGACATAATTTCGACCCCCGTTGTGGCAAAAACCGAGTATGACCGAAACATTAGTGATGGGGGCGTGTCGATAGATTTTATGGCCGTTAAATGTTTTTTATTAAGTGCGGCGTAATCTGACGAGTGAAGTGAGTTCTTGAAAGTTTAGTCCACCTATGCGCTTTATTTTTTAAGCTTAGCATTTTTAAGCATAAAAGTACAAACAATGAAAGCTATTTAGCAATGTATTGAGACTTTCCGATAACTCAACTCCGACTAATTCAAGGTTTACTCCGCGACACATTATGTAGTAAGTATACTATTATTGACAGAGAGCATCATCCTCTGCAAGGTAAAGGACTCCATGACTTCCAGCTCATTTGATCCAGGACAAATGTGGATCACCGGCTATTTGTTTAGTCCATTTCGTTATATCTCAGAAGATCGTGCGGAGCCATAATACGTAGTAAGTATATATAGAATATTTTTCCGAGAAAGATACGATGGAAATACTGAAACCAGCCACACATTCATCGTAAAGCATTAGAATTAATCCAAGACATCGATACAAAGCGTCCTCCCCACGCTATCTCCTGTCCACATCGACACTTATTTACCCAAATCACCCCATCCCTAAACTGAGACAAAGTGTTGGTGTACATTAGCGGGTGGCGGGGTGTTTTTATTGCCTCCCACGCCTTAAAATATTGTCTGATTCATTAGAGGATATTTCACATTTAAGTTTCGTGTGTGCTCTTAGCTTCCCTGTGAGGATATTCCCAACTTTTGAGTGGCAAACGTAGGCGATCATTTAAAAAGGGGAAAAGGTGGGGGGTTATAACGACACAGTTACAATTTTCTGAAAGGATATCGTTACGTTCGCGTAATAAGACGCTAAGATTCTGTTATACTCTTAATTATGGTGGGGGTGGGTGGTGTAAGGTAATGACACATGTATGTAAATATTCGCTGTAACGACTCGAGGTGGCGACGTGTTCACGCCTTAATGGGCGCTCGGTTGTTTTCTTTGATTAAAGAATTTTATTACCGTATATAATTCACGATTAGACGTTAAAGGGTTTGGGAGGCGCTGCGTTTTCTTAAGATAAAATGTTCGCGTAATGACGGGTGCGTGATTCCGAATCGTAATTGTTATTGCCGACGGTTTGCGGGGCGGCTGTTTGAATTTAAGCTGCCGAATTGGATAGTGTCCTTTTAATATTGGAAGTCGATACTGATTTTCTTTAGAGAGCTCAGGATTTGGGAGTGAACATGTATTCAGTTGTCGGGAAAGTGAGGATATTTAATTTAAAAAAATTGGCATTTTGGGACCAACATTTTAATTTTGGTAAGGAAATCGTGATTCAGCTCTTGATATGATAGTAACCTTTAAATAATATTCATAACATTCTATCCTATCAGCAGCAGCGTGATGACTACAAGTATCAACTCCTGGGACGACGAGCCTAAGGCCTACCTTGAAACTTCCTATAGCGAGAACCACTTTTCCACCATCTATTTTCGTATCAAAACCTACAGTAGGTAGGTAATGTAATTTTTCCACTCTCACATATAAATTAGCGTCCTATCTGAACTATATATATATATATATATATATATAAACAGAATGAACACGCGTCCTCTACACCCTCCTTTTGAATCTTATAACCCGCTCGCGTTTTAAATTTTAATGAATATAGATATCTTTATTCGCTTTGAGCGAACCTCGCCTGCTCAGTGAGAGCGCTGATTAAGGTGTGGTTCCGATGTAGCTATCTTTTTTTTACGATTTTTTTTTTTGATTTTTGTAAAGGCGACAATTAATGTACAGGTTAATTGCGTAACAAGCTCGCTTTCCCATTACGACTCATTTTGACAAACGTTATTCATTACGTGATTTATGGTTTATGAAAATCCTTCGGTGTTGCAATGCGGGTGTTAGTTTATATTTTGGTCAGCTTACAGCACAATAATTTAAAACAGATCAAATTATTTACCGGTGTATTGCAAATTATTAAGAGGAATACAATAATGTTCGTATTTTTTGCTTAAGGTGCAAAATGAACAGTGTTTCATAGTTTAAATACATAAATGATTGTTGCTAACCACTACTTAGCATAGAAATCATGAATTCATGGTTGCCCGAAACAAGGAAAACTTGTTCAGGTGGAGATTTATACACGACTTTGGCTTTTTTTTTTTCGGATGGAAAATCATCAAATGACTTATCCCGCTTGGGCAGAGCGGAAGGGAGTCTCAGATTTGTACTGACTAAAACCCATCCATGTTCCTACCTTGCCCTTTGTGTTCCAGGACCGCACACGACTTTGCCCTGAAGTGTAATTGTGATGTGGCTCCAAAAACTATGAGGTACTTCATATCATGTCCTGTCTGACTTGTTGTTTATAGAATCCAGGAGCTGATAGACGTCACTGAAAGTGCCAATCTCGGGCCTATTTAAATTACATTGCCATCGACACGCTAAGAGAAGATGACATCATGTTTTACATTGGATTTTAGTGTTTTGAAGTAGATAAGTTTACAATACGAGTATACTCGCCGAACATTCGCCACAGCCCCGAAAATTGTTCGCCCATTCAAGCAGCGGGCACCCATCTTAAATTGTGATTAAAACATTCGGAGCGCGCCATTAAATCTAATATGCAACGGAATCATGTGCGATGTTTGTATGTAGGTAGCATGCAGTTTTTTGGTGTAATAATCATAATTAGTCATAACTGTTATGTCTTACTTTAAGCTCGTACAGAAATTGTTTCATGAATAGGGTTTTTCTTTTATTAAGTCTCGATTAGGATCTGAGAGTTTTTGTAGGTATTGTTTATGTAATGGTTTTAAACAAGCGAAATTATGTAATATGTACTTTATGAGTAGCATACACAATCTCAGCCCAATGTAAAACGAAGGTAAGAAAGAATAAATACATGTTTATTTGTCGCAGGGACATATCGTGCATCATCACAAAATGATAAAAAAAAACAATAAGCATATAATTCATAACAAATATTCATAAATACGATATCCGGCTCGAAGGACGGAGGTAGAAAAAACCTTTCGAATGAAAATGACCATCGTGTCGGGGACTAACTGACTGTCGTATGCTAATCTGTGACAGGACCGTGCATCATTTGTTTCTTTTTAAAGTCGCTTCTAGAAATTTTTAAAAGGTTCTGCACGAGTAGTGGTGGGCGCCAAAAACTTTTATAGTTTGGATGTAGGGTAGTCTGGCGAACTACTGATCCTATTCCGATTTTGTTGTGTTTTAGTGTCCACTAATGGAAAGTTACATTTTCCCCAAGTGTCCTAGGTTATTATAGTTAAAACGTTCCCGTGGTATAATTTTCGAAGCAAAAACTAGTAAAAATAAAGTTAAGCCTCATTAAAGAAATTTTATTCACATCCACTGACATTGACGATATCCGAGAAGCCATAACATGATTGAGCGTACTAATTAGCGCTTCAAATGACTGCCATAATGACGTCCAATAACCGCTCCTATCTCCAGACAAAAATTTAGTAAACATCGTTACAATGTCGTCAATTAGTCGCGAGTAGGGTTACCAGTTCGTAACATAGAACTAAAGTCTAAGATAGGAAGTCGGATTGTGGCTGTCCGGCTGATGATGTAGTTTATTTTGATTTAAAAGAGTCTTCATGGTATTCCTTATCCATTCTTCTCCACAGAGATTTACGCTTTGGAATTTTGGAATGGATACAATCCTTCAGTTATTATTTTTAGTTAGCTTGTAGTTGAACTGTAGCGTCATCTTTTTATGTTTAACAACTAAAAATACCTGTCCGGTCTATCTGTACATCTGTACTCTGTACATATAAATAAAATTGGAGTGTCTGTTTGTAATATCAAAATAACCTTTTTACTAAGTGCATATGGATGTATACACGGTACATATACCAAAACAACATTTTTTACAA
The DNA here is from genome assembly GCA_950005105.1 of Lycophotia porphyrea. NCBI lineage: Eukaryota > Metazoa > Arthropoda > Insecta > Lepidoptera > Noctuidae > Lycophotia > Lycophotia porphyrea. The sequence continues at coordinate 15,075,114 of OX465403.1, forward strand.
TTTTTGTCTGTCTGTCTGTCTGTTTGTTCCGGCTAATCTCTGAAATGGCTGGACCGATTTTGACGGGACTTTCACTGGCAGATAGCTGAAGTACAAAGGAGTAACTTAGGCTACTTTTATTTTAGATAAATAATTCGGGTTCTATGCAAAGAAAAAAAAACCACTGAAATTGATAACAAAATTCGATTCAAATAGGGAAGTGCTTATAATAAAGGGGATTTTTTAATAATAATTTCACGCGAACGAAGGTCGCGGGCAACAGCTAGTTTGAAATAAATGCTTTGAGTTTTAACATAGCCCTCACTGAATGGTTGCCGAGAGACGGTAGAAGTGTTGGCAGACCAAGAGTCCAGATTGCGGGTGAGACCTGTTTGAGACTCGCGCAGACCAGGGAAGCATGGAAAAAGATGCATATATTGTAAAAATTATGATGATGATTTGGGTTACAAGCCAAATGGTTGGATGAGATCCAGATCGTATCGCGAGTAATATCATGGACCCGAGCAGACCAGGGAAATATGGAACAAGGTTGCTAATGACGATGATGTTGATGATGAGGGTTACCTCGGGACATGTCCGGCTTTTTGACCGTCCGTCCGAACTTGTCAACGAAAGGGTTTTTTGAAGTTATACTTCTTTTGGCGCGGTAGGGAAAAATGTTGAGAGTAAATTTTTACGATGCGCGCGCACATCATCACGAAAAACCGACACCCTGAAGTTAGCTAGTCAACATACATCCTGAAGTTAACTAGTCAACATTTTAGTTTTGTACGCCAAAGAAGTAAAACTTCTTACGTGCGTATTAAGTACACACACTTTTTTTTAAAATTGGAAAGCAGGCCATTACCTAACTTCTTTCTGCCCAGAAAATCTTGGACAAAGTAAATTGCCCGGCTTTTTATCAGAACTTTTCAATAGAAATGGTAGCCCTATTCGCAAGCCGTGGAAGCCATCACTAATTACTGGCTATCGCCGATGTATGGCCGCGCCTTCACGTCAAACGTGTCATAGTAATTGATGGTACGCTTTCTAATTAAATTGCTTCTATTGAACTAGTATAGTTTATGGGTAAGTGTTCTGTTTTATGGGGTATAATACTTTTGTCCGCTGCTTCGACCGTGACTGCGGAAGTTGGAATTTATGAAACAAGAAAGTACCTACTCACGGGATAAAAAGTATCTTATCTTGAAGTAGCCGGGTCATGGTTACGCGAAAATTATTGATATGTTTCTACCTAAGTTTAAGTTTTTTTTCCCCAAAAGCAGTATAACGAGGCTTTAGAGTAAAAACTTCGTAAGTGTAAAATAAGTAACTTTTCAGGAGGAAGAAAAAACTGCGTGTTGTAAAATTTTTGAACGGCGTCTTTTTTTTTTGATGGGAAATCATCTAATGACTTCTCCCGCTCTGGGCAGAGCAGCAAAACCCATCCATGTTCCTTCCTTGCCCTTTGTGTTCCAGGGCCGCAATTGGAATTTGAACTCTCAGCGCCGAGCCTAGCTTTGAAATTCCAACAGACCAATAATATTTAGGCATTTATTAACGAGTCTCCTAGTCTTAGTGAAAACGGCCATTAATATTGTAGACAGTAGCGATGCGATCGTCAATTGTCATGGGGATTCGACCTTTTAGGATATTAGTTATTCGAATGTAAGTGAATTGTATGTCAATGGTAGTAATAGATGGGTATTTATATGGTTTAGTTAACTTTGAAGGTTTATTTTTTAGGAAGGGTGACGGTAAACGGGGTTCTAGTTGGTACTTTTTAATGCTCGCCAAAGAATGTTTTGTTTTGGTTTTAATGCCTGATATATTTGGCACACTAGACATATAGGTATGTAAGAACCGAAATTAACTTTCTGAGGATCTTTTTTTAAGTACAAACTTCTTTAGCGGCGTTGTGCACTTTTTGGGATGGGTAAAAACTGTTAAACTCGCGTCAGATCGTCAGATTGAGCGGCGGCGCAGGGCGCTTGCGCGAGTGTGCGTGTAGATTAAGCTAGATGGCGTTGTTTCAAGTTTTCACTTCTGCCGGCACTCCCGGAGTGTAACCCGTTTTTTTTTTAGCAAATTTTCTGATGAACTCAGAAAATATATTATTTAAGCTGTCACAGATATACGTGCATTGGAGCAGATAAGTTAGCTCGAATAAAGAAAAATGAGCGACCCTTTCCAAGCAAATCAAATCCATGAAGCTAGCGTTTTTGAATTATTTATTACATAACATAACATCACGCCTGTAATCCCCGTAGGGTTAGGCAGAGGTGTACCTAAAAGTACACCCACATTTCGCTAGTTATGTTTAAGTCCCATGTAATAGGGGGCGAGACTATTGCCATCAACCGGACTTCACAAATCCAGACTGTGGCTGCTACTGAGAAATTCCTGATGGAAAAACCCAATAGCACTTTGCCCGACCTCCGACCCGGGAATCGAACCCAGGACCTCACGTTCAGCAGTCGTGGTTGCGACCACTCGACCAACGAGGCAGTCAGAAAAATATATATTGTACAAAAATTACCTGCCTATTAATATTAACTCAGATACGTAATACTATGACCGTCCTCACATGACTTGACAAGGATTATGGCAAGACAGACTTCTATCTTTCTTTCACTGTTACGACCTCATCATTATCTGCCTAGACTTTTCCTAACTATGTTGGGATCGGCTTCCAGTCTAACCGGATGCAACCGAATATTTTACATGGGGCGACTGTCTATCTGACCTCTATAACCTAGTTAGCATTGAGTTATATGAATACAAGTCGACCAAATATAAATAAAAAAGTTAACTGGTTAAGTGCGAGTCGGCCTCGAGCACGAAGAATTTATTTTTTTATTTAGGTTAGTCTACAACTGTTCACACATTACATTCTTTTTTTAAAGTACACGATATACATTTTTAAGTGCAACAATTAGTTACAGGCTAACACCACATGCACTATTTTATTTATATTACATTTCATTATTGCAATTAATTGTGAATTATAAATGATAGAATTAGTGTAAGCAAAGCATAGATCCAGAAATTTTACATACAAACCAAGATAATCGAATTAAAATTAAATTAAAAGGGTTCCGTACCATAAAACGAAAAAATCAAGTTTGTTGTATGGTAGCCCCTTAATATTTATTTTATTCTATTGTATTTGTTGTTAAAGCGGCAACACTAATACATCATCTGTGAAAATGTCAACTGTCTAGCTATCACGGTTCATGAGATACAGCCTGGTGACAGACAGACAGACGGACAGTGGAGTCTTAGTAATAGGGTCCCGATTTTACCCTTTGGGTACGGAACCCTAAAAATGAGGTGTAAAAGTGTTTTCTTACAACCAATTTACCAGGGTTCGAGGATATATATCAATGGATATATATCACTTGATATATATCCGATATATATCAAACAAGGTTTGATGATAAATATCAAACTTGATATATATCCGATTGACTAATTAGAATTTATAAAAAAAATGTTTTATGTTTTAAAGTTGATTTTTGATATATGAGATTTTATGTTTTTTAGTTGATTTTGCCTGATCTAAAAGAAGATTTTATGTTTTTTAGTTGATTTTGCCTTACCTAAAAGAAGATTCTATGTCTTGGTTTCATTTGTCTGATTTTAAGTACCTAAATAAATAAAACATTTTAATGTAACACATAAGCAAATGGTATTCATAAATTATTATTATGTTTATAAGCCTATATTGACCCACTGCAGGGCAATAAATAAATAATACAATAAAATAATAATACGGCTTTCATACAAAATTGATATATATCAAACTTGATATAAAATAAATAAATAATTATCCGATATTTTGATATTTATAATAAATATCGGATATTTTCGAACCCTGCAATTTACAGAAATAAATATCATTTATCTCAATATCTTCGATCATATTTGATGACAGTTCGTCGCTGTATCCGTCAGGAGACAATTTCTTCCCCCAATGGTACGCGTATCGAATTATTTAAACATATTTCCCTGGACGCAATGTTACTATTAGTATTGCTTACAACTGGGGTGGGCAGAATTAAATACTCTAGATGAGGGATAATGAAATATAGGGATGAAACTCCAGAATGCTATAAGATAGGGCGCATAATCCATTTTCCAGTTTTGTTTGCAGATTGCATGAGGCTCATTCAACAAAAGATTTATTTGTGACTACAATACAATTTAAATTAACTGCATTAACAGCTTTATTCAGTTTTAGCTAATTTATACTGATCATTCACCGGGTCCCGTGCGATTCGCATCCAGCGAATCCCCGCAACCTTAACCAGGTGAATTTGGCGTCAGTTCATTTTAGAAAGGAAGTAAAGCTTTAACGGTCACAAATAATCATCTATGTTTATCTACGTATATAATCACAAAGAAAAATCGAGGGCACAGAAATTCCTCCACAATCCCTGGAACAGTCATAGATATAAATTGTGTGAAAGAAACCGATATTTCCTCATAAGCTGCGAGAGGTCACATCTAGATAAATAACATATGTCTAGCCGCCCTCCGTGGCGCCCCCTAGCGGCCAGTGGCTAATCAAATATCTTTTCCTGCTCCTGAGTAGGTGACAATACGCGACACGGAGGGATGTTTGTCAAAGTTCTGCGAAGCATTATTTTTTATTTCAAAAGAACGAGCAATGTGAGGATAGAGATTCTTCAGAAAATATATTCCTGATTATATTATTGTTTTTTTTCTTTATCTACAAGGACAAAATCTCGAATAACTATAAGCTCGAATCATCGGCACCGCGAAAGTTCATTATCTTGAAACATCATTTCTCGACCAAGCATCTAATCGATTTACAGAATACTTAGTTTTAAGGATTTTTATTTAATATTGTAGTATTTATTTGAGATTGATTTGATGCATCGAGGTAGTGAACTGTCGCGACAGTTCACTACCTCTACTACTACCTCATAATTTATCGATTTCAAGTACTATCGAGTAAACGTTTTCGAGCAAGTGTTATTCGATATCACGTCATTTGATTTCAAGTAGGGAAACCGTTGTATAGTTTGGGGGAATGGAGGAATTTAAAGTTATAAACTTATAACATTAAAAAGTTGGAACTTTGACCACCAATATCTCGGACGGAGGAAACTTGGTATGCAATGGATGTGCAGTCATTCACGGACTTACCTTGGCAAGTGCTGCCTAACCTTGAAGATCTGCATGCAGATTTGCAGCTGTTATGCTCGCGGATGCGTGCCACTAGCTGATCAAAAACCTACCTACGTCCTGGTAGCAAAAAGCTGATTTATATTAGGTACATGCGATAGACTTCTACAAACATAGAAGACGGAAACAAAAGATATAAATAAATTAAAAGATTGAGTACCACTGTCTCGCATCTGTACGAGGAGCGAATGGCAAATGATTAATAAGCCTAATACCATTAGTGGTCGGACGACACATTCGATTATATATCGGTAACACTACGTGGGTATTATAGCGTAAAGTAACAAAGAATTTCACACTTTCAAATGGTGCCAACATGGTATAAGAACGGCTAGATCAAGCAAAAACATTGGATGACCCTGCGTGTGTGTGAACTACTAAATTATTTGTAAACTCAACTCCTTAGAATGACAAACAAATAATTGAAGGCTATAGAAATACTGCCAGGGCTGCGGGACTGTTCGAAAGAGCTACCGCGGCCCTGGAACACAAAGGGCAAGGAAGGAACATGGATAGGTTTTAGTCAGTACAAGTCTGACACTCCCTTTCGCCCTGCCCAGAGTGGTAGAAGTCACTTGATGAATTCCCATGCGAAAAAAAAGGCTCTAGAAATATACATACACACATAAAATCACACCTTTTTCGCAAACTTAAATTACTGTTAAAGAAACAAACTACAGCCAAACAAATATTACACCAAGTAAATATTGAACCCATGATAAATGACAGTACAATGAATGGAAAGTATCACCCGGGACCATATATTACGTGATCTTCGTCTTACGTGGCTGTCGGGGACACAATTACTCAAAACTAAAGCCTTGTCACCGATATAATGGACAATGGGCACGCGATGCAGGAAATAATTCGAGATGATAGAAGTGGTACTGGGTATGTTGCTGTTGTTGGCGAAATTAAATGTTCTTAGATGTAACTCCAACCTTTGACATTTAAAACAAATTACGTCAGGTAAGGATGTACAATGTTTAAAATGATGTCCGGGTTTTTTGCACTTTAAACACGTTAAAACTGCATTAGACTTAACGGTAGGTTATTCAGTTTTAGAAGATTTATGACTGACAAAAAATTCAAGCTCTTTTGCAAGAACAAGAAATTGTGCTACAGAATCAATAGGTTTACCAAATATTAAAGGTGTGTAATTAAACAAAACATTTATCGTGTCAAGATCTCCTGAGAAAGTCCTTTGGAAGGGCAAAACACGTGTAGAGTATCGATTAGGGTGCATTTCATGCAAATTTTCGCCTTTCATGTGCATATTTATGCGGGCGGGGTGGTGCTGCATCCTGCATCAAAGCCTGGATCTTTTTCGCGGAATTAACACTCAATATTTTGCATAAGTCAATATTTTCATGGGTTTCCCAAAGCAACGCCTGATTCCATAACTTATTGAAATTAAATAAAGTAAGTAATATTATATATTTAGTAAAGACTACACAGCACCCAATATTTAACAATATTGTAAAGGACATGCCAACGATTATCTTAATTAATGAGGAAGTTTGGATAAGGTACTGGAGAAGTCTATGCCACGAAGAAATATTGAGTTAGGTGATTGAATAGAAAAAAAAACTAACGTGTTTCTAAGGAGCGATTTCTTAAGACAACACAAATTTAATTTCTTGGTAAACTATCCTTTATTTACCGCAAATAAAACAAACCTAAAGCTCCTAGGAATGTTCAGTATTAGAAACAGGATAAACAAACCCAATAGCTATCAATTACGAGGCCAATTTACTACTTTAGATGCCAACATTTCCCTTCACGACATTCTTTTCTTCCAAGATCGACACGAAATACACCCTCTAATTCCTGAGAAAAATTCCACTTTCCTATTTACGGACAAACAAGGGACAGTCGACTGTATAATCATTTATCTCGAGTTTAATAAAAGGAAGATTATTTAGTGCTGTGGACGAAGCAACGCTAATATCGCATGATTTAATCCCATTTCATTGGGAACTCTGCCAGGGATAGCTATCGGGGCGAGGCTAGTAAAGACTGAATAGGTGTTTTTTTTTCGTGAATGTTTTTGGGATTACTTGGTGTGAGAGGGTTTGAAATAAAGTTGATTATTAGCCTCAACTATTAGATTGAACTCGCCATGAAACACATTATTCTGATGAAAGTTTAAACTGAAACATTACTTATGAATGTAAGAACGTATTTGATGAAAGGTAAAAGTGAAAGCTAATAAAGTTTAGTTCGAAAATTATTAGAAAAACAATGAAGAAAAACAATTCGAATTTCTAAATAAATAGATGGTCGATCCCCTAGTATGTGTTGACAATAATGTCAAGACGTCCACTAAACCAAGACTCGAACACAACAAAAGAAACTGAAGTACAATTGAACGCGTGGTAATATTTCCGCTAAACCCCATTATATTAGTAGATTAAAGGCCACTTTACTCAATATTCCATAAAATATTGCCTCATAAATAGACGGGCAGCTGCAGAGACGTGATCAGACCAGGGGTCGGCGAGTGTAATCCCGTTAAAAATTGCCAAACAGAAAACAAACTGACAATGGCGGGTGGTTATACATCAAGTGCCTTAAAAAGAGAGACGGGAAAAAAGGAATTCGTCGGAAAGTAAACGGTAGATGACGTCCGAAGACGGATTCCGGGCGGTTCCGGACGACAGATACGAATGAAATCGGATGGGTGTAATAGAGACTGGCACGGTCAGGCTAAATGACCGACATCCGGCCGTAGACAAAAGCGAATCCGCCGTAATAAAGCAGGATTGATGAAAAAGCGCTAAGCCACGCCGATATAACGGCGTGACGTAAGATATAGGAGATAAGCGGAGACTAACACTTCACTGGACACAAGTTCGAGCTAAACGCAGAACTACTGTTTAAACAAAGAGGATACTACTGAAGGATATTCCTCTACTTCGGATACAGCCGAATATCAACTAATTTATAGAAAAAGAAATCAGCTGGTGCTGTACAAATTAAAAAGGAATTTCAACAGCGTTTTTAAAGTATACTTACTTAAAAAACTACTTTCTGGACCACTCGGTCTACCATCACCAAATTTTAAAAGAAACATGTCTCCCAAATCAACAACCAAGTTATTCGCCAATTTTTGCACCAAACAATAAGACTTCACTCCGGGCAGCTTTAACACAAAGCTATTGCTATTACAGAGATCGCGAGGAGCGGACCATCGAACACTGCCAAGCTTTACCGGACTCACTTTACCGGGATTTCGGATATGACGTAAAGCACTCACTTAGATCTCCCTCCACCCCCTGACCGAGTTTTTCGCCTTCTATTTATTAGCTTAGGATACATTTGAGGATGAAAGGAGATTCGGCGGGATTATTTTTCGGGATTGCAATATAAGGGTTTGTGATGTCGTTAATTATGGTGCGCTGTTATTGGTGGATAGTTTCTGTCTCTAAGATGGTTTTCTTTTGCGGTTTTTGAAAGTAGAATGGTCGTTTGGTGTTTGAACGTCGAATGTGCCTTTGAAACATTGATAGCTTTTTTGGACAGTGCATACAGGGTGTAAACAGACTCTTCACGAAGCCGTTAACCAAGCATTATGTACATCAAACTAAGTAACTTTACGCAAAAATTAGTGCTGGGAAACGACTTTTTTTTTGGGGTGAAAAATCACGTTTTACGGTAGAAAGCAATGTAACGCGTTCAAAACATTGTGCTGATGGATGGATTGAATAGTACGGGGGTCGTGAAGGTGTCTTAAGTAAAAAAAAAACATTAAAAAGATGTATTTAAAAAAATACTTGTGAAAAAGTAGGAACTTTGACCCCCAATATTTCCGTTACTAGAAGGTTCCCAGGTATGGTCTAGAACAAAAAAATGATCGCAATGATGGGGAGAACAAGTGCCTTTCGGCTTCGTTAAGAGTCTGTTTACACCCTTTATACTATCAATACATTATAAAAAGTATATGGATCCCATTTGAGATATAGTAATGTTTTGGGTCCCTATTTCGATAAATTAATAAAATAAATTTGCGCGCACTTTCACGGCTATGAGGGCATGATTACAAAACTGTTTCTCAAGAAATAAAACTAAGTACTGTCAGTTTAGGCCCATTTTTGAACTAGCACAGCCGCCTGTCCGAAGAGAGCCCATATTTTCAAAGCCCCCCCAGATTTGTCTTTGACCGAGAGAAATGCTTCACAAAGATATCCCAACATAATGAGAGCAAAACAAACACGTCACCCGACCATATCGTAATTTATTAACAACACAAAAACCGGAATGGCTACAATATTTACAGTTGACCCGAAATTACTGTTTCTTAACTCACAACCTTTGTTGTAAAATGAAACAGAATAGAGAACATACCCTGAAGGGACACCTGCCAACCATAGGGTCACAGTAACATATATTAATAACGCGTTAATTTATTAACAAGCACTGTTTATCCAGGGATTAACTGAGAATAGTTTTAGTTGAACAACAAAGGGCTGAAAGGGTTCAAAGCGAATTTCTTGCCAACATATTTACCTAAGGTGTAGGTGATAGCAATTTTACGCGCGAGAGGTCCGAAGTTCGGACGATGGCAAACATGTTCCCCGGGACATGCCTAAAATTTTCACGTACATTATAGAACGAAATGTTTCAGAATCAAAATCCGTTGTTTGTTTGATGCTGTAAACGGTACATGCGATTGTTAATGAAAACTAACAAGTCTCACAATCAAATACACGTTACTCATGTTAAATTCAAATGTTTGTTCGTGCGGAATGAGATTTTGTTACAACTTTTGTACGGTTTGCTAAACTGAAATCAGACGGTGTTTATTTGTTAACGTTTGGAACAATGAAACTAACTATGTTTTATTTAGGAATGTTATTGTGGATAGTATTTTGGGTCTTGATTCTGATAAGGTTGAGTTACGTTGATGTTGACTTTCAAAATGTATTTCATTTCGATCTTTATTTTTGTCATCTAATTTACTGTACTATTAATTATTTCTAGACTTGAGTCTCATAGCTACCACACTATCAAAGCAAATAAAACTATCTCTAAATCACAGTAAAAATCACAAAGCTGAATCGTTAACTTTGTTACATTCAACATTTTCACTGCTTCATGTTTTATTTGTGAAGTCTCTAGTTAGTGCTTACTTCTCAGAAAAAAGTCTGGGGGTATCGCAAAAAAGCTATCGCAGAGCCAGGACAAAGAGCCGGTTCACTAACATAATTAAAATCTCCCGATTCCAACTCCGGGCGTCGCGAGCAATTCCCCACTTTTTAATTATGGAGAAATATCCAAGGATAACATGGTACTGCGTTTATTCACTGAGAGTCGGTAGGTACATATCCTCGGGACAAGTCGAGGTGTAGCCAAAGAAAACACTGGCTGTATGCATTTCTTTTTTTATTTCAGGTTTTATTTTAATTGAAAGTAAATAAACAGTGTAATTAGACTGAGAATAGGGTATTACGGATAGATGATTCACGTGGTCTTCAGATAACTTGATTATAATATATAACGTAATATACTGGTAACATTGGAAGACTAGTACCTCAACATAACGTTACGTATAATTCGCACCAAAATCTCTTTTGCGAAAAACCCACTTTGGTTAACGGTTTTCCAATTATCCCGCAACATATACATGAACACGCAGACTTAAAATGAAAAAGAAAATGCCAAAACACGGAACCAACTAATTATTAACTAAGCGAAAAACCCTTAATTCACACGGGTCACTTTCGATACGGACAAAGTCAAACATCCACCCACTTCAGAAGCAGAAACCTTCCAGATGAATTTACCATACAACATTAATTAATACCACTTGCAACAATAGTTTTATTTGCACCGTTCGCCCGTGTGCTCGGACAAAGAGTTTTCCCAGTATTATTTTCTATACAATCGTTGTTAGACGAGTTTAATTTTGGTACGAAATCCCCGTCGGAGTGGGTAGTGGTTAAATAGTGCACAATAGATGTGGCCGGTTGTTCATTAATGATGCATCGCTTCGGTTCGGACCTTCGAGGGACCTTTTGCCGGATGCCTTGGGTTCGACGCATCGGGCGTGAGACGGTAGTGTTACGTCATAAAAGTTTTAGAGCGATTTCAAATTCATCGGGTTTTGAATATGTAGTGGGAAATATTGGGTTTTGGTTACAAGTGTGGTGTTATCAAGGGGTGTCGTATTACCCAGTACTAATGTACCAATTTTAAATAAATAAAACGCAGACTGTAAGTATCTCATTCATTCGAAATTATGTCTTAGCACCTATTAGCATGGCTGCCAAAATCATTATCCGAGAAAAAAATCTCGCCGGAGGCAGAAATAGAGAAAGAATCAGATTTCCGAGTGGGAACCCTTCAGCTTCCTGTGAAGTGGCATGATAATTATCCTTTAATGATCCGTTCGGAGTCACCATCGGTGAGGCCCGGTATTAATACTCCATGCATTTGGTGCTGGTACAGATTTTGTAGTGATCGTGTCGGCAAAAACGGAAAATATTTTAGAGTAAAGATGGACAAGACTGATAATCCTATGCAGTAAAAATCTACTAGACTATTTGAATGAGAAATGTAAAAGGTACATATTCAACTGTATTTCTTAAGTTAGAATCAATCCCAAACAATAAACCATGTTTTTATTGACGTTGTAAACGCAAAATATACCAATTACTGAGTAAAATCCATTTGAAAATTTCACTTCAATGGACCAGGACTGAACCGTAAACGATAATAATGGAAGTGAATCTTCTGTGTTCCACTAAAATTTAAAAAATAAAACTGAATTGTGTCTTTGCTTTCAAGCAGCAATATATGAAACAATATATCGATGTGATGTTTTGCATAGTACATAAAGTATCTGCTTTTAATCCCATAAACGCGGAGGAAAAGACTACAAGTGCAAACCCATGAAAACTAATCTAAATAATTCCTACCTAACTACAAATCCTGCCGATCCTGTCAACAAGTCTGTACATAGCCCGCGGAAGTGCGCTTTCGAGTCGATTGTTTCACGAGATTTTAATAACGGTGCAATGCAAAGAACAAGTCGGAAAACCATTGTTGACTTCAAGATGGCTGGGCTCTCGTCGAACCCGACGCCACTCTACTCCTCCCAGTTTGATTTTATTAGGTTCATAATAATTTGTGAGGGGGCCCACAATTCATTCGATACTCGATTGATGGGCATAACATTTTAAATAAGAAATAATGGGAAAACTTGCGAAAACTGGTATATAATATATGCAATGAGAGAAAATATTTATAAAGAGAAACTATTTTTTAAACCAAATAAGCGCTTCGCTAATATTCCAAAGCGTTTAAATTCTGTACTAATCAGCCTTAAACATAGTGAATGCTTGGACGACACAGTACGTTACAACCAAAGTCACCCCATACACCAACAAAGACATTCCCAAACTTACTACAATGTCTATAAACTGAAGTTTCTTTTGATGAGATGCATAATCCCTGGAATGTGGCCTCTGTATGAGCGAGGGTTGAATCAATGAAGGTGGCCATAACTCACATAGTTCGCCAACTATCATAACAAGAGGCTCTGAACTATTCGGACTCTTTGTCTTTAACCTCGATGCTCCTTTAGTGCCAATAAATAATGACATTACCTGTTCATGAGATGCTCTGAACCATATTTGGGAACAATTAGAAGATTTGGGACGCTATTATATGCATATAAACAGAGCGAGACATCGGTCGCGGTTTATTAAGGGATGCTTATGTCTCTGGAAGGGGTTAGGGCGTAAAATTAATGAATGGGGCCTCCCATATCTTCAAGTTAGATGACCTTCAAGGCCGTTGGAGAATAAACTAATGTGGAATAAGCGTTGAAGTGCATATCGTAAAGTGGTAATGACTTTATAACTCTTGCAGTGGCATTAAATTGAAAAGTTAAGTTTAGAAACTAGACTATTGAAAAACGGCGATTTATGACCGTATGTGTAAGATATCTTGCATAAATCTTAGGTTATGAAAAAGATCAGAGCAAGCATGTAGGCAAGTAATTTCACCTCTCTCACATTTAGTAAATACATCCAAGTTCCAGAAACATTCAGCCACGCCGTCGAGCTTGTAAAGCGTATCCAACCAAATCATTGCAAAAAAAGAAGTTGTTGTAAAAATTCTCAATCGCATCCAGTTTTTTTCCTTCCAACCGTAGGCAGCGGGGGCAATTACCAACATCTCGGACACAACGGCGCAGACATCCTCGACTCACAATGGTCTCCACTAGACTCTCGCTGTAACGAATCCACTACTGCGTACTATCAACCAGTCCCTCGCGAAACTGGAGCGGGATTGTTTGTGTGACACTCCTACCACGAAATAGATAAGCAAAGAAGGCGGGTTACATGCATCAAGCGAAATCTGGCGCACGCACACTTAGACACGCGCACGTACGACAAATGTCGGACGCGAGTCCACTTGCACTCGCTGTACGTGAAGCGTGTCAACGTGTGCGTGCGTTTTCGGTCGCTGCATGTACCAGACCTTCTGTTATGATTCTATTTCGTGCTCCTACACTACCAGTTAATGATGTATGGGGGTTCATTACACGGCCGGTTTTGTTTCGCACGCTTTTAGAATTTTTGAAAGATTATCTTACTGATGATAGCTGCTGTTTGTTGTGATTATAATATTCTTTTTCTCTTAGATAATTGTGTGCCTGTTGTTAATGATGATACGAACTTATAAAATGAGGATATAGTAACCATTATGGATAATGAAGACTATAAAGAACTTTACAAGTGAGATCGTATAGACAGTACCTTAAATTACTGTGATAATATTGTACCCACTGCCAATTAATCAGTCCATGTCGTGGCAATATTCCCTCCAATAATTCACAAACATCAAACCCATATTGTCCTCACAAGGCGACAACTACACAAAGCCTTTATTGGCCCGTATCCCGCACAATCCATCACAACCGTTGTTTCCCCCGTCCAAGGGTCTCTTGTACCCTGATCATTATTTAAAATATAGATGAGTGTTTTCTTTCCGATAATCGAGACCACGATTGAGGGTTGAACACAATAGGCAAGGTCTTTTTAAAAGCGTCGCCTATAGCGGTTGTCGGGGGTCTAAAGGACCGAGTCGCGCTTATTTGTATTAGTAAATTGAAGGTACACTGTCCACTCTATTGAGAACCCCGTCGTTGCATTCTTCGTCTCCCTTTGGCTTACTTTTTGGGTACCGTGAATTGTTGGAATATTTGTTTCTTTTTTTTAAAGTATCCACTAAAATTTTTTGGGGATTATCCGTTCCATTGCTTATTGAAACTTCCTCCATATTTCGGAATATTAATCAGTTCCTCAAACAAATAATTGTGTGCCTATAATGTAGTCCCCTATCCTCAAATAATTAGCGGCTTTCAAAGACTTCCTATTACGCCATCAACAATATGCAGTTATTAACGAAAGAAATTCCACCCCCAGTCTGACTTTTTTCCTTTCAATAGCTCAGGAACCATCAAAGTTCGTCCAACTCACACCTGACCGGTTTTATATATTTCAAAAGTGGAATGGGGCGCAGGGGGATCAATTAAGGTGGTCTTTGTGAACATTATATCGACGCGCATTGAAAAGAGTTGTGATTTTCTTTGATACCACGCAGACGTGGTTTGCCGAGTGAAAAATCAAAGGACCTGCTATGGTGATGCATGAAGGGATTTATTAAGATTTAATGTCGGCAACGACACTCCGAGGCGGGAAAAGAACGAGTTTCAAGTGCTCACCGCGATGTACGTTTTACATGACGCCATTTTAGATTTGTTCGTGTAAACGTGGAGTGGCAAGGTGAACGCGCTGCTACGCTCAACTGTGCTGGATTTTAAATAAATATTTATAGTTTGTGTGGTTTAATTAAATGTTGGGATCAATTTGTTTAGAAGCATTAATATGTTGAGCATTTCTTAAATGTCATGACATATGATTGTCAATGACGTATCCATCTTTGAGGGCCATATTCTTATGCCTTCCTAAATTCTGGCAGAAATTATTGTTATTTTTTGGAGGAGATCGAAATCCTGTAAAGTGATTCAAATGGTTGATGTCTCTAAAATTTATTTTTACACATTCACTGTCCTTTTATCCTTTGATCCATCCCAGCGTCTTTTCTCAATCGGGCCCGATGGAGCGACCACAAACACTATCTACGATCATCAGCTTAACATGCTGAGTTAATGAACACCCGTGGGCTTACATATTCACACTAACCATGTACGGACATAGAGAAGGGTGGGATGTAAGGAGGGGGGAGGTGGGAGGCGAGCCGTCTTAGAGAGCCCTGAGACACTCACACGGGTGTGCACGTTTTAAAGTTTTATTAGTAATTAATATGTTAGATAGAAATCTAGTGCGGAAAGGAGAATAAATTGTGTGCGAAGCTCTTTGGTTTTGGGATTCGTATTTTCTTTTAAAACACTATTGAAATTTTCTTCTTTTCTTTAAATGGAATTAGGAAATGCAAATCTTTGCAAACAAGATTATTGTCATGGGTAACAATTTTGTTTATGGTATGTACAGTCAGTGTCACGATGTGGGTACCCCTCTTGAAAGCACCTACGTTCCCAACTGGGGTACCCGATTGATGCAGCCCACCGTACATTCAAGTTATCAATGATTTTTTTTTCAGTACCTAGTTTTACCCAAAAACCCTTTATTTTAAAAATATTTAACTAGGAAGCCAATCATAACAGTTACTGCTTAACTAAATAAACTACAACTGTTAGCTGAGTTTCGGCTTGCCAAAGCTAATTGTATCATGCTCCTACATCCCAAAGTCTTCGTTACCCCTTTGACCTCAGCTTATCACCGAACTTTCCCTAACCGAAACCCCTTAATATCGCTGGCTGTACAAATTAATCCAACTATTGGCACATCAGACAATACACATGAGATACAACTAATAACTTGTGACGTCAGCAATGTGCAGTTAATACCAGAATGTTCGTTAGAAAGGGCCCCAAGATATATCGTCTCAATGGGAATTGTTTATCTTCTGCTGGGTTATTAAGACCATTGTGTCGATATTCCGATTTAAGTGAAAGTTATATGGTTATAAGTATTGGTTATTTGGAGAGAGGGGTGTGGTTTTATTAACTTTTTGGTTTGGTTTATTAATAGACTGATCTTTACAAATATTATGTCATGTTTAACTTATTTTTTTCATCGCACGCTATTATCAATTTCCAGTTTTTTCTTTCAAATCAGAATTAGTTGGTTATACACTTTAAAATATCACGCTATATCATGATATTTTAAACATTCACCAGAAAACTACTTTTTGTAAATCATCCGACACCTATTGGAAATGATAAATTATATTTAATGATAAGTTTTAACATTATATTTATTTTCTTACCAACAGTTTCTAACGCAAATTACTTTCCAAAATTTTATACAAAAATTCACGACGACGAATACACTGAGCTATTTTTCTTAGCCCAATATCTTCCATTATTACAGGTCTAAACAAAGTTTACCATTCTACCCTTCTATATTGTACCCTCGATAAATCAGCCACCCAACACCACACAAGCCACACACTATCGAGACATTATTAATTAAAATCCTTGCAAGAACACACCTGTCCCAAGATACCTCCTTGGGGTACCCCGTAGAAATCGGTTTAGACAAAGAACCGATGTGCCTTGGGCCGGCAACTTGAGGGTAATCCGTACAGGACTATCGATACTGTTATGTTTAATAGATTTTGTGTGGTTTAGTTTGATTAGTTTTAGGATAGTAAGGTTCTAGTTTAGCTTTGAGAAGTTTGGTTAGTTCAATCAAACGTTACACTGAATACTTTATTCTTTTTGGGAGATAAAGTGTCGATTGTAAATAACTTGAATCATTTGGTTAGCCTTTGCCCAACTATGCTGGTAAATATGAGATTATTATTACGTTTTACACCTTTTATGCCGCAGGTCATAAATTAATTTAGATTTCAATTATTATTAATTGTTATTGACCACTGTTAAAAGAAAAAAGAGTGCGCAAATAATATGGACACACGAAAACTCAAAACGAAAGGAAGTGGTGGATCTTTAAAACCAGACATAACCATACTGTAAAGAGATGCAAAAATCAACACAAACCATTAATTACAAACCAATCCTTGGTAAACAATAAATAAGGCCACAATCGGAACAAATGGACAGGCGGCAAATTAAACCCACGCTGTTCAATCCACATACATTAGGCACATCGATCTAACACGTCTAAACAAAGGCCGCGGCGAAATGCTTCAGAACACGCGATTGTCTTAAGTTCACCTCCCAAATCTTTACCTTCATCGTTTGTGTGAATTTAAACCTTGATGAAGAGCCTTTAAGTTTAGAATCGGTTAAAACTGCGTTAAGAACTAGTGGGACGGTTCTGTTATACCGAAGTGTATGGCGAATGATAAAGTTATTGCAAAAATCTAGGCTCTTCAGGACATTGTTTTGCAAATTGTTTTTTTTTATTAAAAACGAGGCGAAATAAAAAGTACAATTAGTTACGACGGATGTTGGAAACTGAGCTGATAGTTTAAGTTGTCGATTAACTTTAGGAGTCTATCAAAAGATCTATTGATTAACTCCCAAATTCGCAAGCCATTATTTCGCTAAAAGATATTTACGAAATGTATGATTTTTGATTGTATAATGGATACGAAAATAGTCTTTGTGCCAGCCAGTTTGTTTCTGCGCTGCGTTGCAAATCGGTGTGAAACACGGCCATCCTTAATGCGGCCCGACCAAAAACAAAACAATCCGATGCTCACCTCCTCGCGTCCGGTTCCGTATAGTAAATTTACATTCCCCACCATCCATCCCCGAAGTCCATCCGGGTTGGTAATAAAACGATCTTAAGGTACAGAGGAAAATATCTTAGAGTGTAAGCTTCAAGTTGTAGACTTTCGGCGTTATATTTTTTCATATCGCATGATTGGTTTGAAGAAATGTGATGCATCGTGTTATTGCCACGTTAGAAGAACAAGCATGGTACGATGACCTTTGATTTAGTACTTCGCCGCTAACGTTACTTAACTATTAAGTATCCAGGGTGTTTTTGAACTTCTGTTAACAAACGGTTCGTTGGTGGAAGCTTAATTTGGAAGATCAAAACAGAGCAGAAAAAAAAGACTTGTTGCATGATTTGAACAGTCTTTAAAAACAGCAAACCGATTATTTAACACAGAAGTATAAAAAACCAAAATTATGATTAAGAATTAAGTGCTGGATACGCCCAATAAAAAAGAAAAACTAGATACACATAGTAATTATCTTAGTTTATGTTTCTAAAAAATTTGGCCTTTACGCCGACGTTTATAATTCGTTTTTTAAATCACAAACATTTGCACGCCTATTATATATAATATTTTTTGTAAAATTATTTAGACAGCGAAAAATAAAAAATAAATTAAATGTTCATAAGAACTTACTGACTCATAATTATTAGCTAGTTAATACTTTAAACACGGAAGGAGTTCGTCGCGTATTTATTTTAGTTCGATGTCCGTTTTTAGAAAGGCTATAAAATTTAGAAATATAACTGTACTGTTGGAATTCTCTGCTTCAAACTCGTTGCTGAGCCCTGTGTCGAAAATTGCGCTTTTATTTAGACAGTCACACTCTCACGCGTCACGTCTGCGCCAGCGATTTCGGAGAAACCGGAGAAAACAAACGCAGGAAATGATTGCTTGGAGTTTCCAACTCAACATTCATGCCGTCTCAATTTTTCCGTTTGGTGTGAAAGGGAGAAGTCGACGTCGAATGTCACGAGCCAACGCGACGCGACAGCAACAGTACAAACGCGAAGGAAACAAGTGACGCGCATGTCGCTTGACGTAAGTCGAATCGCCTAAGGTCGTGGCACAGAGCACAGGGCGTCACTGTTAGTGAAAACAGGTATAAGATTTCCCTCGCTTATTCTCGAGACTTGAGCCTGTATCTCGATTGCCACACGGGCCTCCGGAGCCTCAAGATATACGCCGAAGGGTACCACTCTTCGTCCGTGTGTTTACAGGTTGATGTTATCGCGTAATTGTGACAATATTTGCTTTACACATTTATGTATGGAAGGCGGGTCAAGTTAATTGTTCCGCCCAGGTGTAGTGCCCCCGAAATTACCTATTGAGTAACTGATTAAATCGAAGGTTTAAGTGGGTCACTTTAGTTGGTTTTAATTAAAATGTTACACGATGTATACTGTCTGGACTTTGAATGGACCTAGTTTAAGTCAACTTATGACGTTCCCAATATTTCTAATGGCTGGATATAGAAACACGGGATTAAAAGGTTTCTTTTTAGTCGCGTTTTTGGAAAACCAACAAAGAGATCTCTTCGTCTTGAAGACTTATAAAAGGAATAATACTTTTCAATGTTTTACGCATAACTGCAGCCGGAGAACAGGTAACGGTTATCTTTTGTTTCTTTTTCACGTAAATAATGTTATGAATGATACAGGAAGAGGTAACATAATGCCATTTAACACCATTCAAATCTTTTCCCTTAAATTCTCGGGAATCTCCAAAGAAAAATCAAATTCCGCGTCAAACGCCATTTAGAGACCACCCCGTAACTGGGCATTCGTAGCGATTTAAGACCGTCTTGGCCCAAAACGGCGAAGGTGAAAAGTACACCTAAGTTCAGATTAACAATCGGGCAGGGCAAAGGGCTACTCGGTCCGAAGACCCGGATCCGAAACAATAAATCCGGCGAGAAAGTCCATTGAAATAAAGCTATGTGTGTGTAGGGACGAAAACGAATATATGTGTAGTTACCTACATTATTGTATGTGCAGTGACATTTGAAAACTGTTTTATTTTCGCTTTAGAACATATTATTCCATACCAACTTTCATCCCAATTAGAAATGAATTTTCAAACTCCTTAGTCCCACGGTATATTTTAACTACTTACTTTGTTTTTAAATTGTTGATATAATCATTTACTCTGGACGCTCTTATCGTCCACGTATTTCTACATCGTTCTCACATATGTATAATCTCAACATGAACGATATAACCAATATTTTGTAACAAAAATTTGATTGAAAAGAGTGTCCATGGAGTTTCTTGTCCATACTTCTCCATAGAGATCTACGCTTTGGAATGGGCAACTACAGTACTTTCACAAGTTATTACGGATGGGAAATCATCAAATGACTTCTCCCGCTCTGGGCAGAGCGAAAGGGAGTGTCAGACTTGTACTGACTAAAACCCATCCATGTTCCTTCCTTGCCCTTTGCGTTCCAGGGCCGCGGTATCTCTTTCGAACAGCCCGCAGCCCAAGTTATTATGCCTTGTGTCTGTGACTGTAGCTTAGCCTTCTTTGTTTTTCTGACATTCAAAAGTGCCTGTAATGGTCTGGATTGAAATAAATGCTTTTGAGTTTGAGTTTTAGTCACCTTCATTTTATAGGAATTCGACAAAATATCATGCTTTGTCTGTGTGAAGGATGATATGGCTAGAAAGGAGGCGACTGCTGAAATGAAGAGTAATAGGGAAGTATGGAAGAAGAAGACATGCTGCGCCGACCACAAATAAGTTGGGAGAATGATGATGATGCTGCTCTTGCTTCTTGACCCAGCGGTTAAAGATGCTATCTGCTAGTGACTTTAAAGTACTAATTTATATAAAGCTGATGCCCGCGGCTTGGTCCGTGTGAATGTCGGTTACCGCGACCAAAAGTAATCATGAAATTTTGATCCCGTTTACTTAAGAGAAAGACATCGCGGACTCTTCTGTAGACCTATATAAGATACACAATTTCACCATACATCATTATTTTATATCTCAAACGGTTTAGGCAGCGTTTTCGTTGAAAACTTCCAGACGGCTTATTTTTTTCCGACACCTCCAACAAATATCATTATATTTTAGCCAATGTATACAAAAACTTGACAAATTAAATACTTAAACTTTCCTCGAGAACCACTCTATCCATTGGTGAAAACAGCATGAAAATCGGTGCAGCAGTTTTTGAGTTTATCGCGAACAGACAGGCCAACAGACGCGGCGGAGGACTTTGTTATGTAGTGATGATGTCATCACCTGCCTAGCCTTTTCCCAACTATGTTGGGGTCGGCTTCCAGTCTAACCGGATGCAGCTGAATACCAGTATTTTACATGGAGCGACTGCCTATCTGACCTCCACAACCCAGTTACTACTGGGAAATACGATACCCCTTGGTAAGACTGGTTGTCAGACTTTTTAGGCCACTGACTACTTTAACGACTGTCAAAGATCTTCAAATGACAGCCGGGACCAACGGCTTAACGTGCTTTCCGAGGCACGGAGGAAACTCGGTATGTAATGGGTGGTCACCCATCCACAGACCAACCTAGGCAAGCACGGCTTTAACCTAAAGATCGACCCGAGCGGCTGTTATTGTTTTAGCCACGAGCTCCTCTTTTAGCCACGAGCTAATGCTAGTAATTACAAGGTATATGTAAAGTTTAACAGTTTGCGTGTCGATGTTCTTTCATGTATAAGCAGGTAAATCTCGAAGACGACTTACTAGACTGAATCTTTCAGCCATACCAATATTTCTCATTCCAAACGGACCCTATCCAGCTACCACTAAATCTCGGACACTCTGGTCACTATAAATCGGCCAATGAGATGTAGTGATTTAATCGGAAACCTCAGGGTCCCTCAGGAAGCCCATTAAATCGTATGGTCAGAGGATAATTAATTCCGTGGTAACGTTTCAAGTGAGATTAATGGCGGTCGAATCGAAAGCTCTTTTCAATGGTCGTCGGTAACATGTTCATTGTTTTGTTTTGCTATTCATCAATTTGGTTAATTGATTTTCTTTGGGGTTTCAGTGATTTTAGAGTGTAATTGTTTTATTGAACACTACTTATTTTATTGAAGGAGCAGTGGTGGCCCAGTGGTAGCGACCCCGACTTACGAACAGTAAGTCGTGGGTTCGAACTCAGGCAGGCGCATTACTTTGTGTAATTTATTTCATCACCACTGCTCTCAAAAACGGTAAAGGAAAACATCGTGAGGAAACCGGAGTGTCCTAGAACCAAAAAATTCGAAGACATGTGACATCTACCAATCCGCACTGGGCCCGCGTGGTGGATTATAGCCCATTCCCTCTCATAGAGAGGAGGCCTGTGTCCCAGCAGTGGGAACATTATAGGCTGATGATGATGATGAAGACTTATTTTATTTAGAGGGCGATAATTTGAACTAAAACCATAACGAGGATGGACGAAATATGAGTTTTTCTTGTGCTTGTTGCTATTTTTACGTGTTTTTTTTTAAATATTTTTTTATCATTCTTTATTTTATTGTACATGTCTTTAAACTGTGCAATAGCTCGGATTTATGTCTGTTATGTTGTACACGTTTTCTCGAATAAATAAGTAACATTACACCACGCCTGTCATTGCAGTAGGGTTATGCAGAGGTGTACCAAATCGAACACCCACATTTCTACATTGCTTATTTAGATCAGTGCGCTAGACGAGTAGACATAATCGACCACGTTAGTTTTTGATCACTTTTGATAATAATTCCCACCATAGCTGTACGTGGATCTCTTAGCGCTTTGCTAAGCCAAACTATCCATTGTCCTTGTACAAGAATAGACGTATACGTTTATCATCATTATCTGCCTAGCCTTTTTAACCGACTTCAAAAAATTAAGAGGTACTATGTTCCACTGTAGATATTAGGTCTTTACCTATGTAATTGGAGATTTTATAACCAGCATTTTCAGATTTAATTATCTGTCGATTAGCGTGCAATTCGGAATTCAAATAAATTTTATTCGGAAACCGTGTTCTTATAATTTCAAATTCAGTCATTTGTTTTTAGATAGTGTTTTGTTTTTGTAAAATTATGGTAGTTTTTAGCGCCAAGGATAAACTGAGAATTCGTACAGATTTTGAATATGAGTTCCTACGTGGAAATACCGCTGCGCAAACAACACGAAACATTAATGACGCGTACGGGCCTAGAACTACTTGCAGAAACACGGTCCATTATTGGTTCCATCGTTTTAAATCTTGAAATTTTGAGTTGAAGATCGAGTCTCGCGGTCGACCGGTAACCATTGTCGACAACGACGAATTGAAGGCGATTGTGGAAGCGGATCCAACTCAATCTACGGCTGAGCGTGCTGTGGGCCTTGGAGTTAGAGTCAAAACAACATTGAAGCACTTTCGTCAAATCGGAAAGATAAAAATGCTAGATAAGTGGGTGCCACACGAACTAAGCGAACAACAGCGAGACTTACGCGTCGAAGCATGCATAGCACTACTGAATCGGCATAGAAACGAGGGAATTTTAAATCGAATTGTTACCTGCGATGAAAAGTGGATCCTGTACGACAACCGTAAGCGTTCGTCTCAGTGGGTGGACTCGGGTACAGCACCTAATCAGTGCGCTTAAAAAAGATTACCCATAGGAAGATGATGGTGACTGCCTGGTAGACCAGTGCCGGGACTTCTACATCACAGCTTCTTACCGAATGGCACAACAGTGACGGCAGATGTCAATTGCCAAGAATTACAAACAATGATGGAGAAGCTCGCAATTCAACAACCGTGACTGGTCAATCGATCTTTCTCATTGCTACTCCACGACAACGCGCGAGCTCACACTTCACGACAGACCATCGCAAAGCTACAAGAGTTACAGCTGGAAACTCTCCGTCACCCAACGTACTCACCGTACATTGCCTCAACAGATTTCTTCCTTTTTTAAAAATTTAGACAATTTTTTAAGTGGGAAAAAATTCAACACCCGTATGGCAGTATAAAATCCTTTCGCTGACTTCATCGCCTTCCGTCCGGCGGACTTGTACAGTAAAGGCATAAACAAACTGCCATCAAAATGGCAAAATTGTATAGATAATTTGGTCCAGTACTCTATTCTATTCTAAAGGGTTTGGTTTCCGCACTTAGTCCCTAAAGGTGGACCATTGTGCGTGAGCCATAGTGGCCGTTACTCCAACCAGCCCACCTCCCTCCAGAAGCAGATTAGATTACGTGGTCTTCTCAGGGCATCCGCGAGGGATCTCGGTGTACCAAGAGTCTCCTCGCGGATCTGGGTGACACCGGTGCACTCGAGGAGCACATGCGCCACCGTTTCCTCCGCCTCCATGCACGCTCTGCACAGAGGGCTATCCGTGATTCCTAGGGTGTGGAAGTGTTTATTCAGTGAGCAGTGTCCAGTGATGGTCCCCGCCACCAGTCGCAGGCTATCTCTATCCAGGCGCAGAAGGCGCTTGGTCAGCTTTGCATCCAGGGATGGCATAGCCTCCTTGGATTGCCTGCACCCTGGTGTCGAGGTCCACCATATTCCCGCTTGTGTCTTAGTGTGTTCCAGTACTTTGATTAGCTAAAATAAAAAAATTAACTAAATTTTTATATTTAAAAATTTTCATACATACGAGGGTCATTCAAAAAATACTTAGCCTACAAAAAGTAAACGAAAATTTTAGAAAAGTGGCAATTTATTTTTCAACATAGTCTCCTTTTAGTTCGATACACTTAGCCCAGCGATGCTCCAACTTTTTTAACCCGTCCGAATCCTCGTATATCGATATTTTGATATTTATAATAAATATCGGATATTTTCGAACCCTGGGACAAAGCCAAAGGTGTATGTAAGGATTATAACAGGTATCTTTCCTGACAGTTGTGCACAATCAATTGCACCCTCCTGGACCTGAACGAGGTACTGGTTGGACAAAATCTGAGTCATCAATTACAAAGAATTGAAGGTATTCATTCTGTGTGAAATCATCATTATAATTACAGTACTGAGTTGTTAGAGTCTGTGCGGGTAACAAAAAGAGACGCTTTGGCTTATCTTCAGATTGTATTGAGTGTCTCTCAGTCCCGGGTCTATGATTTTTTCAAACCGGAACAGAAACTTGATAGTGGTGCCACTCTCTCTAGCATTTCAGAAAAATTACTTAAATAAACTCAAAATAACGTCAATTTCAGTAAAAGATGTCAATTGTTGACACGGCGAATCTGAATTCGGCATCTCGAGTCCAAAAGTTCAGTTGTGGTGCAGGCCTGTGTGCCACCTTTTTCTTACAAGTCGACAGGGAGCCAACCAGGCTTCCAAATGCTAGGCGCTTTGTGGAGCAAGTTTTTATTTAAAATCATACTATATTATGATTTTGGCGCCCCCTGAAACTGCCGCCTTGGGGTGGGTACCACAGTTAGCCCCCCCCCCCCCCCCCCCTAGATCCAAGGCTGGTGTTTCTTGTGATAATTACTGTTTATGCAGAAAATGACATCATTTTTACATCATGTCAGGAAAGTGGAATAAATAGTAGACATTGTGGTGCTTTCAATTTAATCTGATACACATAAGACAGTTTATAGATAAAACTTGTGTATGGCTTTACAGAAATAAGAGATTGAAATGTTATTCGTATATTAAAACTGTTTTTCTATCTGTAGTTTTTGAATATTGCGCCATATTAGAAAATGAATGACTTTGGTTGTTCAATGTTACATATTAAAATTGTTTGATTTCATATAAATTTGTAGCTTAAAAACGTACCAAATCTCCCAAGATTTGGTAAATGCTATCCTTAGAAGCTTTTGCTTCGTAAAGAACAAAACAAACTATTAAAGTGTTCATAACAAGATAACATAACCTCAAAATGTTTTAATTGCAAAAAATCATGCCGGTATCAAATACTAAGCTAAAACAATAAGAATATCTCGAATATAAGTACTACAATACCTGATAAGGAGTCTCGTCACCACTTTCTTCCAAATGCTTCAGATTTAAACTCAGTAAATAGTTCTCTTTCGAGTTCCAAACATAAAACACATCATCCTTCAATTCGATCAAATTTTGCAACTTCCCACTAGGATTTTCACTCAAACTGTCTTTTAGGTCCTTAAAGATTTTATGGTTTGGTAATTTAGTCTCGTACAAACGGCTATCCATCGTGAAATAATTAAATTAAACTGTTGTTTTGGCACTTTTGGCTAAACGACAATTTCACAAGTTATCTTTGACAGTTCTTGTCGCGGTATTTTGTTACGTTTCGTTTCTTCGTTAAAATACGTTTTGTTATACTTTGTCATAAAAATTGAATATTCAAAACTAACAGACGATAGAGAGTAGAGTTTTATATAATTTACAGTTACAATTATAAAATATCCATCGACTGTTTTATTTTTTTCATGCTATCGAAAAGATTTTTACTTTAATAGTAATGCTATCAGTCTCGATCTCATTTTTATTGTTATTAATCTTTACATATTATGTCTTTTTTTTTTAATTTTAGTCGTAATTGGTTAGCTAATTTTATTTCTGAAAATTTAAAATTTTATATTTCTTAAGTTATGTGTGTATACCCTTAGATTTGAGGAGTTAATTGTGTAGTTGTTTAGGTTTAGTTTTATTTTATTTCGAGGGCCACTCGTTTTAATTTTATATTCTTATTATGTTATCACTACTGTCTTATTTTTGCGAATGCTGGCTAACCAGTAATTGGCGACTGTGTAAGTCCAATATTGTATAACCTTTGCTTGTGATCGTTGTACACATAAGCTGTTGGTAAACCTTTATTAATTTTTTGATTGGCCTGTTGGTCTAGTGGTTAGTAACCCTGACTCTAGGACGGAGGTCGTGGGTTCGATTCCCACACAGGACAAATCTGTGTGCGATGAGTACGATTATTTGTTCTGTATCTGGGTGTATAATTCATCTATAATATGTATGTATTTAGAAATATATAAGTATGTTTATCAGTTGTCTGGTTGCCATAGTACAGGCTCTGCCTAGTTTGGGATCAGATGGCAGTGTGTTGATTGTCCCAAGATATTATTAAATAAATAAAGATTAGAGTTTCAGTACCCCACTATTGCTAAGAAAACAGAAGTTTCAAACTGTCTTGATGACGTGGTTGAACACCCGCAGCCACCACTGCATGAATGAGGTATTTACAATAATTTATTTTTGGTTATAGATGGGATAAGCATTAACTAGCTGTAGTGGCAATGGCCGGCGGGGAAGCATCGATAAGTATGAGTATTTTCGTATATCGAATGGATACTGCAACACAACAACAACACAACAACACAACAGTACAACAACAACAACAACAGTGCTACAACAGTATTTATTTTATTAAAGACCACCCCTAGATGGCTGGTTGGCGCCAGGTGGATCGAAGTAAACGGCGCACAATTGGCCTTACGTCCAGCAGTGAGATGCTAATAGGTATGACTTCTCACACCTTAGGTTTCGAAATAAAATAATAATAGCAATAAGGCTCTGGAACGCTACTCGTACGCACTAAAAAAGCTGAAAGCAAATTCATTTGTAAAAGAAAAGTTCATATCAGACTAAATAGCTCTCAATTACATTACAAGTAATAATTTTATTAGGTTTCTCGTTGTTTATTTTGGTATTTGTTAAAATATTTATTACCTAGTTTTAGGTAGCTACATTATTAATTTTAGAAAAAAAAGTATCTAACTAGTTATTTTTATATTATTTTTTGTTTATTAGCACAAAGTTGTATTGGCTGGTAAAGTCTATCTATGCTCAGACGCCAGCACATCAAGCTACTTCAAGCTGTCAACTTTGTTTAATAGATTTTTAACTTTATCGCTACAGCATCAAGTTCAAGGTTGATTGGGAAAAATTTACAGTTTCGATGTGCTGTACATACCACTATTGTGTCATGAAGTTTAAATAAATAAATCCTAGGTATATTTTCTCAATAAACAATTTATATCGTCGTCAATCAACCGTGTAAGCTCAAATGAAACAACGCACACTCAGGTAACTGATTGTACCACACACACAACGCTGTATATCACTTTGATTCGCAATGGTATCACGTAATTTCATCTCCCTGAGCGCGGCCCATGCTTTCTTATAAATAAAACAACGTATAGGAGGCAATAAATTCCATTCTACAAGATTTCGTACGTGAATTTTCGTTGTAATTTAATATTTTGTATGGTTTAAAGGTTTGTGGATTGTTCGTGGCATTGAATGAGTGGCGTTGTTAGTTGAATTGTGATTAGAGATTCGCTTTGCTTCACTGGTTTTAAAACTACTAATATATTTTGTTTTTGTATCACTATCACTACATTATAAAACAAAGTCCTCCGCCGCGTCTGTCTGTCTGTTCGCGATAAACTCAAAAACTACTGCACCGATTTTCATGCTGTTTTCACCAATGGATAGATTGGTTCTCGAGGAAGGTTTTAATATATAATTTGTCAACTTTTTGTATACATTGGTTGCGGGAACGGCATCAAAATTTCATGATTACTTTTGGTCGCAATAACCGATATCCACGCAGGCGAAGGAGCGGGCATCAGCTAGTTTGGTAATAATTTGACTCATAGTCCACATTTGAGTCGACTAGAGATTGATTTCTTTTGTGATTAGGTACGATGTTTGGCCCGTAGAAGAGCTAGTGACTAAATAATAACAACCACTCAGGTCGATCTTACGGTTCAGCCGTGCTTGCCTTATAGGTTGGTCCGTGGATAGGTGACCACCACCTACTACATACCGAGTGTCCTCCGTGCTTCGGAAAGCACGTAAAGCCGTTGGTCCTGGCTGTCATTATTTTATAGATCTTTGACAGTCGTTACAAGTAGTCAGTGGCCCGCCGAAATTTAGACAACAAGCCTTACTAAGGGGTATCTTATTATTCAGTACTATCTGGGCTGTGGAGGTATGGAGGTCTGATAAGGAGTCACTGTATGTAAAATATACTGGTCAGTCAGCTGCATCCGGTAAGACTGGAAGCCAACCCCAACATAGTTAGGAAAAGGCTTGGCTGATGATAATGTTGGTCCCATAGAGAAAGTACTTCAGATTGATGAACCCTCAAATAAAGGGTGTAAACAGACTCTTAACGAAGCCGAAAGGCACTTGTTCTCCCCGTCATTGCGATCATTTTTTTTGTTCTAGACCATACCTGGGAACCTTCTAGTTACGGAGATATTGGGGTTGAAAGTTCGAACTTTTTCACAAGTTTTTTTTTTTAATACATATTTTAATGTAAGATTTTTACTTTAAACACCTCCAGGACCCCCTTACTATTCAATCCATCCATCAGCACAATGTTTTGAGTGCGTTGCATTGAGTCCTATTGTAAAACGTAATTTTTCAGCCCAATAAAAAAAGTCGTTTCCCCGCACTAATTCTTGCGTAAAGTTACTTAGTTTGATGTACATAATGCTTGGTTGCCGGCTTCGTGAAGAGTCTGTTTACACCCTGTAATTATGTACGGACATATCTGATAAACACTGTTTAAGATTACCGAATAATTAATTTTAGGTACGCCTAATGATGAGGGAGAGAACCTCTCGTCCCAGCCGCCGTGGGAGACACCCCGGGCGTCGGGGGTCACGTGGTGGCTTCCGGCCACCTTAGACGCTGACCTGTGCACGGTGAGTAATGGGCTAGCTCGCCGTCCGTCCGTCTTTTGACGACAGGTCGTGTTGACGACGCGTTCGTGTTCCACGCGCGCCTCAAAGAGATGTCAGAAACAGGGAGGGGCCCGCAAGGGCCCCTCCCTGTTTGATTGTTTGATGTCAGCAAACAGGGAGGGGCCCGCAAGGGCCGGTGCCTGCCAGGGCTGCGGGACTGTTCGAAAGAGATACCACGGCCCTGGAACACAAAGGGCAAGGAAGGAACATGGATGGGTTTTAGTCAGTACAAGTCTGACACTCCCTTCCGCTCTGCCCAGAGCGGGAGAAGTAATACGAAGATTTTCCATCCGAAAAAAAAGGGTACGCCCAATGACGTGCTAGAAGATTTGCTTCAGCTTTCTCACGATGTTTTCCAACACAGTGACTGAAATTTTCAGAAGATGAAGAAAACGTGCCACAGGCACCTACTCTCGACTCTCCTCTGCCAACTATACAGGATTTTCTTTAGAAACGAAACAAAGATCAATGTCGCCGTCGCAGACTGAATAGTTAACAGAAAGTCGAGTGCTGGTCCCAATGTTCCGCCATTGATAAATTTAGCAGAACTCTCACATGATATTAAAGGGTGGCGAATGTACGATATGCCTCCCTCTCGATCTATTATTATGCTAGGCAGGCCTGCATAATAGGGCTGTGTGATCTTGCCTTTCTTATTTATTTTAAGTTGGGTTGGTTTTTTTGTAAATTTAAAAGGTCAGTTTGAATCTAAAAGGTTAGGGATTGACTATACTTTTAGACGAGGAACTGGCTTGAGCCAATGGGAAAGATACCTATGCAATAAAAGCGAATACGGGTGCGTCGTCCGAATCGAAGCGAATGATGCCGATTACAGTTAATTCTACAGAACGGAAAAATTATCGCGCAATTTACTGACTGTATTGAAAAAAATAGGATCATTATTTAACTAGCTGTTGCCCGCGACTTTCGTTCACGTGAAATTATTACTAAAAAATCCCCATTATTATAAGCACTTCCCTATTTTAATCGAATTTTGTTACCAATTTCAAGGGTTTAATTTTTTTTGCACGGAACCCTAATTATTTATCTAAAATAAAAGTAGCCTTAGTTACTCCTTGTTAGATCAGCTATCTGCCAGTGCAAGTCTCGTCAAAATCGGTCCAGCCATTTCAGAGATTAGCCGGAACAAACAGCCAGATAGACAGACAAAAATTTTAAAAATTGGGTTTAGGCATTTGTACCGTGTACATCCATAATATGCACTTAGTAAAAAACGGTAGTTATTTTAATATTACAAACAGACACTCCAATATTATTTATCTGTAGTATATCTATACTACATAGACACACTACATACTATGTAGTGTGTCTATGTAGTATAGATGTTTAGATGTATAGAAGATGTACAGACGCCAGCACGTCAACCTACCCGAATCTGTCAGATTTTCCCAACCAACCTTGAACTTAATGTCACAGAGATAAAGTTGAAAATCTAGTAAAGAAATCTGACAGATTGTAGTAGCTTGATGTGCTGGCGTCTGTACATGTAGATAGACAACTGTATGAATATCTCGCCTCTCGCCTGCTTGCGACTTGATCGCGCTTTTAGTTAATGGTAATACGTTCCTATTTTCAATGCAGCCAGTAATATGCCCGCGAATTTTTCCGGTTTATCTGAACTGAACTGTTTTTTTTTTTACGGTAGGGAAATCATCAAATGACTTCTCCCGCTCTGGGCAGAGCGGAAGGGAGTGTCAGACTTGTACTGACTAAAACCCATCCATGTTCCTTCCTTGCCCTTTGTGTTCCAGGGCCGCGGTATCTCTTTCGAACAGCCCGCAGCCCATCTGAACTGACCCTTACGTATCGTTATTTGTGGTCACTTGCAAATTTCTGAACCCAAAATACAATAGTACTTACGTACATTTGACGGTTCATCAATAAATTATTGGGTTATTTATGTAAATAAGCAATTTAATATCATGAGAAATTTATTCGGATAAGTACCTACCTATACTAGGAAGCAATGAATGGATTAGAATTTCAAAATCTTTGGGATTGTGGTTGAAAGTGTTTACAGACACAGTTGGATTTCGTCTGGTATCAGACTTTTCTGTTGGTGTCGCGTGGTTTGGTTTATACAGGGTGTACACATACTCTTCACGAAGCCGTCAACCAAGCATTATGAACATCAAACTAAGTTTTGCGCAAAAAATCGTGCTGGGAAACGACTTTTTTTTTGGCCTGAAAAATCACGTTTTACGGTGGGACTCAATGTTACGCACTTAAAACATTGTGCTGTGCACTTAAAACATTGGGCCTGGTCATCTCAAAGCTGCCACGGTTTATTTTAACTACTTATTTTAACTATTTTTTTTAAATTGTTGATATAATATTTTACTCTGGACGCTCTTAACGTGCACGTATTTCTACATCGTTCTCAAATATATGTATAATCTCAATATGAATGATGTAACCAAGATTTTGTAACAATATTTTGATTGAAAAGAGTGCCCATGGAGTTTCTTGCCCATTCTTCTCCATAGAGATCTACGCTTTGGAATGGGCAACTACAGTACTTTCACAAGTTATTATGCCTTGTGTCTGTGACTGTAGCTTAGCCTAATTTGTTTTTCTGACATTCAAAAGTGCCTGTAATGGTCTAATTGAAATAAATGCTTTTGATTTTGAGTTTGAGTGCTGATGGAGGGATTGAATAGTAAAAATTGTGTTTAAAGTAAAAATCTTACATTAAAAACAGTTATTTAAAAAAAACTTGTGAAAAAGTTGGAAATTTGACCACCAATATCTCCGTAACTAGAAGGTTCCCAGGTATGGTCTAGAACAAAAAAATGATCGCAATGACTAGGAGAACAAGTGCCTTTCGGCTTCGTTAAGAGTATGTTTACACGCTTTATTTAAGTTAGATAGGTAAAGAAGTACAATTAATTTGATCATATTCTCATTATAAAGAATATTATTTTTAGGTACCTAGGTACTACCACCTACAGTCTTCGCGGTACTGCATAACTCAAATAAATCTACAAGTTCAAAAATCATAGCGCGTTGCTAAAATCGAAACGAACCTATCTTATTTTTTGAATAGGTTTCATAGAACAGTTTTTAACAGCATCAGCCAAAAGATTCATGCAGCATTATAGGTACTTATTATAAGTATCTCTTATTTTACCGGCAACCCTGAGTTTGTCCGCCGGGAGGACACCGATGACTTGTCATTAATAACGACAGTAGAAATGTATCAAAAGGTGACGCGTCTCGACGTCTGTCCCGGCCCTTATTTATGATACCAACAAACAATATTTATTCGTGTCTATACACTGCGGGCATTAGCCTGTGACGGACGTGTGTTGTTTCTTATAGTATTAAGGATTACTATTGCAACATCACGCCTGTAATCCCGGATGGGTAAGGTAGAAGTGTAGCTAATAAAGTATTTACATTTCGACAATGGTGCCGATTCTCTTGTTCACAAACTAAACTTAATTTAAGTTGAGAATTATAAAATTTATTATTGTATTAACTATATACATTGATAATTAAAAACTATTAAACTAAAATAGATAAACTAACAACAAACTATAAAAGGGCATCGAAAAACTCCTCCTCAACGCTGTCAGATGGTAATGTGCCCAAGAGACTGGCGGCGTTGCCACGTTGTATGGCAACACTTAGCCTCTGGCCAAAGTAAAAGCCAGCCCTTGGGTCACGGGAAGCGTCAACTAGGCGTTTCGAAATTTCCTTAAATAGGCTATGAGCACTCGGACCCCACGGCCCTAGAGTTTCAACCCCAAACGGCTCGAAAATATAGTTACCACACAGGTTTCTATTTAAGTTGAGTGCATCTTTTTCTCTCTATTTCATTATGAAAAGGACCGAAGATAAATCTTAGTTTAGTCCTGTCTAATTAACCAACACCTGACGTAATTTGATGTAATTTTAATAGTCAACTTTTTAATCACGTCTAAACTTGTGTCAGGCGCTGGTTAATTTGACAGGACTAAACTAAGATTTATCTTCTGTCCTTTTCTTAATGAAATAGGAAGAAAAAGATGCACTGAACTTAAATTTGGTTTAGTTTGTAAACAAGGGAATCGGCACCAATGACATTTATGTTTGAGTCCCAGTCATCTACTGGACAAATGCAGATTCCGTGTCTGCTTGGAAACTCCTAATGGGCAAACTCAATAATACTTGGCCCTACTTGGGAATCGAGCCCAGGACCTGAAGCTCTGCGGTAGAGCTTGCGGCCACTACACTAATGACGCTAATAGGTAAAAGTAAATTAAAAAGTATTTGCACAACAATTACATACAGGGTGTAAACAGACTCTTCACGAAGCCGTCAACCAAGCATTATGTACATCAAACTAAGTAACTATACGCAAAAATTAGTGCTGGGAAACGACTTTTTTTTTTGGGTTGAAAAATCACGTTTTACAGTAGGACTCAATGTAACGTATTCAAAACATTGTGCTGATGGATGGATTGAATAGTACGGGCATCGTCAAGGGGTCTTAAGTAAAAAAAGTACATTAAAAACATGTATTAAAAAAAAAAACTTGTGAAAAAGTAGGAACTTTGAATTCCAGTATCTCCGTAACTAAAAGGTTCTAGAACAAAAAAAATGATCGCAATAACGGGGAGAACAAGTGCCATTCGGCTTCGTTAAGAGTCTTTTTACACCCTTCAGGAAGTTGTAGTATGGTTAGGCACATACGCATTGCAAATCACGCAAGCATATCTCATCCAAACAATCCAAAATAGGGTGAGATCACCAGTTTCAGTCACGTACAAAATATGGGTATACAATTTACACAATATCGTCATATGTCAAGTGTGTCAGAGATCCTCACGAGGCATCTACCCCAATTACCGTTAGGATTGTTTCGCACCAGCTATCTATTACTTCCCTGGCTCCCGACTTGGGAATAGGGACAGTGTTGTATGATAAAAAATTGTTGGATCTGTCGTTGCTGTCACATTTGCCGCATTTGTCGTCTATTCTTGGGGAAACGTTGTGAAGTAATTATTATGATTGATCTTGCTGCGTGTATTGGATTACGAAGCGATGTTAGGTGTGAGCTGAATCATCAATATTTTGTGGGAAGGGAATAAAATTATTTTCTTTTTACTTGTTGGATTCGATTTCACTCACTTTTCTTAAGTATGTAAACGATTGTGACCGTGAAAACGCACAATAATTATAAAGATTCTTGCCCGTGGAACAACGACGTTAATTCCTTTGCTGTCTAGGTACTTTGTTGGCGATACACTATGAGCATGAGCTACAAGGTACAGTACGTATACGTACTGTACTTGGGTTGAGGTAGTGTGTAGTGTAGATACAGGGTAACCTGACGGAACCAATACAGTCCGCCTATAAATCCGACGGGACGTCCGAACACTTCAACTGTCTTAACCGCGTGCCCCTGCTAGGTGTCTCTGGATCGCATAATGGTGGATTAGAAGTAAAGGATTCTGAAACAATGTTACAAATATTTTGAGATTTTGTGAGGCTTTCTTATCCTCACTTATTTAAGTTAAGTACTTACTCTGTGTGTAAAGCAATATTGTAAAAACAAAAAAAAAACTAATTTTGAATTTAGCTATAAAGGGTGTAAACAGACTCTTAACGAAGCCGAAAGGCACTTGTTCTCCCCGTCATTGCGATATTTTTTTTGTTCTAGACCATGCTTGAGAACCTTCTAGTTACGGAGATATTGGGGGGCAAACTTCCAACTTTTTCACAAGTTTTTTTTTCTCAAAAACATGTTTTTAATGTTATATTTTTAATTTAAACACCTCCACCTCTAACAGCTTTGTGAAGAGTCTGTTTACATCCTGTATACAGGGTGTAAATTCAACTAAATTC
The DNA here is from genome assembly GCA_950005105.1 of Lycophotia porphyrea. Taxonomy (NCBI): domain Eukaryota; kingdom Metazoa; phylum Arthropoda; class Insecta; order Lepidoptera; family Noctuidae; genus Lycophotia; species Lycophotia porphyrea. Next base: position 15,110,603 of record OX465403.1, read on the forward strand.
ACATAAAGTCCGGCTGTCATCAATTTTGATTGCTGATTTTTACATTACAGGCACTATACAGGATATAAACAGACTCTTCACGAAGCCGTACCAAGCATTATGTACATCAAACTAAGTAACTTAACGCAAAAAGTATTACTGGGAAACGACTTTTTTTTTTGGGTTGAAAAATCACGTTTTACGGTAGGACTCAATGTAACGCATTCAAAACATTGTGCTGATGGATGGATTGAATAATACGGGGGTCGTGAAGTAAAGTCTTAGGTAAAAAAAAATACATTAAATCATGTATTAAAAAAAATACTTGCGAAAAAGTTGGAACTTTGACTCCCAATATCTCCGTAACTAGAAGGTGCCCAGGTATGGTCTAGAACAAAACAATGATCGCAATGACGGGGAGAATAAGTGCCTTTCGGCTTCGTTAAAAGTCTCTTTACACCCTGTATATTTATTCATATCAGAAGGCCCACCAATACAAGTGGAAATCACTCAAAGCGGTTCGTGTTCCCAAAACTTACTTACTACTACGAATACATCGCTCTCCCGTGTGGCCAGCCGGTATACGTATGTTAGGCATCAACGGATTTCATCATAAAGGAAACGGACGTGTCCTAGAACCCAAAATTTGAAGACATGTGACATCTACCAACCCACACTGGGCCCGCGTGGTGGATTATAGCCTATTTTCTCTCATAGAGAGGACGCCGTGTGTCCCAGCAGTGGAAACGATATAAGTTAATTATGCTTAAGCTAAACCAATGGCATTCACTTCCTATGACGTTGGTGGTAGATACGACGGCACATCAAGCTATTTCCAGTATGACATGACCTCGCTTTGCATGTATTTCCTGTAAAACGAGAGATCCACATAAACTGGTTTTGTATAGCTTGATCAGCCGTCGTGCGTACCCTGAGGACCACAATATACTTGTTATTAAGCATTTGCAGGCAAAAAAACCTACCGCAGTATAATTATATGCGATAAAAAAAAAAAACATTTTTTTTTTATTGCATATAATTATACTGCAGTAAATAACAGTTGCATATTTAGGTTGAAGGCCGAAGCTATCAAGATTACGTAATCGTTTTGTAACATACAATGTTTATTGTTTCTGCGTGGAAAGAATATTTAAGTTCAAACTACGTATAGTTTTACAACCGAATTGAAATAAATTAAAATCCGCAAATCCGTTGCCGAGTATACCGTACATCATTCTTAACCCCCCTGGGGACATAAATTTTTCATCGGTAATTAAAAAAATATCTCTTCTATACATTTTGCCCGTGTACGTATTGCAGTTTTGCAGGAAAAAGCTGTTTTTTTATTAACCGAAGAAAAATGTGTATGTTTTAGAATGAAGTTATCAAAACGTGGTAATCGTATCAGCCTCAGTGTCCCTTCCACCCTGTATATTCAGCTGCATCCGGATGTACTGGAAGCCGAACCCAATAGCACTACATATTATAACACAATGTTCTCCGCCGCGTATATCTGTCTGTTCGCGATAAACTCAAAAACAACTGCACTGATTTTCATGTTGTTTTCTTAAATAGATAGAGTGGTTCTCGAGGAATTTCTTAGTGTATAATTCGTCAAGTTTTTGTACAGATTGGCTAAAATATAATGATATTTGTTGCAGGTGTTGGAAAAAAATAAGCCGTCTGGGGGAGCTTTCAACGAAAACGCTGCCCTTTAAGATATAACAAAATGATGAATGGTAGAATTGTATATCTTATATAGGTCTACAGAAAAATCCACTATGGCTTATGTCTATCTCTGAAGGATAATATACTATATCCATTTTAATACTTTGAAAATGGGCAAACTAGGTTCCCATGAGTTGAGGGAATGGGATCATCATGATTACTTTTGGTCGCGATAACCGATATCCACGCAGGCGAAGCCGCGGGCATCAGCTAGTAATAAATATAATTGGCCTCATCTGTCTAGCCTTTTTACAAATTATACCAGTATTGGACATGAAGCGACTGCCTCTAAGGTCTCTAAGGTTGGCTGTCAGACTTTCGGTCTTCTGTCTACTCGTAACAACTGTCAAAGATCTACAAAGGACAGCCAGAACCAACGGCTTAACGTGCTCCGAGGCCGGAGGAAACTTTGGGGGTAATGACGGTCACCCATCCACGGTCCCACGTCGGCAACTACTGATTAACCCTGAAGATCAGCGATATGCTTATAGTGGCTGATTATAAAACAAAACTTATCTTATCTATCTATCTTATCTAACTTATCTTACTTATATATATTAACTTTATCTATCTGGCTAGTGGCCAAATTAACGTGCAGAATATTAAACATTCCTGCATTTAAACAAACAATAGTAAAATACATAAATGTCACTCAGTCTCTATCAAGTTCTGCATATAAAACGAATGACTTTGAATGAACTACCGCGTACCTACTCACTGACGGACGACTAGCTTTCAACCTTATACCAGGGCATAAGGGTGGACCTGAACATTAGTCCCTTCGGTTTTACCTAAGGTGGATTTAAAAAAAATAAGGAAATTAAGGACAAAATGGGTAAATCAATTTCCTAATTAGTCTAGCATTACAAGCGTGACTACTAAAATGGTCTTCTGGTTTTTTTTTTGGATGGGTAATCATCAAATGACTTCTCCCGCTCTGGGCAGAGCGGAAGGGAGTGTCAGACTTGTACTGACTAAAACTCATCCATGTTCCTTCCTTGCCCTTTGTGTTCCAGGGCCGCGGTATCTCTTTCGAACAGTCCCGCAGTCCTGGGTTCGTTACCCTGAGAATCTTAACCAGTGGTCGTCGGATTTGTGGAACCAATTTCAACAGGATTAACATTACGTTTTCGATAGTTTATTCTATTCGATACTTTTATGACTTTTACATCATCGTTATCGCTGATAGAATGTTACTTTTTAGGCCCATTTATTTGGATTTATGCTCGGTTGACAGCAACAGGCTCGCTCAGTTGTCACAATCATCTTCCTCTCCTTGAGTCATTATATTTGGGGTCAACGCAACGCATTTTTTTTTGAAGTGAAAACTTCTTTAGCATCTTTGTGATTTGAAAGTCGATGAAACGAAAAAGCGACAGTGAAAAGAGACAGACATATAAATTCATACGATTTAACGTGGGAGAAAATGAGATAGAAAGCATTATATGTGTTTATCTTGAAGCCAAAATATTTGAAGGTTTTACTTCTACCACGCGCACTTAATTGCGCACTTTTTTTTTCTATTCTCCCGTGTAAGACCTTACAGCATCATTCACTCCTGTCTTTTTCAAATAATCCATTCATCTTTTCTTTGGCCTTCCTCTCCCTCTTCATCCATCAATATTTATATCCATCTTTTCGTCACATGCGTTTCATCCCTCATCAATCCATCGCTCTGTGCAACTAATCGTACCTATGTCTACATTTCTGAGAATATAATAGAATATCACAAAAAACTTCTTATCCAGTATTTTCGCAAATCTAAAGTGTACCAGCCATATGTTAGCCAAGAAAGGGTTGAGCAAGTGCTACCTGTGGGGTTTGGGGCAAGACAGGGGAAGAAGGGGGTGGAGGGTAGGATTTACACCCCTCATTTGTTTGCGATGACCCCCGAGCACTATCTCCTTAGAGGAGCGTCTTGGTATCGCCTTGGCTTAAGCGTCGCTTACATTATTATGTTTTTGGCGATTTTCGGTTTATTTTGTTTATCTAATGTATAATGTTTTTTGGATTGTCAAATCAGTATATTTTTTTGTTGGAATATGGGTACCTAGTAACGGTTGACAGAGGAGAATGGAAGAAAAAAACGTGCTGCACCAAATCCAATTAACATGGGATAACGGCAGGAAGATGATAAATATTTCTACCTAACCTAGTATAGGAGGTGACCTTCCCCTATAGGTTTTCTTTTCTTTCTCTCTTCTTCAATCTTTGGCCACCCAATGCTGAGAGTAGGTCTCTTCCAAATTTTTCCACTTTTACCGGTTTTGTGTCAAGGCTATCCAGTTTGTAGTTTAATTTAATAAACAATAATAGCTCATAATAACATAACAAGTTTTTTCGACCAGGCTGTCTAGCCAGGTGTGAACAACATCTAAAAATTACAATAAAATTAAAATATTGAATACATTACACATTATTGAGTCATGGTTATAATTGGTAGATTATACAGGGTGGAAGGGACAACGATGCGAAAACGGTTATTACTTATTCAGTTCATCATTCTAAATCCCTTTACATAGACTTTTTTCAAAATAAAAAAAAAAGCTGTCTCCTACAAAAGTGTACCGACACCATGGTCAAAATGTAGAACAGATGATTGTTTTTTTTTTTAATTTTGAAAACTTTCTATTTTTCTCAGAATTATGTACTGTATATTATTATGTTAGTTGTTAAGTGCAAATGTATTTCCTCTTTTTTCAATAAAGATTACACAAGGTGTCCAGTAAATAGCACGACATACTACAGTGGGTGATAGCTTGGGTGAATACCTACCAAAACAACACAATATATGTTCAGCAAAATTTTACGGATTTAGAGTTTTACAATATTTTCCGAAATATCGAAAAATCTTTACCTTGAAACAAAAAATTCCTTTTCTATTATTTTTTTTACATCAAATTATTCGTGAATAGTTACTTGACTCATTGATAAGTCTTTTTTCTATGAAAAATAAGAATCTGTTAAAAATCTGTTTCAAGGTAGAGATATTTCGATATTTCGGAAAATTTTGTAAAACTGAAAATCCGTAATATTTTGCTGAACATATATTGTGTTGTTTTGGTAGGTATTGACCCAAGCTATCACCCCCTGCAGTATGTCGTGCTATTTACTGGACACCCTGTATATTATGTTCCCCGTATATTATTATAGGCAGTTGCTTCATGTAAAATACTGGGACCTATTACTCACATATTTTGCAAAGCATACAATGATGATGGTGATAATGATTTAAACCGTAGTTCTCTTACGAGGAGGTAGGAGAGAGGATTGTTGGCAATCGCTTGACCGGGTTTAGCCACTAATAATATTGAATTTATGCAGTACCTAACCAACAAAAAATTCAGTGTCTATCAGCTCAAAGTTGTAAGCAAGATATAATAACTATTAGATATTCTGTGACGTCATCATCTACCTAGCCTTTTTCCCAACTATGTTGGGGTCGGCTTCCAGTCTAACCGGATGCAGCTGAATACCAGTATTTTATATGGAGCGACTGCCTATCTGACCTCCACAACCCAGTTAGTACTGGGTAATACGATACCTCTTGGTAAAACTGGTTGTCAGACTTTTTTGGCCACTGACTACCTGTAACGACTGTCAAAGATGTGCAAATGACAGCCGGGAGTACTTTCCGAGGCACGGAGGAAACTCGGTATGTCGCTCCATATAAAATTCTATTTTATATGGAGCGACTGCCTATCTGACCTCCACAACCCAATTAGTACAGGGTAATACGATACCCCTTGGTTAGACTGGTTCTCAGACTTTTTTGGGCCACTGACTACCTAACGACTGTCAAAGATCTTAGAGAGAGATTAGATATTCTGTGACATAACACTAAAATTATCTAAAAGACAAACCTTTCAAAAGTATAACCGCCATCTGGTTAACGTTCACTTTGCATCGTTTTAATATTAAGTCTTTTGGCTATATTTACGTCGGTTATTAGCAGGGACGACAACAGTGCCACTTACCCTGAAGCTCTTCTACAAAGATTGGAGGCTCTTAGCAACAATAGTCTTGTGCAAGTTTAGATAATAACCCAACTAAGTGCAGTTTTAAAGATTTTTATGCTCGTTTTTTGTTTTTTTAGAGTTCCGTACCTACAAAAGAAAAAAAAGGAACCCTTATTAGATCACTTTCTTGTCCGTCTGTCTGTCCGTGTGTCACCACCGTTTCTTAGGAACGGGTGAACCTAGCAAGTTGAAATTTATACCAGATACTGAACTCTATGGTCCCTATTAGATGTATAAAAATCAAGGTCCTGAATCAATACTATAAAAAGATATGGGCAAATTTAGATTTTCGCGAAAACTTGTAAGTACCAAAATTTACCTTAATTTCGACAAAATTTACTTTAAATCGACATTTTTTATTTGTGACTTGTGCTGTAAGACCTTGCTTTTAACCAAAATTGGCAATTCTACATAATACCTACAAAATAGTTAATACGGAACCCTCGTTCCGTATAAACTATTTTGTACTACACAGGTTTTCGACCCAAAACCTATAGGGTACTTCCGGTACTTGTAGGTATTTTGTTGCGCGCACGAAGGGTTACATAAGACAAAAACGGCAAAAAACACGTTCGTTGTATGGGAGAACTTGAACATTTATTTTATTCAGTTTTTAAAGAATTACATCATCTGTGAAACTTTCAACTGTCTAGCTATAACGGTTCATGAGAAACAGCCTGGTGACAGACGGACATACAGACAGACAGACAGACGGAAGGACAGCGGAGTCTTAGTAATAGGATCCCGTTTTACCCGTCAGGTCACGTTGGGTACGGAACCCTAAAAAAGTGTTCACTAGAAAATTACGTGTGCTATGACTTTAGACTTATACGTATTCTGCAAGCTTAGGGTTTTAAATTTTTTTGTTTTTGCCTCAAAACGATTTTTTTTTTTTAGAAAACGTTGCCCCACCCTAGTAATTTCTCCTGTATCGTGGGTGCGTTCACAAACATTTAAACTCACATACACAATAGCCAGACCCGGAACAACTATCTGTAGGCCATACAAATACGGGGTGTAAACTGACTCTTCACGAAGCCGTTAACCAAGCATTATGTACATCAAACTAAGTAACTTTATGCAAAAATTATTGCTGGGAAACGACTTTTTGTTTAGGGGTGATATATCACGTTTTACAGTAGGACCCAATGTAACGCATTCAAAACATTGTGCTGATATATGGATTGAATAGTACGGAGGACATGAAGATGTTTTAAGAAAAAAAATACAATAAAAACATGTATTAAAAAAAAACTTGTGAAAAAGTTGGAAAGTTGGTTTGACCCCCAATATCTCCGTAACTAGAAGGTTCTCAGGTATGGTCTAGAACAAAAAAATGATCGCAATGACGGGGAGAACAAGTGCCTTTCGGCTTCGTTAAGAGTCTTTATACACCCTTTATTCGTTCCGTGCGGGAATCGAACTACGACACGCAGCGCAGCAGTCAATCGTTCAGCCACTATACCAACCGTGCCGCCAAAAATGACTTCAAAATTGATTATTGATGTATTCAAAACTACATACATAAATACAGGGTGTAAACAGACTCTTCACGAAGCCGTCAACCAAGTTACTTAGTTTGATGTACCTAATGTACATCAAACTAAGTAACTTTACGCAAAAATTAGTGCTGGGAAACGACTTTTTTTTTGGGTTGAAAAATCACGTTTTACAGTAGGACTCAATGAAACACTCTCAAAACATTGTGCTGATGGATGGATTGTATAGTTAGGGGGTCCTGAAGGTGTTTAAAGTAAAAATCTGACATTAAAAACATGTATTTAAAAAAAAAACTTGTGAAAAAGTTGGAACTTTGACCCCCAATACCTCCGTAACTAGAAGGTTCCCAGGTATGCTCTAGAACAAAAAATGATCGCAATGATGGAGAGAACAAGTGCCTTTCGGCTTCGTTAAGAGTCTGTTTACACCCTTTATAATCATTACATGAAAAACGAAGGTCGCGGGCAACAGCTTGTTTATAATAATAAAAGTAAGATTTATTTAAATGTACAGACGCCAGAACATCATGCTATTACTATCTGTCAAATTTCTTTAATAGATTTTCAACTTTATCTCTAAAGCATTAGGTTTAAGTTTGGTTGGGAAAATCTGACAGATGCGGTGGCTTGACCTGTTGGTGTCTGCACAATAGTGGTACATAATATATTATGCGGACTTAATGCCATAAGGCATTCTCTACTAGTCAACCTTTGGGTAAAATAGGAGAACATTGTGATAAATAAAATAATATCTATAAAAAAAGTGTGTATTAATGTACACGCGTTAGAAGTTATACTTTTCTAGAACATAAACGAAACTAAAGTAGTTTATAACAAGGTCTAATATCAATTACCTATACAACCTAACCTAGCTCCAGCAGTAGATTAAAATTCAAAACCTAGGCTTGTCAATATCTGACACTACGAAAGTAAACAAACATTGGGAGAACCCAAGAATCAATAGAAAAACCTTAATAATACAAATTACAGAGGTCTAGGAATGCTTAACCTCTAGGCAATGACCATTTAGTTACTTGGAGAGAACGTGTGATAAAAATCTACATTATATTAGCCAAAACGTAAGTAAAGCTAGCTAACTTCAGGGTGTATGTTGACTAGCTGACTTCAGGGTGTCGGTTTTTCGTGACGTTGTGCGCGCGCATCGTAAAAATTTACTCTCATAATTTTTCCCTAACGCGCCAAAAGAAGTATAACTTCAAAAATAACTTCTTGTTTTCATAAATGTACACGTAGGTACTCAACACGACACACAATCACTTTTTCAGTTTCGGTCACTAATTTTTTATACATAAAGATAGTGAAATCTCCATGTGTAAGGTGATCGGTCAAATGGTGTTCGAGTTTATCAATCGCATTAACATAATATGCCAACATCCGTTTTTTAAGGTTCGGTAGCCAATTGGCGAAAACGGAACCCTTTCGCCGTGACGGCTTCTCTGCATCGATGATACTACCGGCACTAAAGGGTGTAAACAGACTCGTAACGTAGCCGAAAGGCACTTGTTCTCCTCGCCATTGCGATCATTTTTTTTTGTTCTAGACCATACCTGGGAACCTTCTAGTTACGGAGATATTGGGGTTCAAAGTTCCAACTTTTTCACAAGTTTTTTTTTAAATACATGTTTTTAATGAAGATGTTTACTCTATACACCTCCAGGACCCCCTTACTATTCAATACATCCATCAGCACAATGTTTTTACTGCGTTACAGTGAGTCCTACTGTAAAACGTGAATTTTCAGCCCAAAAAAAAAGTCGTTTCCCAGCACTAATTTTTGCGTAAAGTTACTTAGTTTGATGTACAGTGGGCTGCATCAATTGGGTACCCCAGTTGGGAACGTAGGTGCTTTCAAGAGGGGTACCCACATCGTGACGCTGACTGTACTTAATGCTTGGTTGACGGCTTCGGGAAGTGTCTGTTTACACCATGTATATTGATGAAAATTGGAAAGTAGGTTATTCTGTGTGTGAAGCGGAATGATAGAAAAAATAATTAGGAGAGCACTCCCCACACATTCAATTCAACCATCATCAGCTCCCTGCCTAACTTAATGTTCGGGTCGGCTTCCAGTCTAACCGGATGCAGCTGAATACCAGTATTTTACATGTAGCGACTACCTATCTAACCTCGACAACTCAGTACTGTGTAAAACGATATCTCTAGGTACAATTATTGGTTGTCAGACTTTCGGGCCACCTGTAACCTGTAACGACTGTAAAAGATCTAAAAATGACAGGCAGGACCAACGGCTTAGCGAGCTTTCCGAGGCACGAAGGAAACTCGGTATGTAATGGGTGGTCACCCATCCACGGATCAACCTAGGCAAGCGCTGCTTAACCCGGTGATCGACCCGAGCGGCTGCTATTATTAATCCACGAGCTCCTCATACATTCAACCGAGAGACAAAACAAGTACATAAGCGTGTGGGGTTTTATTTAATCCCATCATTCAAAAGGTGGTGATATTTCCAAGTTATTTTTGATAGGGCAAAACATAGAGATTTCTCGTAGTATATTAAACCGGTCAAGTGCTTGTCGGAAGGATCCGCTTAGAGTTGTAAAAAAAATGTTTTTTTTTTTCTGAGATGAAAAAAAAAACGTTTAAAAAAAACATGAAAAAGAACAGTGAGTAGTAAAATAAAAATATAATAATAATAATAATTTCATTTAATTCAAGTCCGAAACCCATATAAACAATGTCACATAAAAATACAATCACAAAAATGTCAGAATTACACTAGAGAGAAAAAAAAAAAAACAAAACAAAAATACACAATCAATAATTATAAATACAATAACAAATGTCAAAATAAATGATTAAATACGTTAATTACAAAATGTGAAAATTAAATTACAAACAAGATAGATTACACAAAAGATTGACAAAATAAAATAAAATTTAGTATAATTATGGTAAGGCGGTTATCGTATATGAGTTGATATTATTTTTTTTTTTTGTTCAATAAGAAAATACCATTTGTTTTTTGTTAAATAGTACACAGAACATTATTCCGATGCTGATAAAACAAGCGTAGCCGTAGCTACTTATACTGATACAGATGATTGTAATACGTACATTAAGTTTTTTTAAGTTCATAATAATAGATACCCATTGATATAAACATAACACGTTAAGTCATATGACTTAAATAAAAATAAAACAATCAAATTTAGTGTTTATTCCACTTTAGTTACAGTGTTTAGCTTTTTCTAAAAAAAAACCAAATGTAGACAAAAAACAAGGGTGCCAAGATTTTTTTCATGTTTTTTTTCACAATCTTGAAACACATCTCTATCCGCTAGTCGATGGATACTGGCTATTTTACCTAATTAATTATGAAGCGATGTCCTATTGTTAAAGTTGTATAAAGGTACAGGGTCAGGGGAGGGACAGCCCTCCGCAGACTTATGGGGTGAATTTAGTATATCACTAGCTGATGCCCGCGGCTTCGCCCGCGTGGATGTCGGTTATCGCAACCAAAAGTAAAACATGAAATTTTGATCCCGCTTCCGCAACCCATGGGAAATATCATTATATTTTAGCCAATGTATACAAAAACTTGACAAATTATATACTAAAACCTTCCTCGAGAACCACTCTATCCATTGGTGAAAACAGCATGAAAATCTGTGCAGTACTTTTTGAGTTTATCGCGAACAGACAGACAGACAGACGCGGTGGAGGATTTTGTTTTATAATATGATATAGTGATACTAAGATGACCAGTCCAAGAAATTATTTCAGGAACGTTATGTGAATCAAATAAATTTGATTTGTTTTTTTTTCCTATAGAATCCTAGGTTTTAAGCGATAAGAGCCGCGGGCCACTAGTTTTATTATGAATAATTAATTTGATAAACATGACCATATTATTTATCTTTTCCTGTTTACGTTGCAAGTGCAAGGATACATTTGAAATATGTATAGCTACATTACTCGTGGGTGCTATTATATTTAGTCTTTAATCAGGGTATTGTCTGTTTACTCTATACTTATAACTGGAAGATTGTTAATTTGTTTGCTAAACACGTATTAAGATATCTCCTTTTTTATAACATGACTCGACAGTGGCCTCTGAATACAATCTAGTGATTAATTACAGCATTTTATGAAACTATAATCGACGCAATAATTGAGTAGGTACCAATTATTATTTCCTTTATCAAGACAGCCATGCCAAAGTTATTTGGCAGCAGTACTGTATCTGTGCCCTGTTGGTCGCGTGGAGGCAAGAGTGACTGCTGTGTGTGGGGTCTTGTGTTCGATTCCTATGTTGGGCAAAGTGTTATAGGGTTTTCTCCATTAAAAAACTCAGTAGACCGGAGTTTAGAAGTTACTCCAGTGCCTCAGCAAACACGTTGAGCTGTTGATCACCAGATCTCTCTCTGGTCCAGTCGGATAGCCGTCCCATTGGACTATGAGATATTGCAGACACAGATGTAGAAATACATGTAGACTATATTAAAAAAAAGAGTGTGTGTACTTATCTACACGCGTTAGAAGTTATACTTCTTTGGCGATAAGATAAAAATCTTTTAAAAAATTTGATCTTTCGCCTTATCCTACGTTTGTAGAAACAAGGTCTAATATCAATTACCAATACAACCTAACCAGCAGTAGATTAAAAATAATAACCTGGGCTTGTCAATATCTGACACTACGAAAGTAAACAACCTTTGGGAGAACACAAGAATCAATAGAAAAACCTTTATAATACAAATTACAGAGGTCTAGGAATGCTTAACCTCCAGGCAATGACCATTTAGTTACTTGGAAAGAACGTATGATAAAAATCTACATTATATTAGGCAAAACGTAAGTAAAACTAGCTAACTTCAGGGTGTATATTGACTAGCTAAATTCAGGGTGTCGGTTTTGCGTGACGGTGTGCGCGCGCATCGTAAAAATTTACATCATTTTTCCCTAACGCACCAAAAGAAGTATAACTTCAAAAACTAAAATTTTTTTTTTTTAATTTCGGTGCAAGCTGCCTAAACATGAGATATTGCAGACACAGATGTCGAAACACATGTAGACAATATAAAAAAAAAACTAATATTTTTTTTTTTTTTTTTTTTTTAATGTCGGTGCAAGCTGTCTAAATAAAGGCACAAAAACAGAGGCTGTCAGACTTCCCATCGACAAAACTGACGAAATCCGATTTGAACTTTCATCCTCTATTAACCTCTTTTCGACATGAAAGTTCTCAAATTCACCCTTTGCGTTACTTTTGCTACATAAGTTTACTTTTTATAGTGCGACTGCTACCCGACATAGCCTAGGGGTCCTAATTTGTGCATCCAAGCTCTAAAAAAGGCTGTATCATGTCTTTTTTACGATGTTTTACATTTTTCTTCTGACAGGTGGAACGGAGCAGGCCAGAAAAAAAGCCTATTTCGGAACCTTGAGTGCTTTTTTCTTTTCCTAACAAAATCATTACAATCGAAAATCATCATCATCTGCCTAGCCTTTTCCCAACTATGTAGGGGTCGGTTTCCAGTCTAACCGGATGCAGCTGAATACCAGTATTTTACATGGAGCGACTGCAATCAAAAATAAATTAGTATAATAATAAATTTAAATAACCCCAGGTAGCTTGGACCCTGCTCCAGACACCGGCGGACCACTATTTAAAAAAAAAAAAAAAAAATGATAAAATTAATATAGTTTGTTGCAAGTTTATTTAATACTTTAATTATTATTGTATACAGTTAGTATATCCATATGAAATAAAAACGTCACCCTTCAAAAATAAATTAAAACATTTATTTTAGTATCACAGTCGAACGAGTTTTTATCCGAAGTAATTATTAAACATAATTTACTAACTGGTTTACTGACTTACTTGCCTCATGTGCCTCACATCTCCATTTAAATTACCTACATGACGACTTGTCTTGTGCCCGACTGGCATTCCTATAAGACATCTGTATTTAGACCATTGCGTAATTCGTTAAGCTTTTAATACGTTACCAGAGCTCGTATCTAGCAGTCGTGCAACATGAGTTTCAAGAATAAAGTGGTCCTCGTCACAGGAGGCAGTGCTGGCATTGGTGCAGTCACCGCTGAACAATTCGCTAAAGAAGGTGCTAGCATCGCTATCGTCGGGAGAAACGAATCTGGACTCAAGGCAGTAGCCCAACGCTGTGAGAAGCATGGCGCTCCGACCCTCATCATCAAAGCTGACGTTGCCAATGATGCGGAAGCAAAAACTATTGTCAAAAAGACAGTTGAAAAATTCGGGAAACTTGACGTCCTTGTCAATAATGCAGCCATACTGAAGAGCACGTCGCTCACTGATCCTGACGTGATGCAAACGTACGATGAAGTCCTGGGTATCAACCTGCGGGCTGTGGTGCTCTTGACAAGCTTGGCGGCTCCATACTTGATGAAGACTAAGGGTAACATCATCAACATCTCGAGCGTACTAGCCGAAACGTATGTACAAGTACCACAGTTGATGATGTACTGTATTTCGAAGGCTGCCATGAACCACTTCACGCACGGAGCGGCGTTGGAACTGGCGGCTTCTGGAGTTAGGGTAAATACGGTCAGTCCAGGCCCCGTCGGCACCAACATGCTGCAGGACTTGGTGACTACTGGGCTTTGGGAGGACAATCCCGAGGCTACTGCTTTGAAGAGGACCTCCGAACCGGTGGAAGTAGCTGACCTGATAATGTTCCTAGCTAGTGATAAGGCTAAAGGTGTGACGGGCTCCAATTATCGTGTAGACAATGGGCTGCTGTTAAAGTTTTGAACAGTATCATCACGTTTTAATTGTACGTAGTTTTTAGTTTGACAGCAACAAATAGTTTTTGTGAGAATTTTAATCTTGAGATCAAATGTTTTACTATAAAAACTCTGATGACCTTTGAAAACCTTTGTATAATGAATACCTACTAAAGTTTTTGTATAATGCTCTTTAGAGTATTCAAATAAAAGAAATTAAAAATAAATGTTTACACAGTATTTTTTGTGCTTTTTTTATAACATGTCAAATCTTAGTTAAGTTTCGATTTTTTCTTAGATTTTTTATTGAAAGTTTAAAAATCAATTCGTGTCCAAGTTACTTTGCGCAAATACCAAAGTGATTATGTTATGTGGTCTTGCATGCCTCTCTTAAACTTATCGAGTGGGGTGTCAAATAAAGAGGATAACTTTAGTAAAACCATTGGAACAGTATTTTTTTTTTATCTCGGAATATTTGAAATAAAAAATAAAGTTGAATAGTAAAACCAAAATAACACAAAGACATCACAACAAAAACAGCCACAAAAAATGTATAATAGACAACATCATTCTCATTCACATCGTTTATTTATAAAATAAGTTAATCTTAGTTTATAAATGTACTCTTTATGCACATAAGGTTACCCTCTTCTGCAAATTTCGCAATCGAATTTAGGTTTGCTGTAAGAAGACCCAATTCTGGGTTAAGCTCGCCTTTGTACATAAGCTATTTATATTTTGTGTGTATTTCTCTTTTGTGTGCAATAAAGAATAAGAATTCTCCTGCTAGGGCAGGAGAATGATGTCCAATATGGGCAATAGGGCAGGAGAATGATACATTTTTTTTTTAAGTTTACCCACACTAGGAATTTCTCCTGTACGTGGGTGCGTTTACAAACATTTAAACTCACATACACAAACAGCCAGACCCGGAACAACTACTTGTAGGCCATACAAATATTTGTTCCGTGCGGGAATCGAATCCGCGACACGCAGCGCAGCAGTCGATCATTCAGCCACTGCGCCAATCGCGTCGTCTTCATTTGGGCTTGGCACAGCATGTATTCTACTTTCAAGTTTATCTTTTATTTATCAACTCATCAGATACCTCAAATGTGTAATAGACATTACAGGGTGTAAAAAGATTCTTCACCAAGCTGTCAACTAAGCATTATGTACATCAAACTAAGTTACTCTATGCAAAAATTATTGCTGGGTAACGACATTTTTTTGGGGTGAAAAATCACATTTTATAATGCGATTTTTCATTTTTGTAACGCACTCAAAACATTGTGGTTATGGATGTATTGAATAGTACGAGGGTCGTGGAGGTGTTGAAAAATAATGATCACACATTAAATCATGTATAAAAAACTTGTGAAAAAGTTAAAGTTTGACTCACAATATCTCCGTAACTAGAAGGTTCCCAGGTATGGTCTAGAACAAAAAAATGATCGCAATGACAGGGAAAACAAGTGCCTTTATGTTAAAAAAGTAGGTATGTACTTATGTACACGCGTTAAGAGTTATACTTCTTTGGCGTAACAAGATAAAAGTCTTTTTAAACAAGGTTTAATATTAATTATTTATACAACCTAACCTCCTAGCTCCAGCAGTAGATTAAAAATAATAACCTAGGTTTGTCAATATCTGACACTACGAAAGTAAACATTGTCAAACATTGGGAGAACACAAGAATAAATAGAAAAACCTTAGTGATACAAATTATCTGTAATTTGTATTATTAAGGCTTTTCTATGTGTCGTTGTGGTCTAGGAATGCTTAACCTCCTGGCAATGACCATACAGTTACCTGGAGAGAACGTATGATAAAAATCTACATTATATTAGCCAAAACGTAAGTAAAGCTAGCTAACTTCAGGGTGTATGTTGACTCGCTAACTTCAGGGTGTCGGTTTTTCGTAACGGTGTGCGCGCGCATCGTAAAAATTTACTCTCATCATTTTTCCCTAACGCGCCAAAAGAAGTATAACTTCAAAAAAACCCTGTCCGATCCGAAACGCGCAGAAGTTAGGGGGGTACATCAATTAAATTACGAGTACCAAATAAAATATGAAACACAAATTATTCAAAAAAGTAAACATATTATGTGTTAATGTATTTTATAACACATTTGCTCGTAAAGGGGCTCTTATTTCACTAATTTCAATATCGTATGGTACTTCATTACGTACTTGTGCGGTAATGTAAGTATAACTTGACCATGGCATGGCCAGTTGTTTGTCACACAAGTGCAGGAATCTCGAGTATTTCTTATCTAGTTTTGTATGATTCATAGTTTGCAACATACCGTCACTGCGCTATAAGTATTATCAATTTACTAGCTCAATTAGAATTTATCTAAAGGGTGGAAAAACACTCATGAGGCCGAAAGGTTTTTATTTTCTCCGTCATTGCGATCATTTTTTGTTTTAGACCATACCTGAGAACTTTCTAGTTACGGAGATATTGGGGGTCAAAGTTCCAATTTTTTTCACAAGTTTTTTTTTTTAAATACCTATTTCTAATGTGTTTTTTTTACTTAAGATACCTTCATGACCGCCGTACTATTCAACCCATCCATCAGCACAATGTTTTGAATGCGTTACATTGAGTCCTACCGTAAAACGTGTGTTATATGAATGTTATGTGAATATGTTATAAAACGTCGTATGACATACGTGCGCTTTGATAATTACAGCCTCTGCTTTCTTGTAGCCCTCGCCTACGGCTTGGGCTAGCAATTTTGCCTCGGCTGTAATTTTCAACTTACCGCACTTATATCATAATGTACTATTAAAATGCATGATTTTTGTGTTAAAATTGCAAACGTTTCCCTAAAATTTAACAAACTTTTAAAACGTACCAACACCATCTTCGGCATTAGTGTGTTCAATCGTCAATTGTTTGTTTATGATGTCACTACCCGAGAAGCGACCATAGAGACACCGGCCCGCCCGTGCCCTTGTGTTGCCACGTAATTTTCCTATTTTTTTATTTTTCATTTTATTAAGTTTTTATCGGGGTATTTTTTACTCTTTATCCGAAGAGGATTACATAAATAGAATCTATAACAGGAATTTTTATGTGTGGTTATGCAGAATCATATATTGAATACGTGATAAGCGTTGACATGTATGTTTTCTTTCAACCTGTATATTTCAATTGCTATCCATAATGGTTCAAATGATATATGACAGACGCCCTTGACCATGGCATGGCCAGTTGTTTGTCACACAAGTGCAGGAATCTCGAGTATTTCTTATCTAGTTTTGTATGATTCATAGTTTGCAACATACCGTCACTGCGCTATAAGTATTATCAATTTACTAGCTCAATTAGAGATACTTATTAACTAAGCCCCACAAAAACCGTGGCAATGGTTTGACTGATATTATAAGATTAAAAGATAAATTAATTTTAAATTATGTTTTATTTAAAATATCGATAGTTTATAGTCTGTGGTCACGATGATTCATCGCCCATCACTAATGGCACTAAGTCGGCATGCCCATAAAGTATGACATTGACAGGTACTGTCTGTACTATAATGAAATTCAGGACTTCTTATGCGTGATTTTGGAGTATTCCCGATTTGAGCGCCGATTTCAAGAGCACCAAAGATTTTCCCTTTTGAGCAAAGGGAATATCTTTGGCTCTAAGCATTGGTGCTCTTGAAATCGGTGCTCAAATGGGAATACTCCGTGATTTTACCGAAAGCTGTCGCAGAGATCAAGCTATCTTTTATGAAGTGTAATCTACGCAAACTAGAAACTTACCAACACAGCATAAAACGGAGCATACTCAACATTAAAATCTTTATATATATAATTCTACTGTGCGTGTGTATGTCACTGAACTCCTTCTAAACGGCTGGACCGATTTGAATGATTTTTTTGGTATGCGTTTGGGTGGCACCCTGGATGGTTTAGATTCACAAATTAGCCCGACAGATGGCGCTGCAGTCGTTATCTAGGTTTGACGCAGACGAAGTTGCGCGGGACACCTAGTAATAGATAAAATAAAACTAGTTAACTAAGAAACCGAACTGAAATTGCTGATGTTAAAATTATATTAAGAAACATAAATGGACGTGGGTAGGCCATATACATCGGAGTATAAAGGACAAAACTCTATGGGAGGCCTAGCTGGAAGGGCTGACCTACCAGGGCTGCTGGACGGTTGGAAAGAGATACCGCGGCCCTAGAACACAAAGGGCATGGAAGGAACATGGATGGGTTTTAGTCAGTACAAGTCTGACACTCCCTTCCGCTCCGCCCAGAGCGGGAAAAGTCATTCGATGATTTCCCATCGGAAAAAAAATGGCCTAGCTGGACAATAAGATAAGTCTGGAGTTACCGATGTCACATTCGATAAATTTATAGTTATTTTAATTGATAAAGTAAAACATATATCCAAGATTGTAAATTAAGGCTATAAATAAATAAACCTCAAAATTTACCTCCTCTGAATTCCTCTTTATTCCTCTTAATTGACTGCCTCGTTGGTCTATAATAGTCGATCTGCCGTAAAGCCAATCTGCCGTAAAGCGAATCCGCCATAACGCGAATCTGTCCTAAAGCAAAAAAGCCGTCGCAAGCACGACTGCTGGCCAAGAGGTCTCGGGTTCGAATCGCGGGTCGGGCAGGCAGTGTTATTTGGGTTTTCCATCAGGAATTTCTCAGTAGCAGCCACAGTCTGGGTTTGTGCCCTGTTGATGGCAATAGGCTCGCCCCCTATTACATGGGACTTAAACATAACTGGCGAAAATAATGTGGGTGTACTATTAGGTACACCTCTGCCTAACCCTCGGGGATTACAGGCGTGATGTTGTGTTATGTAAATAAATAAAATAAGCCATGACTGGCCGTGAGTGTATATAAATATTCTAATCAAATACAAATAAAAATAATGAAAACGTTTAAATAAAAATGCCAGAAAATAACATTTTTAAACATTCGGTTCATTTTCCGAAATAAAGTTTAGTGATATTTTATTTACAGTTTAGGTAGTTGTACTTGTCAGCTAAAAGCACTGCAGTCTCATAGTAGTTGCACGAAAAAAAGCACTACAGCAACATAGTACAAAAAGTACTACAGCGCCATCTATGCCACTAATGAAGAACTAACGTCAAATTCCTAAATGGCGATTTTAAAGTTCTCCGCGACTTTAGACGATATGCTCTCGAAACGGGTGGACGGGAGTCACATATCCACTGTATGATGCGTCGTAGTCAACTGGTCGTATCCAGCCTTCGTGTCGTGAAGAAGTCAGCACCGTGGCACTCCTACAGTAACTCTCAAATAATATTAATATGGTTACGGTTAGTTAATAGACAGCGTGTACCAAAAACTTGGTCATATTTCAGTGTGTGATTCAGACCATAAAACTGAAAATCTTTCTCCATAGGCTCATGTGGTCCTATGCAGAAAGTTCTAAATCGCGAAAAAAAAACAGCTGTCCCATAAATTTTGGTCGAGTATTGAAGTTTTTTACCGGAAAGCTGTTTTTTTTCGATTTGTTCAGTTTGATGGACTGAATCAAAAAATAAAACTGAAATATAAAAATATATATATATATTTAATGAGTACAAGTAACACATTATACTCAGGCCGTGAATAACACATTATACTATCACAAATA
The DNA here is from genome assembly GCA_950005105.1 of Lycophotia porphyrea. Classification (NCBI taxonomy): domain Eukaryota; kingdom Metazoa; phylum Arthropoda; class Insecta; order Lepidoptera; family Noctuidae; genus Lycophotia; species Lycophotia porphyrea. Next base: position 15,130,220 of record OX465403.1, read on the forward strand.
AACACTAAGGCCGCGAAATTCAAATTTCTTTACGTTTTTGCCATTTGCAGGTCAGTGTCAGGTTGTATGTTGATGCAAAATCAATCGCGCCACACACGTGTGTAGTTACAGAATCATGAAAATCATTAATACAACCCTCTAAGTTCAGTTAATCTCTTTAAATGACTTTTTCATGAAATATTCATTGAATAGGGTTACATGAACTTAAGAGGAATATATTGATGATTTTCATGATTGTAATTCTATAACTACATAAATGTTACTGGCGCCACTCATTAATCATCAACATACAACCTGGCACTGACCTGCAAATTGCAAAAAACGTAAAATGTTGAATTTCGCGGGCTACCCGTACGCTTAACCCATGAGCAGGTGACCCTTATCGATATAATACCTAACTCCAGTTATACTTCTTGCCTTGTAACTTGCTAAATATACTATTAAATCAGCTATCTCTTCAGGTTCGGACACATTATCAACTTTAAAAGATGCACCTATATCTTTCCATGATTTTTTGACACCAGCTTTTTGAAATATTTCTGTTTTCGTGGGTCCTGGACAGACATTGTTCACTCTAACACCATGAGGTTGCAGTTCTAAAGCAGCACCATACATGAAGTGGTCGAGACCAGCCTTCGAGATACAATACGGCATGTACGTTGAGTTTCCAGCATAGGTCTTGCCTAGGATACTGGAAATATTGATAACATTACCCTTGGTCTTAACAAGATGAGGAGTAGCCAACATAGTGAGGAACACGCAAGCACGGAGGTTGATAGCCAAAACTTGATCATAGGATTTCATTAAGTCTGCTTTCAGGAGTGTTCCAAAGGTTAATATCCCAGCGTTGTTGACGAGTACGTCTATTGCACCGAATTCTTTGGTTGCGGTGTCAATCAGTCCTTTTACTTGATCATCTTTGGTCACGTCGCATTCAATGTTTAGTGCTTCGGCGCAGAACTTTTCCTTGCACGTATTGGCTACTTTTAAAACGTTTTCTTTGTTCAGATCTGCGGCGACTACTTTGGCGCCCTCCTTAGCAAACGCTAACGCTGTAGCTGCTCCAATCCCTGTTCCAGCTCCAGTTACTATGACTACTTTGTTTTCTAAGCACATGTCTGAATTATTGCGATACGAGCAGTATATAGGTAGTTTTATCCAAACTAGAGTCTTTAAATTACACGGTAACTGCAAGATTCTATACATTTTGCGGTAAAACATTGCATAATTATACGACCAACCCGATTATGCATCCAATAGTTTACGTAAATAGATAGACGTGACGTGACGTGAAATTGTGGCTGTCTGTCACGTACTCCTAGTAAATATCTTTGTCATGATTCTTATTTCAAAATCACCACGTGGTATCGGCGACTTACAAAACACATTAAACCTTTATAGACCAGAGTCGATAATTTTTAAAACCAAACAATTATAGTAGGATGAAACCCATTGGAAAAGGAGGAGAATATAACAAAAATGAAAGGAAATATAATTTACGGGCGAAAATGAGATGGGGTGAGTTTTTAAGGGTAAATGATGATGTTTGGGATACTTCAATAAACAACTGCAAATTATTTGAACATGAACTTTGGTTGCATGGTGGCATCTTATTAAGGGGAAACAAATTAGTGATACCCACTAATTTCTAAAAGGTAGGCTAATTCAGGTATTAGAAGCAGTTAAATGTGTTAGTTGTATTTAAAATCTAAATATTTTATAAAAAGAAAGAGATGTGATATATACAAATAGACGTAGCAAGCAGCTCGACGGGTACGTCGTAGAACAGTCCTGAACTAGCCCTTCTGGCATCTAGACGGTCCCTTCGAGTTGCACACTAATTACTGTTAATTGGGTGGTTTTAATCTAAACCTCAAAAGTATAACAAGTGATTCTAGTGATCACCACATTGTTTATGTGAAAAATTCAAATAACCAAGTTTTTAGTTTTTTATTTTTATCTTTTACAAAACATTTTTTTTTTTCAAAAAAAATGGTGAAAGCTTATCATTTTATGTCCCAAACACACCGTAACTTTTTTGGTTTAATTTTTTTTTTACCTTATTTTGGCTTAATAACGAAAAAGCACTCTAATTGTCAACTAAAAATTCTCGCGTCAAAATATCCGCTTTTTTAAAAAAGGCGGTAGGTTTTTTGACCGTTGAAATCTTTACTTTCTGATGATGTAAAAAAATATACACTAGGAGCCTTTGCCCAGCCGTGGGATGGCGCAGGCTAACAGTACCAGTACTACCTAATTTAGTCTTACTTTTCATACAAATCGTACCGTGACGACCGTACCTCAGTTACGGCTTGACAAAAGTTTGCATTCGCGAAGGAGATAAAGAAAATATACTTGTTTTGTTTATTCTTACTCCTGGATCTAATGACTGTGTCCTTGTTTCACTTTTGCTAATATTATTTAGTGAGTTTTTTACTAACTAACTTCGGCTCTAAAGTACTTAAAAAATCCATACTGGTGATTCCATGCTTTTGGTGCTTGAATGACATTGACAGGTTAACATATGGACTAATAAGTACTAACAAAATAATAAGCAGCTGTGCTGTGCATGCATGACCCAAATTGGATCTAATCGAGCCATCTAGTTTTTTCAAAACAATTCGAAATAGCGGCCTTCCTGAAAATGTCTTTCAAAATGCAAACCTGCAGAGGGGTTGCGCACTAAATCCTAGTATCAGCAGCATATTTTGTACCAATACATAAATGCTAAGACTTATACAAAAATGCTAAGATTTTATTCCAACAATAACGCAGGTATCTTGCAGTAAAATAATAATATTGTGGTTGATAAAATCACATTATCAGACTAATGATATCTTAGATATAATAATCATAATGCAGTACAAAATAAGCCGATATTATTATTATTTAATTCGATTTATCATCATGTCCAAATATATATAAATAACAATGCACCTACGATTTAAATTTGTCCGGCAGTTTGATGCAAAAATTATGCCTTACACTTTTCTAGATCCATATTATAAAATAAAAAAGTCGGAGGATGGTAATTATTCAGCAGGAATGTTGATGTCCTTAAGTCCTATGTCCTAAACATGGTCACACCCTGTGTACCAAATTCATCAAACTCTGTTTAGCCGTAAAAGCGTGAAAAGGTAACAGACGGATAAAATATTGAGACTGGACGAAGGTTTATTTTTTGAAAATTTAACTATTTGCTGGATTATTTAATAGAAACACAGGAGATTGTAACACATCAGTTTTAAATGAAAACTCTCAACGAAGTTAAAAGCCAAGTCACGATTTTCAACTAGTCCGTTTATACGTACCTATTGGATGAATGGAGATAGCAAGTGTAATAATAAATTAATCAAAATAAGAACTCAAGGTCTAGTAGATTGCACGACACTTGCAAGTGGCGGCAGTTTTCTTTGCACCGCCAAATTAAATTGTATAACAAAATGAGTTTTAAAAATAAAGTGGTTGTGGTTACGGGCTCTGGGTCAGGTATGGGAGCGGCAACAGCACTACTCTTTGCTGAAGAAGGAGCCCAAGTCGTTATAGTAGACATCAGCGAGAAAAGAGCGCACATCACTGCAGAGCAATGCGAACAATACGGCAACAAAGTACTTGCGATCATAGCAGATGTCTCCAAACGCGAAGAAGATGAGAAAATAATCAAAGAAACAATTGAAAATTTTGGAAAAATTGACATATTAGTCAACATTGCAGGCACTGTAAAAGAAGGGAAAATTTTAGATGGCACCGTTCTTGAAACTTACGATGAAATTATGGATACAAATCTTCGTTCTGTGGTCATCCTGACGTCTTTAGCTGCACCGCATTTGGCGATGACCAAAGGTTGTATCGTAAATATGTCAAGTGTAGGAAGTACGGAGGTCAGAACATGCTCTTTGTATCCAGCTTACGGTGTCTCTAAAGCGGCTGTGGATTGTTTTACTCGTGCATCTGCATTTGAACTTGCACCATCAGGTGTGAGAGTGAATGCTGTTAATCCAGGACCTGTCTACACAAATTTTCTCACCCATAGTGGAGTCTCCGGTAGTTGGGATAAAGTTGCCAAAGTAACGGCTTTAAAGAAAGCCTCGGATCCTAAAGAAATTGCCAATCTCATTTTGTATTTGGCCAGTGATAAAGCAAGTAGTATAACCGGAGCGTGTCATGTAATAGATAATGGTATGGCACTAGTGTGATTATGATTCATTATTATATAAGATTTTAGAATTCAGATCAATAGTGATAGTTTGGTGACGACGTGTAGTTTTTAGAGTTATGTTTTGTTGCAATTAAAAGCATGACAACAGATATTTTTTTCTTGTTTTTTATTTTTATTACCGCACTTGACCTGCCCGCCGAATTATTTCCTAGTCTTTCTCAAAAAGCAGGAACCGTTGTACGAAAGATCACACGGGTTTTCTCCTCGATAGAGCGGGAACCTAGGCTAACTTTTCTTACGCTTTTTCCTATTGTCTTGTGCTATTTCCTATTTCAAACATCTTCTGTTAGTTTACGTATACAGTACTAATTGTGTAATTGAAATTAATTCGTTTGTTCAAAAAGCGATTTGCAGGATGTTGGAGCAAAGTAAAGCGCTTGCCTGGGGTAAGCGCTTTACTTTGCGTATTTCATAACCTCTTTAAAACGGTGAAGGAAAACATCGTGAGGAAACCAGCATGCTCTATTTATTATTTATTTATTTATTGTTTAAACAGTTACTTGCCGCACTTACAGTTTGCACCAAAGCGTGCAGCAAGCCAACAGCATAGCGTACTAGCTAACTAAACTTAACTACTAAACAATGTTATGCAATAATTAAGCATAGCTTTACTGCCACTCATAAACATATCTAGATCCGCCTCCTGAGCAATCAGGGCGTTAAGTAAATTCATCGCCTTGGTTGTGGGCGCATATCGTGCTGTTTGGGTACGCACAGGGGGAGCAGCGAACAGGCCTCGCGAGGCACAGGCCCGCGACCGCCGCAGTCGGTCCGGAGCAAACAAAGAACAGCGAGCTAACGTCGTCAATTTTATTATTTAATAGTTGATAGTAGTGCATCAACAGCGCACTCTATAAAAATTTGAAGACATGTGACGTCAACCAACTGGGCCTGCCCGGTGAATTATTGCCCACACAGTCTCGCAAAGGGAAGACCTGGTCTCACCGGGTTTGATAAGCAAGTAATTAAGCAAAGCGTAAGAAAGAAAGCAACTATAATCATGACGGAGTTGATAATTTCGATCTATTTGAGAAAGAACGGGCTGGTGCTGCCGAAGAAGACAGTATAGTCTTCTTCTCACCCGCAGTTCGGTTTTACCCACTGCTGGGCCTCTGCTTGTGTCAATCTCCGCTCTCTTGTGCGAGTCCTCATCCAGGTTTTGAAATGGCAACATTGTCGTCCAATTAGGGGAATGCGACAAACTCAAACTGTATTCAAACCATACATCTTCGATGTTACTTGCGCGTCTAATGAATCTATTGTCCTAATGATAACTTACCGGTCGATGATTGATTGGGGCCTGTTAAATTCATATAGAAGTGCGAATAAGCGTTTGATTGCTATTTTTGTTATGGAGGTTCATACTTATATACGTCACTCCACCTGCAGTGGTGTGTTCTATTGGCGTTAATATTATTATTATTCTTTCATGAAAACATGGGACGGAAATCTGGACATTTAATTACTACATGTCTGAAATCGCCCGTTCGTCCTGCCACCGTGATCAATGTTTGTGCCTTCTTTGTAAGCGAAGAGGCATTAGCCCAGTAGTGGGATAGTAATAGGCTGTTATTATTTCGATGATATACCGGTGATATACCAGGAAAGATCAGAAATAGTGGCTGTCTATCTAGGAGAGATAATCATTCTCTGGATGCCTAAGGGAGGACCTCGCCATCGAAGTCGACCGCGGTGAAGGTGTTGTGATGATCTGGATAGGTTTAGAAAGGATCAGGGCCAACAGTCCCGCAGCCCAACTTCACGATAATTCATCTGTTAGTTCATTTAACCCTATTGAATGACTTTTTCATGAAATATTCATTGAATAGGGTTACATGAACTTAGAGGGTTGTATTGATTATTTTCGTGATTGTAATTCTGTAACTACATACGTGTTACATGCGACTCATATTTCATCAACGTACAACCTGACACCGACTTGAATTACAAAAATTGTAAGAAAATTTGAATTTCGCGGGCTACCCTGGCGCAACCACCTTGATCTTCCAAATGATTTTATATTTAGATCCTGTTTAACTTTAAGTAATGAAAAATAAAGTGCAATAAATGTATGAAATGATTTTTTACCCTGTAGCTAACATAAATTGACTAAACTAATCTTTCTCTTGACTTGGCATACATGAAAGATACTATGCAAAAGCTCTTAATTACAGTAAGTGACGTGAACACTAAATTTATAGTCAAAAGTCCCTTGTCCCGAGCGGGTTTAACAAAGATCAATAAATTGTAGCTTAATGCATTTGCTCGTCACACCGGCTTCCATAGAAGGGGTAAGCACAAGGTGTAGGAAAGGCATGTTATTGAAACAGCGTCCATTTTGAAATACCAACGGGTAATTTTAGGGAATCAGGTGTTTCTTGTAATCCATCACAGTAACATTTTATGAAATTGCTACATAAAGAAATTGAATTTGTTGAGTTATTACGAACTTCTCAATGGTAGCCTTTTTTTTCTTTTTTTTCGGATGAGAAATCATCAAATGACTTCTCCCACTCGGAAGGGAGTGTCAGACTTGTACTGACTAAAACCCATCCATCTTCCTTCCTTGCCCTTTGTGTTTCAGGGCCGCGGTATCTCTTTCGAACAGTCCCGCAGCCCTGGCAGGCATCGGCCCTTGCGGGCCCCTCCCTGTTTGCTGACATCTCTTTGAGGCGCGCGTGGAACACGAACGCGCGGTCTACAAGGCCTGTCGTCAAAAGACGGATGGACGGCGAGCTAGCCCATTACTCACCGTCCACAGGTCCGCGTCTACGGTGGCCGGAAGCCACCACGCGACCGCCGACGCCCGGGGCATCTCCCGCGGTGGCTGGGACGAGAGGTTCTCTCCCTCTCACGGTTCGCCACCTCCTTCGCTAGCATGACTGCTTCGCAGAAGGAGGTGACGGCGTCCCATTGCCTCTCTCTCCGGACCATGGATTGAACCAGGGCTGGTGTGGCGTGCCCTTCTCAATGGTAGTCTCGAGTTTGGATTTGTGCCCGATTGATGGTAATAGGCTGGCCCCGTATTAAATACGTCTCCTAACTGGAGAAATGCAGGTGTACTACGGTCCTCTTCTTCCTAATCTCGTTTGATGACAAAAAGGAGCAAAGTAGCACGTTTGCTTGGGTTCGAATCCACGAGCTACTCCTAAGTTGGGCAACCACACCAACCACCAGGTCTTTGACTCTAGCTTGGACTTCATCATCATTTTCTTGCCCGTATCCCAATTTATATGGAGTTGGCGCAGCATGTCTATAGCTTGGGGATCGTGGAAGGCGCACTAGTTCCCATGATCCCCGGTGCAAGTGTGAGAAGGGAACACCGGGGTGGTTTTTAGTCAGTCGAATCTGACAGACCCCTCCGCCCGCCCCAGGGCGGAGGACATCCATGAGGATTTTTCACACCGGAACAAAAAAAATAAAAAAGCCTGTCTATAGCTTGGACTTATCTCAAACAAATTGATCTCTCAAAGAGAATGTTGTGATTATAAAGGGACACTCAAGAGCAGCGCAAAAATACAGTAACCTTATTGGTTGGTTTAGTGGTTGCAATAGCGACTGTTGAGCATGAGGTCCTAGGTTCGACTCCCAGGTCGGGCAAGTTGTTTTTCCATCAGAAATTTCTAAGTAGTAGCCACGGAGTCTAGATTTGTGCCCGGTTGATGGCAATAGGCTGGCCTCCTATAACATGGGACTTAAACATAACTAGCAAAATGTGGTAGTAGGTACTAACACGCTTCTATCTAACTTTTCGGGGATTACAAGTGTGATGTTATGTTATGGCAATGGTCGCTAAAGTTTTGAAATCCCTCGCCATCTGGTCGACACTCGCGTGGTTAGAGGGACTGTTGTGCTTTTTATTTGGCCAAAGGCAAAGAATTACCATTACCATTCAACGTAGCATTCCTGCAAGTCTTCTGGGCACGTTCCCGGATGACAGCGATGCGGAGGAGTGCTTTGACGCCTAAGTGTGCTGTTGTCGTCTTTGTATGTTTGTACTTTTTTGTCTTTTATTTGCAAATATTTAGTTGGTATTATTGAGGAGCTCATGGCAAAATAATAACAGCCGCTCGGGTCGATCTTTAGGTTAAGCCGTGCTTGCCTAGGTTGGTCTGTGGATGGGTGACCACCCATTACATACCGAGTTTCCTCCGTGCCTCGGAAAGCACGTTAAGCCGTTGGTCCCGGCTTTTATTTGAAGATCTTTGACAGTCGTTAGGTAGTCGGTGGCGCAAAAAAGTCTGATAACCAGTCTAACCAAGGGGTATCGTATTACCCAGTAATGACTGGGTTGTGGAGGTCAGATAGGCAGTCGCTCCATGTAAAATTCTGGTATTCAGCTGCATCCGGTTAGACTGAAAGCCGACCCCAACATGGTTGGGAAAAGGCTAGACAGATGATGATTTAGTTAGTATTATTTATTACAGGTTGTTCATAGTTAGGCAGTCACTCCATATCAAATATTTGGTATTTAACTTCATCCGGTTAGAAGTCGAGCCCAACATAGTTGGGAAAAGACTAGATAGATGATGATGGCAATGTTGTTTATAGTTTGTAAATTACGAAAGTTTATTAATTTGAAATATTAAAGTAAACCAAATTGGTATTTTCTTTTTTTTTCCACCAGTTTTCTTTATTACCGTCTCGATTTAATAAATCTAGAGCCTAGAACATAAAAAAGGATCCTACCATTTATACTGGTAAAGGACGGTTTGACTGGATTCCAAATGAGAAAAGTTTCAACGAAATCCAGTGTTGACGAGTCAATATTAACTAGAGAGCCGCCATTTTATGTTTTTCTGTCTGCTATGTTGAGAAACCAGCATTATAAACTTAAAATCTATAAACCTAAGAGTCATGAATGTGGTTGTTGGGCTTTTTAATGGATCCAGTAAGTTGGTAGTTTCCCAGCTTTCCGATGAAGTTTTTTCTAATAAGGACCGTTGCAATGGTATGTTGCTATTCTGCTTATAATTGCTGTTTTGATTTTATTTATTTATGATTGTATTTGAATGTTTTTTAATCAGCCTAGAATATTCCCACTGCTCGGCGGCCGATGGGATATTTTGTACAAGACTGGGGTGCACGCGAATGTACTTATATCTCCCGGGCCCCCGACACATGGTAGGAGTACAGTGAGTTTTTAGTTGGTTAGAGTACGACATTGCCCTCCCCTTGCCCCCACCAGCCGGGGTAGCTATGAGGAATATCCCACTCAAAAAAAATGGGAAAATTGGTGTTCAAGTTTGTAGGTCAGAAGTCACCTAAAAGGTATTGTTTAGTGTAACACCTTGTATAAACATTCTGGCTAATATCTTAAAACCATTATCTCAAAGACGAACGCTACCCATATTCATACAGTTTAGTTGTTATTGAAAGCTTCAGCCGCCATTGTGTCCGGATCACCGGGGTAGCACAACGATATTACAGCGTATTGTTTGCGGCATGACGGCCTGACCGACAGAAACCCATATATTCATCCCATTATGTGATCTTGAATAAGGCGCCCTGTGTTTGGGTTGACATACGGACGTATGGGTTGGACAACAAACCCAGACAGATTGTTGGTTCCAATAAAGTTGGGTCTAAATTGATCTGCGCAATAAACGGCTGATCTATTTTTGTTGTCTGCTTTTTAACATGAACAATGCACTTGTGAGATCATATAGTTTTTTTAGTGTATTTCAATCGTGAGAGTAAACGGTATGGGATTGGTTAGTGACGATTCATTGCTCATACTAGGTTTTCGTTTAAAACTGACCAATGACGGCCGAATGCTATGTTCGTAAATAGTGGAGACGCTGAAAGTAGTTGACTATGCAAAATGTGAGGACCGGGAACTACGTTAGACCTAAAGCCCAGAACAATGAAGAAACGTGTCTTGCAGCTGCGTTGGTCCCATCTGGCCCCTTGCTTTCCCTTCTCCTGGCCCTACGATAAAAAAATACTACCGTATTATTGTCTTCTCCTTAAAAAGCTCTATCCAATCACAACAATCACTTCATAGCATATCCTACTTCGATTTTCTTTCCATTCATTTCCAAATAAGAGAGTTTGGAAAGTGGGTAAAAAAAATATGGACCCATAAGTTAACCAAAGATTAAGTTATGATCATAATATCTGAGCTATTCTCCACGAAAATCCACCAGAAAAATCCGATCCTCACATTTTGAATACTCACTTCTTTCTAGAGCTTAGTCTAACATGCAAACCGCTTGCCATTCTTGAAACCCGTGTGTCACTCTCTCTATTCGACAATTAAGATTCCTTAGCTCATTGTAATTACACCTATGCGGGTTTCTTAATGAAGTTAAAGGGAATTAATTATTTTAGGGGGCATAAATTTAATCTGGCCCGACCTTTACTTATGATAGGACAATGCAGACCTTAACTTGATTATTGTGCGTTATCTTTTAGAGTTAATCTTGTGTACGTAACGTGGACCCTGTGGTGGAATTAATTTCAGGACCAAATTTTAAGCAGATTTTGTGAAATGTTTTTTTTTTTTCAAGATTTCTGGCACAGGTAAAGTGTAACAGAACTTTTATTCCACTTAAATACTGCATCATTTTAAATGATTTTAATCACAATCCATAGCTTTATCGATTTGAAATACACTTCCCACTGCAAGGCATAGGCGTTAGTATTCTTATTCCAGGTCATCGGGGTCTACAGCTATTTGGGACCAGTCTTTGTCAAAGGAGTCCAACTGATTACTACTTTTTATTTTCCCTGTTTTTATAAATCGAATGGGAGGCCTTCCAACGCAACGTCTTCCGGTTCGCGGTCGCCACTCCAGAACTTTTCGGCCTCATTGGCCATCCGTTCTGCGAGCAATTTGTCCTGCCGACTGCCAGTTAAGTTTGGCAATTCTTCGGGCTACGTCGGTAACCTTGGTTATCTTAGCGGACCGATGACCTGGTGAAGATTGCGGGGATCCGCTGGATGCGAGTTGCACGGGACCTTTCAATGTGGCGAACTTTCAATGTGGGAGGCTTATGTCCAGTAGTGGACGTCTTTCGGCTGAAATGATGATGATGATAAATCGAATAGGTCGTGGACTTTTTATTTATGCAGAAAACACATTTTTTCTTTTGTTTCTTGTTGGATTTTTCCATCAGGAATTTGTAAATGCAGTCTAAATTATTAACGCACCCCCTTTTGCATCGCTAAAGGTACTAATAGGCACACCACCACTGCCACACTATTCGGGCATACACATGCATGATGTTTTCTTTTATTTTTTATAAAGAGGATTCCCGGAAAAATGCCACACGGACATACAAAGGTTTATACTCATTCACGTACAGTTCGGTGTGTGCGGTAACAAATAGTTGAATGTGTGCGGTTGATTTTTATTCATTTGTTCACTTCCCCGGGATCGCCGGAGACATATTGGCTGGACGGGCTAGGAAATTGCATTCTGCGTCGCACCCTCGATAATTTGTTCTATTTTGTTGTATAAATGGCTCGTGGTGACTTTAATTCTGTGGTTTCTGGTTTAGGTATAGAGTTACGGCTGTCCTTTAGGGTATAATCACATTAGTAATTTTGGCTGTTGTTAAAAAAAAAATACTCTTAATAATGATAGCACAGTATTGCTCTTCTTCTTGCGCGCCAATGGCAATCTTAATTGATTCAGTCAAAAATTTGGCGGTGAGTTTGGCTCTTTTAATAACGTCCGTAATAACGATTAATATGATGAATCAATTAAAGGGTCAGTCAAACCGGTGAGGACAGATTGCGGACTAGTTGTGGACATCGGACACTGACCGATATCTACCAACCGACCGATTATCTGTTAGAGTCAGTCAGGAGATGCGCCCGCAATTTGTTCTTTAAATCTCACAGTACTCCGAAATTGTAACAGTAACATCAGAAGCACTTTTTAACCTTTACGTCATTTTACTGGTTTCCATAACTTAGCTAGGAGAGTAAGTAGTGCTCACCCACACGTTTGTCGATATAATACTTATTTTGTAAAACTGTATTTTTAACGTGTACAACAATGCTTTGTTTTTCAGTAAATAAATACACTAGTATATCAAAATAATCACGTCAAACGTATTTTGGATACCCCTTCCATCCTCCTCTCATTCCACCCCCTCATCATTTTAATTTGTCATTCGACCACTTAAGCCCAACGTTTAGCGACTGCAATCATTAAAAGATTCCGTATAACACGACACGTTTCCGTTGGACAATAGTGACACCAGTCTATGGCAACACTACCCATTCAATTTCCCTGCATCTAGCTCAGTAAATACATAATTCACCTTACCAGAAAACAAGCCAAAGTACACCTTAAGTAGCAAATAATAGGGAAGGGTGTTAAAGCAATAGTAAGTTGGTAAGTGAGTAAAAGAAAACGCTACCAATGTTGCCATTCGAAAAATAAAAATAAAACGGTATCTATGTGATAATGGAAATATGGAAATATGCATTTCTTTTTTATAGTAGACAAGTGGATTGCTTTCCAAAAACGTAAAATGTAGAAACGACAATGAGAAATTGTAGTCTGCAGCAGAAACAGTTAGCGAAAAAGACAGCATATTTTGATGGGCAACGGAATCCTACATTGTGCGTGGCCCAACTCGCACTTGGCCGTTTTTTTTTGCATTGTGCGACTGCATAACTGACCTCTACAACCCAGTAAGTACTGGGTAATACGATACCCCTTGGTAAGACTGGTTGTCAGACTTTATGACGGTGGAAACTTTGTATGTAATGGGTGGTCACCCATCCACAGACCAACCAAAGCAAGCGTGGCTTAACCTAAACATTGACCACAGCGGCTGTTATTACATTGCCAGGAACAAACAAAAAACGTTATTTATGCAACCAATGCTAGGTCAGAGCTTCGGGTGGGACGCCCTCAGGCTCGGTGGAGTGACGATCTTCGCAGGGTGGCTGGTAGCAACTGGATGAGAGTTGCTGAGAATCAACTTGGGTGGCGTGCGATTGAGCAGGCCTTTGTCCAGCAGTGGACTGCTATAGGTTTGAATATAATAGAATAATATTTATTTCTGAGTATCTAGTACATAAAGATCTTAATACTAAAAAGTTTCACATACACAACGGTTGATGATGATGATGATACAACCATTAAATAAACCAATAATAAATGTTGTAATTATGTATAATTAATACTCAAATCAGAAACTGGATGTCAATCAAGCATAATCGTATAACAATTTTGACACAAAATAAAAATAAATCAAAGAAAAAATAACCCCACTCAATGTATCCAAAGGATTTGATCACGAGGTTTTCCATATTGTCAGTAAGAGGCAAGGGTCAGTCCCCATTCAGCCCTTATTGCATGTTATTGAATACATTCCAAAGATTTGGACAAAGATCGGGTTTTCGGGTTGTTAAAATCACCCCTAGGGCCACATTTTTATGTTTATTGCTATACAAGTGCTATAGTGTTATTATTGTGGCATTTTCAATGTATATTTCGTTTCTTGTAATCTGATTGTTGGTGTAATATGATAATATTATTGATTTCAATCACTACTCTTAAGTATTTGTGGGATAAATAATTAGAAAACAGAAAAAAAACACATCTTAATAACAGATACAGGCTATGAGTAGCTTTTGTTTCTTTGATTAATTAATTTACTATCTATTATCATGTAAATGGACTAAGAAAGAAGACACCATAGACTAGCTGTAGAATTGCCCATACATCTAAAGGTGGTCTTGAAAATATCGCTTCTAGCGATAGGACCGCCAATTGTGTCACCTTCTTTAAAATGTCTACTTTAGTACCTGTCATTTGTATGGTGCGAAAGAGTATCTACAATATCTATAAGTCCATGACGCTGTTAAATGTCACATTAATCAATGCATTAGTTAAGCACAGACCTATGTATAATAACGAAAATTATAAAAAGGGTATATTATACAAATTAAAATGATGTAGGCTGGAGTAAATTAAAAAAAAAAAGTAATTTTTGAACTATCACAGGAGTTCATTCAAATAAGCATAACATAAAAAGAATAATAAAAAAATTAAAACTAAGTAAAACTCGGTCTTAATTATAATATTATTATATCCTAACAGTTTACAGTATTGAACGACATTCTTCCATTACTATATACGTATTCTCCTAATTAATTGGCTCACCACTCCTTTTTCCAATAAAATATCTATGGTAATAAAGATTAAAAACAATGCAGAACAAATTACCTGTATGAACGGGCAACACTCACGCGTGATTAAAAATGGCGCCCGAGGACGCATAATAAATTCTCGACAGCCATTTTTTTTTTCAGAAAGAGAAAACTGTCGTATTTCCCACAACGCTCATAAAATATCCTGATCCGACGAAAATAGAACTGTATGCACACCCGATATTGTTTCTTTGAATTTTAAATATAAAAATGCCTTTACGCGTTTGCCGCCTAAATTTCTAACCTCAAATTCTTATTGTTTGACAATAAGGTCGATATTGGCGCGAAAACTGTATCTATCAGCGATGTTTTAAATTTGCAATGCATGATACGTTTTGGGGGACGAATTGTATTGGTATTTTAAACAATATTCACTTTTTCTGTTCGTGTGAACTCTATTTCGTAAGAAATAATGTCGATATTTGTAGTTTTCAGGTTGGGTTTCTATTTGTTTGACTGCGGTGCTCACGTTTACGAAGGATGTTTGTAAATATTTTAAAATATGCAAATAAGGTTCTCAGTAAATGTGTCTGATGTTATTGTCGTTCAGTAGATTCATTGAATAATTGTATTTGTTTGTTTCTTTTTTGTATGCCTTTGAAGTGACTTCCTAGTGTCGTTTTCAAAGGTGGCCAAGAATTAGTAATTAGTGAAGAATTTTCTTCAATTTTTACTAATTCTTGGTTTTTTGGCTTTCTTGGAAATTTTGACTTTTGGTTTTTGGATTTTGATTTTTGAAAAATCAAAATTAAACAAACAGAAGAAGTACCTATTTATGGCACCCATTTTTAATTGTCGTTGCATCCCTTCTCTCTCGAGAATTCTTTACTGATTTGATGAAATTAAGATATTTAAAATTCTTACGAATGAAAAAATTGGAAACCAATGTCCTCACCAATGTGTCATGTGTGAAGTCAACCAACAAAACAACATAAATCTGAAAATTACTTTAATGCTCGATCAAAGTAACCATTGAAACACAAATAACACTGCATCCATCAGAAGCAGTACCTATTACCTATAACCAACATGGCTACCGGGTTCCGAGGAACTGTCAGTTTGGTGCAAAGAAACGAATACTACATAACTTGACGTGTGAGACTTGGGCAAACAAAACCATGTGCATTGGTCAGGGAGCTCTAAAGAATGGATATGCTGTGAACACAATATGTATTCCAACTTCGGCTGCCTATTACCATCAACCGGGCACATATCCAACTGACAAAAAGCTGACTATACGACGATAATGTTAGAGGGACACTGGTGGGGCAGGAGTGTGGCTATAGCCGGTTCGAGTCCGGCAATATGCGGGGTTTCAAAATAATGTAATGAGAATATGGTGGTAACTCAAACTCAAACTCAAAAACATTTATTTCAATTAGACCATTACAGGCACTTTTGAATGTCAGAAAAACAAAGAAGTCTAAGCTACAGTCACAGACACAAGGCATAATAACTTGTGAAAGTACTGTAGTTGCCCATTCCAAAGCGTAGATCTCTATGGAGAAGAATGGGCAAGAAACTCAATGGACACTCTTTTCGATCAAAATATTGTTACAAAAACTTGGTTACATCATTTATGTTGAGAATATACATATATGTGAGAACGAGGTAGAAATACGTGTGTTAAGAGCGTCCAGAGCAAAACATTACATCAAAAATTTAAAAACAAAGTAAGTAGTTAAAATAAACCGTGGCAGCCTAGAGATGACCAGTCCCAACTGATAGCACCCGTTCACGAACATGACGCATGGATCGAACCATCCTAGCGTGACTCCCACGCTAGGATGGTTCGATCCATTCGCCCTTCCACCCTGTATATTGTTACCTGCACCTGCCCTGCTCTGCTTGCCCTGTAAATAATGTTGATAAGTCTACATAGAAAACTTGAAAAAAGTATCGTGTTAGAAACGTCGTCTTTCAATGAAGATGCATTGGTTGGTCCTAGAGGTACAGTCAACACCAACAGTTGATAAATTATTAAAGGTGTCTTTTAATGTCTATGTCGAGAGCCGCACGTATTATTAATATAACAACGTTATCAGAAGATTTATTTGGGAAAAACCTGCCGACATTTTGTTCAAAGGGCTCAAATAATTATTGAAAAAGGTGTGCAACTATAAACTTGGTTATGTTTAGTTAAAAAAAAAGCTAACTTTAGCTCTTATTTTTTTTCTGAGTTAATTTTACAGGTAAATAAATAAAATGAATTATCAAGAAAACAACCCGGCATCTCGGAACCGGTTGAAAGTGATAAATCGCCACTTCTCATTGTGCTATGTCGATTCGCGAAATAAATGACATTTGTTTTAAAAAGTGTACGCTTTGCCTCGAGGTTGGTCAAGTGTAGAAGTAGTATGACAGGCAAATATTTCTCAAATGCCTCATCCAAGGTTGGACATAGCTCCACACCATGCACATTACAGCAGTGAGTGGCTAGACAAGGCTGCCTCCCCTTGGATTTCGCGGATTACTCTCATAGCATGCAAAAAACGGACAAATGTACGTTTGTCTATCAAAGAAATTGAATTTGTTCCGTTATTTTTAGTGGACGATTGATTTTCTCTTTTATTTTTAAATCATGCTCTAGTACATACATTCTTCGAGTTTTTTAATGATTAGTGAGCTTTTTGCATGATTGCCCGTTTATTATGTGTCGTAATGCAAACACGCAAACGTTTCGTCACTTTTTGGTTCTGCAAACTCGTCGTCGCGCCTGCATGTTTTCCGAAAAATACGCGTGTTCTCACTTCCGAACGTTTTAGTTAGTCTTCAGTCATATTGGCGATATGGTAACAAAGCTTTTTGTAAAGAAGCTTGTCCTTATACCTGACTTATATTACCACAGGCCCTCGGCAAGCGTTGCTTAAGAGTTGACTTGTTGAAGATTTTATTTGGCTTCGAGCTTATTTTTGGGTAGAACTGAGTTTCGAATGATAACGTAATGACATCGCCGGGTGCCTTGGATAGCAATTAAACCTTAAACCGTTGGGCCGTCCCATCGTACTGAGTGAGGTAAGCAAGAGTGCACGTATGTTTGCGTTAACACTGGTGCAATTTTTGCCACGTCTTTGGCCGCTCTAAGCTGACAGGCCGCCATCACCAAACACGGCCAGGATTATTTTACGCATACTATAACATAAAAAAACATGAGCATACCCGCATGATAACCACTACTCAAGCCAAACAAAATTCGAGAGGATACCCACCGTGTATAATTACGCCGAATATTTTCGGATACACTCAAAAGCAAGCTGCTTGAGTGTTGGCATATTCAAAAATTTCAATACAAACCGCTGCAAACCAGGCTTATGTGACTCACTGACTTAGAAACCGTCAAGCACAATTTTGTTATTTTGGCGCTAGAATAACATTGACAGAAGATTGGTTCTTTTGTTGCTGGTGTAAAGGTGGGCCATTGCTGTGGAGATACGTCGCATACACACTTGAAATCTGAGCCGTCCACGAACCCCCATCTGTAGAGATTGAGCTGGTAATTGAGATGGTTTTGAAAAATCAAGATGGTGGCGGTATTCCAATGGAGGCCACACCTTTCTGATTCTTGAAGTATTCGTGTATCCTGCAGATCAATCAGATTGTTTACTCCGCGTTTATTAACAAGAGGGATAGGTTACAAAGGGCTGCGGGACTGTTCGAAAGAGATACCGCGGCCCTGGAACACAAAGGGCAAGGAAGGAACATGGATGGGTTTTAGTCAGTACAAGTCTGACACTTCCTTCCGTTCTGCCCAGAGCGGGAGAATTCATTTGATGATTTCCCACCCGAATAAAAATGGGATAGGTTACAAATCAGGATACAAACTCGGGTTTAATTATTTATCTGTTCCTACAGTCCGTTTGCGATAAAGTTTTCTTTAAAAAACGTCGGTAATGCTGTCAATCTGTTCAAGCAGTGTGTGATATGCATTATCAGCACTCAGCATCACTTATGAACGTCAATGGGCGACGCCGTAAGTTCAGCATAATGCTGGATTACTGGACCCACTATTTTGGTAAGCAAGTCTAAAATGACGGGAAAGTAACTGTTTTATTTTATAGTGATTGCAAAATGTCATATAGCAGGAGCAAGGGATACCACTTTTAATTTATTTGTTGGCGCTTATTATGGTTATTCTGCCTTGTTGGTCAAGCGCGACTGCTGAAAATGAGGGCCTGGGTTTTAATAATTTTTCCATTAGGAATTTCTCCATTAAGATTTGTGCCCGGTCGATGGCAATAGGCTCGCCCTGTTACCTATTACATGCGACTAAAACATAACTGACGAAATGTGGTAGTACGCACGACGGCTGATCAAGCTATACAAAACCAGTTTATGCGGATCTCTCATTGTACAGAAAATATATACAAAGTCAGGCCACGTTGTACTGGAAATGTAACGCTTGATGTGTCGCCGTGTGTACTATTAGGTACGCCTCTACCTAACTTTTCGGGGATTACAGGCGTGATGTTATGTTATGTAAATAGTTGGAATTTAGTGATTGGGACCATGTAAACCACGTTACCACCACCACGACGAGAGAGCAGCCGTGGCCCATTGGACCCACGACTTACGAACAGTCAATCGTGGGTTCGAACCCAGGCAGGCGCATCACTTTGTGTAATTTATTTCATCACCACTGCTCTCAAAAACGGTGAAGGAAAACATCGTGAGGAAACCGGCATGTCCTAGAATCAAAAATTCGAAGACATGTGACATCTACCAATCCGCACTGGGCCCGCGTGGTGGATTATTATAGCCCATTCTCTCTCATAGAGAGGAGGCCTGTGTCCCAGCAGTGGGAACATTATAGGCTGATGATGATGATGATGATGAAACCACGTTAGTTATTTGACTGTAATATAAAATAAACCCTGAACACACAAAACGCTAATAACCCTGTATTGAGACTTGAATACTACTCGAAATCAGGACCAAATTAACCAACACCATCACCTTAAACCACCAACCTTACGACCTTGGTATAGAGTTGAAAATCCGATTGGTAAATAGCAAAACTAAGTTTGTAAAGTCAGTAATGAAACATGAAATATTCAGAAACGTGGACGTCGACTGATTTCTTTCTTCGTATGTCGCTTTGAGTCATAATAGGGTAGTCTAATATTAATGTAAGGGTGGCTGGGAGACGTATAGGTAAGGGTTTTGATACGCGTGTGCCGATATGTTTATATTTACGGAGATTTTTGAGTAGAGTGAACAAAAAAAAAATTTTTTTTTGTTAGGACCTGATACAAGGAACACAATCTAAAGGGTGTAAAAAGACTCTTAAGGTGGTTGCGTCAGGGTAGCCCGCGAAATTCAAATTTTCTTACATTTTTTGCAATTTGCAGGTCATTGTCAGGTTGTATGTTCATCAATCGTGAAAATCATCAATACAACCCTCTAAGTTAAGTCAATGAATATTTCATGAAAAAGTCATTCAATAGGATTTTATGGACGTACAGGGTTATATTAATGATTTTCATGATTGTGATTCGTGTATACGTGTTAATGGCGTGACTCATTTTTCATCAACATACAACCTACCACTGATCTGCAAATTGCAAAAAACGTAAGAAAATTTGAATTTCACGTGGTTGCGACAGGGTAGCCACCCTGTCGCAACCACCTTAACGAGGCCGAAAGGTAGTTGTTCTCCTCGTCATTGCGATCATTTTTTTGTGTTAGACCATACCTGGGAACCTTCTAGTTACGGAGATATTGGGGGTCAAAGTTCCAACTTTTTCACAAGTTTTTTTTTAATACATGTTTTTAATGTATTTTTTTTACTTAAGACACCTTCACTACCCCCGTACTATTCAATCCATCCATCAGCACAATGTTTTGAATGCGTTACGTTGAGTCCTATCGTAAAACGTGATTTTTCACCCCGGAAAAAAAATCGTTTCCCAGTAATCATTTCTGCGTAATGTTACTTAGTTTGATGTACATACATAAGGTTTGTTGACGGCTTCGTGAAGAGTCCGTTTACACCCTGTATACAAATAAATAAAATTTCAGTATCTGTTTCTAATTTTAAAATAACAGCTTTTTACTGAATGCATTGTGAAATTATTCGGTACTTATAACAAAAAAAAAACATTTTAAAATTTTTGTCTGCCTGTTTAATCCAGCCAATCTGCGAAACAGCAGGGACGATTTTGTCGGGACTTTTGTTGGCAGATAGCTAATGATATTAGGAGAAACTTAGGCTACCTTTATTTATTAAAAAGGATTACGGTTCCGTGCAAAAACAACCCTAGAAATTGTTGAAAAATCTGAATGAAATAGCGAAGGATAGTTTTTATGATAATTTAAAATAAAAACTGACGTAAAGAAAAAATAAACAGACGGTCTAGTGGTCGCAAGCGTAACTTCAAATCATGAGATTCTGGGTTCGATTCCTCGGTCAGGCCAAGTGTTATTGGGTAGTCTGGTTTTGTGCCTAGTTGATGACAATAGGTTCACTCCCTATTAAATGGGACTTGTAGGTATATTAGGAACACTTCTGCCTTACCTTCAGGGATTACAGGCGTAATGTTATGTTTATGCATCTCTGCAATTAATAAATGCCTAGCCTTTTTCCCAACTATGTTTGGGTCGGCTTCCAGTCTAGCCAGATACAGCTGAATACCGATATTTTACACGGAGCGACTGCCTATCTGAACTCTACAACCCAATTGCTAGGTAAGACGATACCCGATACGACGATACCGATTAGTAAGACTGGTGGTCACTTTCGGGCCACTGACCACTCAAACTCAAAAGCATTTATTTCAATTAGATCGATATAGGCACTTTTGAATGTTAGAAAAACAAAGTAGGCTAAGCTACAGTCACAGACACAAGGCATAATAACTTGTGAAAGTACTGTAGTTGCACATTCCAAAGCGTAGATGTCTTTGGAGAATAATGGGCAAGAAACGCCATGGACAGTTTTTTCAATCAAAATATTGTTACAAACTCTTGGTTACATCATTTATGTTGAGATTACATTTAGATGAGAACGATGTAGAAATACTTGCACGTTAAGAGCGTCCAGAGTAAGTCCACCTGTAACGGCTGTCAAAGATCTAAAGAAACAACCGAGACCAGCGGTTTAACTTGCCTTCCGAGCTACGCAGAAAACTCGGTATGTAATGGGGGGTCACCCATTCCCTCCCAGGGCTGCGGGCTGTTCGAAAGAGATACCGCGGCCCTGGAACACAAAGGGCAAGGAAGGAACATGATGGGTTTTAGTCAGTACAAGTCTGACACTCCCTTCCGCTCTGCCCAGAGCGGGAGAAGTCATTAGATGATTTCCCATCCGTATAAAAAAAAATGGTCACCTATTCACGGCCCGACCTTGGCAAACGCTGCTTACCCTGGAAGATTGACCCGTGTGGCTGTTATTATTTAGCCATTAGCTCCTACGTATGTTAAAATCATTGTCAATTAACAAAAAAGAAATAATGACGTACCAAAACACCCCTTTTTAATAAACCTAACGGAATGATCAAATAGAAACTAATGATACACAAAGCGTTTGTCACCCTTACAAATAATTGTATGAAATCATACAGTTTGTATGGGAGCGGTCCAAACTAGGATTTTATTGTAATAATAGATCTTTATCAAACGAGTGGAAGGGGCGATTTTTTAATTTTCCTAATAGATTTAAATGTATGTGATATTATTTGGTTCGTATAAGTCGACTAGTTTAAGTGCAACGCTAGCAGTTGGATAATTTTGATTTACACTGCAATCATTTTGAGCATGCATAATAGTTGCAAGCTAAACTATTAGATACTACATATTTTTTTAAACAAAAACCAAGCGGTGGATTTTGAATAACTGTTGCCTTTGAAAAAAATATTACCTCTTTTAAGTCAGTAGTCAGCAGTTTTACTTTAGTCACCTGTTATTACCGTTTTTATCTTCATCATCATTCCCCAGACTTTCTCTACGTTGATTATTTGGGGTAAGTCATGTCTTCTTCTTCGATAGTATCTACTTTGCTTTATCAGCCTTTATTTTAAAAATCACCACTTTTCTAGGCGTCTATACACCGTGATTTTTTAGTCGTCTGACAAAGGTGGTGGTCGGATACCAATGTTTCCGACATAAAATACCTCTAGGCGTGTTTTTTTACCATTAATCAAGATAATAGGTACAAAGAAAAATAAATAATACATTAGAATTATGAAACATCCTGTTATAGTACATTATGATATAAGTGCGGTAAGTTGAAAATTACAGGCGAGGCGAAATTGCTAGCCCGAGCCGTAGGCGAGGACTACAAGAAAGCAGAGGCTGTAATTATCAAAGCGCACGTATGTCATACGACGTTTTATAACATATTTGCGAGGAAATAAATAAAACTCGGATTTTCTTAAACTAAATTTTGATACACTTGTAAGTATCTATCGGTCGATTTTTTAGACAAGAGGCTTAGAGTAGCCTTTTTCGCTGCCGCTGAGACTTCAGGCGGTGTCGAATTAATAAATTTATCATTACTTGACGACATTTTTCAATAAAAACAATACAGTGAAAAGAAAAAGCGCGCGGATTAATTTTTACTTGTTCACAAATTAGTGAGGCGCGCGCACTAGCGCTTTTTTTTAAGGCAAAGGCACAAAAACAGCCAGTATTACTAATACAGTAAATTAATGTTTTTGTGTTTTTGTTACAGATAAATGGTTGTAATTTATTGTCAAAATTAATTAAATTAAAGAATTTAATGTTTATTTACTATATTTTATCTCCCAAAGTTAATTTTATTCACAAAATGTTGACCACTTTTCTGACATAAAAACTCTTTGCTAAGATTTAAAAAAGTACCGTTCATTTTTGACGGAGCATCTTGAAGCCGTGCGTTTTACTTTACATTACCGCACAAGTACGTAATGAGGTACCATACGATATTGAAATTAGTGAAATTGAAACGCCCCTTTACGAGCAAATGTGTTATAATAGTACATTATGATATAAGTGCGGTAAGTTGAAAATTACAGCCGAGGCGATATTGCTAGCTCGAGTCGTAGGCGAGGGCTACAAGAAAGCAGAGGCAGTAATTATCAAAGCGCACGTATGTCATACGACGTTCTATAACATATTTGCAGGGAAATAAATAAAACTCAGACTTTCTTACACGAAATTTTGATACTTTTGTTCAAATTCAAATTCATTTATTTTGTAAGTACTTATCAGTCGATTTTTCGGGCAAGAGGCTTAGAGTAGCCTTTTTCGCTGCCCCTGAGACTTCAGGCGGTGTCGAATTAATCAATTCATCATTACTTGACGACATTTTCAAATAAAAACAATACAGCGAAAAATTAACTAGTGACTCACGCACATCAGCGCTTTTTTTAAGGCAAAGGCACAAAAACAGTCAGTATTAGTAATACTGGCTGTTGAGTGTCAGACTTGTACTGACTAAAACCCATCCATGTTCCTTTCTTGCCTTTTGTGTTCCAGGGCCGCGGTATCTCTTTCGAACAGTCCCGCAGCCCTGGAATGTTTTTGCAGCCTTAACGCTCAATCTGGAGTAGTTCAGTTAAATCACACATTAGCTATAACCTGACCACACCTGTCTATCGGCTGGCCTCCATTGCTGGTCGTAAAGTTGAATTAAATGATCATGGAAGCTTTTATGACAATATAATGACATTGACATTGTGAGTATCTCTCCACCTGGAAATATAGAAGAACAAATAAATATCCGAAAAATATCCAAACTTCAATACAAACTTTCTTCTCCTATATAACATCCCTCATTCGCTAGAAAAAAATCTTGTGAAGATGATGTCATGCTTATAGTATCACGCATCGGTCAGGCTGTCTGCCAATGAATTAATTCAAGGTTTTTAATAAGAAGATTGGGTTATCTATGTTCTCTATATATCATCGCCCCATCTGAGGTATCAAGTAATCATGCTGGATATGCTTGCTGAAAACTCTGTCTGGGCTCGCTTGTGGTGTTCAAAACTTTTCTATAGTTATGTTTGGTAATCATTATCTGCTTAGCCTTTTCCCAACTATATTGGAGTCAGCTTCCAGTCTAACCGAATGCAGCTGAATCGCCCTTCTAGTATTTTACATGGAGCGACTGCCTATCTGACCTCTAAAACTCAGTTGGTACTGGGTAATATACGCACCGCTTGGTAAGACTAGCTGTCAAATTTTAGGCGACGACTGTAAATTAAAGATCTAATAACAGCTGGGACCAACGTCTTAACGTGCTTCCCGAGGTACGGAGGTAACTCGGTATGTGGTCACCCATCCACGGACCAACCAAGGCAAGCACGGCCTTACTTAAAGAAGGTTGTATTGTTGTTATTTAGCAGCCGTTATTGTTTGGCAATGAAAATGATAAATAAGTAGGTAGTTACAGAGTTTCTTGTAAAGCAATATCAGTACATACACACAGAGTTATTTGTACCTACTTAACGACACACTCCTCGTTGAGATTCTTGTTTGTTTCCTACTCGAATAATAGCAGTCACATGACAATCTATTTATTACTTATCAGTAATAGCCTCATAAAATTCTCTCGACATTGTCATTAAGTCATAGTTATTCCCGTGGCTTCATACTTATTATAAATGCGAATGTTTGTGGCGATGGATGATTCTCTCGACATTGGTGCCGATTCCCTTGTTTACAAACTAAACCAAATTTAAGTTCAGTTCATCTTTTTCTTTCTATTTCATTAAGAAAAGGACAGAAGATAAATTTTAGTTTAGTCCTGTCAAATTTACCAGCGCCTGACATAAGTTTAGACGTGATTAAAAAGTTGTCTACTAAAATTACATCAAATTACGTCAGGTGCTGACTAATTTGACAGGACTAATCTAATATTTATCTTCTGTCCTTTTCTTAACAAAATAGAAAGAAAAAGATGCACTCAACTTAAATTTAGTTTAGTTTGTGAACAAGGGAATCGGCACCATTGTCATTAAACATAGTGATTCCCGCGACTTCGTACTTATTATAAATGCGAATGTTTGTGGCGATGGATGATTCTCTTGTCATTAAAATATAGTGATTGCTGCGACTTCGTACGTATTATAAATGCGAATGTTTGTGGCGATGGATGGGTAACTCTCTCACACAAAAACTACTGAATTGATTTGAATGAAATCTGGCACATGGATAGTTTATAATATGGAAACGCACGTAAGCTAAAAAGCATAATAAGGCGATTCGTTTCTGTCACGCGGATCAATATATATTTTAAACTATATGCCTAATGAGTTCCGATTAATTAACCGTTATATTCAATAAAGTTATATGAAATAAGTTTTAGAGTAAGTATATAAATGTTATAAAGGCGACTAACAAAGGGTATTTACAAGGCAGATGTGAGTGGCAACGCCGGGAGGGGACGCCCTAGAAGAACATACGCTGACCTCATTGGTGAGGTTCTTCAGAAAGGTCAGGTGCGTAGTACTCGCAACCGGCGTGCGTGTATGACCAGATGTATGAACGTGGACGAGGCAAAAGGAGTATGTAAGGATCGTAGCAGGTGGCGTTCTGTAGTTTCTGCCTACCCCCATGGGAAAAGGGCGTGAGTTTATGTATGTATGTATGTATCTAATAAAATTATATCAACAGTTGGTGAGTTATGCCAAACGTTTATTATATCTTGTGAACTTTATTGAAATGAAAATATACCAAATAACTTTCTTTATATGATATGAGACGCACCCGGTCACAAAAACAGACAATTTTTTTATTCATTTTATATCATGAATTGATTAAATGGTTTTCGTAAGGAAACATTGGACAGAACAACAGATTTTTAAAATTTTAGTTTTTTGTGCAGAATATATCAGTGACATCCAAAGATAAGTTCTACACCAGAATTAAACTCCACAAACAGATAACATGATGTTTTTGCAACGCACATTATTATGAACATATTTATCGTACTACACACTATCTCTACACTGAATGATAATTTTATCACATCAGTTCTTACTTAACCGAGTCACGATACGTTCGCAAGTAACAGTAGTTTAAAATGAGTTTTGCGCAAAAAGTGGTCTTAATCACGGGAGGCAGTGCAGGCATCGGCGCTACCACAGCCGAGTTGTTTGCCAAGGAAGGTGCTTCTGTAGCCATCGTCGGAAGAAACGAAGCTAAACTAAAGGCGGTAACTGATCGATGCAAAAAACTAGGAGCAGACACACTCGCCATCAAAGCAGATGTGTCCAAAGACGAAGAAGCTGACGTTATCGTCAAGAAAACAATCGACAAATTCGGAAAACTGGATGTACTTGTCAACAATGCAGGAGTGTTGAAAGAAGCTAATATTCTGTCTGATCACTTCTTGAAAACGTATGACGAAGTGATGAACATCAATATTCGGGGTGCTGTCCGCATTTCTTACTACGCTGCTCCTCATATCATCAAATCTAAAGGTAACATAATCAACGTTTCAAGTATCGCTGCAACTTCTACTACAAGACCCGATTACATAGCATACAGGACATCAAAGGCTGCAATGAACCATTTTACTAGAAGTCTGGCTTTGGAACTTTCTCCTTATGGAGTAAGAGTCAATATCATCAGTCCTGGTCCAGTTCGCACCGATATTTTTGAAGGTTTGGAAGTGACTGAAGAAAATTTGAGGAAAGATACGGCGTTGCAGAGAATATCGGAGACCAGTGAGATCGCTGATATGATTGTTTATGTCGCCAGTGATAAGGCCAAGGGCATTACTGGGTCAAATTTTGTAATAGATAACGGCAATCTATTGAAGTAGTTTATGTAACCCAATGTGTATCTGTATTTTTGTGGTTTCTAAAGTAAGTATTAATGTAATAAAATTGTATTGAATAAAAATGTGGGTGTGTTTTTTTTTCATAGCTTCCTCTTTTGTAATTCCTACTGGTGGAAAAAGGCTCCCCCTTTCTCCCTCCAAACCTATCTATTTTGTGCGATCGTTGGCCATGTTCACCAAGGAAACAAGATCATCGCCCCACCACCGTCCTTGTTCGTTCAATGTTTAATTTACTAAACAAGATAAGATATTCACAAGTTCAAGATCAGTATTTCTTACCAATGAGACGTTTTGGACCAACTTTCATTACGTTCCTTTTATCTTATTTTGGTGTCAAGAAGGCACTAAAAATAATATCAAAGTATCTCAACTCACACGTATGCTAAAACGTTATTAGGGCATCACGAGGCGCAATATTTAAAAAAGTTTTTAAACTAATCTTACGAAAGACTCCTGCATTGGGTTGCAGTATACTCGCAAACCGCAAAATGCCAGCGTTGTTGACGAGCACGTCGAGTTTTCTAAACTTGTCCACAGTTGTTTGAACGATGGTCTTCGTTTCTTCTTCTTTGGAGACATCTGCTTTGATAATGAGGGTGTTGGCTCCATACTGCTCGCAACGGCTGGCCACTTCGTTCAGTTTGACTTCGTTCCTTCCGACAAAGGCAACATTAGCTCCCTCCTTAGCAAATAACTCCACAGTAGCGGCTCCAATGCCGGAGCTACCTCCCGTAACTAGTACCACTTTGTTTGCAAACATTATGATCTGCTGGATACCTTACGGCACGAAAGTTGTCGGCTTACTAACTTGAAGAAGTTCGAAATATCGTTTTATTGTGTACAATTATCTAAATCTACGTCTATTCATTGAAACTAGACATTGGACTTATCTGATAATCGTATGAGTCCTTATCTATGTACTAGTTCATGGCAATAGACTTGCCCGAACTAAACATATTTTAATTTTTATCTGCCTGTTTGTTCCGACCAATCTGCGAAACAGCAGGGACGATTTTGTCGGGACTTTTGTTGGCAGATAGCTAATGATATTTGGAGTAACTTAGGCTACTTTTATTTACTAAAGGATTACGGTTCCGTGCAAAAACAACCCTAGGAATTGTTGAAAAATCCGACTGAAATAGCGATGGATAGTTTTTATGATAATTTAAAATAAAAACTGACGTAAAGAAAAAAATAAACAGACGGTCTAGTGGTCGCAAGCGCAACTTCTAATCATGAGATCGTGGGTTCGATTCCTGGGTCAGGCCAAGCGTTATTGGGTTTTGCCACCAGGAATTCCTAATAGCAGCCACGGAGTCTGGATTTGTGCCTAGTTGATGACAATAGGTTCACTCCCTATTAAATCGGACTTGTAGGTATATTAGGAACACTTCTGCCTTACCTTCAGGCGTAATGTTATGTTTATGTATCTCTGCAATTAATATTTGCCTAGCCTTTTCCCAACTATGTTTGGGTCGGCTTCCAGTCTAGCCAGATACAGCTGAATACCGATATTTTACACGGAGCGACTGCCTATCTGAACTCTACAACCCAATCACTTGGTAAGACGATACCCCTTGTTAAGACTGGTGGTCACTTTCGGGCCACTGACCACTCAAACTCAAAAGCATTTATTTCAATTAGATCAATATAGGCACTTTTGAATGTTAGAAAAACAAAGTAGGCTAAGCTACAGTCAGAGACACAAGGCATAATAACTTGTGAAAGTAATGTAGTTGCAAATTCCAAAGCATAGTTCTCTATGGAGAATAATGGGCAAGAAACTCCATGGACAGTTTTTTCAATCAAAATATTGTTACAAACTCTTGGTTACATCATTTATGTTGAGATTCATCATTTATGTTGGTTAAGTGGAAAAGGTTATTGTTTGGCAATGAAAATGATAAATAAGTAGGTAGTTACAGAGTTTCTTATCAAGCAATATCAGTACATACACACAGTAATTTGTACCTACTTAACGACAAACGTTGAGTTTCTTGTTTGTTTCGTTTTCGAATAATAGCAGTCACATGACAATCTACTTATCAGTAATAGCCTCATAAAATTCTCTCGACATTGTCATTAAAACATACTTATTCCCGCGGCTTCGTACTTATTATAAATGCGAATGTTTGTGGCGATGGATGGGTAACTCTCTCACACAAAAACTACTGAATTGGTTTTAATGAAATCTGGCACATGGATAGTTTATAATATAGATCACGATCTCGTGAAATTTCAATCTTCACGCTACGTAAACGAACGTAAGCTAAAAAGCATAATAAGGCGATTCGTTTCTGTCACGCGGATCAATATACAGTGTAACCTCTTTATAACGTCGTTCGTTATAACGAAAAACTCTATATAACATAGAAATCAATTTTGTTGGCTTACAACAAAACCCATACATTCATTCACTCTATATAACGCAACCGCCATTCTCTATTACGAAAAAATATTTGCATATTTAGACATCAACACATGTTGAACAATGCAATTGTTTTTATAATCAGTCTCGAAAACTAACCTTTTGAGGTGCCAAAATTACTAAGAAAGACACCTGAGGTCATAAACCGCCGTCTCGCTTTTGTTATTGTTAATTGCCTTAACACGAGTGCCATTATTCGCAGGGTACATTGTTTGTAGAAAATCGGTTAAATTTGATTACATTTTTTCTCTTCCCTCCCTATAACGAAAACTCTCTATAACGAAAAAAAATGCTCGGTCCCTAAATTCGTTATAAAGAGTTTACACTGTATATTTTAAACGATATGCCTAATGAGTTCCGATTAATTAACCGTTATATTCAATAAAGGTATATGAAATAAGTTTTAGAGTATATAAATGTTATATCTAATAAAATTATATCAATAGTTGGTGAGTTATGCCAAACGTTTATTATATATTGTGAACTTTATTGAAATGAAAATATACCAAATAACTTTATATGATATGAAACGCACCCGGTCACAAAAACAGACAATTTTTTTATTAATTTTATATCATGAATTGATTAAATGGGTTTCGTAAAGAAACATTGGACAGAACAACAGATTTTTAAAATTTTAGTTTTTTGAGCAGAATATATCAGTGACATCCAAAGATAAGTTCTACACCAGAATTAAACTCCACAAACAGATAAAATGATGTTTTTGCAACGCACATTATTATGAACATATTTATCGTACTACACACTATCTCTACACTGAATGATAATTTTATCACATCAGTTCTTACTTAACCGAGTCACGATACGTTCGCAAGTAACATTAGTTTAAAATGAGTTTTGCGCAAAAAGTGGTCTTAATCACGGGAGGCAGTGCAGGCATCGGCGCTACCACAGCCGAGTTGTTTGCCAAGGAAGGTGCTTCTGTAGCCATCGTCGGAAGAAACGAAGCTAAACTAAAGGCGGTAACTGATCGATGCAAAAAACTAGGAGCAGAAACACTCGCCATCAAAGCAGATGTGTCCAAAGACGAAGAAGCTGACGTAATCGTCAAGAAAACAATCGACAAATTCGGAAAACTGGATGTACTTGTCAACAATGCAGGAGTGTTGAGAGAAGCTAATATTCTGTCAGATCACTTCTTGAAAACGTATGACGAAGTGATGAACATCAATATGCGGGGTGCTGTCCGCATTTCTTACTACGCTGCTCCTCATATCATCAAATCTAAAGGCAACATAATCAACGTTTCAAGTATCGCTGCAACTTCTACTACAAGACCCGATAACATAGCATACAGGACATCAAAGGCTGCAATGAACCATTTCACTAGAAGTCTGGCTTTGGAACTTTCTCCTCATGGAGTAAGAGTCAATAGCATCAGTCCTGGTCCAGTTCGCACCGATATCTTTGAAGGTTTGGAAGTGACTGAAGAAAATTTGAGGAAAAATACAGCGTTGCAGAGAATATCGGAGACCAGTGAGATCGCTGATATGATTGTTTATGTCGCCAGTGTTAAGGCCAGGGGCATTACTGGGTCAAATTTTGTAATAGATAACGGCACTCTGTTGAAGTAGTTTATGTAACCCAATATGTATCTGTGTTATTGCATTTTTGTGGTTTCTATGTAAGTATTAATGTAATAAAATTGTATTGAATAAAAATGTGGGTGTGTGTTTTTTTTATTTAAACTCACACGTATGCGTAAAACGTTATTAAAGCATCACTAGGCGCAATATTTAAAAAAGATTTTAAACTAATCTTACAAAAGACTCTTGGATTTACTTTACTACTTAACTTTATTTATAAGATAAAAGTTCCCAGTACGAGCTAGAGGAACTTTCAAAGTACGACCGATACAGAATAAATTAGCAGAAACACGACTGCGACGGAGGCCGGTCGATGACATGATCAGGAAAGTGCTAAATTACAAGTTAAGCCCAAAAGAGCAAGGAACCCGTCTTACGTACGAGTAGATGTCTGTAGTTTAGAAAGACTTATCAAATAGCGATATTGACCCAGTGATGATCCAGAAAAGACATCTTGCAGAAGAACCATAAAGAGAGCCGACCCTAAATAAAGTTCCGATTATAATAAGACCAAAAAAAGATTACTTTCAAATAATAAATATCCTGGAAAACATAGTAGTAAACGATTGTGAAAAATTGAAAGAAAGAATAATAATTTTATGAGTATATCTACCAAAATAAGTGGCAATCATAAACACACGTACCTACGATAAACTCAAATGAATCACATTAAAAGATTAGCTACACAAGACTTATCAGTTACTAAATATTCACTAAATAAGTGAAGATTAATGTGATAAAACGGTATTTTTGCTTTGAGTTAGTAAGCTATCAAATTTTGTGTTGAACTGTAGTCTGAAATGTTTGGAAACAAAGTGGTTCTTGTAACAGGCGGTAGCTCCGGCATCGGAGCAGCTACTGTGCAGTTATTTGCCAAGGAGGGGGCTTCTGTCGCCTTCGTCGGAAGGAACGAAGTCAAACTGAAAGAAGTGGCCAGCCGCTGCCAGCAGTATGGAGCCAAAACACTCATCATCAAAGCAGATGTCTCCAAAGAAGAAGAAGCGAATACCATCGTACAACAAACCGTTGACAAGTTCGGAAAACTCGACGTACTCGTCAACAACGCTGGCATCTTGCGGTTTGCGAGTATACTGCAACCCAATCTATTGAAGAACTACGATGAGATCATGAACACGAACCTGCGCCCCGTCATCCACATCACCAACTTAGCGGTCCCTCATCTTATAGCGACAAAAGGCAGCATCATCAATGTTTCTAGTATTGCGTCTACTTTAGCTAAGATGCCAGGAATGATGTCTTACAGCGTTTCCAAGGCTGGTATGGATCATTTTACGAGATTCGCTGCATTGGAACTGGCACCTTCCGGCGTTAGAGTGAACTCTGTCAATCCTGGACCAGTTATAACTGACATTTTTACTAGTTCTGAGATGCCTTTGGAGCTATTTCAGGGTGAACCTGTTGCGAATATGACAGCTTTGGGACGATCTTCAGATGCTGATGAGGTTGGTGACATAATATTGTACCTAGCCAGTGATAAGGCTAGGGGTGTTACTGGTTCGTGTTACGTTATTGATAACGGTTTTTTGTTGAAGTAGACTCTTTTGTTATTTGAGGCTTTTGTTGTTAACAAAAAAGGCTTTAAAATTTTTGTAATGATTGTATTTTAATTGTGATTAAATACATTATGCATGTTTGGAAATTTTATGATGTTGTTTGATTGAATTGCCATTGCATTTGAAAATATTTGCTGCTCAATCCTGTTTTATCTAGGCATATCAACGTTTGGAGTGTACTATTTCCTTAGTGCCATTATAAATAGTCATTATCTTATCTCCCGTCATTCTGCGACCTTATCATATTAACACATAACTGCTGTGATTCAATTATTTGGTAACTCATGATAAAACAAATCATTATAAGTCTATCTTAGGTTTATTTTTGAAAGTACTATACAATTGTTTTTTCTGTATTTTAGTTTTTTATATCAAGCAGCACATATCCCATTGCTACTTTCGATTTGTTAATTACAAACATAGACTCAGCCCTTTTCTCACAAGGCTTGACAGAAACCGAATAATGCTAATGCTACGATTGTTACATACATCCTTTTGCTTCGAATTTTTATTTTGATCTCACAATAGTCATTTGTACCCCTTAAAATCACTATCAAATATATATAATATATATGTCAAAAATATCGAAAATGTTTGCTGGTGCCATCTTGAATTTTCAGTTAGACCACCTCTAAGTTTTCATACCGATTGCATTAACTCACCCGAAAACCATGGAATCGACACTTATCACTTAACGTTTAAAACTTTTACATCCACCATCTTGTATTTTTTATTTAGATAGATTTTATAGTTTTTCATTTAGGCCAGTAAGAGGCAATTTTAAACGTCAAACGCGAAATAAGAATTGAATTTATTGATGAGATGAACAGCGACCTTTCCGTCAGGCCGTCGCTGCATGAAAGGAGTTCAGAAGTCCCTTCAGATTCCTAGTTCTTCATCGTTACCAGAACGCATTGTGGTTAAAAATCTAAAGTGCCATGACGATGCTGTTCGTTAGCTTGCCGTCCAATCAAACAACATTTTAACATTTTCTTACATGTATTTTTGTACAATTCTCAATTCAAATACAGTTATTACAAACATTGGGAATCACCAAAAAAAGAGCCTACTTCAGCAAATAACCGTTATCGATAACACAACACGATCCGGTAACACCCCTAGCCTTGTCACTAGCTAAGTACAGGATCATATCACCAATCTCATCAGCGTCTGAAGATCTACCCAAAGCTGTCATACTCGTCACATTTCTACCCAGCTGTATTTCTGGTGACATGTTAGAACTAGTTATAATGTCGGTTATAACTGGTCCAGGATTAACAGAGTTCACTCTAACACCAGAAGCTGCCAGTTCCAATGCAGCGAATCTCGTAAAATGATCCATACCAGCTTTGGAAACGCTGTAAGACATCATTCCTGGTGCCTTAGCTAAAGTAGACGCGATACTAGATACGTTGATGATGCTGCCTTTTGTTGCTATAAGATGAGGAACCGCTAAGTTGGTGATGTGGATGACGGGGCGCAGATTCGTGTTCATGATCTCATCATAGTTCTGCAAAACATTGGGTTGCAGTATACTCGCAAATCGCAAAATGCCAGCGTTGTTGACGAGCACGTCAAGTTTTCCGAACTTGTCCACAGTTTTTTGTACGATGGTCTTCGCTTCTTCTTCTTTGGAGACATCTGCTTTGATAATGAGGGTGTTGGCTCCATACTGCTTGCAACGGCTGGCCACTTCGTTCAGTTTGACTTCGTTCCTTCCGACAAAAGCAACATTAGCTCCCTCCTTGGCAAATGATTCCACAGTAGCGGCTCCAATGCCGGAGCTACCTCCCGTAACTAGTACCACTTTGTTTGCAAACATTATGATCTGCTGTATACCTTACGGCACGAAAGTTGTCGGCTTACTAACTTAAAGTAGTTTGAAATATCGTTTTATTGTGTACTATTATCTAAATCTACGTCTATTCATTGAAGCAAGACATTGGACTTATCTGATAATCGTATGAGTCTTTACCTATGTATTTATGATTATCATTATCACTGTGACTTCCTCGATCTACTGACCGCCTAGTACGTCTAGTTGTCACAAGTGCTACTTCTCAGTTCGTCTTAGTTCGATTCCCAGGTGTTATTGGATTCCATCAAGAATTTCTCAGAAGCA
The DNA here is from genome assembly GCA_950005105.1 of Lycophotia porphyrea. Lineage (NCBI taxonomy): Eukaryota > Metazoa > Arthropoda > Insecta > Lepidoptera > Noctuidae > Lycophotia > Lycophotia porphyrea. The sequence continues at coordinate 15,165,112 of OX465403.1, forward strand.
GCTTAGAGTTGTCATTTGTTACCAGTTCATGGCAATAGACTTGCCCGGGGTATTGCATGTCACTCAAACATTTGGCTGTGATGTAGATGTGCGATAAGTACTCCTCTGTAAGTCACTGCTGATGAAAAAACCGAACTCGCCTAATAGTGTGGAGTGTGGAGTTGTTGAAGACTTACACCACTTATTGATGGACTGCGTTCGGTATGAGTCTGAGAGAAATGACCTGTTTAGGGTATTAAGGTTCAACAGACTTGATATAGGCACAATGCATAAAATCCTATAAACCAAATAGCGATTATGCGAAGAGGCTGTTTAGGTTCATAGCTCAGATATGAGCAAATGTGTATTTAGGGTACGATGGGCCGATGCCCGCCAGGGCTGCGGGACTGTTCGAAAGAGATACCGCGGCCCTGGAACACAAAGGGCAAGGAAGGAACATGGATGGGTTTTAGTCAGTACAAGTCTGACACTCCCTTCCGCTCTGCCCAGAGCGGGAGAAGTCATTTGATGAGTTCCCATCTGAAAAAAAAGGGCACGATGGGACTGACATACGCATTACGATTATAAATTTCCCTAAATAAATAAAGAAAAAAAAAGTCTTTGTTGCATGCATTCCTTAACCCGATGGTTGTCTGTGGTACTGCTGGACAAAGGAGTCACCCATTGCTTTCCAACTCTCCGATGTTTTGTCTTGTCCGGCCAATCGGTCAGGAAGGAGTCGAAATTGTCACGTTAGCGTTTCTTGGGCCTGTAATATTATCGTGTATTATGATTTTGAGGTCGACCTCGGCGAAGGTGAGTTGACTATCTGGTCATGTTCACGGAGCAAGCGTGGCCAGAAATCACACAGAACAGATAGGTTTGGAGGGAGAAAGGGGAGGCCTTTGCCCAGCAGTGGGACAAAATGACATAAAATAAAATCCAATAATGCCTAGTGCATTGATAAGAAGACCCACGATCAAAAACTAGTCACTCGAAACCTAACAGTCGCAAACAGAACGCTCTCGATATTTAAATCAAACATAACGTGTCACCGAAGTCCACTAATTGCCCACACGCATGCAATGTAACCGTTATTAATATTACTAGTCTAATATATTTCTGGTGGAGCGTGTACTTGTGGCATTTTATTGTTAATTGACTACTGTTCGCGGTTGTACATGGATTTAATTATAAATCTTTTTTTGATTATGGATATTGTACGTGTTTGAATATTACGGTGGGGTGTTCCAAAGGCTGTCAACGCTATCTTTGCATTCCTTTTTTTCTGATATTCGTCATGCAAGAGTTGCATTCTCATGATTTGAACTTGATAGCAAGGAATGTTTTGGATTTTTTTCTATTATATCTCCCCAAAGTAACGCGTCGTCCATGACCTTATGCAATGCGACTGGTGTCGCCACTAACGTTTGTGTTACTTCTTATTTCCTTCGCGATAGTACTATCGCGTTGCGTCGCAAGTCGGTCGACTAACTACGAAATATAAAGCGACGGTTGTGATTATGCCGAAATTCGCTCAACAGGACTATTAGTTACCATTCCCAGTAAACAACCACTAACAAATTCAAATAATTAAAAACAAAAACACTCCAATATCACACATGAAAACACATAAAATAATTAAGGTCAACAGCGACAATAATAAATCATGCGACAGAACAATCAAATCTAATAAGTACGGCCCAAATCCTCGCCCACTAGTTGAGAGGACATATTTTATTAATTACCAACCACGTTATCACGAAATATTACCTTTATGTCCCATATTTGCATATCGTGTTAGTCTATAACAGAATGTGGGAGCGTCGAGCATGCGATGACCGGATTGAGTCACGAGCGGCCCCGGGAGCGGGACCGAAAAATGAGATTGAGTCACCACGGTGGCCCCAAAATGTTCCCACTGTTGCACAGTGGAACGAATGTATGGGAGCGGTTGGACGTAGACATGTCCGAAAAATAAGAGTAAAATTATGACAAACTAATGATGCCATCTTATTCGATTACTTAATGCCTTCATAAATTGTGGTGATGAATTTCTTCATAACTCCCATATTTCGGGAGTAATTTGAGAAAATGTGAAATTTTACTATGAAAATGAGTGTATCGAGCTCTCTCCCTCCTGATTCCGGGCTTGTTTCAAGTACCGGTCTCTAATATCGTAATGCTATTACTAAGAGCTATATTTAATACTAAGACACATAGTGCGCCAAATGTGCACTTTCTGGGATAAAAGGAAATTAAAATTTAAAAAAAAAAACGTTTTTTCCCCATTTGTATTTACTTTAAACCGCAGACAGACTTATTAAGAGGTCTATAAATATATTATATATATACAGAAATATATATTAACAAAAATATTCACAAGAACTGATGAGAGTATGACTTTTAAGTAAGTTGATAATAAATTACCTAGTTTCATTAAAAGTACAATAAATAATTAAGATGTAAGCTCTAATTTACTAAGTTACACATTTTAAAACAATAACATCATTTAATTATCTTCGTCATCATCATCATCATCAATTAATTCAAATTCAGAATCGATGTCCGCTAAATCATTTATGTTAACAAATTCGATATCACTTTTCTCAGAATCCGTAAGCTCATAAAATTCCTTAAAAGAAGATGTTTTTACAAACTTATTTCCTTTTGGACGGATACTTGTAACAAGTGGATCAGAAGACAGTAAAAGATTGTGCATAATATCTTCATTGCATGAGATACTGCTATGCTTTCGAGAATGCCCCTCTCTATATTTTCTAAAATCTTTATTTCTAGCCTCAGATGCCTCTTCGGATAGAAAACCAATGGGCACAATTGACATGTTCTGAACTATGTCTGGCCCATGCATTAAAATTTTATGAAGTGAAGAAGGCATATAATACCATGGGTATAACTCCACGTAAAGCTTAGCAGTATCAAAGCAGAACTCTCGGAATTTAGTTACGTTGATCTTCTCTCCTGATGAAATACACTGCAAGATCACACAGATTTTTCTTAAAAGCATAGCATCTATTCCGGTCAGTTCAGCAGATTTAGTGTAGTTTTCAAAAAATCTCCTTGCCGAGTTGCCATTGTTGGTGGATCCACTGCCTTGTTTCACAACATCGAGAAGTAAGCCCGTTTCTCTTCTTACAGCCTCTTGAACTCTTTTCTTCCTGTCATCAACTTGCCTTTTTGCTATATCACCCCTTACTTGCCATGATTTTATGTCTAATTTGTAGGAAATGTGTAATAAGCATTCCATTGAGCGAATCCAAGCGTGAAGGGTGCTTAAGCTATATTTATACATGTCCACGTTTGCGTGTTTATCTTTGATTAACTCTAAATTATTCATTTCTTTAGGACAAGCCTTGCATATGTCACACACTGAAGCTGCTGTATCGGATATAATGGAATGAATTTTACCATCAATCATTGTCAACAGCAGTTGGTGTTTGACACTAATTCCATCAGTGATGGTGGATGGAGTTAAGGCTTCAATCTCTGCTTCGATTTCAGCCATCTCTCTCTGCACATTTTCTTTGGTTTCCTTTATAAACTTAAACAATATTGGCCGGCAAAATGAAGTGGAAGATGGTCGCTCGTTTTCCCAAATTGTTACACCTTTTGAGACGAGCCGCAGTGGTACAAGACTAATCATAAAATTACTAGCAAGATCGATTTGCTCATCTTCACTCGTCCTTTGATGATAAATGCTTTGGCTAGATGATCCGTCAAAACCCCATTTGCTGGTCAATACGAGCTGTTGATTGGGATCAACAGGGGTTTCTAACGACCTAATAAGTCTTCTTGAGGTTAAATCCATCAAGGCTTGTAATTTGATTTTTGCAGAGCTCTCTGTAACTGTGAGATCTTCTTTGGCCGGATAGCACTTAATTTTTTCTTTAACCAACATGTAGTAACTCGGGTATTGAAGAGCTCCTTCTTGAGTGTTGAAATCCCGAAGAGTGTTATAGCGCCATTTCGATAAGTTCATCGATACATAAAGAGCCAATGCCTTCAAAGGGGATATTTCCCGTACCTGAATTGATTTACCTTCAATGAAGGCTTTGATTTTTGAGGCCTCTTCTGGATTCTCCGTCAAGTATTTCATAACATAAGCTGTATCGCTTTGTCCTGCCTTTTGAAGCGCCCTTTCGGCCGAAAACATAATTTCAGCGCTGCTACTGCTGCATGAAAGACTATCTTCAGTGCGTCTTCTTTTTTGCCGGTTACTAAGGTCCTCAAAAGATTTACGAGGACTAGGATGTGTACAAGTTGAAGCATCAGATTTAGCAGGAGAAATTATGGGCTCGATGACGTCACTTATATTTTCTGTAGAAGGTTCCATATTTTCATTCTGTAATTCCGGCCATTGAATTGCAGCCTGTAGCCAAATCTCATGTTTCTTCCGAAACTTATCTGTGCTTCTTCCAGACTGTGTCGATTTTGCATAAATGCGGTAGCAAAATCGACGACACCAGTCTTTTAAACTTGTTTCAGCACTTTCACATAACTGAACACAACTGTTATCTTTTAAAACACTGAACAAATAGTTAAAGTCGCGTAAATCTTTATGTGCGCGTGCGCATAAAGCAACGTGAATATCAAGATTTGTATTAAAATTTGGAAAATACATTGCGAGATTAGCTTGGATACAACGAGGTGTAAATCAACACTGATTTTAAAGTTACTAATAGTGACCTATTTATATAAAATCCAGGTATCCCAGGTATCCTTTGTTAAATATTGCAAGGTAATTAGTTATTGTGATAATTAGTAAATGATGCATGCTAAATTAGTGTATTAAGAGCCATTTAGTAATTAAATAATAGCAATGTTCTTATCAGTAATCATTAGTGCATCAGTTTTATATGTAAACCTTAAGTCCCTAATTATATATCCTAATTAGCTTATATCTTCTCTAATTGGCTGCTCAGAAATGTTATTGTAATAAGGTAAACCTTTAGAAAAACGGTTTTAATCAACAAAATAAACAAAAAATAAAAAAATTGTGTTATAAAATAAACATCACTCTTTATCCCAGAAAGTGCACATTTGGCGCACTATGTGTCTTAGTATTAAATATAGCTCTTAGTATTAGCATTATGATATTAGAGACCGCTACTTGAAACAAGCCCGGAATCAGGAGGGAGAGAGCTCGATACACTCATTTTCATAGTAAAATTTCACATTTTCTCAAATTACTCCCGAAATATGGGAGTTATGAAGAAATTCATCACCACAAGTTATGAAGGCATTAAGTAATCGAATAAGATGGCATCATTAGTTTGGCATAATTTTACTCTTTTTTTTCGGACATGTCTACGTCCAACCGCTCCCATACATTCGTTCCACTGTGTGTTGGTTCACGATAGGTCTGCGGGTGGGGTGCCCTAACCCATCTCACCAGCCGGTTAGTGTGTAAGTGATGTCTCAATTTTGTTTGGTTGTCAGACATATTGGTATACTTGAAATTCACACCACAATGACAACAGAAATTTGCCGATATCACTTGACCTACATTGTACCAGAAGTACAAACAGTGTCATTGCCGCTCGTAAACACGTCTTAGCTGCTAGTGGTTATAGTTAAAAGCCTGCTGAGGTCCTATACAAGTGGAAATTGCTTTCAAAGGTATTTCTCACAACGTGTTTCAACAGGATTGATAAACCTAAGTTATCTGGTAGCTTATGTCAATCCAATACATTTTCTCCATCATCTTTATCGCTGATAGAATGTCGCTTTACTTTTATGACATGAACCGTTTCATATATTTGATGGAATTTTGGGCGTATCCATCGAAATACGACCGCGACTGTCCTCGCGTTCATTTTAATGATTTTGATAGACGCGCGATTCAGAGCCACCATATTTATATAAAAGCTTTTTATTTGATTAATTTTTGGTTATTACTTTGAGCGTCATTGGTTTATGTTCCGTACAAACCATAACAAAATATTTCTGGTTTATTGAGACCTACCCGTGCCTCGGAAAGCAAACTAAGCCGTTGGTTTCGGCTGTCATTTGTAGACCTTTGACAGCAGTTACAGGTCGTCAGTGGCCCGGAAGTGATAACCAGTCTTACCAAGGATAACGTGTAATAATACCTCTATGTAAACTTCTAGCATTAGCCCCGTAGTACTCGCAACGGGCGTGTGTGTATGGTCAGATGTATGAATGAACGTGGACGAGGTGGAAGGAGAGTGCAAGTATCGTAGCAGGTAAAGATCGCGGCACGTAAGTTGAACCAACATGGCGGTCGTCCGCGCAGGTACAATTATGGATTGAGACCGATTGAGACCCGAAAATGTGTTACTGCGCATTCAATGTCAGCTTACGTGCCGCGAGCTTGTAACACACACACATTTTCGGGTCTCAATCGGTCTCAATCCATAATTGTACCTGCGCAAACGACCGCCATTTTGGTTCAAATTACGTGCCGCGATCTATAGCAGTCTGTATTTTCTGCCTGTCCTCATGAAAAAAGAGCCTGCTATTATTTATTTATGTATGTATAAGGTAGTCATATATGTTTATCCATACGGCCGGAGGTACCTCAGAACTTCATAACCCTGTTACTGCTACCACAGCCACCTCAACTTGAAGCACACACCAATTAACTAGTGTTAATAACTCGTACCAACGCGTAAGAGCAATGGTGAGGCAAATCGTTAGTGTCAACAACGGTCAGGAACTTCCTCGGCAAATATTCTACCTTTGGACCTGTCTTGGAGTAGTGTAGCTGTGAGTTACCGTAAGGAGGGACTGTCCTGCCCGCAAGGGTCGCTGACTGCCAGGGCTGCGGGACTGTTCTGTGAAAGAGATACCGCGACCCTGGAACACAAAGGGCAAGGAAGGAACATGGATGGGTTTTAGTCAGTACAAGTCTGACACTTTCTTTCGCTCTGCCCAGAAAGAAATATCGGCCTTTCGAAAGAATATGGCAAGAGTTTCTGCTTGATAAAAATGAGATTTACTGAGATTACGCATACACCCTAAACCGCTGGATCTAGAATCATGATGTATGGAAGTTTTGTCAATGAGAAATCTCATTGAGCCCCATTGCTCCTGGTTGAAATATAGGCTGCAAACTCAAGCGGCAGCATACAGCACAATTAATCACTAAACAATTTAAATAATAACCTAGTTTCATTGAATCATCCATGTTATAAAATCTCGGCAATCTTAAAATGATGGTATGACTTCTTAAAATAGTATTTTTTTTAGTATCTGAATCTTCACATGAATTAGTTTGATTTCTTATCAACGCACCTAACCCATGGTCACTGTACATCCAAAACCCAAAATGTACAAGTTGGACATAGTTGCTCACAGGAGCGCCGCAGGGGTTATTGTTTGATCTCTAATCAATCCAGGGGTGCAGAACTTTGTAGTGGCGGCTAATTAGGGATTATGTATGAATTTGTATGTTTGGACAAGACGTAGGGTTATGCTGGTATAGGGATGCTTGTGAGGGCATTGGTTTTCAGAAGATTGTTCGCCGAACCATTTATTTTTTTCTTCTAGTTCACATTTAGCATTAATTTCGTTTCCCGTGGTGGAATAATAACAGCCGCAAGGGTAGGTCTTCAAGGTTAAGCAGCGCTTGCCAAGGTCGGTATGTGGATGGTTGACCATCCATTACATACCGAGTTATCTCCGTGCCTTGGAATAGGTAGTCCCTCCATCTAAAATACCGGTACTCGCTTTTCTGGAGATGGTGGAAAATCGACTTCGATCGAGAAATTCATTCATTCACTGCCATTTAAGGCGTAGGATTAAACTCATGGGTATAACAGCATAAAATTTTAAACAAGACTTTTTATACACAACGAAGAATTTTTGGAACTTCAGCCTCTAGAGTTTAAATAAGGGATGATTTGTATGAAAGTAAGTCATTTGCCGATGGTAATCCTCATCGGGCTTGTGCAATAAGACAATGGTTTTAACACAAATTAGGTATATTGTCTAAATGACAATAATAATAATCAAAGTCCGCTAGGAGGCGATACACACAATCTGCGGCAACTTAGTACCCTTAGGTACACAAACAAACTTACTCAATATGAGAACGATGTAAGTTAGAGTCAATACTACAAACGGCAGATGATGAGCTTTGAGACACGGATGAGACAGAAGATGAAAGGCTATGATAAACTGATGCTGTATAAACATCGGCCGTTGGTAACAGAAAATTATTTAAATTTGAAAAAAAAAATAGTGTTGGATGACACCATAAATTAAGTTTTCAGACCAGATGAGCTCGGTGTTTTTATCTATCTACTCTGAGATGAAACACCGAAACAAACTCGCAGGTCACATTCTTTTTTAAATTTCCACTCGTGGGTAATACGATACCCTGTTAAGACTGGTACTTCGGAAACCTAGGTACCCTCCGCGAGATTGTCAGCAACATCAAGGCTTTCTCGGGGAGTTGAATCGAATGAATTTTCCCACCCGCACGCAAAATATGCGTTTAGACGTGGAATTGCGGACACTCGCCCGTTATACAATACAATACAATACAAGACTGGTTGGGCCACTAACTACCTGTAACGATTGTCAAAGATCTACAAATGACAGTCGGGACTTAACGTGAATTACATTGATTTTACTCCATTTACTAATTATTCCGTGTCCACATTACTCCGCGATGATATAGCCGGGAAACTTTCGATACGAAGCTATTGTGGAACACAAATATTGAAACTAAGCCTACGGAGTCCGACCACAGTTAGTTGAGCAACTGTTGCTCCATATATCGGAAAGTTGGAGATTAATATTTACTTTCAGATTCCTATGTCAGCCATGCTTAAGACCGTGATCAGAGCTGTCGTACTATATGGGTCAGAATGTCTATTAATTCCCACTGACATCAAGTGTGTTTGTTTGTTTTGTTTCATTCCTTCATTTTTCTGATCTAAGGGTAGTGGGGCCAACGAAACAACGTTTTTGATTTTCCCGTTGACCCCACTAGTGGGGCTAATCAGTGGGGTCAGTGGGAATACACCTGTTAGACTTTACCATGTCCTACATCATTCATCATTAAAATAGTACATCATTTATTTCTGTAAATTGGTTTTATAAAACACTTTTATTCGTCACATCATGTATGTTTTAAAACTAAATGAGGCCCGTATTTCTTACCTGACTACTCTGAGAAGAAATAACCGAATAGTACTCAGAGGTTACTGTCCCTTTTGAAATTTAGACAATGGTCAAGTCATATGAGTACCATGCAGCACAGTGTCCAAATTTCTCTGCCCTTATCCCAATTTATTTGGGTTTGGGTGTAGCCGTTATCTTTTGAGTCCTTCACTATCAATATAGGTAAACAAGCAATTCTTGTATATATATATATATAAATATAATCTGAATCTCGGAAACGGCTCGAACGATTTTTATGAAGTATCGATCTAGCTAGGTTTCATTTTTAGAAAGAGAGAGAGAAAACCGATCGAAGCTCGGTCAATCAGAAACTATAATTAAACTGTGTAACACACACTATAGCATTACTGAGTCATGATGTTTCCACTGTTCACAAAGTGTACTGTAATCCACCACAACGGCCCATTGAGAGTTTGTTTACTGTCAATGTGCATGGTATTTTTCTTCTCCGCCATATTTTGATGAGAAACAAGCTTATACTTTTTTTGTCTCCAATATTTACATTATTTACAAAATAAAAATCTGTAAGAGTAAAAAAAATATGTACAAGAAAATAAAGGCTACAGGGCGTCAAAAAATTCATCCACATCGTTGTCAACAGGAAAACTGACCCAGAAGGCTGGCAGCATTGCCACGTTGGATGGTAATGCTGATTCTTTGGCCAAAAAATAGGCCCGCCCTCTGGTCACATGAAGAGTCGACCGACCGCTTGGCGATTTCCCAAAACACTAGGTGGGGCCCTCGGACCCCATAGCCCTAGTGTTTCAACCTCAAACGGCTCAAACACATACCTACCAAATAAAAAAAAAAAATTATTGTTTTAAAAATATTTTTTAAAACAAGCTTCTAAATAATTATGTGTGTGACAATTTTTTTTGTGTTCTCAGTACACCTTTTTAATTGATAACTATAAAATATATTGAAAAATAACTAGTCCGCCATCTTTGGGAGTCCACCATATTGAATTTAGAACGACGACACTTAGATAACCTTGCATTGTCATCCAAACTTAACGTGTATACAAAATTTCAAATCAATTCGTTGGGAATAACTGTTTCAAAATAATGTTGCAAGATTTGACCTTAAAAAACATAGCAAGTTAAATTAAAAGCTTGTAAAAATTGCACAAAGTGTAGAGTAGTTGCTGACCTGTGTTTGAACACCAACCCATAAGTCTGGAGAGTGATCACTGGCCACAACCACTCGCCAATCATAACGTCAAACTAAGAAAAGAAAAAAGAAATTCCCTTCAATACGAAAAATCATGACATTAATCCTAGTACACATAAAACGGTGTCCACTATTTCTAAGGCCTTTTCCAACTGTGATACCAAAAGTCGCAATCGCGGCTTTGAATGCAATGAATGCACCCTTATTAGGCTGTGTTTATACTGACCGGAAGACGTTTCTTTCAATGCCATGCTCGGACCGGCAAGTCAATAGGACATCATTATATGCCCGGGATGGGGTAGGTGCATTTAGATAGGATAGTAGGCTAGTAGCTTGGGCGATTAACTGGCTTTAAAAAGCGTCACGCGTTTTCCTCATGCGGATAGGAAAAAAATAAGGACGGCCATCGTCTACGATTTTTTTGCCACGTCCACGTTCACACACCCGGTCATGTATGAACGTTTTTTAATATCTCATTTATAATATAATCAGCCACCGTCAATGTACGATTTATCGTGAATGGTAATCAATCGAAGCGTAAAAGCAAAAATTTGAATTTTTAACTTAAAAAAGGAATAGTCAGAACGTACGCCTGACGTACCAGAACTTGGGCCTGAAATTCTGGTTTTCTGAATCTTGGTTAATAAGTCCTGACGGATTTCACCAGCTTGAATATTTCCATACAAGTTTGTTGAAACAATTGGCGCTGGTTTTCATTCTGTTTCTCCAGAGTAGAAAACTTACCATCCATAAAACGATAGTCGTCGTGATGTCCCAAATGACTTTACAGTGTCCAGAAATACTCTCTTTAAAAAACCAAAGCTAGCAACCTAAGGCAAGCCAACTATCCTACTCAAACGCTCCTCCATTGGTATTCGCTCAGAGTCGGTCAACATTTGTCCAGCGTTGAAAGGCGCGGAATGACCATCTGTACTCTTATGACCACTGCGAGGAACTTGCAGCCATTGAGGCCGTCTTTGATAGATTGAATAGTCGATTGCAAAGGCATGTTTGCCTCAGAGAGTAAGGCACAGGTGGATGGAATATCGACATGTCAGGAATGTCAGGATTTATTCCGTTAGGCTCGAGCATTATATGAGTAGACGATGGGTTTCGTGCTATGAAAACACACTTGATACGAAACACTGTTTCTAGCAAAACCAACGAATTACTTGAGATTACAACTTAAAACAATAAGACGGGACACAATGAATCGGGTACAGTTCCAAGAGGTCTCAACTCGGCCGCGATCGGACACTGACTGTCATCCAAACGGCGAACCGAAAACATCAAGGCTCTGTAAAGCACGCCGTGGTGGGGTAAGTAGATCATGTGACCTTACCACAGGCGTACTTCAATTCATGTTAAGTCCATGTATATGTCAATACCAATGACCGGATCCGACATACATATAGGTTTTTCCCATATCAGCCATTAGCAATTATTGCTCATTTATTGCTTCCTCCTGAACCTAAAAATATTTCACTATGTGTAGTTTGGAGGACATATTCCTCCAAAATATACTGAAATGTTTTTAGTTGGGCATGGGCATTTCGCAAGTTATGTTTAAATCCTAAGCAATTAAAGAGGGGTCCGAACCCAATTACATCCAAATCAAAACAATTTTGCTGGTGGAAAAATCCTGTACTCTTTGCCTGGCCTGGATAAGGAAAATTCGTGTCAATAGCAATATTAAATAAAATTAAATAAAAGCAATATTAAATTAAATTAAATAAAAGCCATATTAAATTAAATTAAACTTTCCAATAATGTTGTGTTAAAATAATCGGTGTAAGAGTACCCTTATCGAAGCCGAGAAGCACTTGTTCTACTCGTCATTGCAATAATTTTTTTTGTTCTAGTCTTAACCATACCTAGGAACCTTCTAGTTACGGTGGTCAAATTTCCAACTTTTTCAATAGTTTTTTTTTTCATACGTGTTTTTAATGTTATTAATTTACTTTAAATACCTCCACGACCCCCGTTCTATTCAATGCAAACATAATGTTTTGAGTAATTTACAATGAATTCTACCGTAAAACATAATTTTAGGGCGCCCACACAAAACTGCGAATTCGCAACGCATCGCAAATATCTGCGAGCTTCTGCCTGCAAGTTCCTGTGATATCGCATCAAAATGGCCCAGCAATCATTTTGACGTAGTGTTAGTTAGATGTACAGAATGCATGGTTGACGGCTTCGTGAAGAACCCGTTTACACCTTATATTTGTTACACAATCACACATTACACTAGATTAATCTAGAATACTTTTCGAGCGTTTCATGATATAGTTTATTAGGGTAAACTGAAAGAAAAGCTTCAGTAAAAACATGATGTATGGGACATAAACGCGAAAACTGTTGCTACGAATTTAGCACCTAACTAGACCTCCGGAAATGAGCAGTTCCATAAACTTTGAGCTTTTTTAGCTTTTGTATGAAACAGCAGATTCAATTATTCTGAATCCATGGTCTTTCTATTTTTTGCCGTCGAGAAATATCTCTCAGACATGATTTAGTTTCCTCACGATGTTTTCCTTCACTGAAGCAAAAGATGAGTATACCATACGCAAATGAATCCGAAACATCAGAGGTGCGTGTTTTGGAATCGAACTCGAGACATGACTTGGTAGACCGACGGTCACATCACTCGGCCATCATCCATGAATTAATCCATGGTAAAAGTCTATTATACTATGTCCCTACCACAGAGCAGAATTATTTTCACCCTATCAGTATCATTTTATTCTTGAATAAAACAAGAGACTCAAGTAACAAACACCACGGAGTATCTATGGATATTAAAATATTGATTACAAGAAGGCGATTCCTTCGGTATCATTATTTGCATAACAACACTTTATTGCCATCTTCAAGAAACCCCTAATTCTGTGCATAAACACGTTACAAGCAAGAATTTACCTTGCCTGACTTTCATAAGGTAGCGTTTTGCATCAAAGCCAGTTTGCGGTGTATCAAAGTAATTTCTATGGTGAAACACGAGCGAATTGTGTTTCAAATAAATAAAAATACATAATATTTTGGCAGGAACTGCTCAGTAACTGTGCAGAGACAGTATTAGTGGCCGGTTGAAGAAAAGAGTCTCAGATACGTGGAACTTAAATTATTAATTAATTTTACACCAATTGGTGTCTTGGTGTGGACTTGGTGTTTTAGACTTTGTAGATTAACAGCTGCTTGTTAACTTTTTATCTTGTATTACATTTTTTGTGTAATACACAGCGACTTATTGTCAGGCCTACGCTGTTTCCCCATACTTAAGTACTAATGCTGTAACATAATAATATTGTAACACCAAATGATTTGAAAGAGTAACCATGGAGTTTCTTGCCGGTTCTTCTCCATTGGAAACAACCAACCGAATCGTGCACCTTTTTGTCGACGTTTTATAAGTCCCCATCTGGGCCTTTGTGAAATAAAATATTTTGATTTTGTATGTTGAATTCACGTGGCTTCTCTGTTCCCTGATCATTATAATCTAGATCGATTCAAAGTTCGACTGAATCGGTTTCTTCTAGGCCAGCGTGCTTCACCCTAAGCCGCATCAACGCGTCATATCAGGCGAGTTCCAACCAAACGCAAACCTGTTCAGTATAAACTGCCTAACCCTTTACATTCATTGTACTATATTTATCAAGTTCATGGCACACGTAAGCCTCTAACCTCATTTTTAGGGTTCTGTAGGTGATCCCAATCCGAAGCAATGTACAATGTGAATATCGTCTGCGTGTATACCAAATAGCATGTTCGACCGTACATCATCATCATCATCATTTCAGCCGAAAGACGTCCACTGCTGGACATAGGCCTCCCCCAAGTGTCTCCACATTGACCGGTCTCAAGCGACCGTACAGTTGGAGCATTGTTACTTTTAAAACTATTTTCTTTTTGTGTCTTTTGTCCGGTGCGGGCTAATAAATACTTGGTCTTTCTTTCTTTACGGTGCGTTGTTCTAAAGCGTCACAGACAGAATCCTGAACGGCTCGTGTTGATGCGATGTTGAACCTGAGTGTTGCTTATACAGGGTGTATTAGAAAGGTGTTGTTATATTTGAGGGTGTGGTGCAGACCTTAAAACTGAAGAACTTTCTCCATGAGACCAACATCGTCCCATTCCTTTGGGTTGAGTAGGTGTTGTTTTGTATGGGACAGATGATAAATTTTTGTGACCATATTATTGACCAAAGAAACGATGGATGGACTGTGTGAAGGATAATATGGCAAGAAAGGTGTCTGATGAGATGACAAGTAATAGTATGGAAGAAGAAGATATGCTGCGCCGACCACAAATAAATTAGAATAAGGGCAGGAGAAAGAAAATTATTAAAAATGCTGATGAAAAGGGGTAGATTAAGTTCTAGTTCCAAACACACAAAAGCACAGTGTCATCAGTTGGAAAGACACGCAACAAAAGGGTTAACCAAACCCCATCCCCCAGTGTTTGTGTTAGGCAATTATTCTATTGTCATTTTATTTATATTCCTCCAAGTTATCGCAGGAATATCTTCTAATAAACTTTAAGATGGCGTCGGGGCGAATTTTAAGTGTTGTTTTATGCTAATACAAAATTATAGTTATCAACGTCTAAACTTTGATTTCGTTCATTTAAATACTTTTGAGTTATTGTGTCCGTTTGTTGTGGCTTTATTGTGAATTTTAATTTTTGTTTAGATTTGTTGCTGAGGCGACGGTTTAACTTTTTAATTTTGATGTTTTAAAAGTTACTAAGCTATTTAGGTAGATTTGACACTAGGAAGACTTAGTGACTGTGCTCATCAGAGATTACAATAGCTCGGCTCAATCGGCGGCTATCAGCTCGTGGTTAAATAATAACAGCCGCTCGGGTCGATCTTTAGGTTAAGCCGTGCTTGCCTAGGTTGGTCTGTGGAAGGGTGACCGCCCATTACATACCGAGTTTCCTCCGTGCCTCGGAAAGCACATTAAGCCGTTGGTCCCGGCTGTCATTTGTAGATCTTTGACAGTCATAAGATAGACAGTGGCACAAAAAGTCTGACAACCAGTCCTACCAAGTGGTATCGTATTACCCAGTACTAACTGGGTTGTGGAGGTCAGATAGGCAGTCGCTCCATGCAAAATACTGGTATTCAGCTGCATCCGGTTAGACTGGAAGCCAACCCCAACATAGTTGGGGAAAGGCTAGGCAGATGATGATGCTCATCAGAGATTACAACTAGTATAAATCAGAGTAAAGTCCCCTCTAAAAGCAACCTTATTTTGATGACAATAAAAATCACTGTAATGTAAAATCGGACATTAAATAACTGAGAATTTCAAGAAAATCAAAACTTACAGTGACAAAAATTCAAAAGACATATTAATAATGTCTAAAACTTATTTCTAACTTTACTCACTGGCGAACAACCGAACCCACTGGGTCTAGGATCAAGCAGTTTTGCACAGGAGTTTCTTACACCATGAAAATTTAATAAAGGGGTGAATAAAGCTAAATAAATAAGTAAATATCCCTGAAAATTTGTAAGCAACATCCTCATTTTTTTCCGATGGAAATTTCAATGTACTCTTGAATATAGTCTTTATTATTAATATTATTTAGTCTTCGGTGTCTTTGCCTCAGTAGTGGGAACTGATTATCCTAAGCTTCAGTCAATTCTAAGTTTATTCTTAAACAAAAAAACCTCTCTTAGGAAAAAACAACAGCATTAAATTAATGAAAATAAACTGGTAGATTACAAAGCGCAAGTGTAGGTTATAGCTCAATGTATCAATCCAAAGACACCAGGAGTTAACAAAAAACTTTGGTAAAGTAACATTAACTGTTCAACTCTGCTACTTTGTTTAACTTGTCATCGCTGGCTTTATTTAAGGATGGTGTTAAGACTATTTTAGAATAGGGTGAAAGATGCTGCGTTTTGGAAATATTGAGAAATTTTGTTTTAAAAAAATTCGAGGACGTCGCCACTAGATATACGCTAAA
Source organism: Lycophotia porphyrea (assembly GCA_950005105.1). NCBI lineage: Eukaryota > Metazoa > Arthropoda > Insecta > Lepidoptera > Noctuidae > Lycophotia > Lycophotia porphyrea. The sequence goes on from OX465403.1 coordinate 15,181,411, forward strand.
AATACATTGAACGTAACAATGTTATCATTTATTTTCAGACAACTTTGGCAAATACCCAAAAAAAAAGTTAGCTGTTGCCTACATATGTTTGCATAACTCGTCAAAATGCAGGCAACAGCTGATTTGTTTTTTGCGATTTCAGGTCTGGTCCCATAGTGAACGTTGTTCGTAATAATGAGTACAAATACCTCCTTTTTTTAGGATGGGAAATCATCATATGACTCCTCCCGCTCTGGGCGGAGCGAAAGAGAGTGTCAGACTTGTACTGACTAAAACCCATCCATGTTCTTTCCTTGCCCTTTGTGTTCCAGGGCCACGGTATCTCTTTCGAACAGTCCCGCAGCCCGTACAAATACCTCCTTGAACAGCATTTTGATCCTAAGCTTAAAGTCACCAGTAATAGGGATCTCCTCAGTAAAAAAATATGATTTTATTTAGTCCGTGACGTCACTATGCCGGTAAAAGTGCACTGACTTAATGACGTCACACGAGTTTTCGACGCACTGTATCGTTTTGATTTTTTGTTTAAGTGAAAAAAAAAAAAAAAACGTGGCCAATTTTTTTTTGGAAATCTATCTGACAGACTAATTAGATTTTCTTGGTAAACTACCCTATTATATAATTCCAGCAAGTGCACAACACCCCTAACAGGTTATGCTAATAAAATGATATTGTTTTCTTTAGAAAGTGCTATTAATTAAGAAGTGTGGCAGTCGCATTTTATTAATCCCCCCAAACTCGGGAAGACCTATTAATGTTGAAAACTTCGTCTCTTTAAAAGACACAAGGTGTTACTAGAGCAATAAAATACAATATTATTTATCTTAGATAATAATTCACAATTTTTATGGCAATTCTTGGAAGATGTTTTGTTTTTTTTTTTTCTTTTAATGGAGTTATGTTTGTAAGTTTGAATGGGTGTCGCAGTTATTGCAATTGGGTTTGTTGATAACTGCCGTTTTCTTGAAGTTGTGAAAATGGATATTAATTTGAATTAGGTGTTTATTTTGTGGAATATTAAGGATTACTGGACGTTGTAACTGAAGAAGATAAGTTAATGATGGGTGCCCCTTTTGGGAGTTAGTAGGTTTAAATATCTGACATAAATACCTTTCATAAATCGGAATAATTTCAAAACTTAAGGTGGTTGCGTCAGGGTAGCCCGCGAAATTCAAATTAAAATTACAAAAAACGTAAGAAGTTTTTTGTAATTTGCAGGTCATTGTCAGGTTCTATGTTGATGAAAAATGAGTCGCGACATTAACACATATGTAGTTACAGAATTACAATCATGAAAACCATCATTATAACCCTGTAAGACCATATAATCCTATTGAATGAATTTTGTATGAAATATTCATTGAATAGGTATTGATGATTTTCATGATTGTAGTTCTGTAACTACATACGTGTTACTGGCGCGACTCATTCTTCATCAACATACAACCTGACAATGACCTGCAAATTACAAAAAACGTAAGAAAATTTGAATTTAGCGGGTTTCCCTAACACAACCACCATTTCTTGCGTACTTATAAACTTCTTCAGTATATAATTATGTAAGTAAACAAAACCCTCTTTAATTTTTAACCTACTTAGCCAACAGCCGACATACCCATTACCACAGAACCAACTAATTTTATTATGGCCCAACTTCTGTTTCTAGGCCTTTTAGAAACCATCTGTCCTAAGGGGCAATAATGTCCCATTAAGTAGTATAAGAAGGTTGCTTAATGAATTTAAATATCCCTGAAGCCACTCGTGAAAGCTGACACATATTCTCTCAATAACATTACACAATTAGGCGCAGCCGGTAACAGCAAAAATCCATCTCGAACTTCACACTTAAGGGCTATCCAGTTTCTAACTCGACCACTCGCTACGTTCTTGCTACGAGCTACGAACGCTACGGCGTAGCGCTTTCGTAGACATGTCCTTTGTGGTGTATTAGCCTGTACAATCTTTAAGTTGTGCTTTTCGTCGATTAAAGAGGATTCAAGGCCTCCCGCTAACTTATCTTCAGTCTACCGCGACCCAGTAAGCTATATAATAGTAAATCGAATATCTTATATAAAATGAATACAATTTTAGAGTTTAGTTAATAAGATTCACCATTATTTATTAGTACTGATACACAGACCATTATTAAAAGAAAAATCTTTTTGAAATTGTTAAAATTCGGACTTTGACAGATAATGTACTGATATATATATACACCAAAGCCCACAGCCAGTCGCCACTTGCATCTATGGACAATAGCAATTTTCCATAGGTGTAATGTGTCTCGTTCTGTAAACTCACTTTTATGCATTATTTTATAATAAAAATCGAAATATATTATTGTGAAACGAGAACAACTACCAACAAACTGTTTTACAGTTTGGCAGACTTTTAATATGTTATTTTTTCAACAGATTTTGAATAAATTAATAAAAGAAGAAAAAAAACATGTGTGCAATTCACACGTGGTAGAAGTGAAATCATCAAAAATGTTGGCTTCAAGATAAACACTGTATAATGCTTCCTCCCACGTTAAATCTTATGAATTTGTGTGTCTGTCTCTTTTTACTGTCGCTTTTTCGTTACATCGACTTTCAAATCACTACGATGCTAAAGAAGTTTAAAAATAAACCCTTCAAATACAGAAGAACCGCATCCAGATATTCCCAGCTCCACCCCGAAAAGGTGGCATTAGTGTTCCGTCAACGCATCCTCCCAGGGCCTCACTAGAAACAATAATGAGTCCCACAGATTTCCCCAACGTGTACTACAAACCTACGAATTTGTAAAGTTATCAAATTTTCAAAACTGTATAACGCATTACGCCGCGCCGTCACGTCGCCTTGTATAATTATAATTGCAATTATTACTTTGGTCGGCAACTGGATTTATTGTTGAAGGAAAGTGGTTTTGTTTCATTTTGTTGGTAAAGAATGTAACCCTTATAATTTGAAGGATCAATCATCAATCATTTGTGTTGGGTTTATAAGTGTCAGGACAAATTTGTTTGAAACAAAGTTTTTTTTTCTTAATCTCATAACATAACATCACGCCTGTAATCCCCGTAGGGTTAGGCAGAAGTGTACCTAATAGTACACCCACATTTCGCCAGTGTTTTTAAGTCCCATGTAATAGGGGGCGAGCCTATTGCCGTCAATCGGGCACAAATCCAGACTCCGTAGCTGCTTTTGAAAAATTCCTGATGGAAAAATCCAATAGCAGTTTGGCCGACCCGTGAATCGAACCCAGGACCTCAAGCTCAGCAGTTGCGCTAACGACCACTAGACCAACGAGGTAGTCACCGCATTCCTCATTTTTAAATTAAACCGGCGTAAAGCAAGGACGGTACGCTGGTTTACTTATTGAAAAAAAGTAAAACATTATCAACTATATTGATGATTGTATTTCGTTGTTTAAGATGTATTATTGCTGTTAAACTAAAAAAATAACTGAAAAGTCAAATAGGTATTGGATACTAAAGAAACATCAAATGTTTCAGTCCCATTTAAAAAAAAAAAGATATTTTAATAATGTGAAAATTTAATATGAGGTACAAGACTGAGGAACGTATAGTGTTAATAGTTTGCAAATTTTGACTGAGCTTGTTTTGTTAATAACGAAAATGTATGTTTTATTTTGTAACATCACACTATACTGATTTGTATATAAACATAAACATCGTTTATTTCAGGCTTCAATGTCCCATAGACATATACCTTATAAACTAACATATATAAAATAAATTCAAAAACAGTGTTAATAAATAAGACTTAAATATAATAAAAAAGAAAAAAAAGTATAGTAAAAAATTCTTTATCAACAACAAAATAATCAATGGATCTTTAAATAAAAAAACACTTGAAATCCAGAAGTAGTGTCCCAAAATTAGCGAATCTAATCAAAACAAGCATAACACAAGCCCATAAGGCTGGCTGCACCCGTCGATACATGAATGTTGCACGCGAACGAAACTAGTCGCGCGCTCTAATACGTAATCATACGCGCGCTACCGTCATTATTTACGTAGGATGGTCGAGGGATGCTATAGAGCTGTTGATACCGGCTTTTTTCATCATGTAGGTATAGGTTTTTCCAAACTATCGGTCGGCTTCCAGTCTAACAGGATGCAGAGGATCGACAAAAAACAGCAAGACCACTTTTGTAGTTTAAAGGTTTCAATGTGTACTACAAAACAACGTTAGCTAACCAGTGGTCTACTAACTCACTAGTTAGGCTCCGCGCAAACGGGCTACTTTTCAGAGCCACCGGTTGGCGACAAGTTGTTTACATGATTTTTAAAACGTTTTGTATGGAATTGCCGCACACGTGTAGCGAGTGGCGTCCACTCACGATTCAGTGTCCGCGACACGATACCACCGGTGGCGGCCACTCGCAACTCAATGTCCATGACACGCCACGGAGGCGACTTATAAATAAAATACCGACCACTCGTGGCAGCCACTAACCACTTCCGTTTGCGCACTATCAAAGTTCGTGGCGCGCGACAGCCACCGGTGGCTATGAACGGTGGCCCGTTTGCGCGGAGCCTTAGTAGATTATTCGATAAAGAAAAAATCAAAAAAGCATCGAAAAAGTGAAGAAAAGCTTGTATATCGGGCGGGTGTCCGTAGCTCCATGTACAAAGCGCGATGAGAGAGTTTAAATCTTTATAATCGCACCCACGATACAGGAGAAATGTGTCCTCGGGTGGGACAACATCAAATTAAAAAAAAACTTATTGTAAGTCATTGTAGAAATACGAATCACTTTAAAAGCGATAGCAACTTTCAGGTTTAAACTGAACAAAATAACAAGCCAAAATGCAATTAAATAACACACATATTGTTATACTCTGGAGGTATAATCCACTCTTACACCTTCCACCTAATAATACCGTTTGACATGTACCAATTTTGAGTTCATTTGATATTAAAAGGTTTTCAGCGGCAACCCCGCGGAGGCAGCGTTAGCTCTAAATAGTACGCTAGTTGTAACATTATCTTGTTGGTTCATTACATTCTGTAATGTGATGTTAGGCTGGCAACTACCTGAATTTCTAAGTCTACGGATTTAGGTCGGCTCATTTCTAGACTGCTGTATTTTAGAATTAAAGAGCTAATTTTCATTCCTTAGGAAAATACATATAAAATAATATGCGCAACTGCTGAACATGAGACCCTAGGTTTGATTCCCAACTCAACCAAATTATAATTGGGTTTTCCAGGAATTTCTCAGTAGCAGCCACGTAGTCTGGTTTTGTGCCCGGTAGATGGTAATAGTCTCGCCCCCTATTATTGCATTGGACTTCAAATCATAACTGACGAAATGTCAGTGTACTATTACGTATACCTCTGCCTAACCTTTCGGAGATTAAAGGCGTGATGTTTTGTGTTATGTGGATTAAACTTTCATCTAATTATTGTGTTATTATAATGGTCACAAGTGCTACTGCTGTGCGTAAGGTCTCATCCAAGCGTTGATTGTCAGTGAACAAACGAATTCTTTATATTTACTTGATGTTACTACACTTAATGCCACAAGACATTCTCTATCAGTCAAGAATGAGAACCTTTGAGAATTAAAGATTTTTATTGAGAAGATAATTGTTTATTTTATTGTCATTATTTAAAAACTACAATTCATCTATAATAGTAAAAAAATATTCAAAAAATTTGTCCACATCGCCGTCAACAGGAAAAGTGCCCAGAAGGCTGGCAGCATTGCCACGTTGGATGGCAATGCTGATTCTTTGCCAAAAAATAGGCCTGCTCTCTGGTCACGTGAAGATTCGAATATAATTAAGTTAATTAAAAGAGTAAACATGGAGTTTCTGGCCGGTTCTTCTCCATGAGAAACGACCAACCCAAACCGTGCACTTTTTCTCGAAGTTTTGTAAGTGGCCATTTAGGCCTATGTGAAATAAAACATTATGATTTTGATTTTTTTAATTTATTTTATTTCTTCAACATAACAAACAATTCCATAATATTTTTTATTCAAACTTTGCCCCACACTATTCATTTCTCCTGTATCGTTTGTGTATGGCGGGTTTACAAAAAATTAAACTCACATACAAAAACA